>CM076260.1:104117342-104717342 GCA_038380795.1 Pyrocephalus nanus
GATTAGCTGGAATAGATTTACAAGAACAATTTATGTTAAGTAGCTGAGGGTGGCTCTCACCAAAAATCTGAAGTATGCACACAAAGACCAAGTGCAGTTTATAATCTCCAATCTTCAAAAAAAAGGTACTAAGAAATGAAAGCTAATGTTATAAAATGGCAGTGATTGTTTCTTAGACTGGTTTTGGCTCTGTAAGTGAAATTTCTTCAAAACTATAAAAGAAACACTTGCAACATTTTGGCACTGATTTGATGAAATCTTGCAGTTGCCTTGTTACTCCAAATCTAAAGCCATAACTTCAGCTCAACTTTCCTGTAGGTGAGATGTGCAGAATAGTACATTTGATATGCAGTTCAAGGACGGCCAGAAGAAATAAACACAACAGGAAAATGCAGTCCTAGGATGCAGATTCGTTGCAGTGTCTGGCTCAAATGCTTGGTCAGGAGCCCTATGTTATGCTTATGCACAAAGTGGTCTGACACATTTGGCTGCATAAGAAAATTAAACTGTAAAAGAGATGACACAATCTTCTTTATAAGATGGCAGGTATATATGCTCATGCTGATTTTCTTTATGCTTGTTGCTGTCTAAGAACTGATATTCTTTAAGAGAGAATGAAACTACTATCAATAGTGTTCCATGCACCAGTGCATTACCCAGAGAAATCTGATGTTCTGCTGTCAAAGGGAAACTGGATGCTATAGGCCAACAAAGCTGTATGTGAGGTCCTATATTTCTAATAAAATTATTCAGCTAAATAATGCAGAACTGACTTAGGATTCAGTCTAAAGTCTATAGGGAGAGAGAGTGTGGTGGCAAATACATTTGGCTTATGGTATAGAATGAGCACTAAGTTATGAACAAAAATTACCACGAACAAACATCCTATTTGTATTTATATTCCAGTTCTGTTTATCAGCATGATCAGAAGGACAAGACAGCCTGCCACTTCCTATTGTCTGCCCTATCTGGCCTCTCAGAAGACCCTTCTGTTGTGGGACTACTCCGAGTTAAAGATCAGCAAGTGCCTATAGCCACTGCAACTGTACACAGGCGACAGTACAGGACAAACCGAGATGCTGTGATCCCCATTCACAAGATGATCAGGAAGTTAGAGAGTCAAGGGGTGGTCAGCAGAATACACTCATCCTTCAATAGCCCTATCTGGCCTGTACGTAAATCCGATGGAGAATGGAGACTGACAGTGGACTATCGTGGCTTGAATGAAGTCACGCCACCATTGAGTGCTGCAGTACCAGACATGTTAGAGCTCCAGTGCAAGCTGGAGTCCAAGACAGCGAAATGGTACGCCACTACTGATATTGCTAATGCATTTTTCTCCATTCCCTTGGCAGCAGAGTGCAGGCCACAGTTTGCTTTCAACTGGAGGGGTGTGCAGTACACCTGGAATCGACTGCCCCAGGGGTGGAAGCACAGTCCAACCATTTGCCATAGACTAATCCAGGCCACCCTAGAGAAGGGTAAGGCCCCAGAGCACCTGCAGTACATCGATGACATCATCGTATGGGGGGACACAGCAGAAGAACTTTTTGAAAAAGGACAAAAGATCATCCAGATTCTCCTTGAGGCTGGTTTTGCCATCAAGAAAAATAAAGTCAAGGGACCTGCCAGAGAGATTCAATTCCTAAGGGTGAAATGGCAAGATGGACGTCGTCAGATTCCAACAGACGTCATCAATAAGATCGTAGCAATGGCTCCACCTACAAACAAGAAAGAAACCCAAGCTTTTCTGGGAGCCATAGGCTTCTGGAGGATGCACATCCCCGAGTACAGCCAAATTGTAAGCCCTCTTTACTTTGTGACCCCTAAAAAGAACAACTTCCAATGGGGTCCTGAACAACAACAAGCTTTCAGGCAAATCAAGCAAGAGATTGCACACGCCATGACTCTTGGGCCAGTCAGGACGGGACCAGATGTAAAGAATGTACTTTACTCTACAGCTGGAGATAAAGGTCCCTCCTGGAGCCTCTGGCAAAAAGTGCTGGTGAAACGCGAGAGCGACCACTTGGCTTCTGGAGCCAAAGCTACAGAGGTTCTGAGGCCAATTACACCCCTATGGAAAAAGAAATCTTAGCGGCATATGAAGGCATACGAGCAGCCTCAAAAGTGATTGGTACCGAAACACAGCTCTTCCAGGCACCCCGATTAGCAGTGCTGAGCTGGATGTTCAAGGATAAGGTGCCATCTACGCACCATGCCACCGATGCCACGTGGAGCAAGTGGATGGCTTTGATTACGCAACGTGTCTGAATGGGAAACTTGAATCGCCCTAAAATTTTGGAAATTATAACCAATTGGCCTGAAGGTGAGAACTTCAGTCTGGCAGATGAAGAAGAGCCAGTGAGTCGAGCTGAAGAAGCTCTGCCATATAATCAGCTGACGGATGAAGAGACACGCTATACTCTTTTCACTGACGGTTCTTGCCACATTGTAAGAAGGAGCTGAAAGTGGAAAGCAGCTGTGTGGAGTCCCAGCCGACAGGTGGCCAAAGCCACTGAAGGTAAAGGCGAATCGAGTCAGTTTGCAGAACTCAAAGCTGTCCAATTGGCCCTGGACATTGCAGAAAGAGAAGGATGGCCAAAGCTCTACCTATACACCGATTCGTGGATGATAGCCAATGTCCTGTGGGGATGGCTAGACAGGTGAAAGAAAATGAATTGGAAACGTAGAGGAAAACCCATCTGGGCTGCCGATTTGTGGCAAGACATCGCTGCTAGAGTAAAAAAACTGAATGTGAGAGTCCGCCATGTAAATGCCCACGTGCCCAAGGATCGAGCTAATGAGGAACACACTCATAACAGACAGGCAGACCGCGCTGCACAAGTCGAGGTGTCACAAGTAGACCTAGACTGGCAGCAAAAGGGAAAGTTATTCCTAGCTCAATGGGCCCATAATGCTTCAGGCCATCAAGGCCAAGATGCCACCTATAGGTGGGCACAAGACCGAGGGGTAGATATAACCATGGACACTATTTCCCAGGTTATTCATGACTGTGAAACCTGTGCTGCCATTAAACAGGCCAAAAGGTTGAAGCCCCTATGGTATGGTGGACGCTGGGACAAGTATAGATACGGAGAAGCATGGCAGGTCGATTACATCACATTGCCACAAACATGCCAAGGTAAACACTATGTGCTTACCATGGTGGAAGCAACTACTGAATGGTTAGAGACATATTCGGTACCACATGCAACGGCCCGAAATACCATTCTAGGTCTTGAGAAGCAGGTCCTGTGGAGACATGGCACTCCAGACCGAATTGAGTCAGACAACGGGACTCATTTCAAGAATAATCTGGTGGCCACTTGGGCACGGGAGCATGGTATTGAATGGGTCTATCACATTCCATATCATGCACCCGCTGCTGGAAAAGTTGAAAGGTGTAATGGACTGTTAAAAACAACTCTGAAGGCACTAGGTGAGGGAACTTTCAAGAACTGGGACAAGCACTTAGCCAAGGCCACCTGGCTTGTTAACACTAGAGACTCCGTCAATCAAGCTAGTCCTGCCCAAGCAGAATCCTTCCACACTGTAGATGGAGACAAAGTTCCAGCAATCCATCTGAGAGGTATGTTAGGGAAGACTGTTTAGATTACTCCTTCCTCAGGCCAAGACAAACCCATTCATGGGATTGTTTTCGCTCAAGAGCCCGGAAATACTTGGTGGGTAATGAAGAAGGATGGAGGAAATTTAACCTTGGGGAAAGACTAATCACGTGCTTTGAGTTGTGTTTTGCAGGAAACCAGTCACCAGATGAGAAAGGCATGAACAGTTGATGCCGGTATCCAGTAATAAACCAGCCCAGACCAGAGGACAAGCCCTAAAAACCAGAACTGTGATTGCGACCTAAAGGCCAAGAATCGGAACCAAACTAATCCTGATGCTGATGCTCACTCTTCTACAACAAGATGAATACTTTAAAGAATGAACAAGGACTATACATATATGTATATGTGTATATATATACGCAGGAAATAAGCGAACGCGAAATAGAGGTGTTACGTAAAAATAGTATGGAATAAGGGGTGGAGAATGTGATGGTTTTGGTCTAGGCCTTCCTGGTGACCAGTTTGTAACTAAGGAAGTGGCCAAGTACCCAGTATTCCATACGATTTTTACGTAAACCAGAGTATAAATAAGTTGGAGATTAGAGACCTCGCTCTCTTCTCTTCCGGCGAGGTTCGGGAACAGTGGGTCCCTGCGTTGGTCTCACTTATCTAAGGCTGAGGCCTGCAGAATCCACTGTCCTGCCACGTGGAGGTTTGGAGAGTGCTGGCCGTGTCTGCCAACCCTGCTGTTTTAAGGGACGTGGTGAGATTTGCTTTACTAGTTATTTTACTAGTTCTCAGGTTTGATTGTGCATATCTATTCGGTGTCCCTTTTTGTTCCCTCTTGTCCCTTTTTCCCCTTTCCCTATCCCTTCAGGAGGTTGATTCCCTTTTACTGTGTATATAGCATCTTAACTGTATATAACTGTGATCTACGTAAATATATATATATTTATATAAGCAGCTTGACTTTGGGTTCTTTAATTTTTTATAGTTTTTTTCCTTTTCTTCCTTTACCCTAAGGGAAGAAGGAAGGGGGAAGAGGGGGAGCCTCCTAACTGGAAGTTTGGGCATTTGGCAGGGAGCCAAGGTCCAAACTATCACAACCTTCTACCAAACTGCAGTAAAATATCTATTTGCAGCTTTCAGATGAGCCATCTTTTTGCTCCTTTTTGTGACCTAGAACCCTAGAATTAGGTGCTCCACTCCTGCAGTGACACAACATTTGATCAAAAGAATTTCCACAGTAGACTGTTGGTCAGACCAAGGCACATGTAACGTCTCTCCAGTGTGAACATGACATGGTAGTGGTACCAGCTTCTTTGTCTTGAAAGGGATTTTACTGGTGTGACAGATAAATATGATAGGATTGTGTTTCTGCTTGTTAGCCTCCTGTCACAACAATGCCATTTCCCCTCTCACTCAGATGGAAATGGGCATTAATTTGTCTAATTACTTATTGAATGCATAAGCTTTCAGACTATACCTATCTTCTGGCAAAGAACACACCAATTATGTGAACTACCTTCCTTACTCATTCCAACCCGCGTCCTGCTGATTTCATTTGACAGTTTCTTATTTTCATATCAGAAGAAGCAGAACACAATAATTTTCCATTCACTTCTTGCCATCCTGCCTTTGATTTTAAAGATGTTATGTACATGTCAGTACTTATTTTGTTTTCAAAGTGTACTGTCTTATCTTATCATTCCTTCCATATCTGAAGCTATCTTGAGCCTCCTTGTTACCCGTCCCTACAACTTCTCTGATTTGAAGATATCCTTTTTAATATGCAGGAATGGAACCGCAGAGAGTACTTAAGAGTATGCTTCACACAAATCTACATAGTAACACAAGGATATTTTCTGTTTACTCTCTAATGCTACTCCAATTATTCTTAGGATTTTTCTGACTGCTACTTTGGCAATGCTTTGACTGCTGCTGTCAAATGTCTTTTCAAAATTAATATCCCCAAATCCTCAAAGATGCCTTGCAAGAACTCCACACATTTGTAGACAGATGCCCTTCTAAAAGCCCTACCGGCTTCTGTTCCCTAGATCATCCTCACTAGATCATCAGATCATATGTCCACTAATCCCAGTCTTATCACAGCTTCTGATTCTTTGTGATGGACATGCCAGTGTCAGGGACTGGGATCTTCCGAAGCTATTTAAAAATTGGTACTGCTTCTGCCACCTTCCATTCCTTTGATACTGAAGCAGTCTGAAGTAAGAAACCACATGCTAAAATTAGAAGTTCAGCTGTCTTATTCTCAGCATTCCTTCATGCCATCAAGGACCCATTCATTTAAAACAACTTCTGGTGCTTTCTGCTATAACTTATTCCGTAACTCCTGCATTTGACTTTGCAGGCCATTAGGGATTTTACAGCCCTCTACTGTATTCCCTCTAGGGTCTTTTTTCACAGGCTGAAGGACACTAGTGTCTAACCTGCCATTATTCTCAACTTATTCCATGGATTTACTGAGTCTTCTCATCTTTCTCTGAAACCTTTATACTTCTAATGAAATGTCAAAACTTTACAACTGCACCTAACAGTCCCAGGTCCTCAGGATTCTGTGGCTAGGAGTAAGAAAGGAGCTAGGCATCAGTTCACAGTCAGGACCAAGATGTAAGGGGCATTAAATCAGACTGGCAGGTGGTAAGTGTAGAACAAACAGAAGAAAGCAGTTTTTCTCACAGCAAGAACTTAAGCTGTGGTGCCTCCCTGTCACATGGTGGATGCTTAAAGGTTTACATGAATACAGACAGAGAGTGGATAAGTTAGAATCACAGAATGGTTTGGGTTGGAATGGACCTTTAAAGGTCATCTAGTCCAAGCCCCCTACCACAGACTGGGGCATCTTCAACTAGACCAGGTTGCTCAGAGTCCCATCCAACCTGTCTTCAAATGTTTCCAGAGATGGGTCATCTACAACCTATTCCTGTCCCAGTGTTTCATTATCCTCATAGTGAAGAATTTCTTCTTCATATCTAGTTTAAATCTACCCTTTTTCAGTTTAAAACCATTATCCCTTGTCTTATTGAAACAGGCCCTGCTAAAACATCTGTCCCCATCTTTCTTACAGGCCTCCTTTAGGGTATTTGACTAAAGCTGTGAATTGCCTCCTTGTGAAAGATTAAAAAGTCTTTCACAGTAATACATCCAGATAAATCAACATAAAGACACCTCTGGAACTGAGCTCTTTGGAGAATTTGCCGTCTGGAATAGGTCTCCAAGTCAAGCCAGAAGAATCACTTTAGGTGGCAAGCTGCAGACGTCAGACTTTTGTGGAGACTTCCCTTTTGGAAGCTTCTTGCCCAAGCTGCAACTGCAGGAAACTGAAGGCAAAGAGGCAATTCACAGCTTCAGTCAAATCCCCTACTGTGAAAGAGCTGTTTGTGATTTGTACTGCCCTAGAACTGTCTGGAAACATCTCCCTCCATTTCCATCTCAAGGATGGCTTTTCAGTTCCATTACGACACAATTATTTTAAAGTGGAATAGAATATAGGAGGATGTATGTTCAAAAGGAGATGCTGAAACCTCTAATCCAACCACCTGCTCAAACCAGAGCTACTGAAAATGCAGATCAGATTCCTCATCCAGTCAATCTTTGGAAATCCCAAAGAATGAAAATTCCACAGCTTCTCTAGGTACCTGTTTCATATTTAAGAACCCACATTCTGATTTTTTCCCTCCTAAATTTAGTCACAACTTCCCTTGCTGCCTCTATTCTCCCCACAACTGTCCTTGAGGCAGCAAAAGAGAGCAATTAGATCCCCTCTTTGACTTTTCTTTTCCAGGCCAAAAAATCCATCTCCCTCTGCATCTTCTCAGTCCACCTCCATCCCTCTACAGCTCTTCCTCCTAGTGGCAAATGTTATTTTTCGGCTGCACTATCTGGAAAGTATTTTCCTTTTTTTCTTTTTAATATCTTAAAAACGTGTGTTGCTATGCTACAATACATACATGGCTAAACCATAAAGGCACTGCTGGAGAGAGTTTGCTGGAACACCCTCCTACCACTTTCCCACTCATTTGATGCACTATCAACAGGAGCAGGCACAGATTTGCTAATAAAATGTTGTTTCCATCACTCTGTCTTAATGTACAGAGAGAACCACCGTGATAAAAAAAAGTGACACCAAATCAAGTTGCTCCAGTTATATTGTGTTAGTTGAGTACCAAAACTGATCATATACATGCTGATAGCAAACACTGAATGGGAGGAAAATCCATATGTTAGATGAATATTAAAGAAAGAGATAATAATGGCTAAGGCTCATATGAGTCTGCAGGAAAACAAAGGGGTTGGTGGGCACAGTTGAGCTGCTGGTATAGGCTCTTTGCAGATCTTGGCAAGCAGCACTAGAATTCTGATACATTTGGAGTACCTCAAAATATTTGTGTTTTAATTAGAGCCAGAAGTACTGTGTTGTTTGGGAAGAGCTTTTTGGTGTGGAATACAGGGTGGTGGAAGGAGATGGAAAAACTTTTGAGATTTTGGAGAACTGTACAGTCCAGCCTTTTTCTCCTGGTACTAGGAAAGGTATTCCTCAGCCAGATATAAACACATGCATGGAAATCATTAGAAAATCCAAACGCCAATCCACAGTGCCATGCATCATACTGGTAGTAAAGAAAGTCTCCCACCTGATAGTCTGGCTTGGTGAAGTAGTCTAGGCTTGCAATGTGATCCAGAAAAAGGTGGAACTCTGAAGGCATGTGTTTTAGCAGCATTCGGTGTTCATACTTTTCTTTTATCATGCCAACTTGCTCCTAGGGAAAAAAAAAATCTCAGAGCCAAGAATCTCTTCTATTGCATTACATTTATACAGACTTATCTCTCCTGGAATATCACCTAGTCTTATTCCTGGAACACAGCCTCTTCCGGCACAGTGTCTACACACTTCTCGTTTGCTGTCCCAAGCACAAGAAGGGTGATTACTGCAGGCAGAAGTCAAAGGGGAATCCCGATTTAGAAACACTCCCCAAGGTGCCTTTAGCAGAGCCTTCTGCACAGGCAATTTACTTCTTTCCAGGGATTTTATTCCCTAGCAAAAAGTATTTCCAAGACATCATCAACAGCTAGCTTTATTCTTTCTAACTTTTTGATTTCAAATCCCATTTGGCTTGTTTGGCACAGTAAAGCATTATCCTCCTGCCTTGCTAAAGGCTCTTTTTATTTGTTAAAAGGACAGCTCAGTCTTTTCATTTTACTTTTTGCTTTGCAAGAACAAAGTAAGAATCACTTGATCAAATATGATTAACAATGTGCATTAAAATAAAGTCTAATTACTCCAAATAAGATAAGCCCACCCTGTGCATCAGAAAAGCAGGTTAGCATCTTGCAGCAAGATCTGATGATTCTAGCTTTACTTTAGAAAAAAGCTGCACAGAGCTGCAGGAAGAATAATAGAGAGTCATAATAATTAAAATTATTATGGAGCCCCCTCTCTTGAGCACAGACAGTAGGTTTCCTACCTTATCTTTGATCTTTCGCCATGGAAGCTGACCAACTGCAAACTCCACCAACATGTAAAAGAGGGACCACAGGTCATCGTGTCTACCCATCTCCTGGAGAAAAGAGAGACTAAGACTGAGGAGCAAAGTTCCACGCTGCTCAGTAGTCCAGGTGTGCTTTCCAGATGAGCTACCTCATTTAAAAGGCAGGAAGAGAAGTCATACTACTCATTCAATGACTAAAGAAGACAAATTAAAGACTAAAGATACAAACCTAAGCTTTTATTCAACTTGGCAACGTCAAAGTCACCTGAATAACCTCATTTGTTTTCATTTTTGTGAATATATTAGCAAAGGGAGAAAGCACAAGTTTTCCATAGGACTGTCCCTCACTGAGTATTCCACAGGAGTGAAATATTTATTAATGGGATGTGGAATAACCTAGATTAAGAAAAAAATCCAAAAATTTGTGTCGGACATATTTTTTATTATTGTTTCTAACCTTAAATATAATTCACACTCTTTCCACAAGACAATATTTGCTCAAGGGCTTTTGCAAAACACTCACAATCATGCACCACAATTTACAGATTTGTAACACTTCCACATACCACTCTCCTCCTGGGCTAGTGAATGGGAAATTGGAATGTGGAGGTTAAGGCTGAAATTGCTAAAGCATACGAATTCATTTTTGGTGCTCAACATCCAATGTCTAGAACATGATTTCTCAGAATAGCCTGCATTATACAGCAATTTTTGTGCCTAAATATACATTCAGCTGATACCAGCTACAGCTGGCACTATTCAGCTCTTCCAAAAATTGCACCTCAGGTTTCTCAGTGCCTCCCAGGAAACAGAGAATTCACGATGGCATTCAACTGCCCTCCCCACATCACACTTTCCACCTTTTGCAGACAATAACTTCTTTCCCTAAAAGAACCTGACACTTCCTTACATGTCACAGGTCATTCTACAGACTCATTACAAGGAAAGCCAGAAACCTGGAGGTAATGCAGGAGAGCTGATAGTTCCCGTCTGGCGAGCACTTAGCATAACTTCGAATCATAGAATCATATAATATGGTGAGTTGGAAGAGGCCCATTAGGATCATTGAGTCTAACTCCTGGCCTTGCACAGGACACCCCAAGAATTACACCATGGGCCTGAGTTGTCAAAACTTAATGTTTACCTTCTGCAAAGGAACATTACTGAAATAGGACATAGGAGTGTTTTGAGAAGAACGAGACTTCCAGAAGTGTTTAGAATGAAACAGGCCAGACACTATGTAAATAATGGTTCTTTTCAAGGAAAAATAACCTAGCCCTCACTAGGTGGCTCTTCACCTGACAGCACAACATTAATATTAAAAATTACAGGTGAAGAATGGATTTGGGGACTTGGCACTTGGTAATTCGTAGCCAAATTTTGCTAAAAACTAGCATCAAGCAGCCTGGCACTTACCCAGATTTCCCCTTAAGTTTGTGTGGAGGGGGAGGGGGGGGGTTGCCCTTGAAAAGTGCCTGATAATGCAATAATTACAATTATTAAGGCTGCCAACTAGAGAGGATCCAATAACTGAATCATAATTTTGATTTTATAACCTTGACCACCTAATGGAAATCATCTGATATACTAACTTCTGTAGATAACAAACCAAAACTCATGCCTTTTACTCCCCTGCTCGTGAAAACAGGTTTCTGAGGGGAAATAATCTTACTCTCAACTCCTTATAACCCAAGAATACTCACTCTGTTTTTGTGTGCATTCACAGAGGCATAGCGGACCGTTCCTCGAAAACCAGCAACGTTGCGGGGCTGAAGGGAGACGAGAAAATCTCAGAGACAAAGCAGATGACTAAATCCCCTGTGCAGCTAACTCCTGGGAACTTCTTGTCTATACTGTTATTTCATATGTACCCAAGAGATACAAGAGATACAAAGCTCTTGCTGCCTTCTTGTGCTCTAGCAGCCAGCTAAACAGACAGCAGTCTCCAATTCTGCATTTCTAGAAAAGATTATTTTACAGAGAAGGCAAGGTTGTTACAGTGATATGTTAGAACAGGAATAGTCTAGGCATAGAGACAAGAACATTATCCAGGATCATATTTTCCTTTTTAAACTCCAGGTCAAGGAAAAAACTAGTAAAGAAAAGCAAGTGCAAAACTGAGTCATGAATAACATGAGCTAAGCAAAGCCTGAAGACAGCCTGGTCAGGATGAGAACGGGGATCACCTACTACAAGGTAGATGACCATACACATTTGCTGACAAGGCTTGTCAACTTGTCATCTTCTGTAAGACTTAAACAAATTAAGAACCTCTGACTTCCAGAGTTCTTACTTTTTTTTCCAGATTCTTCCCAGTATATTTTAGATCATGTATATTTATTTCCTCTTTCTCTGATTCTCCTTTTCCTCTATTTGGAAAGTGAAGGCTCAATACAGTGGTGGTGGAATGGCACTCCAGTGACTGTTCCTCTAATCTGGAGGCTTTCTCTCTTTTGGGGGCTGAGCAACTCTTCCAACTCTTTCCACTGCTGCCTCCACAAGAACATTATCCATGCGAGCTCACTTAATGAAGATGCCACTGTTCTGAAAAACTTGCATTTAAATAATGACACCCACTAAATCCTTTCAGTTGAACTAGAAGCACCAAAACTAATGAGAGTTAACAGAGTGCTTTCAAAATTCTTGTGGCAAAACCAAGTTCAGGTTCACACTTCTTCCATCTTAAGGCTAAGCTTGGGCAAAATACTCATAATGAAGATCCCATTCTAGCAGAAAATTGAGCACATTAATAACTAGTCTAATTGAGTAACTTGTCCTACGTAGGTCAGCTGATTCAGGTTTGTTCTTTAAGCTGTGCCCATGCTTTCAAAACTACACCTAAAACTCTGTACTTTTGTTCCAGGGCACCCTTCTGCCACTTTAAATACGTACAATTCAATTGCTTCCTTTTGGGTACAGGGAATTTGCCCTGAATTTCAATATTCTCAGAAAGACTAAAACTTCAAACTTTTGTTAAGCAAGTTCATCAGCACCATGCCATGAACATGTACACCTGTATGGTGTACAATGCAGCTCTTCAGTTACAGTGACTCCAAGCAAAAAAAGCAGCAAGTCTATCTTACAACTCCTTTATGCTAATCAAATACTCCACCAGGAGAACTTCTATGCACATCCCATGCACTTAAGGCAGCATTTAATCTTGCAGTACTCCAGCCTGAGCTATGACATACTTATTTAGCAGCAGTGTTGTTTTGGTGTAGTATTGGTGTTCCTCTACCTCATTTCTCTCAGAGCATGCAATTTAGGATTTCCACTGACAAATGACTGCAAAATATTTTCAGAATTCCAGTGAATTCACTGGTATGAGTTCCCGAAAAGCAGAATACTGGCCACTGGAATATATCTGTTGAACCAGCTGTCACCATAAATTTTCTCTACATACTCAAAAGCAAGAGGACATTCCTATTTTCTATTATGAATGGAAGCTAGGGTGTTTTGATACTTTTCATGAGACATAAGAGTGTATTGTGAACAATTCTAACATGTAATCCATAATGTTTTCACAACAAATATTATTCAGTGTTTGCAGTCCATGGAAGTTTGCCTTTCATGTTCTTTCCCGACTTCAATGTCTTCAGTTATCAACTGTGCATATACTGAACCAAACAGCATGTGTGCTGGTTTCAGTATGATTGGCAATGTCTCTGAAAATCATTTTAGATCAATACTTTTTATTTCTGGCAGACAGGCTATCTTTGTAGTCTTTAATTAGATCTGTTTTGAAACCAATGCTAGGCAGTTTCCAAATGTTACTTCCCTCCTCTTTCAGAAGCAAAGCAAAAGCCCAGCCATCTTTTAACTGTGCACCTGTCCCACAGCCAACATGACTGGCTGCTCCCCAAGCCAGTCCTGCTGCTAAACCCCAAGGGCTCTCTCTAGGCCTCTTTCATGTGGTACCTCAGGGAAGGGTACTGCAACTAAGCAAGACTTTGCAATTGTTTTGACAATTTAGAGTCCTTTGAACAAAACAGGTAGATGCTAACCGTGTAACAGCATCTTTTTCTCATAAAGGCTGCACCTCTTTTAACCATATTTGACTGCTCTGCCAGTCATAAGGCAATTAGTCATGCCTTTTGACTGTGTCACTAATCACTTCAATCAAATATTTCCCAGGCTGTGGAGATACCTTGTTTTTCATCCAAACAAACAGCTCCTGCCTGAGCATTTGTTGTAGCACATGCTGTATACCCAATTGTTATTGACTTTTGTTCTGAATTCACCAACATTAATTTTCCAGATGATTTCTTTCTACACTTCATTTCTTCCAGTTAATAAATTTCATCCCACCACTGCATTGTCCAGCGGTGGAAAAGAGCCTGGATAAAACATCCTTGTTGTCCAGGCCAATCCACATTTGACACAGAATAGAAATTGTTACAGTTAGGAGGCTCAGACCATGGCATCCTATAAAGCCCAACGGATTTGAATCCCAAAAATGATGAATATATAATAAGCTAGCAAGTTGAAATACAATTTTCAACTATGCATGACTTATTTTTTATTTTTTACACATCAGTATTACGATCAAAAATGTTATAAAGTGTATCTCTTCTCACATTCATACTGTGTCTACCACAAAGCTGAAGTACTTTATTACACAGTGCTGTTGGAGAGATGTCACAGATATGAAGTATATTACATTAGAAGCTTGACTTAAAATGAGTTTTAGCTTGGGAGAATGTGTTGGATCACTATCACAGAGCAAAAACTATGCTCTGTGTTCCTTTCACTGCCTTAGCAATGTAGACTACCTCACAAAGACAGAACTAGGTAACAAAATCCTATGTGAAGTGTTCCACTGTTACAAGCTATGCTCTTTTCCACTCATCAGCTTTTCATCATTCTCCAGGTCAAATACTCGTGATCATTTGTATTTCAAGTGCCAACAGTGTCTCCCTTGTGACTTACATGAAGTCTGTCTTTCCAGTACACTCCCTTTATTTGAGGAGTGCTTGTATTTCCTCATTAATCTGAATCCTGGCTCCTTATACCGTATTCATTCATAGAGATTAGAATTTTTTCTTTTGCTTCACTGGTCTGACATTTTGAATGTCCCAGTTTCCAGCTTCCTTCCAAAAAACTTGTATTTGTATGCCAGTCTGCTGTTTCTTAAGACTGTGGTACTCTCATGGAACATGACCATCGGTTCTTCCCCTACTTTCTGGAAGCCTGTGCAAACAACTCATGAGATCCACCATCTTTGCCCCTGGCAGCCCTGCTGTCATCTAGGATCAACTCATCTCTCCTGGAATCAGGAAAAGGATTTTCAGCAGTAAGAACATGAAAAGAAAGTTAGCACAGATCGACAAGAAGGTGGTAAGGGGAGAGAGGAAATGGCGCAGATCATGGAAAGCATTTGGAGATATATCTTCGATTGAAATGACTTTTTGGAAAGGTTGTGATAAGCAGGAAAAGTGAAAGAAAGCTTTAACTGAATGAAATGGAAGAATTTCTGTGACTTCTAGGAATCTTCTGCTTCTTCAGTTAAGTTCATAGGGGAAATGCAGAGACACGCATCTCCATCTCTTCTGTTGGGAACATAATCTGCACTTCTTAAATTTGTTTTGATTTGCTGATCTAAACAGCATCACTTCATAGAATCATTAATAATAGCAAACATTTTTTCGCAATGGGGAGTCAGAAATTAATAGAGGAAGCTGGACCCAGAAATGTAAGATGAGAGGATTCCTCTCCCCTTGCCTCTGAAATCACAGAAGTGACAAAATCACAGTCTCTGGCACCACCCAAATATCTGCCAGCCCCTCAGAGAGAATCCCAATTGTTCTAGGCCTTTGCATCCCATTTAGGTAGCTGTCACGATCCTGCTGAAAAACAAACATATCATGAGGAAAAAAAGAAAACCAGGTGTAATTTGGACTTCCATATATAACAAAAGCACAAAACAAAATGAAAACCCAGAAGCATGGTGATGGCTCACTCACAACTCATAGCAGAGATGGTTACGAGCAGCGGATGGGAAGCCAACGCATCAAACACAGCCTCAAAAGAAGAGCCCAAAAGAACTGTAAAACAGAGAGAAACCCAAAGAAAAACATGATAAAAAACAACAAAATGAGGAAAAAAAATTAAACAGAAATGAATTAAAAACCAATTCAATATTGTATCCCAACAGAAACCTGTGTCTTGTTTAGCTCTTGCCATCTCCCAGCACCCTTCCCCGGGCTGTTGGCCCACACAGTTGAATTTAGACACGAAGCATTGGCTGAGCCTGTGTGGTTTGTGAGTGCTCTGTAAGTGGTGAGAGGGGTCCCTCTAGAGACTACCTTCCCCCTGCTCACATCTCACACCTAATAGCATCAAAACAAAGGTGAGAGCAGAAATGCATAGGGCCTTACCAGGTCAGCTGTATGGCTCTACCGTGATTTTCCTTTCTAAAATTATGTGATGTACACACCTCCCTTCCTCCCCCAGATAAACTGATCTAAAAACCAGTAAGGGGATTTGCTCTTTCTCATCTCTTGCCCTTTTCATCCAGAGCAAGTTCTACCCTTAGTGCGTGGGTTTCTAAAAATGAACAGCAATGTCCCCTTTCCCCACTTGAATTGTCATGGGTTCTCACCCGAGGTATTAGGTTTTTTTCTGCAACCATCACCTTGCTTTCTCACCATCAATATCCATACAATCACTGGCTTGTCAACTTTTTACAGGCTTCACAGCTGCCAAGTTCAGGCATGTTCCCCTTCCCTGATGACTTCTGCAGTGATGCACCTAGAAACAGCAGGGTCTCCGCTGTCTGTGGGGGGATGCAGAATGGGGGTTTGAGAGAGAGCAGGATCAAAGTCAGTGCTGCTTTGAGGTCACGTGAGCCATCGCTCTATCTGAGAATGGCACAGTATGGAAATCTGAGGGCCATCCTGATCAGAGGCAAGAGCTAATATTATAATATATTATATAACCTTAAAACTCAATTCAGTGAACGGAGAAAAGAGCTCAACTGAGAGATACGTATTCCAACAGAAATCAACCAATCAAAAGCAATCCACACAATGGAATTTCCTATTTGAGTCTTACTATTCCTCTTTCCTAAAATTGTGCAAATTCTAACAATTCCATAAGTTTTGCATGAAATTTAGTTTTGAGAAAGTTATTTAAGTCTCCTACTATTCTTTCCAAAGCAAAAGACCCTAAAGAGATGAGTTAAAATGCCATAGTTCCTATGTTACTTTAGCAGAGTTCAAAATTTCCAATGGATTTCAACATCACTAAAGACAAAGATAATTTTGTCTTTCTAAATAGCATGCACCAACCACTCACCACGCAATTCCTGCACCTGAATTTGTGCTGAAGATAAGAATGCCTTTATCACATTAGAAACAGGGCTAAGAATGAGCTGCTTTTTTTTTTTTTTTTCCCAATCAAAAGCTTATTTCAGTTGTAATCCTATTATTCAGTTATCATGATTTTTAACAAGAGAATTTTGGCCTCAGAACTGCACTTCTTTCTTACACTCAAGGTCCCATAGGGGAAGAAGTAGCACAGAATATCTCCATGGAAAGCATGGGGAGTGCTCAGCTAAGTAAGAAAGATAAGTTTTTCATGTGCTGTAACAGAACAGGGGAATTGCTGAAATGGAATTTTTTTTGGAGACCATTGTAGAGTGTTAGTCACATCTCATTTGGGATTTACAGCTTGTAACGCTTTCCTGGAGTCAGATGGAGATGACAGTCCTTTTTTATCAAAACGAAGAAGACAAAAGACAGTTGTGGCAATCACTGACATGCAGCAGACTGAAGTTCAAATCTCCTCATCCCTTCAACAGACACAAAAATCACACCTCCCTCCCTCGGGAGTACACCCTCATCCCTAAGCCACAGGGTGCTTTAGGGTGCAAGTTTAAGAACATACAGGTTAGAAAGGATATCTTTTGCCCAGAAGAACTGAACAATTATTACCAAGAGAGAGCAAGTGTATGACCTGGCAGAAAATGCACTCATCTGATGGAGAGGAGACTTGATCTGCAATCCAACTCAACATTGCCTTGGCCAGTGAGCAAAGCCCCTGTTTTCTCACCACCAGCCACAGTAATAAAGTTCCTCTCTCTGTTCTCCATTGGGAAGAATAATCAGAATTTCATGTAGAATAGCATTGGCCAGAAGGAATGACACATTTAGATGAAATGTAACCCCCCCAAAGCTTGGTAGTAAAGGCACTCAGAAATGGAAAATGGGATCTCAGTCCCCTGTAGGCATATATAGGATTGGAGCCCGACTTGTCCTTCCTTTTTCCTCACCTCTTTAGCACAAGAGCTCTAACTAGAGATCACTATGTAAAATAAAACCAACAACAACCTCAGGTATATGATCTGAGGTCACCCTTGCTGAACCAGGGCTTCCAGGAAAGGAAAGCAGAGAAGTAGCTAGTTGTAACAAGATACAAGAATCCCTGCATGCTAAATGATTTTCAAATCCATCAGCTAGTCTGCTTTTCATACATCTAATTTCAACTGCATTTGCTTTCTGTAGCTGTGATGTTTTAAACCAGAACATGATCTCCCTTCTCAAGTTCAAATTTGCTAGTCCAACAATGAAAATAACAACAACCTTAACAAAATTTTCATGTTGATCTTTTTTATAACTAACCCGTTCCCACAGAAACTGCATTTTTATAATATATTAAATGTGCAATATTTTTTAAGACTGAGGTCCATTCTTTTTCCTTTTCATCTCTGTGTGAACAAATGTGACCATGCTGTGCTTTCAGCCTTTCCTGTCACTACCTTTTTATAACACAAAGTTTGAGACAAAAATTATATCCCCTCCTAAGATAATATAGTACTACAGCTCCATAAATCTGTTATTCTACTGCAAAACGTTCATCTCCTACATAATAGTACTGATTTACATATATTTCAAGTACAAATTAAGTATAAAACTACTGGGCTTCAATGTTTAATTATTTGGGGTATCAGGATGTAGAAGTTACTATCCTTTGTCTTATTTTATAGCTAATTTTCCAGTGGGGGGGAAAACCACCTAGTAGAAAAACATACCATAATCTCCTCTTCTAATACCTTGCTCACTGCAGTGAAGATTATTTTAAACACTACGCACAGACATTTGGAAAATAAATACCCTTTTTGTCAATTAGCCGACACATTTCTGCAGCCTCCCTCATGCTCTTCTGAACAGGCTGTTTAGAACACCGTCCTCCCTACAACATCTTCTCTCTGCCCACTGACTCACGGAACCGCCCTCGCACATGTACAGTCTCTTCAGCAAGGCACTGAAAACTACTGCAGTGCAGTCTGAGCCACGAGGAGATCGAGATCTAATCAGCTGCAGCTGACTAAGCTAAAATAAAATGCTTGCTGAGCAGAACATTCCAGTGCCATATCCTGCAATGGGAGAGACTCTTCATTGAAAAAATAGCCTCTCCTCTATTATCAAATAATTAACACCAAGCTGCTAAAGCCTTGAATATTTTTAATTAATATATGTGGAGCCACAGGGAATACATTTCTGAAGGCAGGGTGTTACAGTCAGAGTAAAGGTGTAATGCTTTCTGTACTGCGTGTCAGTGACAAAACTAGAAGACCTAAGCAAAGTAATGATCAAGGAATTGTTCAAAACCTGACCTACATTAGCCCAGAAGACCTTCATGACTCAGAACATCTCTATTATAAAGCATATGTTGTTCATCATTTGCATAACAAGGTTTATGTTTATTTCCCCCTTCAAGTTTAAATTTTCTTCTCAGCCTTAGCTCTCCATATCAAAGACATTCTGCTAGTCCTGCTCTCTGCTATAAAAATTAATGCAAGATGAAAAATTTAACTTGTGTGCTTTCTATAGAAGATACTTCTGCAAATCTAAAAAACCCACAGTTTTTCAATTCACTCCCCAGTTGCTTCATTCTGTTGTCCTAAGACGTGCATTGACACTGACTGCTTACGCTGCTTTCATGGCAAAGGTGGGTCATACAACCAGCACATCAGAATGAATAAGATTGTTCATGTCTCTATCTGAATTATGGCAGAAGGTTGCATCTAGGGGAAGAATTAGTTAAATCCCTAGAAAGAGATCTCTGCATCCTGTGGTATCAAATTTGTTATGGAAGGTCTTGAAATTCTCCACAAAATGGACTTTATGGGCAGAGAGGAGTAAGGGAATGGGAAGAAATCAGGAAGAGAAAATGAGACTTGTTTCTCAGAAGAGTATCCCCTGCATCCATAAGCTATTAACTAGTATTAAGTTATTAACTAGTATTTTACAGACTTTTATAAAATTCCTTTCATTCTTCTTCTAGTGCATGTTATAAACACAATCTTTTCAATCTCTCTTCACACGAGTTTGTCATGACTATCTTCTAAATACTGATTAGATCTCCTTTGAAACTGGATGGGTGGTATCTTACACATCATCAATAGATTTGTATAAAGGCATTAAAAAAGATTGTGTAGTTTTCATCATCTTATTCCATATGGACTATAACAATTGCAACCCCAGCTCTATTCATCTCTGGTAACCTGCCTCCAGTCCTAAAGAAGAACAATTCTGGATATCCTACAGGTAGGATACATGTAGTTGGGCAGATGCATTGTGTTTAATCTGGCATGTGCAATACTAATTTTTAAAAAGTATCAGTATCTGAAGGGAGGGTGCCAAAAGGATGGAGCCAGGCTCTTCTTGGTGATGCCAAGCAAGGACAAGAGGCAAAGGGCAGAAACTGATGTACCTGAAATTCCAGCTGAATGTGAGGAGGAACTTCCTTACTGTGCAGGTGGACCAAGCACTGGAACAGATTGTCCAGAGAGGTTGTGGAGTCTCCCTCATTGGAGATATTCAAGAACCATCTGGATACAATCCTGTGTTATGTGCTCTAGGATGACCCTGTCTAAGCAGATGACCCACTGTGGTCTCTTCCAACTTTATCTGTTCTGTGAATCTGTGTGTGATTCCTCTCTCCAGCATTAGATCACTCATCCAAAGTTTGGAAGTCTTAGGTTCAAAAACTTCCTCTCCTACAGGAGTTCCTGCATTCTTACTTGACAGCAGAATACCACAAACACCATGTATTTAAGCCACAGGCAGAATGGGAGCAGGCATTGAAGCTTCACAGCTGTGCACAAAATTAATACATATTCCCTAGAAAAGGGATGTCAGGAGACTCACAGCCCTGGACATGGCCCTATTTATTTTGACTAAGTAATTTTTCTACCGTCTTTTGTCAGAAAATGTACAAGTCTAGAACACCAAAAGATGTTACTAAGCTTAATGGACCAGGAATATTGTGTGAATTTATCACTGACAGTGCTCCCTTAAAAAATGGACAATTTCAGGTCAAACAGACCCTGCTGAATACAAATGACAGATCTTAATCAGAATTTGCCACCTTCTAAACAGGAGAGAATGGGGCTTGGAGGGCAAAGGAGGAGCAATAAAGAAATCAGCGTCTCCGCTAGCAGTTTTGGCAAGCTGCCTGTCTTTTCCTTCATTTATTTGTCCTTGCAAGTGTTTGAAAACAAAACCCACTGGAAAGATAAAGGGTGGTTTTTTGCATTAGCAATCTGTTCCATTTTTCATAATAGCCAGAGTCCCCTTTGCTAGCCAGCATGTTGACTCTGATCCAAATGCCAGAAATGCTGATGGTAGCCAAAGTAACAGCCTTCAGCCAGACCCCAAGCAGCTGCCAGCACACAATGGGCACCAAATGGCTACATGACTGATGCACATCTGCTCTGTGTGTCCAAAGGAGTAACTATCAAAGCCTGACTTCTACAACTCACAGCAAAACATCAACTAAGGAGACTGTTGAGAACAGCTGAGCTTCCCTGATTGCTAGCAGAGGGAAAAAATGTTGCTGATGCTTCCTTACATACCTTCTGGCCCCAACCATCTTCTGTCTTTATAGAGCAATTTAAGTTTCTACAGACTTATCCAGGAGACTTTGCAACATCTGGCAATGGGCAAGTGGTAGAGGCTGAGGCCGTTCCCATGAAAGCAAATCTGTGCGACAATAGCTTTTCTCCAAGGAGCAGCATTTGTGCTAATATTAGCATCCCACATAAGGTAGATCAGTTTTGTTTTCCTAGAAGCACAGGATAAATTCAGATTCAGAATAAATTTGGGTTTAATTTCACCAAGTGGCCCATAACTTCACAAATGCTGAGCAATCGAGTTGAGCTGTCAAGTAGCTGTTCTCTGTACAAACATACAAATCCATACCATTGTAGTGCACATGATACAATAGTACAACAGAACTTGTCAGAAGATCAGTAGAATAACAGCTGTCCAGGTAAAAGCTAACTTGATAGCTCTTAAAAGAAGGCCTGGGAAGCCAGAGTGGTAACAGCTGAGAACAGAGAAACCAATGCTCAATGAAGATCATGCAGAGTAGAAAGCTTTAATCAATCTCTAGAAAATCAGAATGAGACCTTTGAAGGGACAGACTATGCTATCTGACTACTAAACAGCCTTTTGCCTTTACATTAAAAAAAGAATTAATGCTATCTGGCATCAGATAATTTCACCTAAAATAAATATAGAAAACCAGTGCCAGCACAAATTTCTAGAGGATTTTGCTCCACAGAATCACTGTCTTTTCTCTTTTTCAAAATCAAAGGTATTTTCAAAATAGAAAAGTGACCAAAAAATTGTAAGGCAAGACGAAAGTTGAAAAAAATCCCTAAACTCAAACAAGAAATGCACAGCATCCTAAAGGCCTGGCTCATTAGCTGTATTACTAGAAAGTCATTCAGTGTCTTTCTGAAAAGGTGGTAAGTGAGATTGAGGCTATGAATTTCAGAGGATATGAAAACAGCTAATACTTTTTATGGTACTATTCATAAAGTATGACAATGCTTCTGAAACTGTAAGAAACTGCATAGAACCTACTTGAGTAGAAAATGTCTTGTTAATAATTGAATACGACTGAAAGCAAAATTGAGACATGCTTCCAGAAAATAAGAAAGTGAGCCCCTTCCCTCACCTATCTCAGGACCAAATTCCCAAAAAATTGGGCTCATGTCATAAATGATCATGTTACAACTCTGGAAATTGTATTCTTCGTGGATAAAGAAAGAGAAAGAGAACAGAGAAAGAAGAATCTGCCTTACTGGATCGAAATAATCTCTTTGGTGAAATAATTTATAAAGTTCTTATTAAAAAATCCCAAACAAACAAACACAGAAACCCCACAAAAAATTCTCATTTCACTTGCCTTCATACCCTCCTAATCACCTCCATCTCCTTCCTAATCCACACTGCGTTACTTGGGAAGCAATCACAATATGCTTCTCCAGGCAAATGTCTTGGTCTGATAAGTGGGACTAACAGTGGTATCAGGCAGCAGGGACACAAAAGGACTGAACAGCCTGGTGACTATTTTATAATGTTAAATGGCATTTAAGTCAATATTTATGTGGGTTTTATTGTATCATTTCTGTCAAAAAGCCTCCCCTCCTGAAGCGTGGCATAGGAAAATAAGCACATCAGATATATGAGACTTTACCCCATAAGATCCTCCTACATCCCAAACAAACTGAGACATTTTACCCCTTTCAGCAGAGCATACCCCCAACACTCTGGGGATTGCATGTATTTTTTTAGGAAAAGATTATATGTCATTCATCCTTCTATGAGACCCATCTGTGGCCAGCAAGCAACAACCACCAAACTGACCAGAATTACAAACAACCTTCTCCAAGTCCTGCATTCTGAAAAAGACCCCCCTCACCCACACCAACCCAAGCAGGACACAGCTTGCAAGACACAGCTAAAGAATCTTTTGCCCTGGAAAATGCCAAAGCTGGATGTAGAGCTGTTTCTGAAAACAGGACCTGGGAGAAAAATAAAAGTGAAGTAATTTTAAATTAGAGTGAGAAAGAAAAAAAAAATAGAGGATACAAAAGAAGATACACCTGGAAAAATTAGTTTCTTTAACTGCAAAGAAAGAACAGTGTTCAAACAATGGACTTGAAATACAGACATAAACTGTAGCTGCTTCACTTAAGCAATTACGAAATTTTGCAGAAAACCAAATACCAGTTTTAATACATAATGGGCTTGAATTCTGACTGCAGAAAAAGGAAAGGAGTGGGGCTACATCTTGTAAAGGGCAACATGGAGAAGGGTTATCCCTAAACTAAACAGCACTGACATGGAAGACCAGTAGTACATAATGTGTGTCTTTTTAAGGATAAGATGCAGGCACAACCCTTGGAGCTGCTCCCATCTACAGGTAAAATGTAAATACTTGCAAGGTCCAACTGAAAAGACTTAAAAAAAAAAAGAAGAAAAATCCCCCAGGTATTCATCTACTAAAGACACAAAATCTGGTCCTTTGCTTTCTTCTCACTCCCAATCATCCCCTGCACTACAGAGCCTCTGTATTTTGCTTGCACATTGTCAACATTTTCCAGAGCAACAATTATCTTGCAGACGGAAAAGGTGTGCAGACCAAAAGGTATAAGCCTAGGATGATAAACAGAGAGATTGTATGAGCCCTCTCTGCTTGCACTGTGTTCTGAAATAAATCCAGGAATTCTCTGACAGATACCTAGACCATCTTGAAGCTTTACATATTCTTATGAGTGACATCAGATGACACAGTGCTGGTAAAAGGACTAAAGATAACACCCATGTTACATGGTGCAAGTTATGCTCCCTGCCCTTACCTCTACTCCAAGCAGGCACACTGAAATACTCCTGGTAGGAAATCCTGACATGGGCAATATATACCAAACCAAAACCAGGCAAGGGTGAGGACATCATACAGGCTGCAACTTACAGTAAACTCAACCTGAGAGATCAGGTCAGCCTTTAATTTCTAGCACTTATTTTATAAAAAGATTTAAGAATACACCAACCTGTTTCCCCAGACCACAGAGAACTGGACTAGACCAGTCCCCTGGGGCTACATAAGTTACATGGCCAGCATTGGGCTCACTCTCTTTGTTAGTCCATATTTTACTCAGTAAGTATTGCAACCTGTGGAAAACCTGATCATCCTAAAGGAAATAAAAGAAAAAAAATAAAAGCCATATCCCTCTTAAGACAAAAGCAGGCATCCCTTCTTATATCCCCAACTCAGCTAAGTCACCTGATGCTTCTCACCTTGCAGAACATGCAGTCCACTATAATGACCAAACATGACAACCACAAAACAAATAGAATCACAAAACCTTTCCATGCCTAATCAGTTGCAGAAATGGAAAAAAATTCCTTGAAATTTACTTACTGGCCGAACTTCCCCTGTGGTGTTGGTATACTGACGGGCCAGACCAAAGTCTAACATGTAGCACTTCCTGTATGTTGAAGGTAAGCGGCCCATGGCAAAATTGGACTAGACAAAGAAGGAGAGAAAAAAAATCAAATTAACGCCAGCAACGTGGGTAAGATTGGCCATTGGTTAACAAAACTTTGCCATATAGCTCCACATGCCCCTGATGGAAACAAGTCAAAGAGATTCATTTTAAGATGCATCTTCAAAATCATGATTAGAGAATCATTGCCTTGTTAAGAAGTTCACTTCAGATAAGAGTCTGTGGAGTCTCAAAATAACTAAAATTCACATTAGCTTTGCTAAATTTCAGCTGTTCTGAGAAAGAGCTACACTTAACACCACTAGCTCTGCAGTGAGAGCTCCATCACTTGCATAACAGGATGGAGTTACTGTAGACAAATGCTTCTGTTCATGGTTCAGCTGCTAGCACGCATTATTCTGCCCTAACTCCCAGAATCACCATCCCTGTATTGCATTGCCTGAATCTATCTGAACATTCGGGCATCTAAAAACCACTGGGTTTGCTTCTTAGTAAATAAACCAATAACAAGCATATGGAGCAGCTCCTGGTTTTGACCTCGATCTTAAAGTTCTATTCTTTACCATAATGAATGTCTGCTAAAGGATTTGTGGCCAATCACATCAGTGACTGACTTTCAGCTGAACTTGATCATTTAAAAGCAGCTGATTTTAAAATGAGCAAACAAGTCTGCTGGAAAGAAGGCAGTCTTGGGTTTGGTGTAGCAACAACTGTTGAGGTCAAGTAGTGAGGAGCTGTAGGAAAAAGACTGGCTTCTACAGAGAGACTTGGAATTACTGTCCTTCACTTAGGCAGATGACCGACACTGTGAGTGTGTTTCTGATGGTAGAAACTGTGCTCCAATTTTTTGGCAACTGCTCAGAAAGGATTAAGAGGATGATTTAGCTACGTCAAATGCATGAAATAGCATTTATTCAAGTGATGGGTCACAGAGCAAGACTTCCTTTCTGAACTCCTTCAACAGTAATAATTGGTCCAAATGAGTGTTTAGAACTAGACTGCTTCATCACGGGAGAGTGACTGGTACAAGTATGACTGACAACAACCATGGAGCAGCCTCTGCCGATACAAGCTAGTTTGCTATGCACTTAAAGGAAGCACAATACTGTATTATTATTTTGTACTTATAGAAAATAGCAAATGTGTCAGTGGCAGTGTGCAAGGAGACCTAAATGTATCTGCTGAGATCTGCCCATATTCAGACTGTCTTTATTAACTCATGCAGAACAGACAGACATAAAAACAAAGGGAAAATTTCCAAAACTACATACAGGCTTGATGTCACGATGCAGGAATCCCACAGAGTGAATGGCTTCTATTGATTCTAGAATCTGTTTGCCTAATCGCAGCGTTGTGCTCAGCGTGAAAGTCCCTCGAGGCTGACTCCTTCTGAGATCTGCAAGATTTCGGCCCTGAAATAATCAATAAAACACTTAAACCATCCCATGAAAGCACAGCATTTCACAGCTTCAAGTGCTAACACGCAACCCCAAAAAACCAGACTTGCTACTCAGACAGGTGCTCACCTTACATCTGCTTTATTTCTTGTATAAGATCTTCCAGTACTTCATTTTATCTTTTAATTGATGTATTTGCTGATAAGTCATAATTTGCTGGAAGTCATCTGACGTATTATTTGTGAAATAGGCACAGGATGGACCAGCAGTGCCTCAGACTGTATGAGACCAGCATCTCCTTACTGTTAAACTCAGACTATGCAGAAGCTGATTTAAGAACAAGTTTCCTTCTAAAGATTAAAGCAGTACAAATTCAATAAGCAAGGCATGAAGCCACTATCTATTACAGCTTGCAGAAGCAGTTTCATCAGAAACTCCCTAGCACGCGCTGTCTGGTCCAAGCTCAAGCCAGCATTGTTGTGGCAACACCACAATGGGGAAAGTTGTCTTATCAAGAAAATCCTACCCAAAATCAGGAGAGGAGGATTTTTTCAGCAACTTTATACTTATTAAAAGAAATTGCTAATTTACCTCCACTTAAATAAATTTCTAGGGAAAAACAAAGAGGCTACCAGCTATGCATGGAAATGAAGACAATTCAGCAAAAGAAAAAAGAAAAAGGAAAAAATGTCAGAGTAAATGCAAGAAAAATCCCAGTGTTCTAGTGATAATAGATGAATTCAAACAAAATTCCCAACAGAAAATATATAAAATATTCAAAACATTTGATGAGAAAACATACATTGCTCTTCAAAGCAGTGAAACGCCATCTATTCCATCCATTTCCAGTTCTCAAGTTATTTAGAGACATTAAGGTGTCAACTGCAACTGGCTCTTGAAGCTCTAGTCTCTCAAAGTGGTTTAGCCCATGAGCTCTGGGTTCGTTCAGGGCTCTGGGCCCTTGAACAACCACACCTGACACAGATTTGCTAACAGGTACAATCAAGCCCCAGCAGCTGGCCCAGGTTTGATCCTTAACATGAACAAAATTTGAGTAAGTCACTTCTCTAGTGCTTAACTTCTTAAATTTCTGTGACAGTTTACTAGAGCCAGCAGAGTTTTGTCATTGCTTATCTTGAAACATTCAGGTTATTGAATTGACAGCAGATCTTTATGTCCACTGTAAAGCTATTCCTTGGACACCAGCTCTCTTAACCAATGGCAACATGGAAAGCAAGGCAGATTTTTTCAGAGCTGCACATTAAAAATTTCCCCAGCTGCTTTTGCGAGATGGTTTTAGACATCTACTCTCCAGAAACAACCCAAGGCATGTGAATATCCAATACAACTACCAGGAAAAGACAGAAGATGAGTATTATTTTCCAAATAAACACCATCAGGCTGGCCAAGAAACAGAGCAGATGCAAGGAATTGCAAAGTTTAGAGTGGGAGCCTCAGTCACAATGACTGAAAAGAAAGGGAGAACTGCAGTACACAGCAGTCAGAAGGACACACGATAAACCAGGTCTCAGCAGGCCTTGAAGCTGAAGAAGAATTTTAGCCTGAAGGGTGATAGTGCAAAATTAGCTAATGCTTTATGTATCAACGTCTTCATTTGCAAATAGTAAAATTATTTTTAGGTCTGCCTACTCTACATGCTCAGTTACATAGCAAAAGAACAGGCTAGAAAGTAAAAGAATCCAAGCAGAGAAGTTTTTTGCAAAGGTAAAGATTCTTTTATCGTGCTTGTTAAGGACAGGACTGGGGGGTTAGAAACCTTGTTCTTCCATGAGCTCCAGATTAGCCCTTTCAAGAATCATATTCACACACACACTGCAGCAGTAGTAATAGCCAGGATTGTTTAACAATAACAGCAGTTGGGATGCCAATGGTGCATAAAAGAAAAACCCAAGCACCAGGAATTTACTGGGTTTATATGTTTTATATGCCTTGCTATAAAACTATATTTTGAACTATACTTCAAAAAAATTAGAAGTTTATTTTAAAGAAGTACTGGGTCTGCTGGTATCCGTTTTACTTCCTCTACTGTCTAGCAGTAGAGTCACCATGTGGTAGCTACCCAAGTATTCACCCATACTGATTTAATATCACCAGTGTTCAAGCAGGAGTAAACACTTCCACAGCAAAAGCCAAGCTATTGCTGATCTTGGGAGAGACAGGGGAGACAGAGATCACGGCCTTCCATAGAGAAACTGCAGTTCATGTGACACCACTGGCTCTCACTGCACTCCACACTCTGATACAAGAAATGTTTTGAATGCTGCCTCACAGTGCTCAGCAGGAAATATTTCAAACAGCTGTCATGCTGCACAATACTCTGGATTGCTCCTGGAAGCATTCTGAGTGGAGTGCTTTTCCCAGAAAGCTGACAGAAAGCCATCTCAAATAGAATAGCAGAGCTATGAAATATTTTAGTGCATCTTGACAACTGGAGCCATCCCAACGGATGTCACAGCAACACCACCCCTTCTCCTTGTCTCCCATTCCACCCTATTTCTGTGTACAACAAAGTCTTCAGATCGGTGTTTGGCCTTATTCTCTCACTGCAAATCCTTCGCTGTGATGCTATCTCTAAGGGGCAGAAGGGAGAGGTGAAGAGCAGAACTCACCTGAAGCTGCATGACCACATAATTGAATTTTTCATTTCTTCCACAGCCAATAAATCTGCAAACATGATCCTTCCCTGAAAAGAAACAGAAACATACATAATGGAACTAAGATAACAATCCTGTGATGATTTTTAGAAAAATGGTTTCTGACCCAGGTCTGGTAACCATAAAACGGTATCACATAAGGAGTCTTGCAGAACAGACTGATAATGTTTCTCCTTCCCAGTCTCATAGCTAAGTAGAATATTGACATTCAACAAGAAAGCTGCCCGTGACATGACCATGAGTGGAAATCAGTGTCAGGGTTCCTCAAATCCTCAAACTGACAAAGGCCACCAGTGGGAGTGTGACAAACTGCAGTTTGTACCACCAGCACGTGTATGCAACAACACCACAGCTGCCACCATCCCTGAACTGAAGCGTGGGTAACACACATGACCACAGGGCCTCACAGGTTCACTGGCAGCACAGCTCAGCTTTACTCAGTAAATGTTGACTTGTACCACCACTACACCTGCCCATTAGCACTTCTTACCCTGAAACAGCTAATCTAATGTTACTTCAACATGGACAAACCCTGATTTTAATAGTCAGAGACATCTGGAAAAGAAAGATACTTATGGAAAAATTCCACTGAAACATTCAAGCAATTCCATAACAGCAGAAGGAAATAATATAAGCAATTCTGTGTCAAGTTCTGGCATGGTGTTAGAAGTACACATTACACCTATTCAGGCAAAATCAAACTAAATCAGCCACCCCACAATACTAAGCTAGTCCTCAGTGGGGGAGCAGAGGCTGTGGTTTTAGACCCTAACCTGGAATAGATTTGTGATGGTTTGCTCTCTGGATTATCAGAAGGGGAAGTATGAGGCATGTGTTCCCCTAAAAACAGACTACTGATAACAGAGCAAAGGTTGATGCACATCTTTGGTGAATGCTTGGTTCTGGGGGGAGGGTTCTAAGCAGGGAAGGGGATGAGAATCACTGAATAGCTTTGCCCTATATGTCTCTGGAGCACTTGAACAATGGTGATTTTTAAACGAAAGCTTATTGTTGGATACTTTTCAATTTTAAATAAAAAAGGAAAAACATGAACACATACAGTAATCAGTAACTGCAGTGCCTGTAAACACCCTCAGGGCCCTGCTATTGCTGTCATTGCACCATAGGTCTGGGGCATCAGGAACCGCTGGGGACAGCAAGATACGACAGAATAGGGATGTGGAGGGCAGTAGGAGACAAAGAAGCAGCTTTCTCACTGGAGGACCAGAGCTTTGACCAGATCAATAGATACAGCTGTGGAATATGGAGCTTCATCCCAGGACTCCTGGTAAGAGCATCAAGATCCTGCCCCCCGGGGCCCACCAGCATCCCACAACAGAACACCCAAGCTCTGTCTCCTACCACAAGGAGATAACAGAGCTGCCAGCAACCAGAACTGGAGGGACAGAGATCTCAACTACTCCTTAATCCTTTCAGAAGAACAGGTTTAAAACAAACAAATCAACCAATCCTAATATCCACCAACATCTGGTTAGATGAACAGGAAGGTTAGGTGTTTGCAGAGCCTTCATGTCTCTGGCATGGACATTATCCAGTTTCAGGACTGAATGTGCATGACCATGCTGAAACCACCAAGGAATGTCACAAACCACCATATTTCAGGAAAAGATATTCACAGATTAGGAGAGTACCCTCTTCAGTACTTGTCAGGGCAGCCTGCAAGCTTCTTCCCTGATCCTCGTTTCTCACATAACAAGCCCATGGCCTGTGTGTGCCCATGGCTACTGTGTGCCACTGTTTTCCCGCTATTGGCAACTTTATTGTGAATTCAGTCTTGGTTTTGACAAACAGGTTTTTGATTTTCTGAGGGAACTCCTTGAGACACTGTGGAAACAGCACATGTCCTGCCCTGGGCATTACCAAGACTCAACTATCCCACATATCTTCCCTGCCATGGGTCCCAATATGCTGCTTGCTGACGTGAAGGGACCCACAAAGCCAGATTTGTGGCTACAAAATTAACATATCTGAAACCTCAGAAAGAGCCAGTTACGTTTCTTTAGGAGCTCATGCTAGTTCTGTGCTTCAGCAAACTGGCCATCTACACAGGTTTCAGGCAGGATGGGCAGGTCAGTGCAAGCCCACACTCAATCCAGACAAGATTCTCAGATTTGCACAGATCAGCCTGGCTTACTTAAAGACACTGTGAGTCCCAGTTGGCTTTGTTTGCCTTTCAGAGAACCAGGAGATGGATACTGAGGCAACAGCCAAAACAATGACTGTTTCTAGTTACAGTGCAAGGTACTGTGTGGTAAAAAATGGTAAAATAGTAATTTTTTACTATTTATTGTTTTAGATGATTGCAGAGCACTGATAGGCAGGACACCATGTACTTTTTATTGCTGTAAAACTACAGACAACATTAAAAACCAACCTTCTGACAGGTAGAACCTGGCCATCTAAATTACTAATTTCAGCAAAACAGGAATGATAGTGTCCAATGATATGACTCAAAACACATCCTTGCTGATTTGATACTTCCTCTTGTGATTTCAAGTGTATTTCTGAGACCTTTTGGTTTTGGTTTTTTGTGGTTTTGTTTTGTGGTTTTTTAATCAAGTTTCCTCCATCACACTATTGTTTTCTGGATCACACAATTTTACCAAAAGAAAAAGCATTTAAGATTTTAGTTTATTATCTTTGAGAATTGTTTGCATGTTTAGGATGGCAACATGTTTCCACTTTCTATAATATTTTAAAATGATGACTGACAGTTCTGGATGACCTGCATGCCAAACTGACTTGATTTTATACTGTATCCTCCTTTCCAGCCTAAAATGGACTCAGACCTGACTTGTTGGTCTTGGGAATTTAGGGTCTGTCTGGAACAGCTCTCCCATGCATTATTCTGCAACACAAGCAACACCAGGAAAACAAGAAGAAAGGGAGTGAGGGAAAACTGTGCCAATTTCTGCATGTAATAAAGAGTATAACCAAGCGTAGAGAAAGCAGGCCATATTTAGAAGTAGTGCATATACAGCCAGTTGGTCATATAGATGGGATAAATGCTTGCAGCATCAAACCCTTTGGGTTTTGGAAGCTTCTACCCATCTTTCATCTAAAGGAGGCAGCAGATTACAACTGTTTGCTCTCTTGGAACAGTTCCTGCCATGTTGAAGTAGCAGATGGAGGCTGACAGTCAGGTGTGACTTAGGGATTCCTGCAGATCACTCCTGAGGCTGATTAGAACACTGAAGCACACAAGAACAATCGTGTTAATAACCTCCTGTGCAGCCAGGATGATGGAACTGTCATATTTCCCTTTAAGGCAGCAGGAAATAGCTCCCTCTTCTCATACATGCCCTCCTCAAGCATGGAGATAATAGCACAGAGCATCAAAGCACATTTTAACCCAGAAAAGAAAAAAAGGGGGGAAAAAAGTTTTCTCAAATATGAGAAAGCCTCACAACTGTTTTACTGCACTAACTGCTACATGACACTCGCTCCTTTGCTAGACTGTTCTGCTCAATAGCCACCCTGATATTACAGAGGATCAGAAGAGAAAATATGCTCTATATCTGTATTTGTTTATTTCTTAAACCATACAAATATCTTCCAACAAAGTAAAGGACAGAGCAATAGATCATAAAGAGTTTTGTCCTGTTAACTAACACTGGAGGAATAAGTCAGCCTGATGTTCACCTGAGAAAAGTTTCAGAGCATTTTGTTTCATAAGCATTCAGTTAAGGCAAAATTTTAACGTTCAGCCATAGGAAAATATTCTTTCTACAGCTGTCTTTTAACTACAATGAACATAATAATCTCTCACATAATATTGGCTAAGAATTACAAATATTTCAGTCACTGAAATGGTCTTCACCATCCTTGTTCTTGAAATGAAACTTAAAAATTATAGTCAGTAATTATGTTCTCATGTATAAAAATAACTTCAAGTATTTGGAAATCCCTTCCACCCTAGGACAGATACTCATCACCTTGTAGAGATATGATTAAAAGCCCCATTTTAATACTTTAAAACTTTCATTACATGAAAAACTTTCATTAAACAGAACTTTAGAAAACTAAATTATGATCCTTTTTTGAGTCTATTTTTTCACATGAATCAATTTTAACTGCTGGACACCAATATTCATTCCAATCTTCTACTCTTTTAAGTTCTTAAATATTCTTCATGTATTTTCAATATAGAAATGAAACTAATAAAATAAATACTAGGAAAGAAATATGTGACATTATCTGCAATTTAAAGTTGTTATTTCCTGTGTTTTCACCTGCAGAAAACCAGTAACTGCTCTTCACAAAGGAGTTAAAAAATTTAATCTTTTTATTTTATGCTAAAATTTTGCGATTCTTCTCCATTGATTAGCTGACTCATTCCTAACAGTCCACCCAAAACACTAATTTCAACTAATCTCAATTCTCTACATTATAAGATACATTTTACAGCTATTCTCTTCTTTATTTGCCTGTCAGTGTCAGTGTCAGCTTATCACAGATATTGTGGGGATATTGAATCCACTTCTGTACAAATACTGTAAAGAAAAGGATCCAGCAGGACTAGAAAATGAAATGTGAGTTATTTTCATCGTCTTCTAACTTTACTTGGAAATGGTGTCTGTAGCTTGGCATACAGTTCTCCTTTGGGGTTAGCAAGTTTCATCTCTGGCCAGACAAATTAGCTGACTTCAGGGACTTGTCAACTCAGCTGGACAAAGGAGTTTTTAACATGAAAGAAAACAAATTCTATGCTGGAAGTGAGGCCTAAGTAACTATATTATTCAATAGTAATCAGCTAGGATTTAATCAATTGGGTTAACCTTGCTAGTGCTTCTGTAATAAGTGAATTAACTAATGGACACAAAACCTAAAAGGCTGTTCATCATCTTCCAGTCAAATGGTAAAAGGTAAAACTGCCTGACCTTGCATGGCATAATTTCCTCCAGTTGTTTCCCAAGGCCACTAACAACTTTAGGATGAGTAACTGATAATAGATCCCACAAGGTAAAGGGATAATAGTGCAGGAGCAAGAATTCAACGCAGCCCCCAAAAAGGTGTGTTTTAAATCCTTTTTCATCCATCCCATGACCTTCCCCCATCCCATGATACCATGGTTGGTGTGGAATAACATATGGCCCAAATGCCACATGTTATTCAAACACTCTTTCCTCATGGAAAAATGCAGTGCTGGGTAAAGGGGCTCAAGCTACATCAAGTCTCTGAATCTGCCATCCTGTGATAGCCTAAAAGCATACTAAGGGTAATTTATTCTGTTTTGTAGTCTTTACAGATATCTTGGTTACATCAATATAGCAAAATACTATAGAAACACATAAATCATGTCTGCAAAAATAATAGAAACTGAATATCAGAGGGTTAAAGGCACCACTTTAACAGAAAACTCTCACATATGCAAAAAGAAACAAAAAAACCTAGGACTGGCAAATAAGAAAAAACAAGCAAGATCCCTTTTCTTCCATTATTTTGCTAGGAAACTCTTACCTGTCCAACCCCTGGCAATAAAGAGGGAGCAAGCAACACAGACTTGTTTCACTATCTGCTGTAATAAAATCAGGTACTCAAAAGCTACAATGCCTGTGACCAGGCTGCATCTTGCACAGCTACTCAATATGCAGAAGATCTCTGCACTGCAGGATAAAAATAATCAGGGCCCTACGCAATGAGATTGGTTATACTGAAAAGAAGGCATTTACAAAGAAAACAACACACTGAAGAGAGCTCAGCAATATCTGGCTGCTGAGTGAGGTGAAAAGCAAGTTTATGGGGCCTTGTAGCCTCATACCAGGGTAACGTTGCCACTGCAGATGAACTGAAAACAGTGCCCAGCACCAGAATAATTGGACCATTTTAAATAACAATCTGCCAGGCTAGGAGAATCCTAGCATAGGAAACCAAATGCTGTGGCTACATCCATATTTTGGAGAGCCTGTGGACCGGAAGGTATGCAGAGTGCTGTACTGTCCTGGTCTTACAAGCCCCCCAGAGTGCTGCCAGAGAGATTTACCAAGTAGGTAAAGACAGGGAAAATATTTTTGAATTCAAAGCATCTGCTTCTGAGCCTCACACAGCCTGAGCTGAGCACCTAGAGAGGACACAATACCTGGTTTGGCATGTAAGGTAGTTTCCTCATACCCCTCTCTGCAGCAGCCCACTGGATTTAATCAGGGATACTGGTTTACAATTTTTGCAGTTAAGGCTGCTGTTAGAAAAGCAGACTGAGACAGCCCAAGCCAAGCACCTCAAAACTATCCCAGGGCTGTTCTAACAGAGATATGGCATTTTGATTAATCTCAAAGATGTCCTAGATGGGAAACTGAGTCCAGATAGTACTCCACAAACGCTCCTTGGCCAGCTGAATGATGCTCCACAGCAAACCCAGGGTGGGGGAAAAAGTCACAGAGAGAGCAGGCAGGTTTCTGTCCACTTTTATTTCAAAGGAAATAGAATAAATCCGTATTTCAAAGGGTTAGCAAAGCACTGAAGGGATGGAAAAACATCTGCTCACCTAGAGGTGACAGTACTCTTCCTTCCATGTGTTCAATCATAGCAAACCATCCCATTTTTTCTCCTCATGATTCCAGAGAACAGGAACCTCAGAGCCCTAGTTTATAAAAGCAATGAGGTTTTACAGCAAGTCCCCACACTGCCTTCAATCATCACAACTACCATGGTGTCAGTGTTCAAAGAGTGGCTTTGGGTCATGTAAGGTTTTCTGAGCAAACAGACCCAGAAGTTCCATTTCAGGTGCACACCAAATAGTCCCCAAATCCTAAAGCAAACCAACAAATGGTGCCTCAGACAGGGGGGCAGATTAAAACTAACCCAAAGCAAAATTCCCCAAATACATGAAGTTTATAGTGTAAAATCCCCTATATCTTTCATTGTTATCCTTTTTCCTGTTTTTACTTTATTATCCCTATACTTACCAACTACATGCACACGTTCCTTAGTGCTGTCCACCATTAATTTTTCCTATAATTTCCATACTTGCATGTATATAAGAACCTATGACTGCAAAAGTCTATTCTCTAAGGTGGTTCCTTGGATTCTTCATGACACCTGGTAGCTGGGAACTGCAGAGCAGCCTTCTTCAAGGAATGAAAATTTTCTGATCCTCCAGGTAAACTTAGTCCTGCATATTCCATCCATGGAAGGGGCAGATAAGCCAAAGATAATCATGCCTGATAGCAGTGATAAGCAACTCCTGTACTTAGGCCAAAAGGGTTGCTCAGGCTGGTGTTGATAAATGGCAGAGGACTTCCCCTACAGCAGGCAGTGTGTAAACACATGGTGTGATCTCAAGTAAAAGAGAGGTCCAAGTTCATAAGCTGTAGTTGCCTTAATGCCACCACATGGTAAGGATTTGGAAAGTAAGACTTGTTTTCATGGAAGGGGCCTGGCATCATGGGTGATCCCATCTGCTTGTGTTGCAGTGAGGACATCAGTAAAATCAGGCGCTGGGGAGGGTGCAGGCCTCCTTCAGCAGCAAGGACAGGAGTACACATTGTGATACTGGGGTCAGCTTTCCTAATGGTACCAAAAAGAATGCAACTTCCCCAAGCAAGCTTACCAACACAGAGAAAACAGCTTTGTTTCAACAGTGCCAAGCCCCTGTCAGAAGACAATGTAAGCCAAACAGCGCTTGACAAGGATGACAATAAAAAGGCCAGATAGAGTAGCACCAGACAGAATGCCCTGAGCCCTGCAAGTCCAGCCTGAACAAGGAAATATTCTACAGCAACTGTGTGGGACCAAAAAGTTTTGATTTTGACTAACACAGTCCATGGAATGCAAGAAAAAGACAAAAGTTTGGCTAAAAGCTTCTTGGGTAAAGGTACAACAGGACAACCGAGGGCTTCAGCTCATCAGCTGCTTGAGGAAGAAACTTTCTAAACTGATTTCTCAGTCGTGTTTTACCCTAAGCATAAAGGGCACCACTGTTGATGTATCCCACACTCAAGACAGTCAATGGCCAGAAGATGATCTGTGATCCTTGCAATTAACAATGCAAGTCAGAAGGAATTTTGCCTTTGGGAAACACATAATGTCTAAACACAGAAAGAAAAAGCAATATAAAGCTAGAAAAATCAAATCAAGTATGAGCAGAACAGAATGACGCCACAGAGCAGTTAAGAGATGCTGACACGACCTCGTGTGATCTCACATGGCCAAGTACAAGTATCTCAGAATCATTTGTTTTGGAATTTACCTCTTGAGATCGTCTAGCCCACCCCCTTGTCCCAGCAGAGACAGCTAGAGCATGTTGTCCAGGGCCACATGCAGCTGAGTTTCCAATATCTCCAAGGACAGAGAGACAACCATCCTTCTAGGTAACCTGTGCCAGCATTTGACCACCCTCAGAGCAGAAAGCTACACAGTGTTTGTTAGAAGGAATAGAGATTCTCTCAAGGAGTCATTATCTGCTTAGTTCCCCAGTTGTTCTGTGGGGACTGCTAGTGCAGGGGCCTATATGCAGCTGTGTTCCTTATGGGGCTATTCCACAAAGTGCCCCAGAAAGCCTAGCTGTTGGCAACAGCCTGCAGTCCACACTGATCAGGAACACTGCACTAAAGGTCAGGCTGTACTCAAACCAGGTCCTGAGATAGGTCTGCAGTGTGGGCTAATGGCCAGTCTTCTCTATCCCAAGCTCTGCCAAGCTCTAGCAACTTGCTAGACTCTGATTACAAGCTCTGAAAAGAGCAGCAGCTCATTAGTTCTTTAAGGTTGCTGTGACACCTAAAGAGAAAACAATAATGGGGTAATATTTAAGAGGGACTGCAATGTTGAGTTCTACCAGAAAAATACAGAGGAATTTTAGACAACACTGTTCCCTTGCTTTTCATCTAGAAACCCATGAATTGACTATATCACCTATGGTAACACCACCAACTTCCTCTATCCACCAATTTTAGGATAAAGGCAGCATTTCCCTTTTTGAAATGTTAGTCACCTCTTTGCAACACTCACAGTGAAAACATACACAATAGACGATTCCCAATGCTCTCAACCCAATTTCTTATTTTAACTTTATCATTTATTTCTGTAAAGCATTTGGGGATTGACCTTGAACCCAAAAAAAAGCTAAAGTCTTCACAGAACAGCTTGATTTGTAAAACTATGGTTGAAGTAATGTGTCATTCTTAAATGCAGGATAGCTGATGCATAGCCAAATCTTCTTCTTTGGTCTTTTCTGTCCCTTAATATTTACTAACTGCTTTGCCAGGGGACTTGTCCTAATTCTACACACCACCACTCCCTCTTCCCAATTACAGCATCATGCTGTGTACAAATGTGGGTGTTTTTTCAAGCATTTGGTATTCTCAACTATTTTCCAGAAATAAACACTGACAGCAGTACACATGTATTAGTCAGTGCCTTGCACATTTTCTGATGCTAATCCTACATGGTGATATCAGGTCACACGTTTTCAAGCATTCTCTGCCCTGGATATAACACATATTGACAGTAGCCAGCATGACAGCATTGTCTCTTGGCACTGTAATATCCAAAATTCTACACAGTCATACCCTGAACTCAATTCAGAAAATTCCAAGTGTACAACCAAACTAAAAAATCTCAATCACTGCCTTGGCTTGCCCTCAGTCCACTGTTTTCAAACCTAAAACACCTGCTTTGTTGTTCTCTGGGAACTTGTGTATCCAGGCCTTTCACATCTCAACAGCAAGATTCCTCCTAACGACCTGGGTTGATTTCTCCTTTACAAGCTCAGCTGCATCTATTGCAACACAATATATTCAAAAGAGGCCTATCAGTTCTCCTCTTAGAAGATCTGAAACGTGGAAAACTATTTGACCTTCAAAAATAATTCAGTGACTTTTACCTAGAGGCAATCTGTCACAAATATTGAGTAACCCGTCTCACAAGACCTGCAACAGTCTCACCCTCTAATTCAATCATATCTCTGGAGATTTTGTACAAGAGAAGAGGTAGAGACACAAGACCACAACACTATCTCTGAAGCATGAGCCCTAGTGATAAGGCTGCTACTCACTGCTTCAACAGAAGGGGATTCCTCAGCCCAAGCAGGAATCCTGCAAAAAAAAACATCCCTTCAAAAGCATATTATACCAGAACACAGAAACTGTTCCTGTCAATAGCTGGCCTTGCCTTAACAAGCAAATCCATGCACAATGCACTTCAGCAAACAGCAGTTCTCAGTCCCTCAAAGGCAGATTTGGAAATTCCTTGTTTACATCCTCCCATAGCAATTCAGTTTTCATAGAAGACCCCTTCCTTTACTATTCCTTCAGCCAGGAACAACTGCAGCAAGACAACTCCCTGGCACCCTTTGGTGTTAAAATGTATCTCATCACGATTGCAAAAGCCTTTGGGATACTGTCTGCTTTCTTTCACCCTCGACTTTAAGGATCAGCAAAGGAACTTTGAACTTCTAGCCCTATTTATTATAGTTTCACATCACCAAACAGAAAACAGCACCCTGATACAAAGCAAGTCCCTCTTCATTGTAGTATCTTCAATGGCAGCAGGGCTGGATATGAGCCAAGGAAGGCTCCCATTTTGCTGCTTCCCAGTCAATTTGAAATCTGCTTAAAAGCTTTGCCAGGTTCAGCCATAGAAATTGATGATCCCGAGGCTGACTTCCACATCCAAACCAATATAAAGCTGTGTTAGGGAAAATTAGGAATAGACACATCACTTTACACATTGCCTTCAGAACAGCAAGGTAATGAAAAATTAGCTAATTGTCAGTTTCCCTATACTTTGTGTTATCCACTTTTTTGCACTCATCTAATAGTCAACCATTTTCCTCGGAGACTCCATCATGCTTACAGTGCTCCTGGTCCTCTGTGAGGCAATCAGCTAACCTCATTTCTTAGTCAGATGCTGCTTTCTCTATTTCTTATTTTCTAATCAGTATCACTAGATTGCAGAGACCAGTGTACCTCTAACTCACTTTAAGTCTACTAATTGTTCTTACAGCCCAGCAGAGAAAAGTAGTCCCTGTTGCTGGAACTTACTGGAGCTGCAGAATGTAATAACCTTCTGAGCTGCATGACTTAATATAGCATTACATATAGATGAAAGCTGAAGAGAAAATTATAAAAAACATTTGCAACTTTGGATTCCAGCTGTTAACATGCACAGTGACTTAGCGCTTCCAAAGGCCTTTCTGCCTTACCTTGCAGCTTTTTCAGGACAGCCACTTCCATCTTGAGAACTTGCTTGGGCTGCTGGGCTGATTCTACCTTCAAGGCCACATTCTCACGGGTCAGCAAATCCATCGCCTCATAGATCTCCCCAAAGCCACCACCACCAATCTTCTTCAACTAGAAAAGTACAAAGAGATTTGGTACAATGTACATGACAGAGAACATCAAATTGGCTCCCACAAAGCCAGGCACCAGCTTCTTAACTGTGTAGAGAGAACAAGCTCAGTTCCCAATCTGTGCTGTGTCTGAATCCCTTCACTGAACAGCTAGGCAAAAGTCCAGCTACCCACTTGACTGTGCTATGTATAAATTCTTTGCTGTAACAACAAAGAACAAGCCTAGCAAGTAATGACATGTGATACATTTAAAAGCAAATGGTAATGCCTATTATCTCTGTAATGTTCCTGCCAAAATTCAAGGAAAGACACTTCAAGGAGGTAGCAGAACCACTATTCAGACCATGGTAGATAAAAACTGTCAATCCTTCTCAACAAATACATTTCTGCAGTAAAACATAGCCACAGTAGTTGGAACTAAGAAATAAGTTAAATTAAGTTTACATCTCATTCAAAGGATTTTAAACACAGAACAAAACATCCACAGGAATATTTTACAAGATGCTTGACCTGCTCTGCTAGTGAAGTTGCTTCATTGTCACATTTCAGAGAACTGTAAACTGCATTATTTCAAAACAGTTGCACACAAGCCACCCATATAGCTTCAATGTTTCTCATTCTCTTGCTCTATTTTTTTAATTTTTAGTTTGAAGCCCAAGAAAATTATGGTTTTTGTATCTCTGAGCAAAATTAAAGACTGTTTCACAACAGGATTTCACTACTTCAGCTGACATAAACTCAAAGCTAAAGAAGTCTAAGTTTCAGCATATTTCATATGTACCTACTAGAAACAGATCATCTGCCTGCTCTAGAGTAGCCTCCCACTCAAGAGAGCAAGTCGGGATCCTCTGCCTTTCCTGGAAGGTGATTCCTTGATCCTCCTTCTGCTGAGACTTGACAGCATATGTGCATATATTTATATATGAGCATGTATAAGACTCCTAATGTGTTGCAAGTGTCAATGTCTATGCCAGGAAAATTATTTTATATTTGTTTCTCTTGGACATATTTAAAGCACACTGTGCTGTCCAGGAAGAAATTCAAGTTTACAGCAAAGATAGATCAGGGCTCCCTTGATCTGCTTAGCCCTTGTTCACTGAACTTAGCTGCAGCCCTTCCCTTCAGCATTTTGTGTTCCCTCTGTGTTAGCAACTGCTCTGGAAGCCCTGAGCGCTGCTTCTTTCCAACAGCAGCAATAACACTCCAAGAGAAAAAGACGTTTCAGTCACACAGTCAAACATGGATTTTAAACAATGTTTAATGAGGTTCAGATGATATATTAGTGTCTTCTGCACCACAGAAGGCCTGTCCTGTGCATCTGCAGTTTGCTGAACAAAGGGCCCTGCCTACCAAGGGCAGGGATATTTTTTCCTTCTAAGGTGACCCAAAATCATTTGCTTTTCTGGCTTGCAGGTCAAGAAAAACAGTTCCACATGAAGAAGGAAGTATTTTCCATATTAAGAGCCTGACTATTGTCTTTGAGGCTATTTCTTGATAACCCTACAAAAGCTGCTATCCAGAGACATTCTTCTTTTGGACATTTTTCCTCACAACCTTCCACTGGGCTAAACAGGCATATTCATACAGTAAACAGCCCAGTAACTAGGTCACTACATATTATTCATAAATAATTACAGTGCAGCCCTATTTCTACTTGGAAATTCACACGAAGTAAGCTGGCTATTAAAAATCTTTCTATCAAAACAATGCTACATTTGGCAAAGCAACAACATGCCAGCTAATACCTCAGGATTCAGTACACAAGATCTTCTGTTTCCTGATGTATAAATGACATAAAAGAGAAAGGGAAAGGGACAGTGAAAAGCTACAGAAGGCAAAAAGTTAAGTTGGGATCTGGAAGGACTTTGAGGAAGACTAAAAAACTCTCAGTTGGACTAATGGTAACATAACAACCAAAAGTCAACAGTAATAAATATAGCACAGCATAGCTGGGATGGAGAAGAAATACAGGCTATCCAAACACCTCAGTGGGTACTTAATTCAAGAAATGGATCTGGGAAGAAAAACTGCTGAGCCAGCACAGACAAACATAATGATCCTTTTCCATTCATTGGCCCTAAAAGGGACAGCTCCAACGTCCAATACAGTTGTCAAAATGCAAAAGTATTACAATACAAATAGAACAACACAGTAATATGACTAGGATAGGGGCACTATTAGGATCTGTAGGAAGGTCTAGTCACATAAAATGAAAATATTGAACACTTTGCTGCTAGAGGCTCTCACTGAATTAGAAGTCATTCATTTCAGAAGTAAAAGAATGATCAGGAGCCTGGAAAAACTAAGGACAGACTAGGACTACTACCTCAGAAAAAGCAAAAGAACGTGTGCATCAGAGAAGCAGGTTCAAGAAGAAAAGTACAGTATTGAGACTAGACACCTGGGAAAACAGCCAAATTGGAAGAAACTTAAAAGTCTGTAGAGAAACAAATGTGAGATGACACAAGATCAAGATTGGAGCTTCTGCTGAATCAGAAAACTGATTTTCTACACACATTCCAGCCAATGGAATGCTGTCAAAGCTGCCTTTGCTTCCTCACCTCCTTTCTTACCCTCTCATGGAAATTATTCTCTGGTATACTTTTCCCAGCACACCAGATGGTTCTATTCAACATTACCAGCACTGCCATCCTCCTTGATTTTTCAGCAACACCCAGAGGCCATCAGCAGCCATTTTTTTTTTCTTTGTTGCAGAGGAAGTTGTTGCAACTCAAGGTCTTGGCTGAGGGCAGGGGCTTATGAGACATGCATTTCCTCCTTGCTTAGGTATTCTGTGGGAGTTCACTGTTTAAGGTGAATACAGCACAGCCTTCTGCTGGACATAGAGAAGAAATGGGCATATACCACTCAAAAAATCCAAAACCAATAATGAAACTGCAAACAGAGTCAAGAAAGAGAATGAAACATCTACCTAGAATGACCTGAGTTGTAAACCTGAGTCATCAGCCTATGCTAAACCTCAGAAATATTCTATTCTCATCCTGTTTCCCACCTTCCACCAGCCCATTAACTGTTAAGACTGGGATACAGGCTGACAAAACCAGCTAATGACTACCTAAATGCACAAGCCCCTGTGCATGAGTCGAGTGACCAGGTTTCCACTACAGGCTGTGGGGTCAAGTGAACAGTTCATCTGATTAAACACAGGTTTGGACTTGCACACAGAAAATCAGTAGTTACACGGGACACAGATAGCTGTCTTTGAAGTCTCCTTTAAATACTGTGAATTATTTTGGATTTATCCTGAAAAAGCCTCTAGTAGCACAATCCTCCAGAGCCTATAAAAATCCAACAATAACAACACACAGCCTTCTCACTAAGCAGAAATCAGTATTCTCAGAGAGACAGTTCAAAAAACCAAGGCAACACACAACCCGAACCAAAAATAGCTTTGAATTACAAATTTAATCTTTTATTCCAGAAGCATATACGACACCACTGCTCTAAGCAAAGTTTGCCTTCCAAGGATATTATATAAAGACCAGACCTTCCCAGGATAACCAAGTCAGGAGTGGTTTAGTCTCAGGATCGGTGGCAGGGTCAAGGAACAAGACTGTGTGCTCTGAATCCAAAGCAAAGGACCAAACAAAAAGCCAGCAATCTATAGTGAACTCAGCTAGGGTCAAGGCTGTCATCCATAGGCTTCAAATGTTTGACAAGGTCAAATAGTGACTGCCCTTTAGGAGCACTTGCATAGTCAAGCAGCCTGCAACTCCTGTAGCCCAACTCAATGGGCTCCTTGATTCGGAAATGACTAGAAGGCCTCATTTGACTTAACAGGTGAGGACGAGTTGAGTTGACCTACATTCATCAGACTCTCAAGAGTCCACCCAACTTGCTCAAAAGGACTGGATCTGATCTCAAGGGAAATGAACTCATGTATAACAAGCATGCAATTGCGCCATGAACTGAGTAGGCAACCACGAAGCCAATCAGCCACATTCTAAATCATCTGAAAACCTCTCAAAGCCCACTTGAAGAAAATCAGAGTGAGACCAAAACAGGTCCCAAGACTGAAAAAGAACCTTCCTTGTCCCGAGTTCACTCTTGGAATCATAAATGGCCCTTGTGAGACAGACAAGGTAAAGAGTTTACAAAAGTGTGTGGGCCTTCCAGCAAGGTTTCCAAGCTAAACAGAAGAGCTTCAGTTCAAGAACCTCAGAAACCTGAAAGAAAACAAAGCATGGATTGCACCTAGCAAAAGAACATGTACACGAGTCAACACTTACATTCAAAGCTCAGTGCAGGAGCTGCCAACTCTCTCGCTAATAAGTCTCATTTGTGAATCCCCAATAAAAAGCATTTAGGTGAAACAAAGAGATACATCAGTTCAGCTTTAAGGCATCCATTTATCCCTAGTTCAAAGCAAGCACAAGTTATGTTGGTCTTTGTTCCCTCCCCTCAACAAAGTTGTTTACATCATTCAGAGCACATGTTGATCAAGTCACCCTCTGGGGAGTCAGTAAAAGTCATGTGGTCCCAGTACTGTCTAAATTTCATCCAGTGAAAGCATCAAAAATATCTGCAAGTAATGAATGATGACTCAAAAGAATACCTCTTCTAAGTCCGAAAGTTTTGATAAAAACCATAAGCACTGCCTGTCCATGTCTTTTCTCATAAATAAGAACAGAAATATTACTGCTGTCAGATAGCCAAATTTTACTGACTTCAAGTGACAGGAAAATGAACAACCAAGAGGCCAACTGCAGAGAATTAACATCTTCATTTGTCAAAGCTTTGTCAACCAGCATATAGAAAGAGAGAAGGAGAGGAATTCAACGAATACATTACACCAATCTAAAATTAGAAATTGGCTCAATACTGGAGGTATATCAGCACTGAGAGCTACAAGGTTCAAGCAGATGCCCAGTCAGAGACAATCACAATGGGAGGACAAATTACACAAAAAACCTTCTGGCAGCTGCACCCCAGCACCACATAAATATGCCACACACCTGCTTGAGCAGGATCCACCACCCACAGCAAAGCTTGGACCGTACAGCCTGCACACTATGGGTTAGACTCAGAAAGGTCTGTGATGCAATGTTACAGCTGTAATGTGGGATGCTCACTTTAAGATGCAGTCCCTTTTTCCTCTGTCGCTTGATCCTATGCTGTCCCTTTCCTTGGGCCAAAAGAGGTATTTTCATAGTTTTTCCAGATTACTCCAAGCCCCACACAGCTTGTGGTTCTGACTGGTCCCACATCAACATCAAGCACAGCAAGGGGACAGCACAGAAGGCCTGCCTAAAAGGAAAGAATGTGCATCTTGCACATCTTTGGTGGGGAGGAATGACTGTTCAATGAAGGCTGACAGTGTTCAACTCAGCTAGCACAAGGCCAAATTCCCACTTCTACCCAGAGGTGGGAATAAGAATTTCTCATTGCTATTTACAGCCTTTAGCAAGGCATGTAATTTCTCAGAGCCTTGAAGTGGGGCAATGACCTCACTGCAGTATTGAAGGCTACTGTGAGCCAACATTATAAAACATAAAAGGCTATTCCTCTAGTTTGAGGTAGTTGTTGTTGACAATACAGTTGCACATTTTTATATTTTCTAAGGCAGAATTAGTGGGTAGACCTTCTAGATGTCCCCAGTCACAGATTCATGCAACAGTGAAGCACTGAACCCCACATTTAGGGCCTTGACCAACTTAAAAAATAGTTTCAAATATTCCCCTGTGAGAATAACTTAGCATATTTCAGACTTTACTTGTAGCTTTTGGTGCATTCAAGAGTTCTGCTGTTTCCAAGAACAAAGTTATTTTGTTTAGACCGTGCTACAAAAACACTCCCATCATTTACAGAAGTTTTAGCACTTCTGTCTACGAAGGAGAAACTCGAAGTTTGATGAATAGGGAATGGTACAAACCAAAGCTAGCTAAAGGAAAACAGAGAATCACAGAATCCTAAGGGTTAGAAGAGACCTCTGGAGATCACCTAGTCCAACCCCCCTGCCACGGCAGCGTCACTTAAAGCAGGTTACAGAGGAAGGTGTCCAGGTGGGTTTTGAAGGCATCTACAGAGGGAGACTCCACAACCTCCCTGGGCAGCCTGTTCAGTGCTCTGCCCTCCTCAGTGTAAAGAAGTTCTTCCTCATGTTGAGGAAGAAGGAGTGTTTGCCAGCATGCACTTAAAGCAAAGGCATCAGGAGAGTGTCTAAATTCAGCTTTCCAAAGAACATGAACCAATCTGACCAAATTGTAATCTCTGGGGAAATTTCCATTTGTGCAGGGAGGGACACACAAAAGCTGCAACCTGTATTTTCTGAGATGTTGGTAAGCACAGAGCATATTTCAAGTTCTGTATGTCAGTTCATCTGCACATTTATCATCCTTCTAAAATGAGCATATGTGCTCCAGACCACAGCCGCAAGAGTACAGCAAGACTTTCCTGCAGCTGTGACAGAAAGCTCTGGGATATGGATAGAGGTTGTCTCCATTTTGGTGTCTAATCACAGAGAAAACTGAGATTCTCCATTCCCTCTCAAGAAGCAAGGACAATGAAGAGCAGTTTGAATTGCATAAACATAAATAGGTTGTTAAGGGATAAGCCAGACAAAAAAGAAAAGGCTGTGGAGAAAGCAGGAAGCAAAGTGAAGAGAGGCAGGTGAGAGAGCAACAAGAACAGAGCAAGGTTGAACTGTCCGGGTCAAGTCTAATGAAAGGATAATGTATTGTCTGATGTAGGCTGGTGAAAATATTTTATCCACAGCCTGGAACTGAAGTGAATTCAGGGTCCAGAATTTTTTTAGTTCTCTGCGCTTCACATTCCACTGTAAAACTCTCAGGGCCACTGTACCACAGCTAGTCAGCACAGAGAACAACTTAGTGCTACTACTACAAATCACTTGTACTTCAAACTAGCAAGGCTTCTGCTATGAGATTAGGGATTCAGACAGTGCTGGCATTCCAAGTTAAAAATGGAGACAATGGCACAATTTTTTTTCAGCATCTTAAAAGCCAAGCCCATCCAGCTCGCACAACGGATGAGACAGTTGTCCCATGAAGAAATAAAACTCATAACAATTATATAATTTTTTTAAGTATCTTAATAAATTTACACAGATGTTGTACCAGCTAGTTAATCATGGAATTTCTGACTATTGAAGTAGCTGACATTCCAACCCTACACATTTGGATTTACATTATTTTATTGTAATGCGATTTATTTATAAACTTGTCTGCAGTATTCTTTGGCACAGTAACTCAAAATCTAAGTTTCTCACTAAAATATTATTCAGCCTGCTTCAACACTTCAATCCTACCTAAAAATCCTTGGCAGGTTTAGTCTTCTGAAAATACCAGACAGTCTAAAAACCACTAGTGATAATCAACCTTCTTGCAGTATCTCACTGACATGTCAAACCATACCACTCCACTGTTGCTTGCCAGAGGCCAGGATTAAATAGACAAGTTATTGTACTACTACAGGAGGAGGAGGTCTGTTTGAGCCGTTAAGGAAGCACAAAACTGGAGCTACTCACCACTTTCCAACGATCTTTGACCACGTAGTTGGCCGGAAGAATGTCGACCTGTTCCCCTCCACCACTCATGTTTGGTTCGTCCTTGATGACTGCTGCTAGGCACTGCATTTGCCAGCCAGAGAGTATTTCAGTAGCTCCCAATTTAAATGAGCCATTTATCTGAGGAAAAAAAGGAGCAGGGGAAACAAATGACAAAATGATTAGAGGTCACAATATAAGTACACGCTATATTTCCACAGGTTTTGCGTATACTAAAAGAGAACCAGTCTCTTAGGAAAGAAAGCGAACTCACCTTGCAAACACCTGAGTTCACTCCATGCCCAACCTGACAGACACAACCATGCTTCAAGTCAGCAGCACAAACGAAAAGGGTGACAGTTATCAGCTACACCGTGCAGCAGGCCAGTGCTCTTGGGCCTGACAGTCAACAGCACATAGAGAACCCAAGAACACCAAAATGCTGCAAGGGCTGTTATTGTTACCAGGCAAAAAGGTCTTGCTTTAGCAGAGCAGCTGCTACCTAGGCAGCTTGTATTTTCATTGGATGACACCCAACACAAATCAGAAAGGTTTGCCAGGTATTGCATTCAATAAGCCTAAAAGCATCTGAATAGGGTAGAAGGCCTTTACATAGCCAGGAGTACAGACACATCACTGTAATGAACAGCCAAGCATAGAAGACGGGGAGTGTTAGAAAAGGTTGAAGCCATATTATATCAGATGATCAAATTAAAATACAGAGAAATAACTTGTGCCTATGGTGTTTCTCTTCTACCTCATGCCCTTTTTTCCTGCTTTTATACGGAGCTCCAGATAGCCTATGCTGAAATTAATTTTGTTTTAAGTTTTTCATGTTATGTATCTTCTACAAAAATGACTTTCTGAAACACATTAACTCTGCTTTCCTGGAAGAAAATTAATTGAAAAAGGGCTAATAAAAGATCTTCCTAAGATATTTTACTGGCTTTATAAATAGGCTGGATCTTTTACTAAGCATGGACCTTGGCAATTCTATTGTCCTTACTCCAAAACAGGAAATATCTTCCATCCTAAAAATGAGTGTTACCATAGCACTTTGGTTGCAGATATAAATTAGATTAACAACATAAATACCAAATTTAAAAAAAAATACTAGGGCTGGTCATTCAAACATTATACTTCTTTGGGCATGAAAAAAAAGGAAAAAGTCACCAGTTAATTATGAGCTCAAGGAGAGAATAGAACTCGTTCCCTACAACAACAGGACTCAGAGGGAAAGCTAGAAAGTGACCAGCATGTAGTATGCAAAAGGAAGCACAGACAGAAGTATGTCAAAAGTGCGAGACATAAACAATGATCAAACAACATATGAACAAAAGATCTCAAAGAAATCTTATACAAATCTTCACAAAAGAGGATTTCATTCTAGGTACAGAAGATAACTACATGGAAAAAAATAGCAGCAGACTAAGTCAGTAAGAGAGCTGCTGAGAAATGTTCATGAAATCCAACCTCTGCTGAAGGATAATCAAAATTATAGAAGAGAAATAAGAAAAATCTGAATATTAAAGAGATTCAGAAGAAAAGTACTGCAAAATGTTCCAAATTCTCAGTGAAAGAGTCCTGCATCTGTGCAGGACAGCTGCCTTTTCAATCACCAGGTACTGAAATAAGAAACTGGAAAGAGAAAATACATGCTGTGCTTGGCAGCACAACATTTGTGCTTTTCGCTAATGACCAAGTCAAATGCCATTCCCAGGCTCCTTTATGTTCACTAGAACATCTGAACTGGTCTTCCCTAAGCTCTCAGTGTGCTCTGCATACACTGTGCACCCAACCTTCCTGCACATCACTGCAGGACACACAGAAGAGAGAATCCCTGCAGAAATCTCTTCTAAGGCTGTTTTTTCTTCTGGTATTTAAAGAAAAGTCATTTAATTATAGACTGCCCCAAACTTTCAACATTACAAAAATATAAAAACTTTCAACATTAACACAAAGGTACAGAGGAAAGTATCCCCTCCCTAATCTTGAAGGTCTCTTCACATCACTTTAGGGATGCATGTGTATAATAAAATTTCAGTCTAGTGACTTGTGGTGGAAAGCAATCCCGAGGAATAATGTTAGAGGAGAGATAGAGCATAAAAATCCATGAGCACTCAAAGCTAGGAAAGGTACAACTGCTTTCCCTGGTGCACTATTCCACTTTCCTTTATCAATGTTTCAATGTATATGAGCAAAGATAACATGTTTGTTATTTAAAGGAATAACATGTATCTTCACTGGCTTTGAAACAGAACAAAATTCTCCCAGGCAGTACCATGAACAGCAGCCATTTGGCAATATGGAATTACAGAACTAAGTTTGCAGCTGTGCTCTGGTACAGCAGAGCAATGCAGCCAAACAAAATGCCAATTTAATTACAGCCCAAGATGAATTTCAAGCCGTTTTACATCACAGTAGCAGCACAAATCAAAACTTATTCCTGAGGCAGTACTAATACTGCAGAAACATGCCCGGACCTACAGGCAAAGGGTTTACCAGAGCACCACTGAAGCATTACCTATATCCATAGCAAGGATACATTAACCAGAAGCATCATAAAGAAAGGGCAAAAGAAGGGATGAAGTCACCCTTGTGCAGAAACTATCAGCATATTTAAATTATACTTTTAATTTATGCATTATTGTAATGCCTTTCAAATCAATAAAATATAGTGTAAATATTGTTTGACTGACATCAAAGCCTGTAGCCAGCTCTATGCTAGAGATAAATTTGCTAATAGAAGTGGCAAGGGATGGTCAGTGGGGGAATGATAAGGCACTACCTCTCTTCCCCAATACATGGCAGAGAGCATCATTTTTACATGTTAAATGTTAAGTGGTGTTACAGGGAACTAGAGGAGAGATGGAAGAATTATATCTCTCTTCAAATTCAGCAAAGCTCTTCCTGATTCAAATAGTGACCAAGCATATGAACTTTGACATATCTGCACCACTCTTCTTACCTTTAAAATGCGTCAACCATTGAATGCAAAGAGACGTAATTTAAAATGCAATGACTATGAAAACAAGTACTTTCAGATTGCCTTTTCCCATAGCAAAAGTACAGGATGTCATGAAATTTTGCATTCCTGTCCCATGAAGACATGTGAGAGAGTTGAGCAACCTTAAGACACTGTAAAACTTCATTCCTAGAAACAGCAAGTGAAGCAGAAATGAAAGCAGCTGTGAGAAAGAAATAGTGACAACAGCAGGACCAAATCCTGTCTCTTGGCCAACCTCAGCATGAAAAAGTGTGAAATCAGCTCTTGCATACTGCTCTCTCTTTGAGCCAACGAGGGAGAATCTTTAGTTTTATAAATTTAGTCTTGGCCTTTACAGTAAAGTAATCCAAAAAAACACATTCACGAGTTCACTGAAGGTTGTAAGAGCATTCTGAGTAGTCACTTTATATGCTTTCCCTGCTCTTATTCTTCATCTTAGATATCCATTCTCGGCCAACTTAGGTCAGGATACCAGCCTTAGATGGACCTGTGGTATGACTCAGAAGGGCCAGGCTTGTCTTTTGATGAGGTACTTTCAGCAGAAGGAATGTATATATAATACATATGTCTCCTTTATCCCTTCCAGGAGGTCAGAGACCATAAAGTAAATATACATAACCCGATTACCTTCCTCTCAAGCTTTTCTTTCATGCAAGCAAAATTTTAAACAGCTTTATTGCAAAGAATATTTCCTAACTTCACAGGATTACAGCACTCTTAAAACTAAACTTAGAAATAACAAGCATGCCCTGTGGAAATTCCTAATGAATACACGAGATCTTTCCTATGTTAGCTTACTTCAGTCTCAGAATACTGTGGTAGGAATGCTCAAAATACAGCCCAAATCACACAAACATCAAGTTGAAAACTCAACAGATGTGAGGTGGTTAATAAACAGCAGAACAAAGCTATGGAAGTCTGCCTCTCACCATCTTACTAAGGATTCTGGATGATCTTAAGCAAATTAATCTCACTGTGGAGGAATTACAATATGCCACTTTATTTCAGGACACATCCTTACCTCCAGAAGTCTACAAATTTGAACAATCAAAACAAGTGAAGTTTATTTAGACTGTTGTAACCCATGACCCACTGTAACCACCTTAGGAGCATGATCCACCTTAAGAGTAGATCTCAATGGTGTTAAAGGAAGTTGATGAAAACTACAGCTTTTTTGGGTGAGACAAACTGGACAACTGCAAAAGCAAAAGAAGTAACCCCAGTAACTACAGCCTAGAAATCAGATCAATCTCCCTGTCTGATACCTGCATGGAAGAAAAAAATGAAAAATAGTTGTAAATAGAATATAAGCATAATTTAGCTGTTCTCAACATGAACTTTACTGGCATTAAGCCAAAGCAAAACAGATGGGGTGGTGAATAAGATGAGAACATAACAAGTAGGATTGAGAGTGCTTGGAAGCAAGGAAAAAACCCCCACTGAAGTTTCCAAGTGCCACTGCTCAGCAGCACTGGGGCTTAGTTAATAGCAGCATTAACTGCATGTACTCAGGGTCCTCACTGTTTTTCCAGTGTCATCTGCTCCAACATGCAATACCAACTATAAATATGAAATCACTCACATTGAAGCAAACAACAAAACCCCTTAAATCTTTGTATAAATAGGTTGTACCATGCACTAGCATTCTGCCATTAGGGTAGGAATGCATATGACAGTACAGGAAAGAAGTTGATTTAAAAAAATTATGTGCACTGGACTAACAGCCCCTCAGCCCTGGAATACACCATATCTCCTGCTGAACTTAAAACAGCAATGAAAAACAACTCATACACTGTCAGGGTAGGTCTGACAAGAACAACTTGTAAGATTCTGAATTGTTCCTTGATGGCACATATCTTCCTTCATTGCCTGCCCCTGCTATAGCAGACCCTGCTTAGAGAGCAGGCTCAACTGGCAGCTGCACCTTAAAGTCTCCTCTGAGACATATTCTTTTCATAGGTATGCAAGGGCAATCAGCCTTAGAAATTCTGGGCTTGCTATTAACAGCATTTCATTTCTGTAAAAAATAAAACACCTGAAAGTGTTTTGTTGCAAGATGCTGGGACTGTTTTTCATCTTTGAAAGGTTTATGACCATTAAAGAGTGATGTAGGAAAAACAAACAAACAAACAAACAAACAAAAAACAAACCAACCAAAACAAAACAAAAAAAAAGCTGCAATCAAGACAGACAGGTCCAGATTCTGTGCTAACATGAGGCTGCACTGAATAGAACATACATAAAGTATATTAAATATGATAACAGATGCACCTTGACAGCATTATTATGACTAGCCAGTTGCACAGCCAGCTGAATGTATTACTGCCTGCACAGCAAAAGTAACAGCATAGGACCTGAGGAAAACAACCCCCCAAACACAATAACATACTGCCAGAGACTGTATTCACATGCATTACAGAGCAGTCAGACACACCAGTAATTTCTGTGCCAAACCTACCTATCTACAGGGAGAAACAGCACAGCTAATTATGAAAACAAATCATTAGGAATGCACACCAGATAAGCACACCTACACTACCAGCAGTTTACATGATCCTAATCTTCTCCAAATACATCTCAGCAGTAAAGGTAAAAAAATGGGAGGAAGGAAAATTTGAGAGGAAAGGCTATTACCTTTCACCAATATCTTTCATGGAGTTGCTCCAAGTTTTGAAACAAGCAGAACTTTAAATGCAACACGAGGAAATCCTTCAATATCATAATCAATTTAACCTCCACTAATTTAACAGGCAAATATTATGGTTTGCTTTTCAATAAACATTTAACTGCAGCTTAAGTATATGTACCTGCAAAATCAATATAGATCACTACTTGCAAAGCTTGATTAGTCTGCTGGTAGCCAAAACAAATGTATCTGAATAAAAGCAAAAACTAAGCAGAGGTTATACTTATGATTTCAGACTCATTCTACACTTGACACCACCAGAAACACCACACAGAAGTAGGTTTTCATCACCTGATCCTGGACCAAAGTGTGTAACTGATCCTTAGGTAACGTAAAATGTCCCTCTTAGGCAAGTCCTCTCCCTTCTCTCTAAAGGGTGCTTTCGTGAGGAGCCTGTTATTCATCTTTCATCAAACATGGCCATTTCAAGTCACTTTTCATAGCCGAGGTCAACAGTAACCTTCCTTGGAGAACAGCATTTTTCTTGAAAAAACTCAGGCACACAGAAAACTGATAACACCTGTTGCTCAATGGTCTTGTTATAACTTATTATATTAGGTTATCAAAAAGCCCACAGCCTAATATCAATAATTTTAAACCTCCATTCTAAAGAAAACGGTGTTTATTGTACCCATTCAAAACATTTTATGATAGATGCAGTCACCATAATTAAAAACGATTAAATAAACTTGTCCAAAAGCTATTCAGAGTTTAGAAACACAACAGTAAGTTCCTGATTAGAGATTTGGTAATTTGATTCAAATTCTGGAAGACAGGGTTTTTTGCTGGGAAAATTCATGCCATAGATTTGCCATATAGACTTCATATTACCAAGCACTTTAATAATAAAAACTAGCTTAAGTGGGGCAACTGCCACTTGCTGCACTGATATGTCATATCAGACTAAATAAGACTAAATGGAACAACAATTTTTCAGTTTTCAAGCCCAGTGCTGATCACAGCAGAGACTGTTATTACACAGAAGAGATTTCCTGGGACTGACAAAAACATGACAAATCATGCCAACTGTTAGTCACTTAAAACATCCCTCTACAGCCCTTCTGTAACCATTTTCCCATTTTTGTAAGGGACTCTTCCCCCTAGTTGGAGCATGGTCAGGGGAGCAGGTTCAACCTTCCTCTGCTGCTTGCATTTCTACAGTTTCATTCTCTGATCTTCAGTCTCACCCTTTTTTAGTTTGCAGACAGCTGGCTAAGGAAACTTTCCTCTCTGACCACTCAGGAGCCACTCTGGCCACTTGCACCGCTGAGCTTTTGTACCCTTACAGGCTGTGTTCCTCTTGTGTTCTTCATGCCCTCTTGGTCAACCACGATCCTTGGTCTGGGGTCTTATATCTCACCTGGGTTCTGCAGAGTTTCTAGACAAACCAGCCACCCAGCGCTGCAGGTCCCCATACCCTTTGTTTGGCAAAGGGTTGGCACCAATTTGTGGCCTCTTGCCTGGGGCTCCAGGCATTTACCCCCATCCTGGGCACAATCTGATCTCATACTGAAGCTGCACACCAGCTACTTGCTTTGTTGTGTTCCTCAACAGTCCTCCCTTTCTTTTAATTAAGCATATCTACTAATACAGTAAAAGGAAAAAGAAAAAACTTTTGAGGCATTTAACCACTGCCCTTCTACTTCTTATTACAAGTAACAAACTTAACAGAATTAAAACTGACAAAATTGCCTAAGGGCAGAGTACAAGATTATAGATTCTCATGCACAAATACTTAAATTATTCTCAGTAGAAAATCATGAAGGATTCTCAGATATCAGTCATTTATCGACTGGTTGATCATGACTACTCATTTGATGTGACAATGGTGTACTCAATTTTCCTTACCTACAACTTTAGAGCAGACTAGGAACACAGTTAAACAGTACATGGCTCTTCCCATTTAGGTTCTAATTCTAAGAGAATGCCTTAATTAACACTTCACCTTCAGGCTGTATATCATGTACCTGTGTTTCAGGTGGTGTAGTTTGATACCACTGACCATACTTACTCTGCTTTTCGAACCCTTTCTGCATATGTAAAACATACTGTGCCAAGCGTTCACATCTCTCCAATAAGTTGGACTTCACTGGGATGAAAGTTCCTGGCACAGCTAATGCCTTTCAAAGAGAGTTTGTGATTCTTTTTATGATGCTGCATAAATTCCTGGAGCCACCCACACCTTTTGTATTTGGTTAACTATTGCCTCCGTCCCTCCATGGGCTGTATCACGAAACCACCTAGCTACAATTATTAAATATTTCTTGGGCAGAATCATTTTCACCCAATTGTCCCTATTCCATCATCACTTTGGGCTGCTTCCAACTTTTCCCACTGTCTCTTTTTTTCAGTTGAGCAGTCCTTCTCACACACAGTCCTGCAGTCTGTCAAATTTGTCCATTCCCTCTGGTCACTGCCAGAGCCACAACAGCACATTGTCCCAGAGGCTGCCTGGTTGCAGCCTTTGCAGCTGCACCAGCGAGGGCAATTTCTACTGACTCCTGTAATGTCTCTGGTGTGGGCTGGGCATCACGTTACAGCAATTTCTGCAGGTAACTGCAATCTAGCAAATTGCATATTTCCTCTCCATTACATACTCTCTTCGCCTGCTGACGTAAAAAATCCCCATTCTTTCCGTGAAACTCTTGCTTTTGGTAGTCCAAAGGCATACCAAAAGTCCATATAGATGTTAACTTATTTTCTTTTGAAAACTCTTGGTGCAACGATGCCACAACAGCTCAAGCTGGCGCCTCTGAGGAAGGACCTCCAACAAAGGAATCCCTGGGATATTGTACCGTCATAGTCTGTGCACTTGTTTCAGTGGTGATATTTAGTCTCTTGCTGTTCACTGGCTCCTGCAGAGTCAGTCTCTGGGTGAGCAGCCACCCCCTGGCCAGCACAGCAAGTCCCCGTGCCCTTTGTCAGGCAGAGGGTTGGTGCCAATCCATGGCCCCTTGCCGGGGGCTCCCGTCATTTCCCCTCACCCCAGGTACAACCTGCAGCTCACACTGCAGCTACATAACAAAATGCCTGCACTAGGTGTGTTCCTCAACACTGATGACTTGCCCATAGGTGATACCATCACAGCTGGTTCGCTTTTTCTTCTACCCCTGGGAAATCCCAGTGCATTCTCAACCATACACAATGATTTCCTGAGCTTTTTTTCCTCACAGACAAAAGTCCCCAGAGGCATAAAACTTGGGGTTAGATGGAAAGTTCAAATTTCATTGTTATTTGACAGTCTGCTGTTCTAGAAGAATTTGTTTCCTTTATAGTTAATACTGAAAGACAATATTAAGAAAAAGAACAATAATATCAAGACAGATAATGGCCTGCACCTGCTTCTCTCTATGCCAGAACATCCTAGAAAAACTCTTGTATATGCAAGCACGGTCTGTTTAATTTCTTTCTTCACCACTGTGTGATTCAGTTTCCAAGGAGGTGTTACCAAGATTTACAGGCTGGTCTGGACTGCCTCTATATAGGCCATTTCCACATGTGTCAGTGATGCCATCTAGTTCACAACAGTCAGTATCTGCTTACACTCTCCCAGAACATGCAAATAATCACTTCCCCTCCATAAGTTTTCTTATCTGTTGAGTTAAGCAGTTCTATGACCTAGGTATATGTTCTCTCATTCCAGTTAGATTTTACACCAGCTTGTTGTGTCATGGGAAAAAAAACCCTAAAAAGTAACAAAACACCACAAAGCAAATAAGCAAACAAAAACCACCCTAAAAACCCCCAAACCCCCAACAAAACCAAACAAATAAAACCCACACAAACAAACAAACAATCTTTAAAATGTGTTCTTCAGGACAGATCCATTGTGATAAACCATACTTGTACTTTGATACTTAATTTGATGGTGTTATGCCAGGTTTTTATAAATGCACATAGGCTCAAAATTTGTTTCTTTGAAAAAACATAATAAACCTGATGCCATATTTCAATGTGAAAATAATTTTCTACTCATAGCTGTAATAAAGTAATGGAAAACTAAATTTTGTACATGAGTTGGCCAATGGTCATAATAATTTTTCAAACCTATCTCAATCTGCAATGAGTAATTATGCCTTCTGTCCGCAGCTTGCCAGAGTAAGTTGGCTACCGCTGGATGCTTCTAATAATAAATACTCCACAGACAGAACAATTACTGGTTCAAGTCCAGCCTGGGATGTTTGGAGGGGGCAAAAACGTATATAATTTAATCCCAAACAGAAACATAGGCAGCAAGGCTAAAAAAAAAATCTGTTCTGCAAAAGAAGCAACAAGCACACTAGAAATACCAGCTTCTGAGCTGCCACCAGATTTGAAAATATGCTACAGGACCTACACATGCCACTTAGCCCTGAGCCCTAGAAACCAAATGCCTTGTCATTTCCCTCAGATCAATTGTCAGAAGAGTGAGAAACTACTTGACTACCTGCCCTTTGCATTTCCACCTTTTACATTTTCTTTTTTGTCCTGTTAGCTTAATAAACCTCATCTCTGCTTGAGAAGCAACCACTCCTGATTCTTTATGGACATGGAGAACAGCAAAAAGAAAAAGTGCATCTTCAACAAAAACCTTCTTAATACAACCAAACTCATGTTCAGACATCTATGAATAAGTCATACAGGTCATGCATACAGAGCAGGGCATTGCTGCAGACAGAAGAAGAAAAAAAGGGGAGGCAATTTTGTCCTTGCCTATTAGTGAGAGACAGTAGTCTGATAAAGGGATAGCATTCATGTCTCATGGTCACTAAAAATCCTGGAGCATAGAAAAAGGCTGAAAGGTGCCTTCCAGCCACCTGAAAACTTAACTCTTTAAAATGAATGTATCTTAGCCAAAAGAAACACCGAAAAGCCAGGGAATGTAGTGTAGAGGTATCTCCCTATGATGAAAATTTAAGACACGGAAGGGCTCTGCCATTCTAGCTCATCTTCTGCCAGAAGCTGCAGCCTGACAACTGCAAATTAGTTTTTCATGAGTATTTTCTTTAAGGACAGGACCTAGAATAAGGGACATGATGAATTTCAGATCTCTTGCTCTTTTCAGACCAAGGTGGGGCACCTTTAAGAAGGCATGCTTTAGGTACTGCAAATTTTACTAGAAGCAGAAAAACAGCAACAACAAAACCAAAAGTCGCATTTTAGATGCTAATGAATGAAACTGGAGAATCAGTGATAGCACTGTTATACCACATCACCTACATTCCTTCCCCCATAGATCTTACAGACACTGATCCTGGATCCACAACTTCAGGATCCTGGTTAGGCAATCTAAAATCCTGTCTGCAATGAACAGACAAGAAAGATTGATTAGAGGAAAGATAAGAAAGATGCCAAGGATTTTTGCTTGCTGTTTATTTTAAAGAACTCTGCAGAGGATCTGGAAAATCAGAGTCTTCCACAACAGATACGTTTAGAAAACTGAAAATTAAAAAGTAAACTAAGTGACCGGCAGAGGGGAGAAGTCCTGATTTACAAACCTGTTAGAAAAGGCTAGGTGCTTTCAGGAAGACTCAACGAGCACATAGATGCATCCATCTTACTAATAACAATGTTTCTGGACAGGTGTGGTATGAGACCAAAGTCCTTCAAAATTAAGATGCCCCGTGATTAAAATAAAGTTTCTCTAGAACTAATAACTAGCTAAAAGAGAGGAAAACACACAGGAATGCAGAGCTAGGTTTCCCAAGAGAGTGCTGTTACCAGTGAAATGACACAGCTTGTGTATATAGAAAATTATTCAGGCCAACAAATAAAAAGGCTGAAAAACTGCAGACTGCAACAGCAAGAAGGGCATAAGTAGGGCAAACATGTTGTACATGTCTTCTTAGCCTTCCTTAAGCATCATCTCTTGGTCACTGGTAGGGAAAGGACTGGAGCAATCCAGAGTTTTGGCCTCAGCAGTTGAATTTATGATCCTACAATCAAAGCCTTTTCACTAGACATCAGTGTCTCCTTATCCTTCTGCAGTCTTTTCAAACCCAGCTGGTAGGCCACCAAAACTTTCAACACAGAGAGCCTCTGGGCTGAGCGTGAGCCTCAGAACATCCACTGTTGCACGGACACTGAGGAGTCCACTTCCATCTGTCGTGGCTGACACCAGATCTCTTTCATAAGGCTGGGATGCTCCAATTCTTCAAAGAGGAAAGCTGTGCCCACAGGCATTCTCTCTGCTCCCCATTGCACCTATCCGGCTTGATCCACAGTTTGTTCCTTTCATATTGTTCACCAAATAAAAGATGACACAGCCTGACACCAAAAGGAAAGGGTTTCCAAACACATTTGATTAGATCTACAGTCCATCACACTGTCAACATCTTCCTTCTCAGCTACAGAAAAGATCCTTCCCCATGTATGCAGCTCAAGTAGTGGAGAAGGCCTAATGGAAAACAGTGCAGAACTAGGTAAGGCCAAAAGGGATTAAGGGATTGTGAATCTGATGAAAAAAGCTACTGTAGCAGTTTTATTTTTCCCCATCAACTCTATTGCTGTATCTGCCGGTCTCCAAAAAACCCAGAAAGTTTATGTGAAAAAAACAATTGACACATTGAGTTCCAAGTCACATTATTATTGATATATTATTTTCCATATTTTCTGGGATAACTGTCATGGGTCTCAGCAGTGTGATACACAGGCTGTATGTGGGCACTGTTGTGGAGAAGACCAAGAGCTGGCCTGAACAACAACAAGGTCTGCCATTATCTAGTTTGCGGCTGGGGAGACTCCTACAGGCAAGGGAATCTCAGTTTGGGTTCAGACACACGGTGTAAAAATCACATCATTTCCCTCACCTCCCACCTCTCCTCCTTAATGCTTCAATAAATATCCAGCAGATTGTCCCATTCTTTTTCTGTCCTAGGGAGAGGGGCCTCATAGCTGGCCTTCCTTATCCCTCCCTCCCAAAGCAATCTTAACATTTATTCCAATTGGACAGTGTCCCACAATGACATGTAAGGGGATTTCATAAAGTTTCAGAGGAATATCCATTTTTTGCTTATTTTTGACAGGAGTCATGTCCATTCTGTATCTTGTTCAGTAAACTAGCAGAGCTAAACCAGCCTTTTAGCAAATGCTTCCACAATCCCTCCAGCAAATATGGGGCTATGCCTTCCAGCATTCAAAGTAGAAGATACCAAGAAAGCCAACATACTCTTTAAAATGAGGGAATAGTTCACAAAGCCCTTGAGGACTTTTTAAGCCCTTATTGCCCTATTCGGCCCTACTTCTGTCCCCTGCTCTGTTTTCAGAGTGAATCGATGTTACTGAAAGGTCGCTGTGGAGCTCAGGAAAACAAATCCCATCTAGGAGCTCCCCAGGACAAAGAGCCATTCCCAAAGTGTTTTTCTGGACCCTGCACATGTAACAATTGCTTCCATTGGAGAAGAGCTCTGTGCTGCCTTTTACAGTGTAGAGATACACTTGCCTTCACTAATTAACATTACGGTTGGGGTGGAGAGGGGAGAGGAAGGAAATCCACACATGGGCCACTAGCACCAATTTATAGCATCAACCCTAGGGGCTGATGAAATAGATTTCTTAAAACCACAGACACTCCTTTCTGGAGGCCCGAGAGCATTGATGGGCATCTGACTTTCCTCTTGACGACTATTCCAAGAAAAAAAGGCTAGGCAGGTGTCCCCAAGATTGATCCCTGATAAAAGTGTCCTACAAGGGAATTTTAGTGTTTTTCCTTGCCAATCAGAGAAGAGGAATTTTGCCTGTTCCTTAAGGAATGAGATTATCATAAAGCATGCAAAAGCACACAGAACCGAAAAGTAACAGCAGTGGAAACACGTACACCATTCATGAGCACTGCATCTCCAAAGTTTCTGATCCTACACACATCAGCATGAGGATGCTCCATATGAGCTGGATGGCACACAAAGGAAAAAACCCCAAAACATTAACACATCATTCGTGTTCTACCTCTCTAATACCAAGAGAGGGTCTCAAAGGAAGGCGACACACTGAAATGGGGTGAGTAACTTCTAGTGAGACAGTCCCGACGCTCTGTAGTCAGAGCACCTCTACAGGTACAGCACCTATAGGTGTTAATGCTGTTGGGAGCATTAGCACACCCTGCTGCACACACAACATGAGGTTAAATTTCACTCATAAAAAGGCCTTGGGCTCAAAATCTCTGTTGTGACTCAGTGAGAAGTTTGCTCCTAAAAGGCAGCATTTTCAGTGACAGTAAAAGGAATGTAAAGAAATCCACATGAAATGGTAAAATTAGAAAGCTTTTCCTTCTATCAGTCAAATCATCTGTACTCCCTCCTTGCAAGCCTAAGGAAATTCAAAAATACAGAAAAAAGATATTAATATAGAGCTGGTTTGGACTGTTCAGAAACATGATACCAACAGGTTTTGAAGTTGCTACTCCCCAGAAACCACAGTGGGCCTTGAACTTGGCATGCAAATAGCTCAGCAACACTGTTGGAGCGGTAATGTCACTCCATCACTTCATACAGCATTCTGGTTCCCTGTTAAATACAAAATGAGCGTCAAGGTCATGGTGTTCATCTTGAGAGTTCTCAGTGGGTCCGACCCAGGTTACCGGATACCTCCTCTCACAGAATGCAGGGAAAGCAGAATGCCTACGGGGCACATTCAGCAATGCCAATTTGGGCGCCACGAGCAGTAAGGACACAATGGCAGGAGCCTTCGAGCCCCAAGGCTGCAGCAGACACGGAGACCACATACAAGAGCATCACGTCCCACCCCACGATAGAGGAGAAACTCATCCTTCCTGCCTCAACTCCGAGCACCACGGAGTTATCCCAGCGTAACGCGATGGAAACGCTCCCTCCCCAGAGACCTCTACGGAACGGTCTGGCTTTCGACATGCAGCTGAACAGGCACTCTGTGGCCCCGGGAAGGATGCCGTGCAAAGCCTCGGGCGGCACCTGCCCCCCCGAGGTGGCTGACACCTTCCGTGGGTTTCCCTGGAGCCCGGCCCGGCACAAGGCCGCGGGTGCCCTCGCAACTCGGCCCCCGCCCGGCACCACCCGGCGGGGCCGTTCCCCCCGGCAGAGCCTTTCAGGTGCCCCCGCTCTGGCCCCGCACGGCGCAGAGGGCACGGCCCGCCCCCATCGTGGGACCCCCGGGCACCGCGGGACCCCTGGCCCGGGCAGCGGGCGGCGGTGAGGGGCGGAGGTAAAGGATAGCGGTGAGCGGCGGCGCTGAGGGACAGCGGTGAGGGGCGGCCACCGCCCCGGACCCCGCCCTGCCCTCACCTCGGGCCATCCCGCCTCCCCCCGCCGAGGAGGTGGCCGCGTCCGCCCCTGCACTGCAGCTGCCTGCACACCGCCCCTCTCGACAGATGGTTCGCCCCGCCCTGCCCGCCTTCTCATTGGCGGCACCAGCCCGTCACTCCGCTTCTGTCCCGCCCCGCCGCGCGGGCACGCTGGGAACGCGAGTCCCGCATGCAGGACCCTCTCCCTTCGCCAGAGACGCCGGGTGGGGCGATGAACTACATCTCCCACACTGCCCCGCGCGCAGCTGCGGCGCTGCCCGGCCCGGTGCGGTCTCGGCCCCGCTGCTCCGGCCGCCGGCGGGACGGGCCCTCCCTCCCTCCTCCCCCCGCCCGTGCCTGCTGCGGCCCGGCTCGGTCCGGCTCACCTGGCCCCGCCGCCGCCGGCGCCTTCCTCTGCGGCCGGTGCAGGCAGCCCATGCCCCGCGCCCCTCAGTGCGGCTCGTCCGGCGCGGTGCTGCCGGCCTGGTGCGCTGCGGCTGCGGCTGTGGGACGGGCCGGCCCCGGGCGCATCCTCCCCCTCGGAGCCGCGGCGGGCGGCGGGATTCGCCCACAATGCACCGCGCGCCGCACCGACAGCATCAGCCTGACATCACCCGCGGGCCGCCCCCGCCCGGCCGGGCCCGCCCCGGGCCCGCCCCGCCGCCTCCGGCAGCCGGCACCGGACACCGCGCTGGCAGCACAAGGGGCTGGGCGTTACAGCGCGCCGGGACACCGGGTGCTGGGCAGCGCACCGGTGTGGTACGGGGCCGTGCCCAGCCCTGGGACCGGGAACGGGACCGGCTCGGCGCTGCCCCGCCCTAGAATCAGGAACTGCACCGGCACCGCCGGCGAGATCACGGGCCCTGCCAGGGCGAAGACTGGTGCTCGTCTCTGCACTGCTGGAATCGGCACTGGCATCACCAGCGTGTCCCCGGACACTGCATTGCCTGGGGAATGGGACCAGCACTGGCACTATCTGCACAGAGCCGGGTGACTGCACTTTTGGGACCAAGGCCAGAGTCAGCATATCTCCCTGGAGCTGGGCTGCACTGCACTGAGACTGGTGGGGTCAGCCCTAGCAGTGCTGATCTGCAGTTTTTTACCCCAGTGCTCCGGGGCCAGGGCCAGCAAGGGACTGGTGAGCTACAGTGCAGCACAAATAGCAGCACCACCATGGTCTGGGCTGGACACAGTACTGGGATCAGGACCAGCACTACCAGCATTGGCCTGGACACTGCACCATCAGGATCAGCACTGTTATCTGCACTGGGCCAGACTTTGTCCTACCAGGGCTGGGAACAGACCCAACTGCTCACAGCTGGGTGCAGCAGCAGTGCTACCAAAACCTCACCACACAGAGGAATGGCTCACACAAGTGAGCCTCTCCCTGCATGCAGCCGAGCAGTGTGCCTGTCTCTGTTCCCCCACCTTGAGATGCACAGCTCCAGAGATGCCCCCTACTTGGGAGATGTGCCATTCTTCATGCTCCAGCTTGCTGCCACTCATGGTGTACTTGAAGCGTATGCTGTGCCGTGCGCATGGCTGTGCTTTCCTGTTCCATTTCAAGCCTTACATGCCTGGCAAATCACCTGTATTCCCAGTATGAGGTCCATCATACCTATGCCCCAAACTGTGGATGTGCATGGCCCGTGCACAAAACACACAGCAAGGGATACTGCTCCTAGATTCTCCCTGAAGACTTGCAACACACTTTTCCCTGTCCCTACCAGAGTGACCCAACCCGATGCTGATCTGCAGATGGAAGTTCCCATCTGATCTCACGCATGAGATGTCACACCAGCTTCCACAGGGCTGCAGTGCTCCCCAATACCTTGTGGGACATATCTCCTAACCAGGACTCTTCCCCCTACCAAAGCAGTCCCTTGTGTCCAGGGTGGTAACTGAGGGGATATATTGTGAAGATTGACATAGCCGTGGGTGTGCTTGTGCAAAGGCAGATCCACCACAACCGTGGCCAACCCCAGCCACTCAGACCAGGGAGAACGGGGCTTCCAGGCCCCTGCAATGTTCCTGCACCGGCTGGAGGTGGCCCTGGGCCTCCTGGATTGAGGGCTTGCTTAATGGAAGCATTCTGCAGAGACTCCAGGGAATCTCCAGCCCTGTAGCAGCTCATCCTGCAGGTCCCAGGATGTAGCACAACCCTTCACAGGCAGCTGCACTCTTATGCCCAGGTGCTTGTCATTCCAGGTGTATGATTGAGAGATGATTGGCAGTTGCTATGTTAGCTCTCTGTGCTGCAACTCAAAACCCCATCACTTGTATTCCCAAGCACCGGTATATGTTCCTGGGTTTGACAAGCAAGGGAAGCAGGCAAAACAAAAGAAGGCATGGGAGCTGTCCTCCCCTAAAGGCCATCTTAACATGCCTCTTCGTGCCCTTCAGACCTCTATGGTGGTAGAGCACCAAGAACAGACCCAGCAGCAGAGTTGGATTGAAAGAGACTATCATGGTCCCGAGTGCACTAATAACCCTTAATGGCCCTTACCAGCCTCACCAAGAGCTCTGCCCACACCTTACCCATGAGCTCCATTTCTCTGTAGTCTTCAGTCCCTGCCTGAGAAATGCAGTACTGATCTCCAGCTCAGCCATAGCTGTACATGCCCATGGATCTGGACCTGTGGATAGACATCCTGGATTGACCTTGAAACTGTCTTGTCATTATGGGCCTGTCTAGGAATCACTGGTAAGTGTCTGAACCAGGCTACCATCACTGGACCTGATACTCTAATGGACTACTTGGCTTGATTTCACATCTCTCTCATCACCACAAACTTGCCTGTGACTCGAGCTTTTGGTTGAACCTTTCTGCCACCACTGCATTCCCAGCCCAGCTGGGGAAAGCCTTGTGTTGGTGGCAGAGCTAACTTCAGAATTAGGACAGGGACTTGTCCAGGCCTGTTAGCAAAACCAGTGCAGACTTCTGGTTCAGGAGCCAATGGGGAGGGAAGATCAGGGTTGAGGAAGTTCAGTATAAGCCACAGCACTGAATCCCTTTGGTTTGAAATCCAAACTTGAGCAGAAAACTCTTGCAGATGGGACAGCTGATGACCTGACCAGACAAATGACAAGTACAATGGAGACTATGAGCATTAGCAAGGAAGCATACCCAGAAAAAGCAGTGATATCTTGCTACTGACCACCGTATCATGGACAGACAGCCTGGAGTGGCACCAGACACCTCTATGACCAACACTGCGGGTGCTCCTGCACCACACAGCACCACTGTGTGTGGCAGCCATGCCCTATGCCATGCACTGCAGCCAGACCTTGCACAGCAGGTACTTGCACTCTCCTGCTTCTTGGTGCAGGGCTGGTTCTGCACCTTGGTCCTGGGAGGCACCACGTGGTACATCTGCCTCTGTGCTCAGCTGGGCACTGGGTCTCCACCAGCCCCATCATGAATTTATATCGTGCAACTTGAAACATTCCTGGGGAAGAAAGGCATTTTTGTAATTACTTTTTTAACACTTTTAAGTTTTGTTTATACTGTGTACAGCAAATGCAAGCCTTGAAGCCAGTGTAAGGGAAACTGCTCAATCTCATGAGCTAGATGTTTTCTAGATAATGTTAGGAGCAGATCTGGCAAAGACCCCAGACTAGCTCAAGTACTCTGCTCCTTCAAACCTGCTGTAGTTCCTGTTGCTTTGGACCCAAGGTCGGTGCTGATCTGTGCCACTGAGTTAAAGTGATACCCAAACAACTGCATTTTAGCTTTATTTCATCCCTGGTTTTCCTCCCTCTCAATCTGCTCTTACGCAGATAGAGCTGAATGGGTTCAGAAACCTGCTAGAACAGCCACCTGGCAACATGTCTTATTTCATCTGCAGGCACAAATGTAGCTAAAAAAATGATCAAAAGATTTTACTGAAATCTTGATTAATTGTGACTTGGGAGGATTTCTAACACAAACCTCTTTATACCTAGCTCTGTAGTGGTGTTTTTGCCTGACCCTGACTTTCTTTGTGGAGTCAGATATCAACTATGTGCACACCATGTGGGAAGACCATTGGAAAGAACAGTTAGGACCATAACAGTGATTACCAAGTGGCAGTCATGGATTTCATCACCTTTTTTTTAATTCTTTTTAAGCCATTAAGGGAAAAATAGGGGGATGAGCAATTGAGAAACACTGTCAAATAGAGAGAAATTGATTAAAAATATAGAAAGGCAAAGCACAATGGTCAGAGACCATCAGTGCATGCCCAAAGGATAGCTGTCCCTGGGAGAGGGGCACAAGCAGAAACCCCTGAAATTCTTTCTCTGATGCTCTCCAGACTGTCAGACCAGAGAGTGCAAGAGGTTTTGTGTGGGATAAATGCAACATGAGCCCATGGAGAATTGGTAGCTAAACTCACCCCCTACTCAAACTGCTACTAACTTTGTTCATCAGTGCTTGCCATGATACCAGCACAGAAAACCCGTAATACAATAGCTGCAGCTATTCAGCAGGTGACCCTGTTTCCTGCTAAAATGTTTTGCAGGGCAGTGGGGTTGCCTGGCTGGTCTGGGAAATTGTGCCAGGGGACTTGGCTGCAGCAGGGAATGACTTCTGCCCTGGCAGCCACAAGCCTTTGGGAGCTGCTACAGAGAGGTGGCATTTTCAGATAACAGTAACTGGACTTCTCCAGAGCTGGTACCACCACTGTTGCTGTTTGGACTCCATAATGCCAGGAGAGCCCTAAGAATGTTGACACAATGAGTGCAGGAAGCAATTCTGTAATCTATGTTTTATCCAGCACCAGCCTTTCCTGGCATGCTCAAGTTACAAACTTAAGAATGAGAACTGCTGTAACACTCCTTTGTTCTCAACAAGTCAACAGCCTGATGCCAGCCTTCACTGCCAGAACGCCATAGCTAGGATAAGTAGGCACTGCAAAATCTCAAGGACTTTTCCCCTCTCCTCAGCTCTTTTGAAGGCAAGAAAGGAGTTTTGGGGTTGTGCTTGTTCTGCTCAGCAACCCAGCTGAACAGGGTGATCAGGTGGCCTCCAGGCTGGATTTGTGTTGCTGCTGGCCATGGCCTTCTTTGAGGAAAAAGTAAAATTTGAGGGTGGGGGATGTTATAGTGAGTCATGAGTAAAATAAAAATTGGTAGTGGAAAAGGAAAATCAGCCTTATGTGGAAGAAAACCAGAGAAGGGCACCATTCTCAGAGGATTTCAAGGTCTGCAAATGAAGCAGCTGGGGTTTAAGGTCAAAGAATTTAAATTCATGCTTTATTTTTTTGACAACTTGTTTGCTTGTTTTGTGAAAAGCTTTCCTCTGAAATCCTGAAAGGAGTGGAATTTGCCTGTAAGTCGTTTTTGATAGAAAACTTTTGAGTAATCCTGAGGCAAACCAAGTGAAAGCTGAAGTGCTCTCCACGCTCCTGTCTGGCACCAGGTGGCACACGTGCTGCTCCTTGGAACTAATGACTTGCGCGAAGCTGAACTGGTATTCAAAACACAAGGAAGGAATATCGAACTACGGCAGCAATGCGCTAATGCCAGCTTTACGAGGAAGAGTGTATTTATTCTTGTTTGTTACGTATAAAACACAGATGAAAAGTGTAGAAGTGCCAGAAATCCAAATCCTGGTAAAATCTGTATTATTTACCTGATAAAGTATCTGGTGATATTTCTAGAACAGGGGGAGAAAAAAAGTCATAGAAAATACTATTTGTCGCTACCACTACCCAGTGGTAGCTACCCAGAAAAAGCTTCATGGCATAAAGAGTAATTTCATGTTTTTAATCTTGAAGATGACATGTTTTGTCTACCCAAACTCTGGGAGCGAGTAAAGTTGGTGCTCAGGAGGTTTGGCACTTCTAAAGGATGCCCACACCTTGCCCCTCTAATAGGAGTTTTCGAACTCCGTGCTGAGAGGCTGGACCAAACTGCCTAAAAGAATTAGCTTCTTCAAGCCAGCAAAGGGCATGTCTCTGCTATGCAGAGAGAATAAGCTCTGTGTTACCTGCTCTAAGACCTCGCTACTCATTGATGAGGGTTTACATCACGAAGTAGGGGTTAAACCTGGTCCTTAGGCTGATATGGAGGAAGGAGTGATAACCAAAACTAGGAGCTCCACGTTGTGGTAACGACGGTGCTCGCAGGGCTGCCAAGCAAAAAGTGAACGTGTACCCACTTAGAGGGTTTGACGCCCGTGTGTTTGGTGGTGTATGAGGGCCCATGTGCCTACAGGGTGTCCCTGGGTGCGGGGTGTCCGAGGTGCTCCCGGCGGTGCAGGGTGTCCTTGGGGGTGAGGTGCTCCGGGCTGTGCGGGGTGTCCCGAGTGCGGGGTGTCCCCGGGGGTGAGGTGCTCCGGGCTGTGCGGGGTGTCCCGAGTGCGGGGTGTCCCCGGGGGTGAGGTGCTCCGGGCTGTGCGGGGTGTCCCGAGTGCGGCGCTCCCGGGGCCGCCCGGCCGGGGCAGCCCCTCCCCTCAGGCGGTCTCGCGCCCCTCCCGGCGGGCCGGGGCTGTTCCGGGCCGGGCGCGGCGCGGCCCCGACGGCGGCGCAGGGCTGAGCCCATGGCGCTGGCGGCCGCCCGAGCGCGGGCGCTGCGCGCCCTCAGCCCCCCGCACCCTCTGGGACGGGTCCCAGTCGCGGCCCGGCGCCGCTGCAGCGAGGCGGGAGCCCCCGGTGCGCTGCCACCCGGAGGGTACCGGGCCTGGCAGGAGCAGGCAGCCCGCGACCCAGCCAGGTTTTGGGGGGACGTGGCGCGGGGGTGGCTGCGCTGGGACAGCCCTTTCCACACGGCCTGCCAGCCCGGCCCGCCCGCCGGCACAGCCCGCTGGTTCCTCGGGGGCCGCCTCAACGTCTCGGGTAAGGCGTCCCCCCCGCGCCCCGCGGCACCGCCCGCTGCCGCCGTCGGGCTGCCCGGGAGCCGTCCCAAGGGCCGGGTTTCGCCAGCGCCGCTCTGTTGGGGGGGGGGGGGGGGGGGGTAACGAGGAGTTCGGCTGGGCGGCGCTGGGAGGAAACCAGTAGGGAGTTGCAAAATGTTGGAAGCGGGGAGAAAATCCGAAGCCGGGATTAAACCCGGCTAAGCCTCTTGCCCTCTGATCTGCGGAGGTCCGATCGCACCGCCGTTGCCGTGCCGGCAGAGATGCCCCAGCTTCGGCTGTGCCGCCTTCGGCTTCCCGTGGTGGCTTAAGATGATCCACAGGTGGCGGACGGTGCGAATCTCAGTCTATTGAGGAGGAATCAGCAAGGTTTTTTCTCTTTTGAACGAATATCTTGTTCTTTTCCTCAAAGTTCACCACTTAACGTGAAGCACGAGTAAAATTCTCCATGACTGTTCTCACTGCCCTTGAGTTTCATCCTGGCTATATCTGCCTTGAAGTCTCTTCTGTGCCCTGGCCATGTCCAGTGGGAATGAGCCCCAGTCCCATCTAGGGTACAACTTAGTGGTGAAATCTTTTAACAGGGATCTTCGTTTCTGACCTTCATTTCCCGTTCCTGTGAGAGTGCTTGAATCAGCACTACCGGTTCAGTAGTGCAGTAACTGTGAGATGTCTCTGGCAACCTTTTGTTCACAGTAAAAGAGGAAACCCTCCTCAGGTCTTCCAGAAAACATATGGGAGCATCTGCTCCAAGGAGATGATTCCCAGCAGTGGATCCCAAGTTTATGGAGATGTGTGTACAGCCCTGCTTCTGGCACCCAGCAGTCAGAGGATTTTAGGCAGGCTTTTGTTTTCATTAATTCATCTTGAAAGAAAGATTCTGAGCACAGACTTTCAGGGATCTGTTTCTTTCCTCTGTGGAGTGGGATCAACACCCTCTTCTGGATCCCCTGTCAGATCTCTGAAGTGCAGATTTTAGATCATGCCTTGGGTCTGATTCTTCAGCAGAAATGAAGAACTAAATGGCATGTAGTTTTCTTTGCACACATAAAAAGAAATCATAGACCTTCAAAACAGATGCACAGACTTAAACAGGCTTGCTATTCCTGGTTTTCTTTTCAAGCATGATGAAGATGGTACTCGGGCACAGCCAAGTGACTGTTTTTCTGTTAGGAGGCTCCCTTCATCTCAGTTTGAACACTGGGTACAGGAACATGGCAATAGTTCAGGTATCTGATCCAGAACATCTTGTGTGCCCACCTCCCAGCACAGTCATATGATACTTTTCTGGAGGGACCTTGCGATAGGATTTGGGGAACCTGTGAGCTTCAGTGCTTCTGGATTTATTGCACTGTAACTCCTGGGCAGGAGAATAATCTGGCAAACTACTGCATTTCCAGCCAGAACACATTCTTGGGAGCATGTCTTACTGAAATGAATTGTTTCTGTGTTGTCAAGGAAGCAACATACGGAGAAACCACTAGGATATAGTAGCAAGGGGAAGGCCACTAAATTCTATTTTGTAAAATGAGCAAAAGGTTCTTGTAAGCCTAAGATCAGGAAGGAAATAATAGCATTTGGCTCTGGTTCACCTGCTGGTTCTTACTGAGCACAGAGCTAAAGCTCTCACTTGGCTCAGCTGGGGATTTCTGCAGCAGAAATTCCCTCTGAAGGCCTGTGTGGCTGCTCATGAGTAAGAAATGCTACTTGGGCAATGAATACCCCTTAACGTGATTTACTGTACCATGGTGCAATATGTGAGGGTGTTGCTGCAAGGAGCTTGGAGGTGGAAGTTGCAGTGTGTTGTGGACTAAGCCGCAGCAGATCCAATTAGCTATGGATGAGGAGTAGAGGAAACCAGTGTGTAACTGCTTCAAGCATTCCCCGTTAGAGCTTTTATCCTCTTGTCTTAGGCTGGTTTAAGAAATGGCTTTATCTCCTTTTTGTAGTATTGCTGCAGGATTTTACATTAAAAATAAAAGACTTTAAATGTCAGAAGAATGCTTTTGCAAATTTTTGAGATTGACACTTGGACTTGTAATGAAATATGTTGAATTCTGAGAGATTTCTTTCTCTGTGCACCTTTATGGGCTCATTCCTACCCTCCATGTGGTGGTGTGATCGCAGAAAAGCCGAAGCTGACTCCCTGGCTGCAGTATACAGCTTTAGTGACACTTAATTTATCTGGAAAAATGAAATCTTTTCCGACCAGTATTAATATTTCCAGGAAATATGGTCTGAAACTCAGCAATTTTTAGAAGGGTTTTCTCCGAGTTATATGGCAGTGTCCCTGACTGCTTTTTAGTAGTTGTCTATTGAAATAAAGTAAGTACCTTTGAAAGATTACAATGCAAGCGTCGTATAGGCTTGGAACTTTACAAGGATGCTCTCTAACCATCAGGCAACTTGCTACTGGACATGCGGGTGGATTTCTTGTGTGGATTCTCTAAATTTCTTCAGGTTGAGTGCTCTCCTTAAGTCCCCTTCCTCAAGTTGTTGAGGGGCTGAGATGTGCCTTTAAAAGGTAATTTTATATCTTCAGGTTTTAATAGATGTAGTACGTGGCTTGAGACACGTTAATCTTTCCCAGGTGTCTGGTAATTTGTAGATGCTTGTACTCTGAGTTTGCCCTAGATCTTCAGTTTTAGATATTTTCATTTAGCTGCGACTCAGCTCTTCTCTTATACCCTGGAAAAAATGTTTCATATGATGTTTTTTAGAAAATCCGAATGGTGCGGTGCTAAACGTGCAAGCTGGGGAAGACAGTCTGTCATATTTATGTAGTGAAATACTGCTCTGGGGAGCACAAACATCAAAAGAGTGTCTTGTCTTCGTGCTGTTGGGAGCAGGGGAAAGGTTTGGGCTGGCTTAAGTGTAGCCAGTGGAGCTAAGCTGAGCTGAATCAGTGATGGCCTCTCATGGGGATGCCATCTCTAAGGCAGCTGTGCCAAGTAAGTGTAGTACTTGTACAGGTTTACTAGAGCTGCAAATGCTATCTGTTTTACATGACTGTGTGCCTACTGACATAAGAACTGATGTTTCTTCTTGCTCTAACTTGCTGTTATTCTTGACCAAGTTAAGTTTACAGAGCACCTTGCACGTGATCAGGCTTTGTTTAAACCTTTGGGGTTTTTTACAGTAAATTGCTTGGATCAACACGTTGAAAAGTCTCCGAACAGAGTGGCTTTGATCTGGGAGAGAGATGAGCCTGGCACTGCTGTGCACGTCACTTACAGGTATGGCACCTTCTCAAGATGCTTTATGACACCTGGCAGTGTGGGGGAGCGGGAAATGGGACCTCTGTGAAACTCTGCTTTCTTCCAAGGTACTCCCAGCACATAGGACATAGGACCTCAGTGTTGTGGCTAAGTTGTTGTATCATGATGAAATAGCTCCTGAAAAACAAAGCTGTGTTGCTACTGAGAAATTATATTCTTTCTTTGGGTTCTTCGTGGGGAGGGTTCCCTGATTGTAGACACCTGTATGTAGTATGGGGTCAGAGGTACCAGTGGATGTAAGTTAGTGGCAGCTACTGAAAATTTCAGATTGAGATCTGGCATGATCTGGTTACGATGCTGACCAGGCCATCCTGTAGATTCCCTCTTTCTCTATGTGGGGGCTTTTAGAAGAGAAAGGCTTGGGGTTTTTTTAATTCTAACTTTAAAAAAACTGGCCACTTTTCTTTTTGCTTGTTAGACATATTCATGGGAAAATTTCTGTGAGCAGCCTTTGATTTCAGCACAGCAGCAAATGTCTTGGTGCAAACATCTTGTGTTGATGGTCAAGAGCATGATACTGAGCCCTGGCTGGAGGGGATTTTAAGCTCCTCACATTCCTCTTCTCCATCTTTAGTGCAGTTTAGAGCAACTGCATGACACTGACTTGCAATTGCTGCTATAGATTGTAGGGTTTGTTAGAGTATGGCAGTTTTCAAGCATATTTCTCTTCTCCTTGCTATGTGCCCTCATTTAGGAGACAGTCCTGCCTGCAAAGATGCCTTTTACGTCATCTGTCTCTCTACTGAGAATTAAGATTTCCCAGAATATATGTTTCTCAGTGCATGTTTTAAGGAGCCAAATGTTTGATCTGCTGAATCTCAGGGAGCCAGATGTTTGATGTGCTGGTTCAGAAAGCAAAGGAGATGTAGAAAGTCCTGGCATCAGACTTTTAAAGAATGTTTTCTGGAGCTTGTTGGGACTCCTAGAGGTCCTTGAGTCTGAAAAGGTTCTGGTGGTCTGGTTCACCTCCAGAATTTATTAAAGCACCTGAAAGCCTAATTCATTGGAGTGAAGAAGCTAGTCAGCAGGAAGGAGTGGCTGTATAAATAATTATGAGAGGTTAGTGCTCCATGCAACAGAAATAAACACTGCCTGGTAAAAAGCTGCACTGAAAGAGTGCATAGATTTTAATCTTGGTATTGTTATTTGAGAGAGTGTTTAGGCATGCTATGATGTAAAATGTGTTGTAATGAACAGGGTATCTTTGCTAAATGTTTTGAGTCTTGCTTTTGCCATTCTGATGGTAAAAAAAGGACCAAAGGTTTTTCCCTTTAATTGTTTATGTATGATATGTTCTTCTCCCAGGTGTGTGTACTTTTACCTTTCTCCTTATGCTTCAGGCATGAAAACTGGGGATAGTTCAGAGGTGAAAACTGTGCTCAGATAAGGAGGGCAGCTCAACAGATAGCACAGCCTCCTTCAAGGCAACTCTAGCCTCTCCCTTGGGCTGCACTACTTGAAATGGGCTGAGCTGCTCCAGACAGTCAAACCATCTTCTTGGGATCTCTGGAGATATAAAAAGCCCTTTCTTAACAGCAACAGAACTGGATTTTTTCATGGCCATGATAAAATGCATTTGGAAGAAAGTGTATTTTCAGCCTGAAAACATGAAGACAAGTAACCCATGTCTAAACCCCTCCTTGTGCATCTTACAAAGATACAGTAACTAGTACCACAGAGAAGAACATCCAAGTGAAAGACAAGTTTACAACCTCTGTTTTCAAACTTCTTCCTGTATTTGAGAGCCATGTTCCTGTTTCTGCCTGATACTCTGGGTGAGATGTGACTACATTCGGGTTTCTCAAGAGACTTTGGTCCTACCACGTGATGAAACAGGTCACTTGGTTCTCTGCTTATCTCATTAAGCCAGGAATAGCATTGTTGAGAACAGTGATACTGTATGGGTATGTACACAAGAAGAGAATAAAAAATTTTGCATTTTCTGTGATTGTTGAGCTGCATTGTTGCAGGTTTTAAGTGGTGCATTTGGGACTTACCTCCTTTTGATGTTTAGCTTAGTTGGAAACTTTTTGCAGTTGTGCTTTATTTGAGCATTTTGTAAGGGAAAGCATATGAGAGAAAGAGATGGCCCAGAAGCTGAGATGCTGGTGGAGTAGTCCCTCTGTGAGGCTTCTGTAGCAGGGTGGTCTCTGCACACCAGCCTCAGTGTAAAGAGGGAATGAGAGGGATGCTGGACATCTCTCTGTGGCAGAGGAGATAGACTCTTTTCCTTAGGATCTGAATGTGCTTTTAATGGGATAGCAGTGTTACAGTAGCACTCTAGGAAGCTAAAGCCTTTAATTTGGGCACTGCTTATGGACCAGCTTTGAGTAAGGTCATGGAACCTCAATTGGGAGAGTGCTGTCCAGGGCTTACGTGCAGAGAAGCGCAAGGCACTATTTTTTTTACATTATCTACTTTGCAAAGCCTCCTGCTTTGAACTGCTTCTCCTTATAGATAAGCCCTGTATGAACAAGGAAAGATGCAGCCGCTGCAGTGGGTGCTCTCCGTTTTCTGGGGAGTTGTCAGGGGCAAGAAAACGTCTGAGTGCTGGCCCTGCTCCCATCACAGCCTGCAAAGGAAGAAGGTGGTTATACAGGAAAAGAGCTGAAACAGGCTCTCTCCTCCCTGAGGAAGGGGAAAGCCTCCATCAGTGGGACCTCCTCTGTGCATTGGCAAGAAACACAGCTGCACTGGAAAGTGCTGTCCCATCTTGCTCATCTTTGGAAGAAATAAGAGCCTTCATTTGCCTCTGCTGCCCCACTAACTGCCTCACTTGCAGTGGGCAAAGAGCAGCTGGGCTATGCCATGAACCAGCCTACATCCCTGTGCACACTTGTCAGCAAGATGGGTTGTACTTGTGCAGCAGAGTTCAAGTACTTTGTGCTGGGAGAAGAATCCAAACATCTCCTGATTGGCAAAAGTACACAAAGGCATAGGTGAAATACTTCATTTTAGCATGAACACATGAGTGCTGCCCTTACAAGCTCAATTGTGATGATCTTTTTCACTGCAGAGTTTTGTCCTGTCTCTCTAGCTGATGCAACTCAGTCTTTACAGGAAAAAAAATTCCCTGGCCCCTCTTGCTTTTTCCTCCTTCTGGGTTTCATTTCTATAAAGTTGAAATTTAGCCAGCTTTCAAATTATCTCCAGTTTTGAATGGGAAGGCAGAAGACCTGCTTTTCTACTGCTTTGTGACAACAGGGAATACAACCCTCCTGCGATTTGGTGGCTGCAGTCAGCAAAGTGAGGACAAAGCATGCCAATCAGTTATCAAGATGTCTGGCTCTCCAGAGGTTAAACCACCAAAACCCCATTGGTGGGGCAGTGGCTAAGTAGCAGGACTGTGCTGCTGTGAGCTGACAGCTGAATTTATTGGCAGAAGGGTCCAGCCAGACTGGGAGTTTTTTTCTCCTGCTCTGTGGATATTGTCAGGGCCCAGGGGCTTTGAAACCTTGCAGAGGAATTCCCCAGCGTGTTGCTGAGCCTGGGTTTTAAAGGGCACTGTGCCTTCTATAAGCAGGCAGAGTTGGTAGCTGGAGCTGTTGCTTTGCAGCCTCCTGAAGTTCAACAAGTGGGAATATTAAAGACAGAAGCTAAAGTTGTGACAGACCTGTCTGACATGAGGTTATTTATTCTCTGTGGTGTTCCCTGATTTACCTAGATCTCTACAGTTTATGCACCTGTGAGCCATTGTATGTTAGCATTGCAAAATCCCACGGCTTGGACAGGGGCACTCTGTGCTGGGTTAAGAGCTGGCTGGAGGGCCGAGCCCAGAGAGTGCTGGTGAATGGGGCTGCTTCCAGCTGGTGGCCGGTCACCAGTGGTGTCCCCCAGGGGTCAGTGTTGGGTTCAGTCCTGTTTAACATCTTCATCGATAATTTAGATGAGGGGATTGAGTCCATCATTAGCAAATTTGCAGATGACACCAAGTTTGGAGGGAGTGTTGACCTGCTGGAAGGCAGGAGGGCTTTGAAGAGGGACCTGTATAGGCTGGAGAGTTGGACTGATTCCAGTGGGATGAAGTTCAATAAGACCAAGTGCCGGGTCCTGCACTTTGGCCACAACAATCCCATTCAGTTTTACAGGCTGGGCACAGAGTGGCTGGAGGGCAGCCAGGTGGAAAGCAATCTCAGGGTGCTGATTCTCAGGAAGCTGAACATGAGCCAGCAGTGTGCCCAGGTGGCCAAAAAGGCCAATGGCATCCTGGCCTGGATCAGGAACAGTGTGGCCAGCAGGACGAGTGAAGTGATCCTTCGTCTGAACTCAGTGTCGGTGAGGCCACACCTGGAGTACTGTGTCCAGTTCTGGGCCCCTCAGTTCAAGAAAGACATTGAGGTGCTGGAGCAGGTCCAGAGAAGAGCAATCAGGCTGGTAAAGGGACTTGAGCACAAGTCCTATGAGGAGAGGCTGAGGGAGCTGGGGTTGTTTAGTCTGGAGAAGAGGAGGCTCAGGGGTGACCTCATCACTTTCTACAACTACCTGAGAGGAGGTTGTAGCCAGGTGGGGGTCAGTCTCTTCTCCCAGGCAATCAGCAGTAGGACAAGAGGGCACGAGATGAAGCTCTGCCAGAGAAGGTTTAGGTTGGCTATTAGAAAGAAGTTCTTTACAGAGAGAGCAATCAGGCATTGGAATGACCTGCCCAGAGAAGAGGTGGATTTACCGTCCCTGGAGGTTTTTAAGATGAGGCTGGATGTGGCACTGAGTGCCATGATCTAGTAATCACAGTGGGGTTGGACTTGATGATCATGGAGGTCTCTTCCAACCCAGTTAATTCTGTGATTCTATGTTGTCAATGAGAGCTATATGAAGTGTACAGCAGTATGCATTAACTAACGTATTTTTCAAAAGGATTGCAAGGTGGGTCTCAACAGAAGGGTTTTAATTTAAAAAGGAATTCACTCTGGTGCAGTAAATATTGGGACAAAATGGAATGTTCAAAACGCAAAATAAAAGTAGGGAGAGGAAAACTGAAGGGCCAGAAATTAGGGTCTTAGGTAGGCGGGACAGAAGCAGCTGGACATCTTCATGAGCCACATGACAGCTATGCTTTAAAAAGCCAATGGATTCCTCAGCCTGAGCTGAAATAGTTGCACTTGTATTAGAGATCACAGTGGATACTGCAGTTAGAAGCCATGTTGTTACGTAACCATTGACAGCAAACACTTTTCTGTTTTTCTAGTATTGGTTTCATAAATTGCAAGTTGCAAGTAAATCTTGCCTAGGCTTTCAGCTTTCCCTGTTCAAGGCAGTTCGTGGATTTTTCACTTTCTCACCTGAAAAAGGTTGGAAGGGGTTTCCCTTGCCTTGGGTTCAGGATGTCTGCAGGAAGGGTGGGCAGTTGTCTTGGATGCTACACAGTTCTGTGGGGCAGCAACTTTGCAGGGTGCTCATTCCTTCCCAAGATGTGTGTGGGTTAAGAACTGGCAAAGTGTTAATATGATGACATGTACTAATTGCCTGCCTTTAGATAGCAAAGTGTGTTTGTAGGAATGAAGGAGTCAAGGATTCCTGACACAGCATTTCTGCTAACTCCCTTTCCTGAACTGGAGGGGAAGCCTGAGTTGCTGCTGCAGGAGCCAAAAGACACACCTGATGCTCAGGGACTAGTGGATTTCTTTGTTGGAGTTCTTGGCTTCAGCCCTTTGCCTTTGTGCCTCTTCCCCCATGTGCTGCACCACCAAGGGACCTTCAAGGCCTTCCCATCTTGGCATTTCAGAGTACAAAGAAGGCAAAGTGAATAGATCCGTGGGTAAAGACTGCTCTGTATTGTTTATTAACTTGCTCATACACTCTTATTAAGCTGATCTTAAATTGGAGTTAATCGTAAAAAACAATGAGAGCTTTTGCCATCATGGTCACTGAGTCTTGAATAAGCAAGGGAGTCATGGAGCTGCTCAGAAAACATCAAAGCCAGCAATACTCTGGCATTTCTGCTCAGGAGAAAGAGGCTGCAGCTCTGAAAGCACTCGAGTCTTTTCCATTGCAGATAAATAGTTTTTATTTTACTTTCTCACAACTGCCTGTCTGGAGCTTGTTTCACTTCCTGCGCTCTGCAGTTGAGCAGCTTAGTTTTGTTTGGGCTCTTTATTATTTATCCACATAGACATTTTTCTCTAATGCAGCATCAGATAAATTCCAGACCAGAAAATGTGACCTTTTAGGACAAGGCACCGAACCAAACATGGGGTGGGAAATCATTATTGCACAGAGTTGCTCAGTTCATGAACTCAGTAAAAGTAAGCAAAATAATAAATCTAACAGACTGTGCACTTATGTAGACAGTTGGAACATGCATGGTCATGAGGGGATTGGAAAGTGGTGATTGAATGTTGCGCTTTAGAGTTTAGGCTGATCTCTAACCATAAGGGATTAGGGGGAAATTCAGTCTAGGGTGCAGCCACTCCATACCTGCTTTCTGCAGGATTGTGGTCTCTCTGCAGTGGCATCTGTTGCCAGCTACTGCCAGAGAACAGGCACTCGAGCATGTCTGGGCACTACTCTGAGTGCCTGTCCAGAAATGGACTGTTTACTTGATCCTACAGGAATAGTATTAAAATAAATAATATGAGGTGCTGTGCCTTGGATTTGAGGCTCATTTTCCTTGTCTTCTAAAATATGGGACAGAAGATGGGAGGGAAGTGGTGTCCCTCCAGCCATCACTGGATCTGTCTTCATACTTTCTCAGTGGCTGTGTTTCTTCGTGCCCTCACAGTGCAGATGGAGTTTTATCCTACTGAAGTAAGATGCCAAGTTTTGATATGACATTTCCAAAGCAGAGCACTTGGGTTTTCCCTATTTCCAACTTGCAGTGGTTTAAAAAAAGAAACAAGACTATTTTTGATGAACAAGGAACAGCTTTTCATTTGATTTGAAGCTTAGCCACCAGCTGAATGTTGGTTTTGTTTCTTTGTTTTTTCAGAGCTATGGTCACTTCTGTGAGAAGAGGGCACATAAGATAAAGATGTATGCTTTACAGTTTATTATGGAATGCAAACCACCAAAATTATTTTCTTTGTTAACAGTTATGGGGGTCCCTGGTGGCATAGCTTACAACCCCTAAGGGTTCACAGGTGACAGGTTGAAGATGAGTTTCCTAGGGAGTAGAAGATATCTTTCTCCTCTGGGCTTCAGTACTTAGAGGGTTTGTGAATACAGAGGACAATTTTCATTTCGGGCAGACTCTGCCAGTCTCCTCCTCTGAGCTGATGATTGGTACAGAAGGAGTGTCCTGCCACCCCTCCTAGGGTCACCTCCTTTGGCATGAGACCACTCCTCACCTGGTACAGTAGCTCTTGTTCCTGAAGCCTTTCCACTGGAGGCATACAGAGCTGTTCAGTACATGATAGCATCTTGGACCCGGGTGTACCTGCAGGTGTCTTATCCCCTGTGCAGAATAAGTGTATGTGCAAGCCTTTGCCCACAAACTGCCTTTTCATTCCTTAGAGGAATGTTTTTGCTATTAAGACAGCTTGTTGCAATGGCGAGCCACATGAAAAGAGCCTTTGTTCCTGTTCTCGATGTTTCCAAGTTTCTCTGTGCAAGAGTGGCTGCAGTTTTATTTGGAGCAGTACTTCTGTTCTGCAAGGCTGTTGTGCTCTGCAGCGTGGCAGGGTGAAGTGACAACAGAGGAAGTTGGGCTGCAGGTGATCCAGCTTTGATGAAAGTCATGTAAAATCTGCCCCTCACACTAGTGTCTGCTCTACCCACATCACAGCCTGACAGCTCCAGGCAGTGCCTGCAGCTCTGTCTCACTCATCCTTCTGCAGCCAGCACTGCTCCCTGCCCTTTTTTCCCCTCTCCGAAATGGCAGGAGCAGTCTGACTCTCATCATGCCCCAGGCTACTGTTCTTTAAAATGCAAAAGCTGATGTGCCCCGTACTGATGAGATGAGGTCCAGAGGTGATGTGATACCTCACTCATACACAAAGAAAAGTTCATCTTTTCTTTGTTCCCCTCATGTAAAACAGGTTGTATGATCACATGACAGTGTTGCTTCTGTACCTGCAGGGAACTTCTGGATCTGACTTGCCGTCTTGCCAACACCCTGAAGAAATACGGGATCCAGAAAGGGGACAGGGTGGCCATCTATATGCCCGCGTCTCCCTTGTCTGTGGCATCCATGCTGGCTTGTGCCAGAATTGGTGCCATTCACAGTGTAGTCTTCGCCGGATTCAGCGCAGAGTCCTTAGCTGGGAGAATCGTGGACTGTAAGTAGATGCAGACTGGGGAACAAACTCCTCTGGGACAGTGGTCCAAGACATACTCCAGTTCTTTGTTGAGTTTACCCTCCTCTGCAGAGTGCGTTGAAGAGCCTTTTCCCTAGGGAGAAATGCAATATCCTCTGGCCTTAAAAAACTTTATAAATTGCTTAGCGTTCAGTGTGCAGTGGGTTACTGCCAGCCAGCAATGAAGCTGAAAGGAAAACCAGAGCTTAGGGATGGGGCCTGATTTGTTCTTTTGCAGTGTAATTGCAGTGATTTCTTTGATACTCTTGCACAGTACTACTTGTGCATTCTCAGTGGTAATCCTGTGATTTATGTATGGTACTGGAAGTGTTGGCAGCCTGCGTCTGCTCTGTGAACCCTTGTACCAGCAGACAGAGCTGTTCTCAGCCCACAGCACTTGTGTGATTAGGTAAAAAGTAATGCTAAAAGTACTGACAGAAGAGCTAAATAGCAAGTGGCTCATGTCCCGTAGCAGTCACATCAGTTCCTTTATGGCTAATGTGAGGGGAAAAGTCTTACAGAAATTTTCATTGTTTTTTTCCTTCTTTTAGTGGAGTTAATCTATAGAGAGCAAATGCATGTTTTAGTTATCCCTCACTTTTGGCCACTTGTGTGGAGGTGATGGACTAAAGAGCCATTTCTCTGCAGCCACAGCTCTGTAATAATGTTGAGTGGTGCAGTTTGAAGTGTTCTGCCAGATTGCTGCTGTGTGCTGTGGCTTCCAGGTAGTACAGAAAAGTTTCAGAAGGCTGCAGGGATCTCACAGCAGGGTGACACCTTCAAGAGGCTGCTGGGCTTTGTGGTGTCCGTGTCAGTTTGTAATGGATGCATACATGGAGCCTCAGAGAGAGGGGCAAAGGTGCTTGTTCACACAGATCATAGGAAGTGTTGCCCTGGTTTCAGTGTGAGAGCTGTCATCCTAAAGCAGTATCATTCACTGCAACACAGGTAACTGGGAGGAAGCTGTTCTGCATGTCAGCTTTGCTAGGCGGAAACTGAGGATTTAAATTACAGTGAGTGATACTTAGGGTAGATGTTGGGAAAGACCTTCTCATATTCATGATAGGCACTGGAGTAGACTGGTGGGGAGAGGGTAGAATAGATGCCATTGGAGCATTTTAGGAAGACTGAACAGATAGTTGTCAGAAGTGGTTTAGCTGGAGTGGACCTTGCCTTGGGGTGGGGGAGATGGACTAGATAACCTCTGGAGGTTCCAGCTACCGCTAATCTCTGTGTGTCTCGGGTTTTAAAGTTTTTTCATCAGTGACACTGACTGTTTTTGGCTGATAGCGGTTCTAAGTATTTGACACACATGCTGTCCTATACATTATCCCCAAAAGTAATGAAAGTAGGGTGTGCACACTAGCCTGGAAGGCAGGCTGATATGTCTGCTAATTCTTTTTCTTCTTAGCTGGATGCAAAGCAGTTATCACCTACAACCAGGGAGTCAGGGGAGGCCGAATCATAGAGCTGAAGATGACTGTGGATGAAGCTGTGAAGAACTGTCCAAGCATCAAACATGTCTTTGTGGCTCAGAGGACAGATAACAAAGTCCAGATGGGTGACTGTGATATTCCCCTTGAAGAGGTATGTTGTTGTTGGTAAACTTTGCCTGTATTCCTGATGTTTCTTGAAGTACATGATGTTTACTATGCCTGGGAAGAGAAATATAGTGAACTAATAAATGTAGGGACCAGCTACCCCAGGCATCTCTGAGAAACCTGATGCAGGGCTGTTCAGAACACGTGTAACAGACTTCCTGAATGTGTGGATCATGCACACTGTGGTATTTGGCTCTGGTCTTTGATCTGCTGTAGGCTACACTAGGAATTGGCAGCCAGGAAAGATGAGGCAGTCTCCATGGCAGTTTCCTTGCACTGTGTGTGCTGAGCTTAAAAGCCTATGAAGCAGCTTGGCACTCCAGTGTAGCTGTACCAGGCCTGACAGTGATGTCTGGCCTTTATGCTGCCTCTAGAGCAGGTTTTTAGTGTGTGCTGCTCTTCCTGTGCTGCCGCAGATGCTCACTGGTGCTCTGGATAATTTCTTTTAGGTCTGAGTGTTGGCTAGGATAATCTTTCTCTCCATCTGTGCCTTTTGGACTGGAGTTCTGCTCCTTATATCATCTGGATCTTCATCCTCAAATGGATTGCCTGTATTTACAGTCTGTTAGGATTGTGAGTCGAAGCAGCTCAGTCCACATCTGGTTTATCTCAACACAGGCAGGGGTTATGCTGCTCCATTTTAGTAGTCTTGCAGACAGTGCTGAGATTTAAGGAATAAATGTTTCCTGAAACCCAGAGGGCACTGAGACCATTGTTGCTGTTGTTATTATACTGTGTTCAGACACTCTTATGGTTTGCATGTGCATTGTTGAAAGGCAGTACAGAAATCAAGTTCCTAGAGAGGCTTAGTACAGCCTGTGAAAAGTGTTGCTCCACAATGGGAGGACAGTGATGGCTTGGGAGTATTTAGAACCTGTGCTTCCTGGCAAAGAAGGCAGCTGTTATTTTTATGTTTTTAGCACAAGTAGTTTTATCAGTTTTCCAGCAGCAGCTAACAGAAACTATTCATTCTAATAATGCCTGGAAGTCATCCATCTGCAGGCAAGATAATTGCTTGAGGGTCTGTGCTGGTCACATGAGATAGGAGCAACTACTGCTGTAAGTTAAACAGAGAAGGAAGGTTTTATTCAGAAATTGTCTTACTCCCTACTCCACAAAGGACCTTTTGATTTTCCTTAGTCTGCCAACAGCCTGAGGTGCTTTAATGATCCAGGAGCTGAGCTCAGTACATTTTCAGGGTCTGAAACAAAGCAAGAATGAAACACTTAATGCTGTTACCACTGTTGTTACTGATCTTTACAGATTTTGTGCTTTCTAGCTCTTATGCAATGCCTTACTGCAAAATTTAAGCTCATGTTATAATGGAGCATATGAGGACTCCATCTTTGTTTCAAAAACTGGCAAGTCAGCCCGAATTGTCAGTGCTGAAATGTCACAATAAATACCTGAGATGAGCAGCAGTGCTGTAACTCAGAGGCTAAGAATTACACCAGACTATGAGCTACGTTTTATTAAACTTTGTTTGTCAGACTGGGTAACTCAGAGGCAGGCTAAGAGTAACACCAGACTGTCAACTATATTTTACTGAGCTTTGTTTGTCAGACTAGACCTGCTGATAGTAGTATTCACTTGTAAATACAGTATGTTTACAGTGTATACTCATAAAAAGGCAGTACCTAGAAATTCCTACAAGGAGCCACCTAATAACCCTTGCCAGAATCATTCATCTAGTACAGTACAGGGCTCAAGAGACACAAGCCAACTGTGGGGTTTTTTACAGCCATATGTTGAGCATTTGCAACACACACTGATTATTTCAAGTTTGTACATGGATAAGAAAAGTGTTCAATCTCATCCTGATAAATCTACAGCCTGGGTAGACAAGCCCTCTGCTGCTAAAACATCCAGTGACCACAAGCACCTCTTTCAAAGCACATTATTTCCCCTTCCTCTGCTGGACTGGGCACACAGGCTGGACCAAAAGTTTGCTCTGACCTAGCAGGACATTGCATCCTTCCCTCCTGTGGTTCTGAATGTAGGGGTAAGGAGAGGATCTCAGCCAGCTGGCCAGATGGGGGTATGAAGAGAGTGACAGAGGCAGGAGAGTAAAGCACTCTCCTCCTGGGTAGAAGAAATTAGAATTTGAGGATCAAATGGACAGGACAGTCACCCACTGCTGGGGCCAGGGAAGGGAAATGCATGCACAGTTTAACTGTAGCACTGCAGTTTTAAAAGGAAAAGAAAGGTCCTAAATGGTACCCAGTCAGCCTTGCTGCTGCTGTCAAGTGTGATTCATATTTCCAGTCACACTGTAGTTTTCTACCAGCAGCTTGCAAAAGTTTGAAACGTAAGCAGCTATGACACACTGTTTTTTTTCGTGAAGTGTTATTTTATCTGGCCAAGTTCCTCTTGACTTCTGTGCCTAGCAGAGGTACTGGTGGGAAGGTTACACATCAGAGGAACCTTTCCACTAAGTGAGCCCATATCACAGAAGGAGTAATGGTTGGCTCCATATAGCTAAATCTTTCCGTCATTACTACCTCAGGAGATGACCAAGGCAGCTTCCGTATGCACACCAGAGAGCATGGACAGTGAAGACATGCTTTTCATGCTGTATACCTCAGGCAGCACTGGGAAACCCAAAGGAATCGTTCACACCCAGGCTGGATACCTGCTGTACGCCGCTCTCACGCACAAGGTAACTCAGATGCATCCTCTGGAAAAACTTCCCTTACCTTCCAACTGTGCTAACGAGAGAGACTTGGATTGGTGAGGAGTGCTGTTTCCTCTGTTTGCTGCCCAGTTGGCTTATTGGGTGTAAACAAGCTGAAAAATACCTGAAACTGTAATTAATCTTCAAGATTTGTTCCTGGGGAATAGGATATTATGCAAACCTGAACCTTAGAGTAGTTATGAAAGGAAGGAAATGGCAGTGCTGCTTTTGCATTTAAAATGTGCCAGCTTTGGCTTCCCAGAAATTGCAGCTGAGGAGATGCTGGTAAGTATCTTACTGGCATTGGTAATGTGGATATTACTGTAGTATATTGCAGTGGGGTGCTAGCCTTTTTTATTTCCTAAAACAACCTCTTTGCATAGCACTTGTGTGAAGAACAAAAATTGCATGTCTACTCTAGTGGTTGCACCTCTGCACTGCTCTGCTGGGTGATCTAGGCAAAATGTTTTAACTTCCTTTCTCTTGAAAAAGAAAAGAGTCAAGGTACTTCATGAAGCTTCTGGTCTGAGCTCTGCATATGAAAGGGTAACAGTGAAATGAGGAAAAGAGAAGACTCTAGTGAAAAATCTTCAACTGGCTTTAGTGGTATCACCCTGTTTGTAATCACAGCAGTTCAGGTGGAGGGTTTTCTTTCTTTGGGCTGACGGTTGAATTTTTAGAAGATTTAAATGTTCAAGTGTCAGACTTCTCTGCATATGAAGGGCATTTGTTACGTCAGCTTTCTAAGTAACAGCGTAATCTCCAAGGCATCTCTTTCTTAGTCCAGAAGACAGATCCTGCACCCTGGTGCATTTTCTCCACCCGCAGAGTGCCTGAGAGGAAAAGGCACTTAGAAAAGTAAGTTGAGAATTGGCTATCCTAGGTAGAGGGATCAGCTGACCTGTGTGATCTCTGTGGCCTTTGCACACTCACATGTGACACTTTTGTCACACACTCATGGGTTTTTCTTTTAGTTCTAATCCATAAAGCTGACTTTGCCATACAAGTCAGGATCTCTTCACCTTACAGTAGAGGTGTTAGATTTACAGTGGGAAGCATTTTCCATTACCAAGATGAGATAATGAGATCTTCAAGATACTTATCTTGAATTTGATGAGCTGGGAGACGGTAGCATCTGGAAAGCAATGCACTGATATAGAGAAGCTGAGAAGCTAAGAATATTTCTCAGAAGATGTTTTATGGGCACCTGTCAGTTCCTCCAGCTCTCATGGAAATCTGTTGATATTGGTGAGAGGTCTGAGACTCTGAGGTCTGCAGTTTCCCTGAGACTCAGAGTCATCTCTACAATGTGCACTGCCTGGATTAGGCAAGCTTAGGTATCCAGGGCTCTGGGCTTTGGTTATAGCTTTGTTGGTCCAGCTGATCCAGCTGGTACAGCCATGCTCCATCTATTTTTGCAAAAGTAGACAGGAGCCAGTAAGTCCTGGTACTGGTCCTTCTGCCTTGCTTCCTCGCTGTGGATTGGTCTTTGTGCTGCTGTGTCCTGCAGGCTTGGCTCCACTTGCCCTGTGCACTCCCTTTCTCCCATTTGGATGTCCAGTCCAACACCTTACTTTTAAGCCCTTTGCACTTACCAACAGGAAGTCAGCTGGCCTTACATTTGTCTTTGCAGTATGTATTTGACTACCAGCAAGGCGATGTTTTTGGCTGTGTGGCTGACATTGGCTGGATCACAGGACATAGCTATGTTGTGTATGGACCACTCTGCAATGGAGCCACCTCTGTCCTCTTTGAAAGCACTCCACTGTACCCTGACCCAGGTGAGGAAGTTGTGGGAAATGGTTTGGCTAGACATGGCCATGTGACAAAAGAGGTTTAGAAACCTATCCAGCGTGACCTGCCCTCTCAGGAGAGGTAAGGTCCATTTCTTTGGAACATGTGTCTACAACACTCAGGAACATCTGTGCATCTGGCAGGGCGGGGGAGGGGAGGTTGTTATTGCTTTTGCTCTGTACTCACAGTAGTCACAGCTTCATCTTTGCCTGTTAGCCTTTCAGCTGAGCATTTATAGCAGTGTATCAGTGCTAGATGGATAAAAAGCTTGTTTGTGATTTTGCAGGTCGTTACTGGGAAGTGGTACAAAGATTGAAAATTAATCAGTTTTATGCAGCACCTACAGCTATACGCTTACTGCTGAATTATGGAGAAGAGTGGGTGAAGAAGTATGACAGATCTTCCTTGAAGACTTTGGGTTCAGGTAGGGGACATAGAATCTTCATCCAAAAAAGACAAGAGGTTCTAGTTGGTGAAATAAAGGGGCCAGAGAAGTTCAGCTGATCACATGGGATATGGTTAAAAAAAAGATGATAAAGCAGGCTCTGTGTCTGGCTTTGCAAATATTTTCTCAGCAGAAGAAGCAGGAAACTAATTTTGAGGCCATTGAATCTGTGTGATTGCCTGTTTCCTAGCTTATTTTGCAGGATCACATTCTTCGCTAAAAAGATTTATCCAATGGTAAATTACATCACTTTGAATTTTACTGACATTGCTGGCCCCAGCAGCATTTTCCTGCATTATATCCCTTACAATTCGGGAGGTTCTTAAACATGACCTACATTGATTAGTTACTTTAAGTGATATTCATTGCTTGCTTCTTGGTCTTCTGGAAAAGGTTCTCAGTTACATGAATGCATTGCAGTCCTTTATGCATCCCAGCAAAAATGCTGTAAGCATTCTGCTTGGAGATCATGCATTCAGCTTGTTGTGCACCAAGAGGGAGAATTAACTGCCTGCAACTTCCTGAGTCTCAGGCCATTTTCTTGTTTTGCTCTAGTGGGAGAGCCCATCAACAAGGAGGCTTGGCAGTGGTTCTACCAGGTGGTGGGAGAAGGGCGCTGCACCCTCGTGGACACGTGGTGGCAGACAGGTAAAAGGCATCCTTGGGGAGTGGGCACTCTGATCACTGACAGGTTGCTGATGGTTAGAGAAGGATTAATACATTTCAATTTGATCCACATAAGAGCAATGTAACAACATATAAAAGCAATAACAATGTTGAGGTTGTGGTTTTCCTTTCCCCTATAAATGTTCCTTGATATTTTGAATGCTGGAAAATATCAATTGGTGCTAGAAACATGAGGCAGAGATTGAATTTCTGGGCAAAGTTGGCAGTAGTCAGCTTGAATTGCAAAACTCATTTTCAATCATTTATCCAACTGTACTGAGCTTGTTATGGTCTTGTCATGCAAAGGCATTTAAAGCACCATATCTGCACTTAGGTGTGCTTTGTTTTCCTTCCTGGGAATGGTCAGACAAGGATAGAAAACTGAGCTGTGTAGTCAAAGGAGCCTTGTGCAACTGTTCAGGCAGATTGGAAAGGAGTGGAGGTTTACTGGCTGCCAATCAGGTGGCTAGAGCATGGTGGCTGTCACCCAGCAGGGCTGCTGAGGAGCACCTTCTCCAAGGAGTGAATTGCTATGGTGTAGTTGCTTTGGCCCTGAACCTTTGATGCCTCAAAAAGGATGTGCTTCTGTTTTGGTAACATGCTTGACCCAGCTGTGTGCATCAGTAAAGGCTTGTTTTCTGTTTACAACCTGCTGGACAGAGTGACTGGCTGTCACAGATCCCAGCCCAGTTGGAGCAGAGCTGGTCTCTGCCTCCTGGTCTCCCTGGCCAGCTGAGGAGAGAGGCCATGTGCTGTACTCCAGCTTGGATTGTGTTGCCTGATGGGGCCCTCCCCTTGCCAGAGTCCTGCTGCTCCTTCCCAGCTCCTTCCTCAGTACCCAGTCTTTTCTGGGCACCAGCATTCAGGCATTGCTAAAGGTGTCTTGCAATATGTCCTTCTCAAATTGTGAGATCCAGTTTGCCATGGAGACAGCAGCACAGCTGCTGGCATTTTGCCTCTGCTGAAAAATAGTCATCCCTACTCTGAATCTGCCATTGAGCAGAATATTCATTCCCTTTCCAGTCAGGCTGCTCCTGATTTCATCTTTATTCCTGATAGCAGGCTCTGTATCTCAATGTGATGAATTTTCTTTTGGCACACAACCAACTTCCATTTAATCCAGACAAACTTGCAGCCTCTTTTTTATTTTCAGTTTTGAAATAAAACCACCTCAGAATTCAGAGCAGCAATGTTAACTACTATATACTTCAATTGATGATCTCTTAAATCAACTGGGTCCCTAGATGCTCAGCAGAAGGAAAGATAATTGGCTAGGTCTTTCCTCATCATGTGCTTTCCTCATCACTGCTCTGAAAGAAAACATCATAGAGAAGCAGTTGATTACTGTACATTGATGTAGTTGAGAAGCATCCATTTTTACCATAACATTCTTTGGTTAGTTTGTTAAGTGGAGCATGGAGTAGATCTTGGAATAAACTCTGTTTCTCCTGGGGTTTTGGAACAACAACTATCAGGTGAGAGGTTAAAAAATCTTCACTGGACAGTCTCTTAGTGCAGAGTGCTTTATCTTACCTTGAACCAGGCATAGCTTTTCAGGTAAGCATTTACCAGCTCCTGGAAGCATAATATAATTATGAATATTCATGAAATTGATTTTGTTTGAAAGTAGAATCAATCGTTCTCCACAGTTGATGCTTTTAATAAAAAGGAAGCCAAATTAATCTTGGAAAGATTATATATGCCATTTGAAGTTAAAAGGAGGGTGGAGAGAGATCACAGGAACAGTTTGATGGATGCTGGTTGTGGTCCTGCAGTGTCACCTATCAGATACAACGTCGATGTATCGTGTTAATTGTGCTGCTCTATGCAGTGTCTTCTACTCCATGCTGTTCTCTGAAGCAGCAACCTGTTGCCAGCCAATAAAGCCTGGTAGGCATACAGATCAGCAAATGGTGATTTAAGAATCCACTTGAAAGTCTTTGAATGAGCAAATGAGTGAGATAGCAGTTATGAGAAGCAATTTAAATAGTGTGGTGTGTGCAGATGAGACAGATGAATAATTTCTATGGCTCTTATTGTTAAGATGTTAGTAAGTGCTATGTTGTGATTGACAGTAATAAAACAGAATCAGAGCTGTGTTTGAATTTTAGGTGTAGTTCTTTACAGTGCAGAAGAGACAGTAGGTATTGTCAGTTTTGTCACTGGTTTTACAAAAAAGTACAGCCATGAACAAAAGCTGGTTTTGAAAGATCTCTGAATAGGCCCTCAAAGCTTTTGTTGTTGGCATGATCTTACAGCAGTTTAGACTGGGCAGGTGCTTCTGAAACCCCAAAGCAGTCAGTCCAGTCTATCTGTGGTGGCAGATAGCACATGCTCCACTCTGCTACCAGATGGGGTTTATCAATGGTTTGTTTGAATGCACCCCATCCCCTGCTCAGACTCTGCTGGCCTTGCTTAAAGTCCAGATAGATTGGCAATATGTTCACAGCGTGGGCACAGGTAATGTGGACACATGGCGTTTCTCTACCAGCTCCGCCTCTGAAGAGACAGACTTCATAAGAGCAGGGTAGAGCCTAGAAGTCTTGATAGCTGTCATATGTCAGTGGCTAAAACTGATACTTTTAGAACAATTTAAAATAGGTCTTCACCTTGCAAATAATTTTTAAAGCGCCCTTGCTACCTTACAGCTCCCTTTGGAATGTGACTTTACTGCCTTATGTGCAGCTGGCTGCAGGATGCGTAGGATATGGCAAACCCCATGTTGAAGCATAGCTTGCAGCGTTGCAGTTGGGATCAGTACTGGCTTAGGAAGAGCAACCTTCAGTTTAATCAGGGTCCCTGTTCTGATGCAGATTTTATCTGTGCAAACAGAGAACAGCAGATGTCTGCCATGCATTTTCCTGAAAAAATTCAAGTGCCCCTTTTCAAAATAAACAGAAACATGAAGTGGATGCATGGGAATAATTCTATGTGTAAGCCATATGTAAAACTATTTGCTGCATGTCTAAAGTTTAGAGACCTGCAGAGAACCTTCCTCATAGCTACATCAGGGCAGCTGGATCCAAGTTTGGGATCAAATTCAGCCTTTCCAAGTTTCACAAACTCAGGAAAGATGGTAGAGGAGTGCACTAGGCATATGGCAGAACATACCTTTATTTATTCGGTTGTGTTTTTAAAAGCCTTCTGTGGTTTTGTTTCTCTCTTGTGTTTCTGAATTAGTTTTAGAATAGAAAGGATCTCATTAAAGTTGGAATCTGATTTAATGTTCATCCCAGCAGGAATGAAAAAGGATGATTGAAAGGTTCAATTTTGACTAGAAGATAAGCTCAACCTGCATGTAAGGGATGGGTTAATCTCCTACTCTGTTATAATAGTAATTCAGATTCCTGAAATGCATGGTCATGCTAACCTTAGACAGCTGCAGAAATACCAGTGGGAGATAAATCCCCTGCCATGCTTATGCTTTTCCTGTAAAATCAATTCTGGTGTAGGAAATGGGGCTGGGTGAGTTACAGCCCACTCCAGGGTTGTGCTGCTTTCGGATTGCTGTGCTTCTTGGTGTTGCATAATTCCTTCCAGGTGGCTTTTTCTTTCAAAGTGGCTTCTATCTTGACCTAAGAAGAGCTGGAGTTTGCTTTCATCCAGCATTGGATGGACTATCTGTATCTGGTTCATTTGTAAATCATTGGTCTTCCAGAAACTGGTGGCATCTGCATTGCCCCACGGCCTTCGGAGGAGAAAGCTGAGATCGTTCCAGCTATGGCTATGAGACCTTTCTTTGGGATTGTGCCTGTGCTGATGGATGAGAATGTGAGTTGAAGCTGTGCTGGGTGCCCAAAAAAGAAGCTGGTATGTGTTTCTGCCTTCATCACCTTTCAGATGGCAGAGGAACAGATCCAGAAGGATGCTTGTTTCTCCATTAAAATGGTAGAACAGATGAGCAATTTATATATATATATTGAGCATACAGATTTGCCCATACAGATTTGTTCATACAGATTTGGCAGCTGGGCGTTGCAAGATATCAGCAGATGTCTAGAGGAGTTCTTTACAATTTCAGCACCACTGTTATGGTCTTGCACTACTTCTAGTTAAGAGCTGCTGCCTCCATTTATGAGAGAAGTCAGAAGACTCACAGCTCCTGGGAACCACAGAGCTGAACAGTTGGAGCAGTGTATGCAACATCCAGTGACGTGGCAAGACTGGAACAGCCAACAGGACCAGTGGAGTTTTCCAAAGGAAATGCAAGGCATGAGGCCTGCAACTAGGCATGTTTGTGAGAAAACTGGTGCTAGTCTGTGAAGCTGTGTGGGTGATCCCCATCTGCACTTCAGCACTCTGTTAAACAGTAAAGCATGCATTTTCTTCCACGTTTAGTAAGGGAACATGGCAATTACCAAAAGTGAAAGTGAATGGCAGAGGTCCAGGTATTTCTCTACTAGCCTCATCCCAGGCATCCTCTGGCTGCTTGGCACATCTTTGCTGGAGTTGCCCTGTGGAGAATCACAAGACTGACTTATCTTTTAGTCTTCTCTGTTGTGCTGCTGGCCTCAAGGGGTGAGGAAGGCATGATACAGACAGTGCAATGCATAATAGTTCCATGAGGGGATTAATTTTCTCCATCTGTGGCCTTCCACTGGCAGTCTGCAGTGAGCAACAGGGTGACTCTTGCCAGATCAATGACACAGAAGCCCTTACTGTTCCTATTTTGTTCACCTGATCATCGCTCCTGTGCTTGAACCTGCAGGGAAAGATTATAGAGGGCAATGATGTGTCCGGTGCGCTCTGCATTGCCCAGCCGTGGCCCGGCATGGCAAGAACAATCTATGGAGATCACCAGCGATTTGTTGATGTCTATTTCAGAGCCTACCCAGGTAAGGAAAGTGCCAAGGGAGAAGGCAGTTTGCACTGCAGTGTAAGCACTCTGAATATTTTCAGCAGTACTTCCTCATATTTCTCTACTATCCAGATCATGGTGGCTTGGGATATGTGTCACATGCTGCAAGCATGCACTGATGGTTTTAGGTAGTGTTGACCTTTCTAGCTGTCAAAATGGCATGTATTTTTTAGAAAACTTTAATGCCCAAGCTTTAAAGCCCAAGTACTTTTCTTTGGAGCTTTGTGTCCCACTTGGAAATAGGCATATTTAATGGGAAAGTACCTCCTGCGTCTCAATCTCACACCTGCTGTCACAGGCTGCATTTTTGAAATATGGTCAAGTTGAATCTGAAGTAACTAGTAGAAGTGGCAGGGAACCCTTTCTTTAGGAGACTGAACAAGAAAGACCATTGTCTGCACTCAGGAGAACAACTGAAAGGGATTCGAAAGGTACAGGGTAGGCAATAACTAGACAGACAATCCTGAAAATTGTACAAAATGGGTTGGATAATAAGAATGAGAAATTGGTACAAGAAATTAAATGATCCCATAGTGTCTTATTGCTCAGTACAAATTTGCATCTCATATTTGCATCTGAAGTCTTGTTGATATTTAGTTGTTTAATTGTTTAGTTGTTTAATTGTTTAGTTGTTTAAGTGATCTGGAAGGGCAGATGACATGACTGAAAATCCATGAATTGGCCAGTAACACGTCCTGGCAAGAATCACCTTCAGATTTCACAGCACTAGCTACTTGCTGCTGCTCAGATGTGTCACTGGAACAATTCAGATGCAGACATAGCTTTGATGAAAAGCTGACACAATCCAGATGTGTCCTCAGTGACACTGGAGTTTCCAGGAAATGCTGGATCTTTTTCAATTTCCATCAAATGTTTTGGACTCTCTGAATACCATGTTTATTGTGGCATGGGTTTGGTGTTTATTTTTAGCTAATCTGATAACAGTGTTTATTCTACGCTTATATGCTGGAGAGGGACTGTTATCTGGAATCTGAATCTTTGTTAGCCGGGAGGGAAATTGGCTTTTCATCCATCCCAGTGTAAGTGATTAAAAAAACTGGCAGTGTTCCCACGTACAAAACGTAATAGAACTGCTCTCTTTCAGCTGAGCAGTTGTAGTTTTCTATCAGTCCTGAAGTGCAGCTAGCAGCAGACCTGAGTTTGACAAATAACCTGTGGCACGATGGCAGATGGCATTAGAAGTGATTTTAACTTAGTGCTATATGCACCAGGCCTGAGCACACAGTTGCTGTGCAGCTGTAGGCATATAAATCCTAGGGAGATCAGAGAGCCTCCCTTGGTTTGTAAATCTAACTGTGCACCACTGTGTTGTGTTGCTGGACTTGGTTTTACTATCAGCCACTTGTTGCTGCTGATTGCCCACAGTGATTTTGTCCATCTTGGCAGAGATCTGAGCTCTACTGTCTTGGTGCTGTTCAGGTGCTTATAGGAGCCAGCACAGCCCAGGTAGAGCAGGCAAAGGTCAGGGATGGCAGAGGGAAGTGGGAAATGGTGTGAGGCAGGTCACGCAGCTGTGAGCTTAGCAGGGCCTGTGAGCTGCCTGATCCAACCTGCCCTACTTGCCATCCTAAAGCAAAGTCTGTTCTGCACCAGAGCCCAAAAGAATAGGCTGAGACACTTCCTGCTGCTGACCACATTTGTGTCTTTGCTATAGGTTACTATTTCACAGGGGATGGTGCTTACAGGACCAAGCAAGGCTATTACCAGATAACAGGGCGCATGGATGATGTCATTAACATCAGTGGGCACAGGTTGGGGACAGCAGAGATAGAAGATGCAATGGTAAGTTCTGAGCCCTTGGCAGGGCATATCTGTGGGGTACAGTGACCCTTTCAAAGTAGCTTTGTGAGGGGTCTCTTGCCTTCAAACCCCTGCCCCTGCATACCCACAGCTTGATGCACAATGTATAGCAAATGTGCAGGAGGAAACAGCTTTCTTTTATTTAAGGGACAACAAATGAGCAAGTGAGAGAGGAGTCACACTGTGAGCAGTCCCTGTAGTTGAACTGTCAGGGCTGTATTTTCTCCCAGTGATCTTGTACTGTTGCAGTTGTTGTTTTGGATGCTAGTGGACCCTCCATAAATCTCTCTCTGCTAACATCCTTCTCCTCTGCTAACATCTGACCTCTCCTTCCCAAACCTGAGGTTCTTGCTCATCCAAATTAGCTGAATATGCCTGAGAATTAAAAAGTGTTAAACATAAAGCAACCTTGATTTATGTCAGCTGCAAAACTTACCTGTCATTTAGAGAGAAAATAATACTAACTTAGAGAATGGAAAACAAAAAGTCCTCGGAGCATTTATCTTTAAAGCTTGACCTGAATATTTATTTTTATATTATGTGCGTTGCCTGCAAATGTCACTTAAATGTAACATCTGATAAACCTGAGCTATGTTTGCATGGAGCACAGGATTCTACTTTCTCCTACTCCAAAAGTAATTCTTTTGTCTGTGTGGGTTTCTGATCACAACCATAGGATCCAGTTCCTCTCACAATCCATGGATGTGCATGCATGTGTATTTGCAAATATATTTATATGCTTAGATTGCTGTATGATGTTTCCTTTCATACTTTAATCTAATTAAGGTAAGATAATCCCTTATTTGATGTGAAATTCAGATATGTGATTTCTTCTGGTCTGCACACCCAAATTGTAATCTTACTGTAGAAGACTGTAAACTTAAACTCTGAATTGCAACAGACGAAATCATTATAGTGTAGCATAATAATAAGAATGCAATTGCAAAGCAACCTTCTCTCTTCTGGGAAGATGAAGAGGTCTGATTTCTGCCCTCTGATGGACTTTGAGCGCTTATAAATGCAGTAAAATGTGGACTGTGACGTTGGCAGCTTCAATTTTGCTCTGCTCTATCTGTAGCACTGAACATTGCAGGAACTGGTTTTGCTTGGTGATTTGGCTGTGGCCAGTCACCGCCCGGGACCATAGTCATGCACAAAGAAGGAGAAAGCAGATTTTCAGCTGTTGCAAATGCAGTTTGATGTGCTGTGGCCTTAGCAGTGAATGTAAGAGTACTTAATTGTGTGTATAAAAGCTGGGCTGGTACAGGGCCCTGATACATGGCCATGGCAATGGCCACTAGCTTGCTATGCAGTAGAATGTCAGCATCCAGTTTTCCTGTTATGCTTTCATCAGGATCTGTCAAGGGAAGAGCAAGATACGGCAAGATGTTTTATTCTTATAGCTACTGGAGCAAACTCTGTAGGACTTTATGATCTATGTATTTTTTTTTTTTCACTTTTTGTGAAGGCTGATCACCCTGAGGTCCCTGAGACAGCTGTGATTGGGTATCCACATAAGATCAAAGGAGAAGGTATGTGAAAAGCAGTCTTGACATGACATCTACATACACTTCCCTTAAATTCTAACCTAAGTGTATGTTAGGAGATGCTTAGGTACTGGGAGGGCAGTTATCCTTAGCCTGACTCATATTTCAGCCCCAAGAGGCAAAGATAGCCAAAGACATTTCCTAAACTGGGTGCAGATGTTGCTCCCTAAACTGTTTGAGCACATAGTGTTTATGTATATGGTAGAGCTTCCTTTTAGATTGTGCTTAGAGATGTCCTTTGAACAGAATGGGAAATGGCTGATTTGTGGTGGCCAGCTCTTGATCACAATTCTTTTGTTGACTTGTTGTTGTCACGAAGATCAGTTTGATCCACAGATGCCAAGAAAAGGCTGGGCCATCATTTGAGGGCTGGGATCTGACTCGCTTTTGTAAACAGGATCTGTGGTTTTCTTGTCAGTCCCTACATTGTGCATAGGAATGATTTGAAACATGCCTTGGCATTCAAGTGAGTATCTCTGGTCTTGTCAGCCAGTATTTAATGCGAGGTTTGTGACTTCTGCTCAAATGTCTTCCAGGTGCCTTTGCTTTCGTAGTGCTAAAGGAGCAGGCAGCTCACGCAGACCGTGTCATAGAAGAGCTCAAAACCATAGTGGCTTCCAAGATAGCAAAATATGCTGTGCCTGACCACATTCTGGTGAGTGGGAGACTGAAACTGGTACCAGGAACGAGAATGGTCACACTGAGCAAGCCTCACCTTCCTGCCTGCAGTGCCACTGTTGTCATTCTCTGGCAGGACAAAAGAAGCAGGAAAACAGAACTAGCTGGAGGGATCCTAGGAAGGGGAGGGCAGATGCAGTGGTCTGCCTGTGCTCCTTTCTCCATACCCGAGCATTGGCAGTGACCCAGAGGTGGCTGGGATTTTACAGCTACTCCAGCCTGAGAGCAGCTTCTCAGTGGGGCTGTCACAGAATGTGTGTTAGAGCTTCCCTGAGGCTGCTCCTTGAGTGCTGAACAACCCCTTAAATGGTACATACAGAGAGTGCTGAGAGCACTATGCTTGGCAGGAGCTCTTGCAGAGGGAAACTCCAGGGCTGCCATGTGTGTCTCAGTATGTTCTTGATGTCCCTGTTAAGGTGCAGCAGTGTTGCTGCTCTATACAGCTCTTCCCTCAGCTGAAGCAATGCAGCACTGCTCTCTGTGGCCCTGTGCAATGGATCAGATAAAACTGAACCAAACGTCACAGCCTTCAGTGTTACTGAGAGGCAGTGACACTTCCCACTGCCCAGCTAGTTTGCATTGATAATTAGCATCAACTTCAGGTCTCAAAGCACTGGCTGTTTTCTGTTGGATAACAGGAAGCTGTTCAGCCTGGCAGTGGAAGCACTGATAAGCTCCAGGCTCTTTCACAAACCTTTTCATCTTTTCAGCTCCCTTTGTGTAGCAGGAGAGAGTTCAGAAAGCTGTCCCTTAGTTGTGTCCCAAGGCCTGCCTGCATCCTTCATTCTGCTTGGAGGCAGTGACACACTTCTTTGTGGGGTTCTGCTTTAGCCACTTGCTTGTAAGGTGGACACCAAGGCACAGGAAGGAAAACAACAGGAGCAGGCAAGGGTGGCTCATTGGGTACAGTCCAGGGTACCATTACTGGATTGGAGAAGCTTCCAGAACTTGCAGGTTGGCAAGGAAATGCCCGTTTCCCTGTGTTTAGGGGTAGTCCTGCAGAGAAGTTCTGTAACTCTTACCTTGCATGCTGGCTAATGCTTTTAAGTTTTGTGGCCTACTGGCCTGATCATGTAATAAAATGTGAGACTTGCTAGTGTCTCTGTTCAGTGCCTGAAAACTCTTCACCAGAAGAGTATATGCTCTTATTAAGGTTTATGCTAAAGCCTTTGAATCTGCTATTAAGTCCTTTGCATGAGACACAGCCAAGGCATTTAACATTGTTCTGATTATGAAGGAAGGTGGGTAGGCTGACAGATATAACCAGGCAGAGAGAAACACCAGCAGACAGGAGTTATCCGCTGAGCAGCTCGTGTGCAGAATTGTGTGCTTTATATTCCTGCCCTTTAAAGGGGAATACATATATCTGTGTGCTCTAGAAAGGCATTGGGATCTGTGTCATCATTAGTGCCTGAGTTTTCACGTGCAATTAGATTAGTTAGCAGCTTATTCAGACCTCATTCCCAAAAGAGCTGTGTGTCCTGCAGCATCCAGCCTGGACATATGTGGCAATGGGGAACAAAGTCCACTTAAAATAAATTTTGTTATTTTGTTATTGTCATTTTGCATAGGAATTGATGCTAGTTACAGTCCTTTCCTTGGACATAAACTAGAGTGATCAATGGTCTTTTTCCCAGGAGCCTCAAAGGAGCTGTGGCTATGAAATAGTGTGCCATGCTTAGGACAGTTCAGCCAGATTTCCTTGTAGTTTCCAGCAGGACTTAGGTTCTATTACAGGTATGTCTGTTCCTTCTTTGCAGGTGGTGAAACGTCTCCCTAAAACCCGATCAGGGAAGATCATGAGAAGGCTGCTGAGGAAAGTAGTCACTGAACAATCAAACAACATGGGAGATGTCACCACACTTGATGATCCAACTGTTGTTAAGGAGATATTGGATGCTTACCAGAAATACAAGGAGAAAAGTTCCTCATAACAGGCATCCCTAGAATCTATCTCCTTCAGAAATGTGAAAGGTCTACAAAACAACCAGGCAAATGACATAGTTCTCTCTTTGCGTTTTTTTTTAACCTGTTTCCTTCTAGGGGAACAAGATTTTCCACTCCACAACATACTTTAAGGTGCACAGGGCTAGGACCAATCTGCACTTTCACACAGTCAGTGAGCTCCTTTTCATTGCTTTTAGGGCTGTTGTAGAGCAGCCACTGGTGGTTTCCATTAGCTATGATGAAATTTAATACTAGATGAAGTATTAAGAAGAAAGATGCAGATGTTTATGTTTCTCATTTTAATGTTTCTGTACAGGGAAATGTTTTTTATACAGTACTTCTTGCTGTTTTAAAAGAAGACCTAGAGTACAGTTCTTCTTCTACTACTGGACTTCTGACATGTCCTTAATGCCAGTTACATAGGAGAGACTTGGTCCCACGTGTTTTTATTCTGCCTTGAGAAATCGAGATCGCAACTGAGCTTATAAAGTAACTGTCCTCTTCCTCCTCAGTAATGATGTCTCAATGTTGTCCATTGTGGTTCACTTCTGCATTTTAGGAGTGGTGGTCTGCAAATGGTAGATCTTTGTTTCCAGTCTGTGATTGTGCAAGTGTCTTTGTTTCTTGAAGTTGCTATGAAAAGGGGTGCTGTTTGTTTTCTGTCTGTGAGAGAAGCATTGGGAAATGAAATCCTGAAGCGCTCAGGAGAAGTTTGAAGCTGAAGGAGTTGTGCCGGAGAGTTCATTGTGGCTTGCCAGGCTTTGTGATTTCTGATCAAGAAATAGTTTTTTTAGCCCACTCCAAAATGGCTTGTAATCTTGTTTGCTCCAGCTAAGACAGGCTGAGGTAGGTTCATTCTCTTGTCGGAAGTTAGGACAATTCTTATTGTTTCAAGTGGGCCCTACCATGTCTGCCTCTTCTGCATACTGCCATGCTGATTTTCCAAAGAGTTAAGTGCCATGTGGGTACCCACAAACTGCACAGTCCACAAAAAAAAAAGTGCCAGCTAGATGCCTTTTGGAAAGCAGAACTAGCATTCCAGACCAGCAACCTCAGAATAGCATGGAAGAAAAGCCTTTGTTTTTCATATGCTTTCAGAATCGCAGCTAATAAAGTCAGTGTTTTATTTCTGGACTTGTTTTATCATGAACACATTTCAGTTGAAGCACTCCATATTTGGCCTGTTCATAAGAACTTGCTCGTAGATCTTCTGTCCTCTACTACGCCACTGAAGGTCGTGGAAAAACCTGTAGGTGCTGAATATGTTTGGTATTTCTGCCACTCCTAAATTAGGCTGATGGGTTCATGGCGATTGGAGGGACCAAGAGCATATCAGAGAGGCATGGTAGAGGCTCCCTTCCCTCTCCCTGATGCAAAAGCTCAAGGTGTACACCAGCATAGCATGCACAGTGCTGATCCTGGGAGTGTATGCCACAAGGGCTCCGGCAGAACTTCTCCATCTTAATTTCCCTAAGCCAAGAGGCTGCTAACCACCATTTCAGTGCTGTGCCTGTGGCCACTACATCAAACCTCTGCCTCTGTCTTTCTCAGATGACAGTCTACTTAGTTTCACAGAGCTCTTTGTTTTAACCTGCCAACTCCCTGAGCACTGGCAGAATTGCCAATTTTTGCCCTAGTTTTACAAGGGTGACTTATTCCTGAATTTAATATGAGCAACACTGCTGCTTCCAGTGGGACTCTGTACTGGAAAGACAATTTGTGCACCTAACTGGAGGCAGGAAAGGCAGATAGGACTGGGAAAGGAGTGGTCCGTTTTTTTGGCCAGCAGACATTCTGCTACCACATGGGGAAGCAGGCTGCTCGAAGGATGATGTGTTCTTGAAGACAGGTGTGTTGTCTTAGATCCCAGAGTTCCTTCAAGGACACTAGCTGAATTTGCTTTTTTTTAAAAAAATATTTTAAATGTCTCTAGGGACTGGGTAATACAGAAGGGAATACCATGCTTTATCCCATCCTTCTGACTGCAATCTGTTTTTATGTAAGGTAAGTAGACACCCTGTGGACTTTCTGGGAAGTTGAAGATCAGAAGGTTTGATAAGAGTTGACAGGATAGGAGACAGACACTACTTTATTGCAATTGCAAAAGAAAAAAAGACACAACCCACTTCATTAAGTGGAATTTTCAAGTAGGAAGCAGACAAAAGTTAATGTTTTTGACAGAAAAGGTAGATAGACTCCCTTGTTTAAACAAGTTATTTCCATGCAGTCTGAAATACAGTGTGGGGGAAGAAAAAATACTTTTGAACAAGATTACCCTTATTCAAGAAAGCATTTCATATATTATGGACATAGAATTTTCTTGCCTTGTTGACCTGAAATTTCCATGTGACCCAGTGGTCAGAGACACGTTTTAATTCATCTGAACTGTTTTACAAGTACTAGCTGCGTGAGGAGCAATGTGCTTTGGTGCATTGAGACGTTTGTCATCCAATTCCTCTGCTGAGGGAAAACAGGGGATAGGCACACTCCCTCACCTGCATCCACCTTGCGAGGACTTAGGGACCATGTCTGCCAGGGAGGTTACAGTCTGACCAGGTAGCTGCAGTACCCAGATAAATACATACCTGTGGTGCCAATGGGGAGTTGTAGATGCCCAATCCGTTAGTGTTGAAGGGCAGGCTGGATGGGTCTTGAAGCACTCTGGTCTAGTGAAAGGTGTTTTGGTCAATGGCAGGGGGATAGTAACTAGATGATCTTTGAGTTCCTTTCCATCCAAGCCTCATTTCCATAGCTCAGATGTGGTCCTTGGGATGTCCATCTGCTCAGAGGCCCCCTCAGGGTATTCAAAGAGAGCACATAGTGCTGTTGTGCTGCCCAGTACGGTGTTCTGCAGTGGACACAGCTTGTGCTGGGCAGCCTCAGTCTGGTAAAACTGCACTTCTGCAAGTGAACCAGCATTGGCTCTTGGAGCTAACAGCCCATGCTCAGCTCATATAAGAGCACCCTGAGCCTGGTAGAAACAGAACTAGGGAGGGCTTGGAACTAGCACTTACAAAAAGGAGGATACTGGGCTTCACTGAGTAGGCTACTCATAGAAAGCTTAAATTAAAATTTAGATTTTAAATTTTCTTTCCAGAGATTCAATTTTCCATCCAGAGGAGTTCCCATTTCTTCTTTTTACTCATGATCTCTGCTAAATGTGGCAGTTTCCTTTTCACTGCATGCCTAAGTTGAGCTTTGCATTTTCACAAACAACAGCACACTGTGTGCTGACAGTGCTTTCTACTTTGCATGCCACAGTCTCACGCCCCCTTCTCAGGCTTGTGGTTCAGGGAGGGATTCAGCCCACAGAACTAGCACTGGTTTCCTCAGTGCTTGAAATGCTCGGAAGGAGATAGCTAGCAAAGGACCCCAGGCCTATAGTCTTAAGAGCTGATCTTCACTAATCAGTGAAGGAGACAGGTATCTGTGAGACTGTGGGACAAACTGGGGGGCAATTGCTTCATTTAGAAAAGCAGAGTTGTTGAATTCTTGCTGAAACCTTTATGTAGCCATGAGTGATGTATGGATTATTTGTCAGATTGCCTTTGTAGCTTCATCGAAAGTGATCCAGAGTCAACTTTACTTGTTGCAGTTTGTTCCAAAGAGCAAATGGGCTTGCTTTTGTTTCCCCAGTCTAATGTTAAGTCTTTAATTGAATTTTGTTTACTTGTAATCATGCTTAAAATACATTTGTTGTCCTTGACCAAAACTAGTTTCTTCAATAATCTCTGTATTCGTATTTTCATTGAAGGAAATACATGTGATGGATTGGCTTTGCATCATAGGTGTTGGGCCCTCCATCACCTAATGAGTCTGTGACTTTCTCAGTTCTTTGAACTTTCAGAGAAAGGCAAAGGAGTTTGAGATCAGGGTGAGTCATCTTGTGATCCAAATTGCTGGTTTGCTTTGCTCCTTTTCTCTAAACAGTTGCTCACAGGAAATGAGTTAATGCCAGAAAACTGCCCTTGCAAAACAAGTCAAAGTTGAAGAACTAGCATTTCAGTGTCAGTAAGTTGCATGTTTCGTGTAAATCCTGAGGTCCTACTGCTCTACCCTTTTTCCTGTGTGATCCAAACAGAGAACAATTATTGGGAACAATAAATTAACATTAGCTGATATGGATAGTTCAACTACTAATCTTGCTTTGTGCACACCTTGCACAAGTGAAAAGGAGTGAAAACAGGATGTGTGTGGGGAACATGAGAAGCAGCTTTGTGTGGAAAGTGCACAGCTGTTCCAGAGTACAGCACATGAGAAAAAATTTCTTTCCAGGTGGCACAGATCATTTGTAAGTGCCAGGAACACATCCTCTGCAGGGTGTCTGGTCCACTAAGAAGTGAGGAAGACCGTGTTTCACTCTATGTGTATCACATAGACAACACTTTAGCTGTAATGCAGGGACAGACACTGTAACATTACCCACTTCTGCTACCTCCAGCAGCTGCTTCTGGAAAGGTTCCAATGCCACTCTTAGCTCTTGCAACCCTCTGGCAAGTCACAGAAGGGTCTAGACAGAAAAGCAGGTATCCATCTCCTCACTTTGTGTCTCGATACTGCAGCTATCCTGATTTATTTCCTGAGAATTTACTGGTAAAAACAAGACATTTCCGGCCTAACACAATTATATACAAGGGCTGTCTCTGTAGCCAGGTAAAACCACAGAAATTTATTTCAGCAACAAGTTTCTGTTTCTAAGCAGGAATAGATGATCCTTTTTCGCATTGAAAACAGACAATTCTGGAGAGAGATTTGTCTTCTGGCTGAGTCTAGAGGTGAAACATATTTTTCATGGCAATGAGCCCAGCCCTGTTTTGTCCTGAATAGAAGGATTTGGGGACATAACCACCTCTTGGGGTAGAAATGGTCACAACTGTGAAAAAATTAGCAGCCTACAAACATTGGTAATAAAATCTGCTGTGGCCGATCATTCTCACTCTTGCTTCTATTCCTCTCCGTTTCTGACTCCCTGTGTTTCCAGTGACAAAGCTTGCTTTGGCTTTTCGCCATCTTGAGGCTGGGAAAGTAGAGACCCAATGCTTTTTATTGCTTATAATGCACCTGGCATGCAGAAGACTCAATTAAATTTCTTTTTCTACCTATAGGACTTCGGGGATGTCATTTTACTTTTCTATGCCTCAGACTTTTGCACTCCCAGGAATGAGAGGGGTCCCATGGCCGAGTTGGAAGAGGTTGTGGAATAGTAGTAATAAGGTTCTGGGGTAAGCTGGTTGTTCAGGAAAGCAGATGTCTTAAGGAAACTGTGCTGCTAAGCTCTCTTGCAGCTGCAGGGCCTTTTGCCTGAATTCAACTCAACCAGAGAGAAAAGGCCATGCCTCCCTTTGCTGGCCACAGACCCTCTCCATGGAACGCCCACATATTTTGTTACTAGGCGAGATGCCAAATAGCCTTTCCCATTCCTTGGCATTGCACAGCAGGGGCAGTCCCCCTCTTCCAGCCAACCCATTGTCTGTTAAGCTGCTCTTGCTAAACAGTGTTTTTTGCAGAGTTAACAAAGCTGTGGATCTGATCTCAGCATTGACACCCAGGGTACTTTCTGTAACACTGCTGCTCTGGGGCAAGTCAAAGAAGACAAAAAAAATCTCAGCACATTGTTACCCAGAAGGCCAAGAGAGGAGCAAAGGTGATGTTCTGGGAGCCTGAAGGCTGACAGAGATAGGGGCATGGGTGTCACACTCGCATCTGGGTTAATTCGTACAATGGGCTCACAGGAGGAGAGGACGAGCTTCCACAGCAGAGCCCAGCGCCTCTGCCAGCTCACTGCCCTGAAACCGGCTCCGGGAGCCAGCGAGGGATTTGCCACCCGCATCCCAGAGACCCCCAGTGGCTCTCTGCCCTCACGTCGCCCCGGAGACCATTTTGCCCGCAGCTCCAGGGAAATCCACCCTTTCCCTCCCGTCACTCCTTTTCCCGTCCTGGCGGTTTCCTGGCGCCATCTTGAGGGCGCCGGTGCTTGGCCTCGCTGTGCTCACCCGAAGGCTGCGATCAGCAGGTACCAACACGTTCTGAAATTGCTGCGTGACTCCAGTGTCCATCTTTTGCCTACGGCATCAGTTTGCTTTCAGAGTCTTGACAGGATTATAAAATCACAAGGAGAAAAGAACATGAAAAAGTTCTGCTTCGGTGGTACCTGAAGGTGGTACCTTTGAGGAAGAGGGTTTGTGACAATTACTCACCCAAAGGGACCCACAGAAAGTGCTGAAATAGTAAAAATAGTAAAAAATAGTTTTGAAGGAAAACTTGAGGAATTGGCAGCAACCCCCCTCTCTGCTACCCTCCACAGGTGTTTGTTTTCATCGAGCTGGCTCCCCCAGCACCAGTCCCAACCAGATCCTGTTCCACAAAATCCATCCCCACCACTGAAGGTGTGGGTGGGAAGGGGTCAGATGTAAATCCAGTGTTGGCATGTACCTTTCAGAGGGGCTCTTGAGGAGAGAAAGGGGAGGGGAGAAGAGACTCTCCTATCTCCTGAGATTCCCTTCCCTCCTTCACTAGCCATATTCCAATCAGGAAGCACAGGGAGCCAGGGAGCACAAAGTACTCGAACCTTGCAGGAGCCTAGCTCTGCCTGCCCACTCTGGGGGGTGGGGGAAGATGAAACAATTTGGGCAAAGCTTGAGCTGAAATGGCATTTTGCTGCTTCTGATTTCCTTGCAGCTTTAGCAGTGGGGCAAGAACTCCATCCCTTCAAGCCACTCGCCTTTTGAATGCCCGAGTGCCTGGGTGGCAGTTCCGGGTCACTCAAGTGGCTGCTGCAGTTTCAAACAGGAGCTGTTGTTTAATTTTTCAGGTTGCTTAACCCCCTCCCAACGGCAAGAAAGCAGGTGAATAAGGATGCAAAAAGATTACCCAGGGGACCAAAAGCTTGGAAAAGGATGAAACACTCTGAGTACCAAAAAAAATATTTATTTTTGACAACAAATAAACAGCCCCTGCCCCCCAAATTTGCAGGCCGATGATGCTGTTTCAATGTGATGAGGTGCTGGGCCCCTGGGGAGAGAAACCAGAACCCCACGGACAGTGGGAGAAGGCTCCTGTCCACCCTGTCCCACCATCCACAGTCCCAGGCCATGCCACTGAGTGTGCTCAGAGCCCAAGCCTCCCAGTCCATTCTCTGTTTTGGAGGAGAGCAGGATGGCAGGACATGTGCCACCCACCTTCTCCAGCTAACCAGAGGAGATCAACCTCCTCAGCTGATTCTGCAAGAGCAGAATGCTCGTGTGCCTGCTGCCATCTTCCAAAACCCGTTCTGCCACCCATGCCATAAAGCAAGAGACCCACTGCTGGAAGAGAAGCTGATCCCAGTGATGTCCTTGTCTGTCTTGAAGGGTCATGGCCAGGGTAGCACTGGCAGTGAATCCACTTCGCAGTCCCAGCACTTCCCAGTCTGGTCCAGGCACATGGTAGATTTTTCTTTAAAAAACAAATAACAATTGCATGAAAGCAAATTAAAACCAAAAACAAGAATAACATAAAATGTTATCAATGTATCACAGGCCTGGGGAAGGTTTGACTACTTCCACGCAAGGAATAAACCTCCCCACAGGTGGGGGAAAAACCCCCCACTTTCCCAGCCCCAGCCCTTCCTCAAGGGCCTGCAAACAAAAACGGCCGGCACATGGGTGCAGAACTCTGTCCTCTGCCCCCCCTGCCATGTTTTTGTCGGGCTGACTTCCCCAGCCCGGGCCAGGGTGGCTGGCGCAGGCTGTCAGCAAGGCCAGAAGCTGGCTTGGTTCCTGTTCCATAACATCCACCCTCTCCCCCACCAAAAAGCTACTTGTCAGCCAGCTGAAAAATTAATCCCATCCTCTTCAACTCCAGCAAAGCAGGGAACCTCTGGTGCCCAGCCAGGCTGAGCCCTCAGTGCCTGGGATTTGGAGCATCTCCCCAGCCCCAACCAGGTGTGGACTCAATCTTTTTTCATCTGGATGCAGGGTGTGTCCTCAAGGAAGGTGCTGCAACCAAAGGCAATCAGCTTTGCCCACCAGTGCCCATATCCCAGGATGATGTTCTCCAGCTTGATGTCATATTCCAGGACACCACAGTTGTGCCCCAGTTTGCAGGAGGGCCACGATGCCATTAAGGTGCAGGTCTGTGGGAACTTCACCAGACTGCCAAGACTTCTCAAATACAATGGAGAGTGATCAGCCACTTCCTCCACAATTTCCCCTAGCACCAGCAGAAGCATCTCATCAACTGTGCTCCCTACTCTGCTACGGTCTCAGGGAAACAGACTGCTTTTCTTGGCTTCTTAATGCCATGAGAGACGTGGATGGGAAGAAAAGCTGGCCCCGGACAATGTCCTCATCATCATAGAAAGGAAGGTCCCCACATACCACCTCATAGAGCAGGATGCCCAGATTGTTGCTGAATAGCCACGGTAGCAGTGCAAGAGAATCCACTCTGTTGGGCTGTACTCTGGTGTTCCTACGGGACATCAGGTGCTCATCAGGTGGATGCTGCCCACTCCCAGACCCTCACCCAGGCATCCCTGGGAATGCAGGGCTCACACCAATGGCTGCCCATGGTGTGACTTGCTGCCTTCTTGTCAGCAGTAAAGCTGCTCCAGGGATGCTTCTCCGGCCGTGCGGGCGACACCGGGCTCTCCGCGTTCCGTCCGGGGCCCCCAACCTCCCCGGGCTCTGCTTCCCGATCTGCTGCACTGCGCACGGGCGGTTCGGGGCCGGCGGCCGAGCTGCCGAGCGGCGCAGCTCGGGCCAGGCAGCCCGCACAGGAGGCGGCGGCAGCGGGGCTGGCCGGGAGCAGCGACGGACCGACCCGGGCGGGGCCGCGGGAGGACTCCGGGAGGAGCCGCAGCCGGGGCCGGGCCAGGATCCGGGCCAGGCGGAGCCAAAAGACGGTGCTGCTGCACCAGCCCTGGCCGGAGCGGCCCTTCCAGCAGCGCCACAGCCGGGAGGGCGAGAACTCTGCGGAGGCGAGAGCGCGGCGGGCCGGGCACGGACGGCGAGAGGCGGGCGGCGGGATGAGCCGGGCCGGGAGAGGGCGGGAAAGGCGGAGAGAGGGAGGGGAGGGGAGAGAGTGCGAGAACGAGAGGGAAAGCGAGTGAAAGATCGAGCACGGGTGGAAAACCGATCGGGAGAGTCGCTGCTGCTGCTGCTGCTGCTGCGTAGCCGCCGGAGCGCGCGGCCGTTCACAGAATCATAGAACCAGCCGGGTTGGAAACGACCTCTGAGATCATCAAGTCCAACCCTTGATCCACTACTGCCGCGGTTACAAGACTATGGCACGAAGTACCACATCCAGTCTCATCTTAAAAACCTCCAGGGACGGTGAATCCACCACTTCCCTGGGCAGCCCATTCTAATGCCTGATCACCCTCTCTGTAAAGAATTTCTTCCTAATATCTAACCTAAACCTCCCCTGGCAGAGCCTAAGCCCATTCCCTCTTGTCCTACTGCTGATTGGCTGGGAGAAGAGACCGACCCCCATCTGGCTACAACTTCCTTTCAGGTAGTTGTAGAGAGTGATAAGGTCTCCTCCTCCAGACTAAACAACCCCAGCTCCCTCAGTCTCTCCTCGTAGGGCTTGCGTTCAAGTCCCTTCTCCTTCCCCCCGTCAGTGGTCCCACGGCCCAACAGCGCCCCCTGCCGGCCACAGAGAGCAACTGCCGTTATGGAATCGTGGAATGGTTTGGGTTGGAAGGGACCTTAAAGATTATCTAGTTCCAATCTCCCTACCATAGGCAGGGACACCTTTCACTAAACCAGGTTGCTCAGAGCTCCATTCACCTCGGCCTTGAACAAACACTTCCAGGGATGAGGTATCCACAAGTTCACTGGGCAGCCTTTTCCAGTGCCTCACCACTGTCACAGTAAAGAATTTTTTCCCTAATATCTAATGTAAACCTACTTTCTTTCAGTGCCTTTTTAAAGCTGCATGGGTAGCCTTCTTTTCTTCAGTTGAGGGAGAGGAAGGAACTGAAGAGTACATGGGCCCCCTGAACCACTGCCCTCTTGCAATCCTTTATGCGGAGGGCAAGCAAAGCAAGAAATGTTTGCAGTGGAAAAATGTGCTTTTCCAACAGCGAGGCGAGCTGTTCCTTGTGAACACATAGAGCCGACAGTATGCAGTAACCATCAGCCTGTAAAGAACCTGGTCCACCAAGCATCTGCAATTTGATATGCAAAAGTGGAAAAGACACTCTGCCTGTGACCACAAATGGACTGTGTCTTTCCCTATCCCTATTAAGATGCAGAGGAACAAACTTCCTCAAGTTACAAAAGGAAAATTACCTGAAACATCTGGCTACATCACTGGATGGTGTTCTGATGAGAAAGATGGATGGTATGGTGACATAATGGGAATATGACAACTACACATATTGTCCCCCCCCCCAAAAAAAAAGCAGCTGGAGGACCAATCCAGTTTGGCAACTTCTGTTTTTCCTTCAAAAGGCATCCCCATTCCCATGATGGGGCACGATATATTTTTTTCATAATTGTTATTGCATACATTTTTGTATACAAAAAGAACAGAAGCTTTTTAAAAAAGCTTGTCAGACCTAAAACAATACTGGTTAAGATTTTCTGAAATATTAAAAACGTAAAAGCACTCTCAAAGTATTTCCTTCTAATATTAGGGAACTTCCCCAGCAGAAAACAGTTATGTACAGACAGTACAGGATGTTCTCCATCCACACACTGGAGAGGTTTTACACCCCAAACAGCTTTCACTCCACAAGAGGCAAAAAATGTGCTTCTGAAAAGGTTTTTGTGAGCTATGGCAAATGTAATTTAAGCAAACATTTTTATTATCCGTGGTAAATAACTTTTGGTAAGCAAAATTATTGCTACTGTTACTCTAGTCATGTATCCCATTTCCGCTAGAGTCTTCTTCACATTGGGTCAAATTAACACAACATTTATTTCCTGTCCAGTACCCCATTGGTTGTATCCCATGATTACACTAAATTTGTCGTAGGTATTGACTTCTAATAGAAGCTTTGGGGGGAAATGGTATAAAATATAGGCAAATCAAGTGTTAATTCTGTATTTTTACAGTTAAAATCATCCACTCCCAGAATGCAGGCACAAAAAAGAGGTAATGCATTAGCCTTGCCCATCTTGCTGGACGTAAGAGCAAAGGAGCTGTAGAGCAAAGAACAAACGTGTCTCAGGATGAGGGTAGATCTGTCAACTTTTGCGTAAAGAGAAGCAGAAGAGAAGGGAGAAATGGAGAAACCTCCTTTCCTTGAAATTCCCAGGCAAGTTAATAGAAGCACCGTACACAACCTTGTAACACTCAACCAATAATGACCGATACAAAAGAAACTTCAGCAAACTTGCACCTGTACTTAATAAATCAATGTTATTTTTTATCAGACACCACCATAAATTGGAAAAAATAAAAGCACTACTTAATTTTAAGCAAAACCTTTATTTTGGTTCATAGGCTTGTTTGCATTAAAACCAGTTACTTCAAATTCACATATAACTCAGCATGTAAATAAACTGAAGTTATCATTGGTCATTCAGCTGAAGTTATTCATTGCTGAAAGACAAGGGCTCCGAATAATATTTTAACAACCTTGTGAGGCAACAGATTAAACTGGGACAGCAGTAGCATCTCCTAATATACAGGCTGAGGAATTAAACTGTCCCATTCTCCTTCGGTACATTTTAAAACACCAGCTGAAAAACAGTGCAGATAGGAATCCTGTGTCTAATGCTAACCAGGGCAGGGTGAGGGGGAAAAAAACAGCTCTTCCCACACTGTTGTTTGCCTTTTCTTCTTAAAGATGTGCATGCATGCACTTCAACATTTGTTTTCAAAAACTTTCTGAGCACATTCCTATCTCCTGGCTGCTGGCCTGACAGGGAGTTACATGTGTGTGTAACTTGAGTTACATGGGGGCTAGATTGAATGTCTGTGGAGGAAAATTAAGGGAGAACTTAGATTTATTTCACAGGTGACTGACCATCTATCACCCAGACTGATCTGCTTTTCACTTGCTCATTCCATTCTTTTGCAATAGAGATGAGTTCACTCAGTGATAGCTGCTTGTAAATAGCTCTTTTGGGTTTTGAGATGCAAGATTAAAGTCATTTTACTTTGTTGTTGTTGTTAATCATGATGCAAGAGGTACAGGTGTTTTATCTTTGCTCTTTATTGCTTGGGGTTTTCATTACTGTTTCACTTTTCCCTAATGACACAAATCTCTTCCGTGGCAAGGGTTTTTTCTATTGTCTGTACTAAGTGGAGGCTCTTATTTTCACCATTATGGTCTAAGAAGAGTGAGCTGGTGATGGCAGTGTAGAGTCTGTCTTGGTGAGGGATGGTTGGGTGGATTAGGGGTTAGAAATTTGAGAACAGGCTCCTCTCTGTGAGTTTGGGGCATCCAAACTTACAGTTTTAAGGGTTCGTGCTTGTAGTTCTCAGTGAGATACTTTGGTAAAGTGTAGGGCTAGATTTAGGGCTAGGCATAGTGGGGTATGGAATCCCAGTTTGTGTCTTATATTTCCTGGGGTTTAATTAATCTAAGACTGTCTTGAGGGAGGCTTTCAGTTCATTTTAGGCCTTAATGGCAAACTTGTGAATATCACAAAGAGTACATGGCACATGAGAGGTTTTTTCCTGTCTAATGAGAACACAGCCAAGGGAAATAAAGATAAAATGTTGCTTGTAACTCAAATGTGCCCAATGAGCTCATAAAGCTCAGTGTTGAATTGTTGCTATGTTGGAGTAGGAGTATTTTAAATGACAATGCATTTTTCCTGGGAGAGGGAATCTGTTTGCTTTAGTTCATGAGCTACTCTGGGGAGAAGTTAATAATTTTATGACCTTATTCTGGAACTCAAAGCCTGAGTCAAAATTAGTCCTACTAATTCATGACAGAAATTCATGACAGACAAAAACTGAGTGTTTTCCCCTGTATATGGAAGATGAAGTATACATAATTTTTTGTTACCTTGCAATATTTATTTTTTACAGGAATGGTAAGAAATATATTTCTTATTAATAACAATATAGTAGTTTTATTTCTTACTTGAAAGGTGTGATTGGCCTTGGCTTCTAGGATAATGGAAGTTGCTTTGATGTCAAGCTTTTCTAATATGAGACAAATAGTTGATGTCTCTGTCAGTGGTCAGAAGTCTGAGTCCTTAGAGGTTGTTTTGGCTTGTCTTGTAAGCTATGGAATTGCTGATGTTAGCATAAGCTGACAAAGAATGAGCTTGTTGCGTGGGCCACAGTCAAAATGTTCTTTACAAGGCATGATAGTGACAGAAAGGAGAAAGAGGAGAGGAGAGGAAGACGTAGACAAATTTAAAGCATGGCCAGGCAAATAAAGCAATAAACTTTCCCGGTTAAGGTCTACTTGTCTAAAATCATAGACCTTCCTTTCAGATTCACCACCAAGCTTTCACCAGCCTGCCTTGGTGGGAAGGATCTCAGAGCAGGAAATGGTGGTATGCATTTTCCTTTCTGTTAGCATATGTTGGTCTGCTTTTAGATGTTTCCTTTCAACTCTCATCCTGCCATTTCGTGGCAGAGTTGAGCCAAGCTAGTACCAGGCTGCTTCAAATGGGCAGTTCAAACCATCTGTTCTTTTTATTAAATTTCTTGGCTGAAAACAAGCCCTTTCTGTGGGACTGGTCTTCAGTGAGTGTTGATCTCACTCACCCAGTGCAGGAATGTGATGGGAATATGATGACAGCGAGGTAGCTCCACAGAACAGCAGGGGAATCTCACGTCAGTTTACACTGACCATCCCTCCCTTTGGCTGTCCTTGTCTTCTGGTCCTGTTTGCTCTGTTGGGCAGGTAGAGCTAAGGAAAGGAACATTATCACAAGAGCACCACCAGTAAGACTGTTCAATCCACTTGCTGCGAACTGAGCCAAGGTAGTCTCTTTTTTCCCCTCTTTCAAAGCCAAAGCCAAGTGTAATGCTTCCTCATATACCAAGAAAAATGGATTGCAAACAATGGTTAATTTTCCTCTCTTTCCTGAGTTTGAAATCTGTTAAAGATCAGTGAAACAGGGAAGGGACAGACCTTTTAAATTTTCTGAAGGGAAAAGCTAGCTTCAAAATTGCCTTTTCAACCTGAGAAGTTCTTTCTGCCCTGGGAATCTGTTCCTTTGCAGACTGGTGGGAAGTTCATGCAAACCAAGAATGGAGTTTGAAGGTGATATTGCCTTTGATACTTGGAAGAACACCAAGAGAGAAAAAACTGGATCCATATTCTTTGCTAACCCGATGAAAAAAACTCCTGAAGGTTTAGGACCTAGGTTAGGGCCCATTTATCCCATGTAGGAAGTTATGAAGTTAGGGAATTTAAATTCCATTTGGAGATACAGGTTACTGAGTTGAGCCATGATGCTTGACATGTTTAGGTGCTTTATTAATTGCAACTGGCATCTGAAGTGTCAGCGGTGTTGAGTTCTGCACAGAAAAATGAATGCCAAGCAGGATGAACACCTTACCTTTATTTTTTTTGTGCAGTTGCCAAACTATTCGTGCTGGAGGGACTACTGTATTGTTGCTGAGCCAAGGTCTCCCTCAGTGCACAGATGGCATTACCAAGTGTGCTGAAAATCACTCTCCTAATGCCATTTCTGATGGCACAGGTGAAACTGCCACTGCAAAAGCCCTGAATGTTGAGGGGAATTCTTCCTCCTTGGAAAATGGCATTGAAGAATCCTTTCTCAGAGGCAGACAGACACATTTTGAGTCTCTGATGCCAGATGGCATCTCTGAAAAGATGGATGCTTTCATATATAAATGTAGGAAGATCTCTACTGCTGGGAATTGGTGGCTTTCTTGCTGAAGCGAACTTAAATCCTGATACACTTGAAAAGCAGTATGGCAGTGATCCAGTGGAACCCTGCTGATCAGAACAAATCCTGTACCATTTGTTAGCTCACCTCACTTTCTTTGGATGTCATAAGGTACTGCTTTTCTCTCCCTATTTTTTAGGAGAGGTGGAAGGTGCCTATTAGTGTTTCAGATCTTTTTATTGTAAAATATTGTAATGACAAGACACAAGCTGAGACAAAATCTCAAATCCTTGTTTAGTCAAAGCCTGTTGGTATTGAGAAGAGTTTCTTTGGGAGACAAAGACTTTATCAAAAGGCTTGTCAAGCACTGAAACAAGCAGCCCAGGGAAGTCATTGAAAACCATCCATGGAGGTTTTTAAAAGATGTATAGATGTATTTCAGTGTGGACTTGGTAGTGTTAGGTTAATGGTTGGGCTGGATGATCTTATAGCTCCCTTCCAACCTAAATGATTCCATGTTTCTAACTGCAAAAACAAACGTCGTAGTATTCAATGTAAATGGATTTTCACCTTCAGCAATATTTTTAGATGCATATTTTGTCTGAAGAAGTTTCCATCTCTTTTTGAGATCTGGATGTGTTTTTTACATGTGCCTTGCAGCATTACTTTAAAGCTTATTTCTGGAAGAGTCTGAAATGTCGTTAATGAGATCTCCTGGGGTGAAAAATAAACTATTCTCTGTGTCAATTTGCATGTGCTTTGGCTTCTTCAGGTGAAGAGACTTATTTCTAGCAAAAATAGTGTTTTTTCCTCACTTGGTAATGTTACTCCAAGGGCACAATTGGAAGAAAGAAAAACTTGCCCAGTGGATGAACAATTTTGGATCATGTCTACCTGCAAGGAAACACATGGAAAAATTCTACCAAAAAGAGAGAGCTCTTAGCAGTTCTTTTAGTCTATACAAAAGGTATTTGTGGGCTAAGAGGTGGGGTAGTCTAATTCAAGGCTTTCCCATTGCTGTTGACGGTGAAGTATTTCTACAGAAAATGACTGCAGATTTCTTTCAGATGCTATTTTGGACAAGCATCTGCAACTTGGCAAGCTCAGATGGACTCGTGCATTGTGTTCCTCTGCTGTGATTAGTATGGAAATACAATTAGTAGTGTGTTCAGGGTTTGGGCTGTTTGGGGGTTTTGTTTCTTTCTTTTGTTTGGCTTTTTTTTTTTTTTTCCTTGATTCTGGCAAGGTGCTTTGATTGGGTAAGGGAAGAGACTTTAATCTTAAGGCTAATTGTATTTCAAGAGACCAAATTGCTGAGAAACTAATTGTGGACCTTCCACAACATTATACAATGGTGAGGTCTCCTTCCAATGCAGCTGTCATGCCTGTGGGAAGGGGCTTGTGGTGGCCCCAGCCTCCCTGTTGGAGCAGACCTATTGCCAGTGCTACATCACGTCCACTGGGGCTTTCATATACAAACACAGATCTTTGTTGCTGGGAATTAGGAGCACTGTGCAAGAAACCACCAGAAAGGATGAAAATCCCTGCTTCTCTGGGTACATGTCCCAGGGGACATCACCTTCCTGGGGGAGAAGCTTTCCTCATGTGTGAGCCACTCAAGCTGCAATCTGTGATTGTGTCGTCCCTCATTGCATTGCCTGGTGCTGCAGGAGTTTTTTAATCATGTCTGTCACTGCCTTCCCAGCAGTCATAGGCTCCTGGTAGATGCCCCCTCTGCCTCCTTTTCACCAGACTACCCAACCCAGCTCCCTTGCCTCAGAGGCTCTGTGCTCCAGGCCCCTAACCATTTCTAGTCTTAGCTGGCTCCTCTCCTGTTTTGCCACATCCCCCCTGAGCTGGAGATATAACACTGGAGATGAATCCTGGTAAGGCCTCACCAGCTCTGAACAGAGTGTGTAGAAATCACTCTTGTTATGGCTCTGGTGTGGTTTCTAGTGTAGCCCATTTATCTCATCTGTGATAGTAACATACTTTTGGATAATGGTTGGCCCATTGCTTGAATCTTCCAGCCTAGCTGAAATGAACAGAGTTGTGTCACCCCTTGTGCAGAGCTCCTTGAACACCACAAGGTGCTACTTCTCAAGTTGACTGCGGCCCCTCTGGGCAGAAGCTCTGCCATTCCTTAGGGTAGCCCCCCTCCCAATTTAGTGTCACCTGTGGCTATATGTGCCCTTCACCCAAGGTAGAACAAAGTAAAACTCTTGGTGTTGTATTAGATGTATGAACTATCTGGAGGGAGTATTTCTGTGTTGATCTATGTATGGCAAGACAAGCACATAAACAGTATGAGATGACTCCAACAGGACCTACTGTTTGCTGAAAAACACTGCTCTGTGTTCATTGGCAAAGTGAAGCACAGAAACATGGGGAAGCCTGGCCACAAAGCTGTGCTTAGTGCTGATGCTGGTTTCTTCTACCATTACTTCTTGGCATCTTGATTGTTCCCAGATCAATTAATTGATCTTTTTGGGTTTTAGTCTGCTTGGTATGGTTGTGCTTCTTAGCCTAATTTAGCATTGACTTTTCCTGCTCTCTTTTAATTGATGGTTATTGCTTTAAGGCAATACTCTTGTGTTCCACCACCCTTGACTCTCACCTCCCCTTCTTTCTTTTCCCATACCTTTGTCCTTCAACCAACCTTCCTCTCACATCTCCCTTCTCAGTCTTATGCTCACAATGCTCTGTATCTGACTGTCTCACTTTAATGAGACTCAAGTGTTGTGCTATGGAGGATGAGTTATGAGGAAGACGAAGCTCCTCCCTCTAAGCAAGTGTAAATCCAGAATTAAGAGGCTCCAACTGAGGAAGTATGGAGAAAGAAAAAAATAACACCCCTTTATTAAAGGGAGGAGCTTGGTCTTCCTCATAACTCATTCCCCTCAGCGAACATTTCAGTCTCATTAAACTGAGACAGAAGCAGACACCATTCCTCCTGCTGGATCACCATCTTCATCAGGTTGAAGGGATGGTTGTGCAAGTGTACTGCCTGGGAAAAGTGGTACTTTACAGTCAGTGCATCTCTGAGCAACACCAGATGGAGAGGAAGAGGTGCTTCCACACCACGTAACCAAACCCAGTACCAGTCTTCCCTCCCAGTGCTAGGAATTAGCCCCTGCAGCTAGTCCCTGTCACCTGCCCTCCTGGTCGCCATCCTTCTACCATCTGCCCAGGACACGAGTACTGGAAGAATGCACCAATGGCCTGCAGCACTCATGAAACATTATCTGTTACATGGGAACCTGATTTCTTGCCCTTTGCCCCTTCCAAAAGGATATTGCTTCTCTCTGAAAGACACATATGAGTATTTCCACAGAGATGTAGAAACAGGGAAATGCTTATTGCTGGGCTGCTGGGCAAAGACCATCTGTGTGTTTCCTCTCATGCTATACTCATGCTTCTCCTGGAAGAAAATCCTTCCTAGAAAAGGCCTGTGCTGAAGCAGGAGAAACAATGCTCTGTCTAATGCAAAATCATGGGCAGGAATTCTATCTGCTGGGAACTGGCTATTGCTAACTTCCCTCATGCAGCCCATGCTGGTCAGTGGCAGTGCTGGCTGAAACCTGAAACTTGCAGCAGAGAGGGAATGACACAGGAGTCAGGCTGGACCGCACATAGGCTTCATTTTTGCAAGAGGGGAGTGGGGTTAATAATGAAAGGAAGAAGTGGTGCAGGGATCTGGCTGGATTCCAGTTGCCACATGCTGCACTGCCAACTGGCATCCCCAAAGGGCCACCATCTGGCAAATGCCACGGAGATGTGCCCTCCCTCGCCCCTGCAGCCCTTGCTGCCCTGGGGCACCAGTTAGCTAAAAAAAGCCATTTTTGCCTTCTAGGTTCTCTGCAGAGCAAATGCCAGCATGAGCTGTCACTGCTGGCACCTTGCTCTTCAGTGTGACACCACAGAGGCGGCTCCTCTAAAAGGCTTTTAAAAGGCTGTGCAGCTGCTTACAGTGCAAAGGGTCTCATCCTGTATGGTTGTCCCTCCTTGAGCAAGGGTGTTAGGTGTTTTGGAAGGTGGAGCTGAGTTTGTTCAGCTGAATGGGAAGCAAACAACAAATAGTGTTCCAGAGCAGACAGGAGAAGACATGAGATGCTGCAAGGAAGTGGTACCGAGGAGATGCTGTCTGAGGTCAAGAGGGGCTGGAGAACAGACAGCTGCTCTGGGGAACTGTTAAAAGAGAGCACAGAAGAAGCCAAGTCTTCAGACTGTTGACATCACGCTGGAAAGTTTCATTTTCTTTTTTTCTGTGAAGTACTACCTAAAAGCCTCAAGGGAAAAATGTCCAGCTGTACTGTTGCTTTATTACAGTCCTAGAGTCACCCCTGAAAATGTGAGGCTTAGCTCCTCCCTCTGGATATCAGGAGTGATTGCAACAGGAGTATACCAGTATGGGGCTTGTGTATGTGAACCTCCCACATCTGGAGCCAGCTGGGCCCTCTAAATTTATACTTTCCCTCATACACTTCTTTTGGGGCACAACCAACCTGTCCTCGGACTGACAAAAAGTGCAGCCCTTACCTTGACCAAGGCAGCCTTCAGCATTCCAGAAAGAACTTGCCTGCCTCCATGTCTGATCCCACCTGGCTCAAACAGGCCTCTGTAAGGACACCTTCCCTCTCACAGCAGCTCCAGTGCCATAAGTGAAAGGGACAGGCCACCTTCTCTCCACAGCACTGGCATATGCAGCACCTCGCCCTTTAGTCTGGCAGGGAAAGATGCCAGAGAGATGGGAAGAGGTCTCCAACTGTGACAAATTGCATTGGTGTCACCTGGAGCCAGGTGCAGTCTGCCATCACACGGTGGATGAAGAGCCAGAGCTCCCACTTCAAGCAGTGGCCAGGATTTAGGGCTGTAGAGCACAAAGCAGCATTTTGGATCTAAGTAGCAGCAGCAGGAGTCCCAGCAACAGAATGTCGTAAGCACAGCTGGAAACAACAAGGCATCCAGCCTCAGCAGAATATTTTTTGTTCCTGTGGGGTGCCACTGACTGCAGCTGGGGCTCATGATCCCTGAAGGAACCAGAACTCCTAAAGTAATTGGGGCTGCCTTGATCAAGGTAAGGGCTACACTTTTTGTCAGTCCGAGGACAGGTTGGTTGTGCCCCAAATCGACTGAATTATCACAAAAATGTTTAACACTCAAATGCAGTTTTATTGAATTAATTTGACCTTCCTGAGCGGTGTTGAAGAGGAGTCCAGTCTGCCCCTCTGCAGCATATGGCTTGACTGTCCTACCAATAGCCACAGCTAAGGAAAAAAAGAAAGCAAGAGAAGTCTTCTCAAGGCTTTCGGAAAACAAATTATGCCTGACACTAATTTGATCTGACCTGTTTCTGAAGGTAGTGGAAGGCACATCTCTCAGCTCCATCTGTTTCTCCTTACCAAAGAGAAGGGACACAGACGTTCCCAGGGTGTTTTTAGAAGAGCAGAGGAAGAGTGGGCAGCTGCCATGGATAGAAAGCAAGATTTAAGGGATGAAATAATCCTGCTTGCTTCATTCATAACCATTTCTACCAAAGCAGAACTTGGCAAGAACATAATATGGGAACAACTATAACCCAGTTCCCCTCTAATGAGATAGAAACAAAGAGGCAAGAGCAGGAGGGTGACAAGGTTATTGGCCCTCCCCAGCAGGATGTCTGTTAGCCTTTCCGGACAGCTCTGATTCTCTGGCATTTCCTTCTGTAACTCACTCAGAGCTGCTGCTACTCCTAAACTTGTCACAGAGCCCAGTCTCCCTGGATTGGCTCTTGGAGCATCTGTAACAGCTCTGTCCAGCTAATCTATGCCTGTTGCCTGTCCCGGTGCTTCTGCAGCAGAAAGCAGCACAGTGTGCCCCAAAAACCCCAGTCACGTGCCAGGAAAAATTACTGACACCTGAATCTCAATCTGAATCTGTCAGGTTTGAGACCATTTTGCTTGTGAGAGCAAAGGTCATAAAAACAAAGCCAAGGACAGGAATGCACGGGCCAGGGTGGCTGGAGGGACAAACAAACTGACCGACAGATGCAATTTTCCAGGCATCCCCTGCCGGAGCTCAAGCTCCTCAACTCCTTTTCTGCTCTGGTAATCACACACTGAAATGGGGCCATGCCCAGCCCCCCCTCCCAGTGCACCTTCTCAGCAGAGAGGAAAGATGCCACACCATCATCTTTGGCAAGGCAGGAAGGGGCAGCAAGCAGATGGTGCATTTTTGTGTCCAAAGCTCCTCCCTCACCCCACTCTGTTTATTTCACCCATAAGTCACTGGCAGAAGCGTAGTGGTAAAAGCTCTGCCTGGTTCACTGGGGCAGAGCCCAAGAAGTGCTCCAGGACCCACTCACCACACACCTTCAGGGGCTGCACATCTGGGGAGAAGGGTTCCCACAGCTGTCTGGTGCTTGTTCCCTGCACAGTGTGGGTGGGGAGCAGATAGGGAGGGAGCAGGAACCCACATACCTCCCCCGTGCTGGAAACCTGTGTGCAAGATGGGATGGAAAGTTTTACACTGGCAGCATTAGTGTAAGAGGAGAGAAGGCACACACTGTACCTCAGGGGGGTGTGCACAATGCTCCAAAAAGTCACAAAATAAGAGGAAGCTGTCCCATGGATGAGAGGAAGATGTTGCCTATCAAGAGTGCTTTGGATGGGTGTGCACAGGCTGTGTCAGGGGTGCATAGCGTGTGCTTCCCATGTCCCGACGGGGAAAGGCATTCACCTCCCAGGAGCCAGCAAGGGCCCCGGGATCTCCTGCAGGATCCACCACTGAAGGCTGCGGGCAACTGGGCAATACTAGGATTACTGTGGTGTAAGGGTAGGAGACCCTTTCCGGAAGATTTTACTTCGAGGATATTAGGGCTCTTCGCTTAAGAAAGTTTTCCTGACTAGAAGACTTGTTTTTCCCCAGAGAGAGTTTTAGATATTTTCTCCTCCTGCATTCAAGCGAAACGCTCCTCGACATGACAGGTAAGTCTGCAGACATGTCGAAGTCCCGTGGAGGGCGGGCCAGAAATTATACGTGCCCTGGGAAGAGCAGGGGGCGCATCTTTCCTCAGGCACAGTGTTTGAATAGGATTAATGTTCTTTGAAGTCCAGTGTTCTCGACTTTGTAAACAAATTTTTCTGCAATCCTTACATTGCCTGGCATTTCGGGGATACACCTGCGTGTTGTATCTTACTTCACAAGCGGCTTCCCAGCTCTGTGCATCGGGACGGGGCGCGATGGGCTCCCACGCACCCGGGCGCGGGAAAGCGCCGCGTCCCACGCTGGAGAGCCGGGGGATGGACACCAGGGCCGAGGGACCAGGGTCGGTCCCTGGTGCACGGGGACAACATCGCGGTGTCCCCGGGCTGTGGCGTCTGGGGAACTGGCGGGCTCCGTTCACGGGACGCGGCTGCGGGGGAAGCCGGCGCTGCCCGGGGCAGGACGCGCTGGTTCCTCGGAACGGGCTCAGCGCCGACGGGTCCCGAACCCGCGACCCTGCTGCCTTCCGAGAACCCTGCGCACGCGCAGAGCGCCCCACCCGGCTCTGCTCCCGGCGCGCAGGCGCGGGGGTGTCCCCGGGGCAGAGGGGGCGGGCGCTGTCCCGCGCGTGCGCGGAGCAGCGGCGGGCGCCATGTTGCCGTGGCGGGTGGGGGGGCGCTGAGCGCTCGGTGCCGCCGCGTTCGTTCCGCGCCTCCTCCCCGGCCCCGGCCCGCCGGGTCGCGGCCAGCGGGGCGTCCGCCGGCACCATGAGCGGCGGCGGCGGGAGGGTGTGCGACCTGTCCCGGCGCAACCCTCAGGAGGACTTCGAGCTTATCCAGCGCATCGGCAGCGGCACCTACGGCGACGTCTACAAGGTGGGTGCAGCGCCGCGGCCCGGCGGGAGCTTCGCCTCTGTCCCCCTCTGTCCCCACTGCGGCGGGTTCCGCTGTCACGCAGCCTGGCCGACCTCCTCCTCCAAAATCTGGGCGGGGAGGTCTTCCATCGCCCAGCGGCGTGCCCTGGCCCTCCTCACCCTGGCCCTCCCCAGGGCATCGAGACCGCCCCCCCTCCTTGCGGGGTCTGCCCCCCGCCCCGGCCCGGCCGCCGCTGCCCCCGCCCGGCCGCGTCCCAGCCGGGCAGATGCGGGTGTGTGCGGTTCTGACGCTGTTCCTGGAGCCGCCCCGCAGCCGCCCTGGCCACTGCTCCCGTGTGCCGGCCCCGGCGCTGCTGCTGCTGCCGGCTCGGGCGGAGCTTGGGGGGTTGGTCCCTTCGAGAGCGGGCCGGGGGCTGTAGGGGTATGGGAAGCTTGCTCGCTCGGTTCCAGCCCCAAATGCCACTTGAAGTCGTGTGCCTGAAGGCGAACAGGGCTCTCTGTCCCGGCTGCTGCTCCCGCCGCTGTCTTGGGTGGGATACCGGTGTGTTGTGCTTGTGTCGGTGCGAAACGTGAGGCTGCGCGGTCGGAGGGCAAACTGGTGTGGTCAGGGTCAGTCTTTCAGGGTTCTGTTCTAACTTAAGTAAATGTAGGAAAATCAAAGCCAAGGCAAAAGCAGCTGAACATAAGTTTGGGGTTTAGGGGTACTTTATAATATCCTTTGACATTTTTCCCCGCTTTGCAGTGTGGGTTCTTATTTGTGTATCCAGTTGAACCCTTGCCTGTTGGGATGTGACAGTCTCTCCCTGGGGTAGGATGGCCCTGGTTGTTATCTGCTCCTGATTGGTCTTGGAGCAGAGGGAAGAACTGAAGTTTGTCATGTGCAGCCTGGTGGAAGCATTGCTTGATCCGTGTGCTTTCCAAGCACCTTCTGGCCCTGTTTTTGTCATCACTGGGTGTGCACATGTGTCTAAGGGAACTTGTGCTGGTAGGCAGGACTGTAGGGAAACACGTAGAGCCATTCGACAATTTGAGGTACACAGAACTGGTGCTGGTGCTGCCTTTCACTCCAAGTGACTGTGCCTAGAATGAAGTCTTGTTTGGGTTGGGGTGATTTCGTTTAATCTCATCTCGCTTAAATGTTATGGAAGTTTCAGACCTAAATCCTCCTATTACTGCACTCTTAGTCTGTTAACACCCTGCTTTATTAATTGTTTAATTGAAAGGGGGTTTTGTGTTGCATGCCCCACCTTGCCAGCTTTCTTGGTGTGTTTGTCTGCTGCGCTGATCTTTTACTTGTCCAAGCCTACTTGCCTTGTGCTCAGGGTTTTTGGTTTTTTGCTAACTGTTCTTCGATGTGCCTCTGTGTGTGTGTCTCTTTCTGTGCAGTTTTTAACTGGAACATTGACTCTGTGATACTTTATCAATCAGATTTTTTCAATACTCTGTATGTGATTTTGATGGATATGAATTACCCAAGTCTTTATGGTTTAATTTTAAGGCTGTTACCTCTAGCCATAGTCTGGAATACACTTACATATGAAATATGTATCTGAATATGTATCTGAAACCTGTTAGATTAAATTGGATTTGTGACGTTTTCTCGAGGGTTACCATACTTGCATTGCAGTATCCTTCAGTTTGGTGCTCTGTGAGTGGCCAGTGTTTGGCACTGCTTGTGACTCTTTTTCCTTTGAGGCACAGAAGTTCTCTCCTCAGAGTGGATTTGTTAATGTTTGCAATCTGCCTGTGATAGCCGAGATAGGTGGTGATAACAGGACTAGGATACACTGGGCTGGTATTATAATTATTTCTTCTAGATGGGAGGTAAGTGCTTTCTGATTAGGTTGTGGACAGTGTAGGGAAAATGAGAGTTGCTTTTTTCCTGTGTGGATTATTGCCTGTTTCATTTTGAGGCAAGGTCTTGCTCAAGGTGTCTTTAAGGTGGAGCATGAAAGTACCCAAAAATAACAATGAAAGATGGCTACTTTTAATGTGGCAAAGAAGTAGTAATATAGTCTGAACTGTCATCCACATATGAACTTACTTAGGCTTTATCTTATATTTGGGGTTTTGTAAAGCCTCTTTCGTTTGCCCTCATCCTGTCACCTGTAGGTGAACTTTGTGGTTGATGAAATAATTGCATGAAGTTAAAATCAGCCGTGAGATGATAAAGCTCATCAGTGGTGGGATTTCGGCAGTGGTTCCAGGCACTTTACGTACTCGGGTTTCTTCAGGCTGTAATTTGTGGTTTTCCCCCCTTAGCAGGGAGAGGGAAGTGTTTCTGCTGTTAGCAGGTAGGGATTATTGCCTTAATAAGCTGACAGTCTAGCTAAATGCTGCCTCTTCTGTAACCTGCTTTCCTGGCAAAGCACTGAGGAGCTGAATGCAGACCAGGCTGGCATCTACTTCCCTTACTCCGGTTTAGTCAAACTGAACTGTAACTGGACGTGGTTTCAATGTTTGTTTTGTTTAAAAAAAATAAATTATTAAAAAGAAGGGAAGCAGAGTCTCTATTCTGAAGCTTATTGAATTTGACATAAGAGTTGGTGGTGTGGACTGAGCTACAGAAGGGAAGGAGGATGTGGGTCAGATGGATACAGTCTTGCTGCCTTGAGTCCTGCTCTTACACTCACATGCCAGTGTGGGATTTTTGGCTCAAGCCAATATTTTTGCAATTATCTGCACTCCACCGAAGTTCAGCTTTCAGAGAGCTTTGGAGCAAATGATAATGGATTCATCACTAGAAAGGTAATGGATAACTTGTTCATGCCGTTAGCTCTCTATCAGATACTCACAGTCAACAGTATGTATGTCTTATAACTAGCACCGGTGCAAATTTGTCATGGGAGATGAAGTGTTATCTGAATTGCTTAGTTCTTCATGTATCCCTTTAATTATGTTGTTATGCAGGTAATTTCTGTCTTTTGTGCTCCTGTATTTCACTATTGCAAAGAATTTTATTGTTAAAGGTGGTCACCAAAGTGTGAAAGAAGAGTTGTGATTTATTGGTTATGAAACAGGGATACTGTCCAGTCCTGCTCAGTTGCAGGAAATATTCCTAGACTTGAATGAAGTAGCTGCTTAATTTTGTTTGTTCTGCATTTATCCTTCTCTAATTTAAGAAGACTTTTATGTCTCTTAAAAATTGCCATTCTAACCATCCTTAGTTTCAGGCTCTCTGTAAGGTATGACATTCTTTTAAAGTTTGGGTTACAGGTGCTGCACGGGGTTTTCTGACAGACACCATATTATGTTTCCTGTTTGTCCCCATTCCAGTACCTTTGGTGTTGGTAACAATTGCACATAGTTTGGAAGTACATTCTGAGGTGATTATAGGTGCATTGCTTTTGTTCATGTGGTAAATTTATATCACAGCGTATCTTGAAAAAAAAGATACTGCTTTGGTTTAATAAAGGTTGAACTTTATTTGCCATCTCAGAGATCATTCATCTTGTGTGGGTGGACCCTTCCAAAGATTTTCAGCACCTTACTAAAAAGACCCTTCTTTTACTTTCCCCTTTATTGAAATTCAAACAGCTGTGATAATTAGTGAGATTGATGTTCCTGCAAGGGTTATGCCTTATTTCAGTTCTTTTTGGCATTAATTTTAATGTTAACATTAATGCTACCTGACTTCAGCCAGGTAACAAATGAAGACACAGAACTCGGTGGGTTGCACTTTGCTTGAGGTCTTACTTTTTAAAAAAAGAAAAGCCTGATTTTTCTGTTTCCCAGCCCTTTGGCAGGGAAGTTGGTTTTGGTGAGGGAAGTCATGTATTCACCAGCTCAGCTGCTTCACAATGAAAATTTAGGATTCTGTGGGTATGTCTGGGGAACACCTGGTGACTGTTACTGCTTTCTGCTGCCATCCGTGTTTTGGAGTGTCTGGTTGCTGATAGAGCTTCTGTGTGTTGCTGGAATAGAACGTGTTCAGGTCAAATGAACCTGAAACCTGATGAACTTCCATTCTGCAGTGTCCTACACACAAATCTCTTCTCTGCGTGTGTGTGCCGGTAGTCCTCTTTCCTGGAGTGATCCAGGGGCGATTCTTCTGCAGTTTGCTGCTTCTGAAATATTGAAGCTGTGCCTTTCAGTTGTCTGCTTTTTGATAGGCATTTTAGTCTTCCTTTCTTCCTGATTTGACATTACAACTTTTGAAGCTTTTTATGATTTTGTTAGGAGTAAATGTCTGTTTTGAAGGCTCTGTCTATTCAGCGTTAATTGGCTTTTGAAACTTGTCAGGTAGACAGAGAGGGAGGTGGGTGTTTTGCCATCCCATTTTTACTACACTGATTAAGTACTACAAAGCCTAGTTTCTGGGACCGTGGTTTCCTTAACCAATAGTTTGTGCCTTGCACAGAGATTTTTGTTTTTCTTAGTTTCAGATCCTTTTGTTTAATACCAAATTTATCAAAGCATTGCTTTCTAAAATTATCACTCTGTTGGGTTGTGGTATCACACTTTCTACCAGAATGTTGGAAGCGAACTGTTTTTAGGTAGGGGAGTTCTGAGGGTTTGAGAGAGGCTGAAGAGAAGGACTGTTGGGCTGGAAGCAAGAGGGTTGGGGAGTTGCTTGGGTGTGTTTTCCTGAAGAGCAGAGCTAATCAGGCTCAGGAAGCCTGTTTGTACCCTGGAACCAGTTATCCCATGAAGTAGTAACTTGTTTAGAAATCATTTTGTTCAACAGTTCACACAGGAAGTGGTCAAAACCCTTGTTGTTGCTGTCTTTGCTTTTTGGCTTAGTTTTTGTTGCAGCATTATATACCTTATATTATCAGTTTCCGTTTGAAGGACAAATATAAACTTGTCAAGAAAGAGATTTATCTCCTCGGATTTTACATCTCTACTGGTTCAACTGCACAGATCTCTTCTTCTTATGAAGTGGAATATATTAGGGGCAGTGCTAAATACTGTCCTTTTCAGGCACACACCATTTGCACATCTTTTGCTTGACTGGTGTTTCCCAACTACAGCACATCACTACTGCCTCACTCCATTGCTCTTCGGTTCTCTATTGCAGAGAGTAAGGTCTTTACAATTCTGAAGCATTTTTGTTAATTAATTTTTGCAAGTAGAGTAACAATAAAACCTGGCGCTTTTTTTAGGTTTTATTTCTAGTAGTTTTTTTACATAACACTTTTATCTGTCATCCTGCTGTTGTTACAGAGACACTAGTAATTATTTCCTGTTTAATTATGCAGTGCCTCTTCAGTTGACTTAGCAGTTGCTGGAATTTTTGAAACTTCTCCCCAGATGGCAATTTAGATCTCTGGAAGAGTATAATTCTTTTTTGCTGTTGATAGAATTAGGATTCTTCTATCATTTTCTAGAGCACATGTTGTATATAAATGCTCTACACATTTAATAAAGTACCTGCATGTAGATGCAGGCATTGTGGGCTAATCTTTGCCTCTAGAAAACCTAATGCATTCCCATTGAGATAGTGAAATCTGCATTTGAAGGAAGTGGTTGAAGGATCCTGCTTCTGGAAACAGGGATGGATGCTGTAAACCTCAATATCACAAAGGCTGGGAGTTAGAGTCCTTACAATGCAAGTGGAAACAAAAAATGAATATGGGTTTTCTTACGTGAACCTCTTCAAAATTTTGGTTGCATTTTGTAGGCTCAAAAGTACTTGTTTGAAATTGTTCTTCACCTACCTACTACTTACTGATTCTCCAGTCTTAAACCCCATAAACGATTGGTGTGATTTTTCCTACATAAAAACCCAAGGCAGTGTCTTCCACACCCTGAGGTGCTGTGTGATATGTATGCAAGCACCCCCAAATTCAGAGTGGGAGCCAGCTCCAACAGGTGTTGGAAACCGTACCTACTTCAGTCATTCTCAGTCACTCATTTGTGTGAGCTCAGATGAGTAATTGTTTCACAACTGATGATTTCAAAGGTATTTGAGATCTAGTAAAACCTGTCAGGGGCACCTCGTTCTCATTCTTAGTCTTTGCAAGGAACCCTTTTGTGACTACAATTAGCATAATATTTTTATATACTCAGATTAACAAAGGTAATTCATAGTCCTACTCTTGACAACACCCTCAGTGCTGATAACTCAAATGGAAAAGGGCGCAAAGTTATAACTTAATCAGATTCTTGACTTGGAGTCCTGTCTTCTTAATCTACACCCTTAAGCAGGGGGTAGCCCTTAAGCAGGGGGTAGCCCTTAAGCAGGGGGTAGCCCTTAAGCAGGGGGTAGCCCTTAAGCAGGGGGTAGCCCTTAAGCAGGGGGTAGCCCTTAAGCAGGGGGTAGCCCTTAAGCAGGGGGTAGCCCTTAAGCAGGGGGTAGCCCTTAAGCAGGGGGTAGCCCTTAAGCAGGGGGTAGCCCTTAAGCAGGGGGTAGCCCTTAAGCAGGGGGTAGCCCTTAAGCAGGGGGTAGCCCTTAAGCAGGGGGTAGCCCTTAAGCAGGGGGTAGCCCTTAAGCAGGGGGTAGCCCTTAAGCAGGGGGTAGCCCTTAAGCAGGGGGTAGCCCTTAAGCAGGGGGTAGCCCTTAAGCAGGGGGTAGCCCTTAAGCAGGGGGTAGCCCTTAAGCAGGGGGTAGCCCTTAAGCAGGGGGTAGCCCTTAAGCAGGGGGTAGCCCTTAAGCAGGGGGTAGCCCTTAAGCAGGGGGTAGCCCTTAAGCAGGGGGTAGCCCTTAAGCAGGGGGTAGCCTGGTATTGGTGACCTGCATTAAATCAGGTTTTGTTCCTCCTTTTTAGCTTTCGTAAGCTCAGGCAGATACTAGTCCAGCGAATTGCCAGCTGGCCAGAGAGTCCCATTGCTGCTGGTGCTGAAGAAAGGAAGGTGAAAAGACACAACAATTGTTTTTTCCTGATGACAGTTTGAACAGTTTTTGAAAACATGACATTGAAGATGAACTCCCTTTGCAATGGGAGGGGGCAGAATCAGCCCTGAGGTGTTGGGGACTGCAGGTTTGACAAGGCTGCCAGCTGCTTGGACTGTTTATTTGGCTGGCATTCTACATGTCCTGCTTCTTATGTATCTATAGATTTGCCTGTCTAGTAGTGATAGTTTCTTTTGGGCACCACCACAACAACTTGTGATGAGTATCTTATATGCTTTAATCAAACTTAGATTGAAATTGTCACTAGCTCATACTCACCTTCTACCTTGCTTTTGTTGCCACAGAACGTAGTTGCCTATGGAGCCATAGTCACAGAAACAAATTCCTGACAGTTGGACACAGTATTGTTAAAAATAAACAAAACAAAAAATTTACTAGCAGTGTCTCTGAGGCCTGTGAAGTTTTTCCATCCTGACTTGCAGGTTGCAGCTGTGTGCAGGATGTGGAACTTCAGGATCTCTCCACTTGTATCCACTACAGCCGTATCTCATTGATTATCTTATTAGTACAAGTTTCCCTGAAGTGAGTGTGTATTAACAGGACACCCTGATGATCACAGGTCTTTGTTAAAGTTTCAGTAATTTTATTGTTTATCTTGGATGTTAAAAAATGCTGATGTTTGATTCATGAACATTTTGCCTGTGTGTTTGTTTCATGCTATGTGTTCTGAAAAGAAATGAGGAGTAAGAATTCTAGCTCATACTTTAGTGGTGCCACTTCCTCATGTGTTGTCTTGATTTTCCGGTACAGATAAAAGGAACTCCTTTTCTTAATGCCTTTTTTCCACCAGTGATGAATGGAGACATTGCTGCCATCGATGGGATGGGCAAATAGCGACTTACAGGGAAGGCTGCCAGACAAAATTTATTTTTTAACTGTTTTGTCCACATTCAGTCACGTTGGGACTACTCTTTGACTTTTGCAGTATTTTCACTGGTCTCAGAATCTATCACTGACCCTCAGCCTGCAAATTATTTGCAAATGCTGGTACTTCCCACTATTGCAGCAAAGCATTGCCGCAGCAAGGAATAGTGAGAGGTTTGAGATCAGCTGTGCTAGGAATGAGTTGGGTAGATCTCTAAATACAGGAATACTCACTGCATTTATTTGGTTACTTTTTATAGTCTTAGGGGTATTTTTCTCTCTACTTGTGGTTCCACAAACACGTCTCAAGCCGCCATGTAAAGAATCAGTACCTTACAGGTATATGGCAAGTCTCATGGCTGGTCAATAAAGGGTGTGAGTTCTTGAGTTCCTTAAATGACTTAAATGAGACCATTTGCAGCTCAAAAGCTACACCTGTAAGTTCTGTAATTCTGGCCTTTGGAAAAGCAGGCCTGGTGTTCCTGTGTAAGGGCAGAGGGGGCATGGCATTCCTTGCAGTGGTGGTCCAGCACAGTGCAGCTCCGAGTAACAAGCCTCCCTTGGGGAGAGAAGAGGCTGTAACTGGGCATCCCTCAGGAGCTGCCGCTTGAGTGCTGGGAAGCAGCTTTGCTGCCTGCTCCTCATGGCTGGGTGCACTGGCACAGAAATATCTGAAAGCACAGGGCAAATGCCCTTTCGGTTTTCAATTAGAAGCCAAATGCAACAGTTGTAGAAGAGAAATCATAATTATAATAATTTATGTTGCTTCTTAATGGCTTTTTAAAAATATCACTTCCTTGGTTGCTCAGTAGAAGGGAGGCCTTAGCAAGACAGAGCCCCGTACAAAATGCGGTGAAGCTCCTGAGTCATTGCTGCTGCAGTTGGCCTCAGAGCTGCTTTGTATCCAGGGAATGCCTTGAGGGGGGAATGCTTCCTAACTCCTTAGTTGCTGGCTTGCCTTTTTGCACCCTTGCAGCAAGGGGAAGATAGTGTTGCTGGCAGACAGTAACGACCAAGTGGCATGTAGTGAAATCCTCAGGAAGTGTTTCACTGCTCTCTTGGGAGTCTTGGAAGAGGTCACACACTGCAGGGCACAGCCCTTGATGTACCCTGGGCCTCAGTTGTCCTCTGTGAGACCTGTGAGTGTCAGACCTGCTTTCCAGTCAGTCTCTCAGTGGCTGGTTTGTTTATGGATTTTAATACAGAAGCACAGCATGGTCAAGGACTTGCATTACTTAGGAGTGTTGTGTGGCATTGTAGTTTCCTGAGCAGACTAAAGCTTCAGCTCTCAGTACAAATTAATTGTCTAGTGTTCCCCAACAAGTGGTTTCTTTGTTCAACCCTTGTGTTTGTAGCTGCTCTTTGACTACATGTTGTCAGAGAACATCAAGTTGAGAATGCAGAGCTGGTTGCTGTGTTCTACTCTCTAAATATTCCCTTTTTTTTTGTTTTTATAGGCTCGAAATGTCAACACGGGGGAGCTAGCAGCAATTAAAGTAATAAAACTAGAACCAGGTAAGTGTTTGTTAATTGAAATACACCACAAAATCTAAATATTTTTGTGCTTAAGATAACAATCATACAAAATCAATCTAGTCCACTTACTGAAAGAAGGGGTAGTTGTTTCCTTTTGCTGTAGGAATACATTGTTCTAAAAAATAGCAATCATGACAAGCAAGATATGAGAGGAAAAATGTAATTGAAGAACAGTGAAATGAGAGCTGATTGAAATTTCAGTGAGAGTTGTAGGGTTTTTGTCTTAAGTAATAAGTTCTTAATCCGTGTGATACAAAAACCTCTAGAACAAAAGAAATGAGGAAGACAACAAGGCAGAAGAGGACTCGCCAGGAAAAAGAGTAGAGGAAGAAAAATAAAAAGAAGGGTGAAATAATAGCTGAACATTATTATCTGGGAGTTGAGTACATTTCCTGAAATTTGGAGACAGACTATGACTAAGACTTCACTGTCTGCTAGATTTATGCTTGAACTCTGCCTCTGTTGTGATTTCACAAAGTACATGTGCCCTGCCGATCAGTCTCAGCCTGGAAGTGCTGTTCTATTAATAACAGGCTAGCTGAACAGGAGGACAGTAATCCAGACCCTTGTTCAGCTTCTAACTTTTGGTGTTCCGTTTCCAGATTCAATATTGTGTGTGTGTATGTTATATTTTAATGACCTGTTTTGATCCTTAAGGTGTATGTAGGCAAGAAGGGAAAGAAGGTACAGGTTTTTTCCTTTTTCTTAAAATTCTGGAATTGATTAGAAATGTTTTTTTCGCAGTGCTTGCACATTTAAAAATTCAATACGGACAGTATGTTTGTTACTAGGTGGTTCAAAAAGTGTTTATTCATCACACTTCTTTTACTCAAACTGAAAGTGTGCTCTCAGATGCTCTTTTCTAGTTCTTTTTCTTTGTTTTTTTTTTTGTTTTTTTTTTTTTTTTATGTCAGTTCCCAATTGCTGGAGTCCTTGGCTTTGCATGACATGGGTTATCAGTCCAGCTAAGCCAAGCACAAGAATCATGCTGTGTGCATTCCCTGAGCTGTGGGCAGAGCCCAGGGATGTGCTGCAGCAGGGGTAATTTGCCCTCATGCTATGGTGAGAGGTGAACAGTTGGCACCTTGCTGTTAAATATTTTTGGCAGCCTTTAGACACCTGGATGGTGCGCAGAGAATGTGCTCTAGCTGCCCTCGGTTTGCTCACTAAGCTTGGTTTCTCTCTGTAGTTGTCACTTTCAGTTGTGATGGAGGCTTGAGTGAGAATTCAGACAGGCAGTGGCCACATTCTAGGACTGTGACACTGGCTTTCTTTGGAAGTTTTGCAGACTGGGAGAGAGTGTAAAGGCTTTATGCTACTTTCATTTTGAATGCATTGAAAACACTGGTCAAATACTGGGGGAATGGTGTCCCTTCACAGGGATACCTGTCTGTACAGGAAAATAATTTCTGTGTTCTGTAGTGTCTGTGTGTTTAAAAGTCTAGCCAGGATACAGCAAGCCATCAGCAATACACACAGATAGATGTTAACTTTCATCTTGTGATTTGAAATTTGCTATCAGTTAAATAAAATACAAAGGAACATCACCTTTCTGGTTATAAATAACCCAGTTGATAGTTCATCAGTATGTTTATTTACTGGGAGAAGCTTAAAACATATTTTCTTAGGTAAAGCTTGGCCAGTTCTGTTGGAATTTATTGTTTTTCTTTTGAAATTTATTAGGTCATATTTGAGAATTGATTTTTGGACTGTGACAATACATAGGAGCTTAGTGTCTGTATTCAGGTTTTTAGAGAATCACTTTGGTTTCCAGTTTAAGTTACGCTCAGGAGCACTACAGCAGAGTCCTAAAAAGAGAATTGTGACAGACTTTGAATGTTCCTATTTTTTCAACTTAAGTGTCTTAAGTTCATGGAGTTAAATGGTTATTTTAGGCCTTCAGGCTTGTTTCACCAATAAAGGCCTTGAGGCTCATAAAAATGAATTGGTATTTGTGTACTATATATGTCTAACTAAAGAAACTTCAGAAGAACTTATTTCAAAATAACATACCAGACTAGCTCTAGTTTGCCCTTATGGCTAAAGAAATTTCAGAGGAATCTCAGTGTAAGAGACTGAACTAAAAAGAACACATGAGGTGTATTTATTTAAAAAAAATAACAAGTTAAGAAGGCTTTCAAATATTCTATTACCATCATTCTCTTACTTTTTATGGTTTTTTTTGCCTTCTTTAACTTACATACGAAATAACACTACCAAAATAAAAACATCTCAGTTGTGTTTTCAGTTTCATTCATGATTTTCTCAGTGTACATATCCAGTAAGAACCTTTTACAGAAAGACCGGGACAACCGTGGTACTGAACAGTGAGACTCAGGTAAATGCCACACCTGTGTTAGTGTTTTATCTGGATGTTAAGTTTAAGTTACGCACAGGCCATAAATTTACATTCTTGCTGAGTCTGCTGAAAAGTTGCAGCAGCAGCAGCCTACTAGGGACTGGGTTTTTTTTGCTCAGGAAGATGAGCTAATGGGTATTGGGCATGTGGCCAAAAATAGCAGTGTCTTGTTGTGTTTTTAAGAACCTGGGCTATTGGCAGGGCATATGCAGATGCACACAGAGGGGTCTCAGGGAGAATAAGGACTTTAGAAAGAACTATGGCCAATATTATAACAGGTGTCAGCAGGCATGAGGTCCATCTGTCCCGAGAGAATATAGTTACTGATTGCTAAGCCCTTGCTAGTAAATACTGATTTACAGCTAATTTATAGATCTGTGAAACTTGCAGATAATTGGTCTTAATTACTCAGAATGTTTGTTTTATAAACATGTCCTGAAAATTGAGTTAAGATGTGAGTATAACCGAGGCCAATGAAAATACTCGTCCTTCTGCTTTTCAGGAGAGGATTTTGCTGTTGTGCAGCAGGAAATCATTATGATGAAAGACTGTAAACATCCGAACATTGTTGCTTATTTTGGCAGCTATCTCAGGTACAGTTTGTTTCTTTTGCTTACTTAAAAATGTGTGCCTTTCTCCTTGTAAAGGACAGGTCTAAAAGGTGACTTAGGCAAAACACAATTTACCGAATAAGTATTATCCGATTTTATATTTTTTCATTTACCTTAAAATCTGTTTATAACAGTGTCTATAAATAATTTTTCTCTTAGCAAAATCATTCAGTGAACACGTAGTCATGTTTTCTTGCAAATGAGTTGACACCTATAACATGTAAGTGGAAAATGAGAGGTATGACAAGTATGAAGAGTCTGTGTATATAGTATCTTTTAAATCTTTTTCAGTAGAACGTCTTGTTTGTCTAACATATGAACTTCTGAGCAGAATGTGATGGTTTATTTATGTTTGTTTCTGGAGGTGAAATTATTTGCTTTGTAGAAATGTTGACAAATATATCCAGTTCTCTTGCAACTGCTTCTTTTAATTAGTTACAGTAGGAATGGATTGCTTAGTATAACTAGTGAAAAGCTGTTTCTAATGGTTTTCTAAAATGTCATGTGAAAATAGATTGTGAAAAAATGTTATTATTGCATTCAACTTTCTTTACAATTTTTGTATTGAAATAGTGCCTCTTCTCCTGATGCTGTATTTGGGGTGAGGGTGTTTTTTCCTAAAAAAAAAAAAAAAAAAAAGTTTCCCTCTTGTCTCAGAGTACCAAAATACATATTTGTAGACCCAGAATTAAATTTTGGTAAATAGACTGTGTGTTTTGTCACTCTCTTATTCTCCTGCTTGGTTCCCTCCTCTTTCACTGGTAGAGTGCTTCTCTTTTGTCTGGGCAATTTCATCACTGTCTTAGAGACCTTTTTGTGTCTGACCTTTTGTTTTCCAAGCGCATTTCAATGCTAAGAACAATAGAAAAGTACCATCATCCTCTACTTGCCACTTGCCAGCATATCGTTCCCCATGGATTTCTTCTGTTTATGTCAGGATTTTTCAGGCAGTCGGGTTTCTGTGTTCCTGTTAGCCTAGGTGTTAAGCTGCAGACACTAAGCAGTACTGTTGGTCCTGTCTGTTTTGTTTGCTGCTCTTGCCATGTGCTCTGCAGAAACAGACAGCTGTGTACAGTGTTAGTGTTGGATGTTACATGGATCTTCACCTATCCCAGAGTGCTTAGGCACAGTAATAAAAGGCTAGATAGTGAATTAGAGATGAAGTCGTCTCTTCTGATCCTCTTACGTTCTTTTTTTTTTCTTTTCTGTAGGGCTTTTGCACACTGGGAAGTTAATGCCCAGTAAGCAAAAGTGTGAATTTACTGCACTTATCTTCTTCATGTCTCTTACTTTGTGGGTGCTCTGCTGCTGTCCCAAGGCTGCTGAGACTGTTCTGGCTTCTTCCCACTCCCACACTACTGCTGCTGTTGGCATCAAACAGGATGCAGCCACATGGGAAGGAGTGGCTTTCATGAACTCAGTGCCCCCAAAAGGATCCCTGTTTGAGTCCTGCATCATTGTGGGAAACAAATGAGGGACTTGGAGGTGTCTGTCTCTTCAGTACTTCTTCCTCACTCATGTTCCCCGCTTATTCTGTTTTCTTTCACAGGTAGTCACATCGCTTCTGTGTCTCACTTTCATCAGTTATTTCAGTGGAAAGACTTAATATGATTTCAAGCAATGCTTTAATTAATCCCTAGAAATGTATGGAGTTAACAGCCAAGGGAATTCTGTTGCTTAAAACTTCTGTAATGTTTGAACAGTACCTTTCTCACCCCTAGAGGAAGCAGATGGGGTGTAGCTTTGAGGGCCATGTAGACTGTGGACGTGAAAGGGGAGGACATCCAAGAAAGACAGTTCTTCCTTGGAACAGCAGCTACTCTAGCTGTTACCTGCTGGTGAGAAATTCTTGCAATTTGCAGGAGATAAACTCAGCACTTAACATCATTGCTTTGCAAAACACTTCCACAAATGTCTCAGCTGTTCTAACAGGGCCTTATGAATGCAAGAAACTCAAGACCAGGGTTCTTAAGGAAGCTGCAAAACAACCATCAGCCATTCCTTTGGTTGTCCTGTGTTACAAACTGCTCTAAGGTGGTTTTATGTGATCCCCCCCCCCCCCCCCCGAGTATTTTGATGGCTGGGAATGACTAGCCAAGTCCCAGATTTTCTGCTTTCCAAAATGCCTTTTGTGACCACACGTGTTAGCAGTGAAAATTACTAAGTGAAAATAGAATTACTGGCCACAATAGAAGAGACCTTTGAATCCTTCAGTTCATTGTCTGTTCTTGGAAAACACCTTTTGTGGAGGTATAGTGACTCAAACTGAATTGATTCCCTTAGTACGGGAAGAACAACTGAATAACTTCCTCTGACCCACAGATAGTTTTGAAGGAAAAGACTTAATTCTGAGCAGGCACTTACCCATAGCATGGACTCCACTCTGCCTAGCACTGACTAAAGCACTATTTTTACTGAATTTGTTGTGGAAGAAGTTGAAAGATACCCCTAGAGTGTTTTACTTTGCATTTGTTTCTTTTTTGTGTTAAGTCCTATGCTCTGAAAAAAGTGGAGAAGTGAAAAAGAGGAAGAAATAAGAACCCACATCTGTTTCCTTTCTACTCTCAGAAAAAAGTATTTCAACAAAAAATTAGTGTGAATGTTTCACTAATACTGTTTTTATTACTTCATTAAAGTAAAATTTTTTTGATATTTTATTAGTTACTGTTTGGACAGTGAAGTATAACATAAAGATCAAATCATACTCATTTGACTTGTACTTTTTGTAATACGGAGCTTGTTATGTTGTGCTTTACAATGTTTTAGTCCTCTGACTTTTCCTTTACAGGTGCTGTTCTCAGATCTGACAGCTAATGAATGGTTTTATTCACTTTTTAGACGAGACAAGCTATGGATTTGCATGGAGTTTTGTGGAGGTGGCTCTCTACAGGATATTTATCATGGTATGTTAAGACTAATTCCTTAAAAAGGAAATCTTGTTTTCCAAAATTGAAATGATTACAGTGTTTTGGAATTAAAGAGAAGGAATCCTAAAATTAGTATCCATAGTAAGTCATTGAAGGTCAGTTTTAGCTTATGTTTTTACTTAATTGGTTAGGCTTGGTTTTCATAAAGAAAATTACAGCTATGGTGAGTTTTTTTCTAGCAGTGGAAGCTATTTCTGTCCTTCAGTAGCTCATATACCATCATTACTTTTTAAAGACTGTAAAATTAGACAACACTACATTGTAAAAATAAAAAAATTGATGTCTTGATGTGCTGTCTTCATAACCATTTTGTTTCCGAGCTTTTGAACTTTGTTTTAGTATAATCACTACCACTGCCTACAGAAACCTAGGTAAGTGGATTGATTACCATGGATGCTCATGTCCTTTGTAAACAGTGATCATCTGTATGTTTGTACAGCAGTAGTTCCATTAAGGTTTTTTTTATTACCATTTATTTTATGCTGACTTTGTGACATGTGAAAAGCAAAGGTGGCCTGTATATTTGCTTTAGGCTTGGCTGCAGTGAATGGTCGAAGAAACAAGGGCTGTGTGTGAATCTGTTTGATAATGGGAGGATTAGTAAGTTGATTGCTAATTTTCAAGAGACATCAGTTTTGAGGGAATTAAGATTTACATAGGAAAGGAGTATGCTGGGAGTAGTGGCTTTGTGGTTCCCAGGTGATGTTTTTCACAGAGGAATTGTGAAGATTTAACTTGAGAATCTTCTCTTGTGCCTAAAGAGCTTTTTATATGTAACTTGGGTGCAGCTAAAACAAGCACAATTTCACAAGTTCACACCATACTCATGGCACAGTCATTTGAATGTGGCCTTGTTGAGCCTTTACATCTTTGCTAATTTTGGGAAAAGTGTCGTGTTTAATAGGCTTTGTTATGTGGAACACCTGTAGAGTAGGAAATGAGCTCATGCCACATAAATGCCTGAACAGATGTCATACAGGAGTGGTTTCCCTTGCAGCTGATTTCTGGCTTCTCTGCTGGAAGTTAGAATGGAAGGTTCTTTTCTGATCTTTATTGTGTTCTAAAGACTTATTCCAAATGAATTATAGGCCTCTGTAATCTTATGTCATTTAAGGTAACCAGAATTTAATTTCTCAAAATAACATAAATGCCTAGATGTACATACTCTGGGTACCAATATATATAGTTTTGTGTGGATTTGGAGTTTCTCATTCAGAAAAGGGAAGTTGGATTTAGACTTGTTTTGAAGATATATATTGCATGATACTAATGTTATGGTTTTGTAGAAACTTAGCAGTAAGATTCTTTAATCTAGATTCATTCTTAACTTCTTATTCCTGCAGAGGCCTTTGAGAGACTCCATCCAACTTCTTTTTGTTTTCTCTGCAAAATGTGAGAAGCTTACAGTGGGGACTATTTCCTGATCTTAAACCCCTTTACTTTCAGGATCAAAGTCCAGTGACTAGGGGCAAACAGACCGTTACTTGCTTGCTGTTCACTTGTTGATTTGCGTATTTCTTGAGTATTTGTTTTCCTTTAAGAGGCTTGAATGAAGTTGGACCCTGGAGGGAGAGGAAGATTCCTCCTTCCCTCGGGAAACTGCTGAACCTGCTCCCAGGGAGAGTTTGAGAAGGTGCTTGGTGTGGCAGGCCCAGGAGCAATAGTGCTGATAGCTCATTTCAGAGAAGGGTTGAGAAGCAGGGAACAGGTCATGTGGCAGTGGGAAAGAAGGAAGGAGAGAGCAGGTCACAAACGGTACAAAGAACTACTCAGGGCTTAAAGGGAACTGAACAAAGTTTGCTGCAGATCTGAGTCACTGAGTTGGAAGTCCAGCCTTTTTCAGAAGCACACAATGGGTTTCTGCAGGGGAAAGAGTTGTGCTTAAATCATTGCTTCTGTTTCTTTTTCCTCTTAATTATGATGAGATTATATATGTGTCGTGATTTTGCTCTGGGTCAATTTGCTTTCACACTCCCCATACAATTATTATTAGTTGAGAGAAGGTTTATGCAGACAAAAGAGACTGGATTTGGGGAAAATAGTATGAACATTTATTATTAGCAAAATAAAATCTACTAAAGAACTACATCTATAACAATTCTACCTGGACAAAACCATCCTCAGCCCCAGGGGCTGGCCGGCTGGGCAAAACCATGACAATATGGAAGAAGTTAGTACTTCCTATTCCAATGGGAGTGGATGTTTTTGAGTTTAAAAGGTGTTTGATGGTCTTTGGGATGGTTGGTCTGGGGTAAAAACTAATCATATTTACTTAAGAGATTTGCAAGATCCTATCACTGTGAATGGAAGTAATAGAGGTATGAATTTGGAATGGGCAGTATCTTACCTAATTTTGAGGTTTTTTTTCTTTTTCCCTTTCATTTCAGTGACTGGACCACTGTCAGAACAGCAAATTGCCTATGTTAGCAGAGAAACACTACAGGTAGCGTGTTCTTGTTTTTGACTTTTAATGTAAAAGTGTTAATGGCTAAAAGTGAAAGTTTCAGATACCCTATTTCCATGGCATCATATGTTAATTGGATGACATAGCATTTTTCTTAGACTTTTGAGGAGGTCCCATATTATAGCCTAGAAACTTGTATAATTGCATAACCTCAAATTGCCTGGATCATTTAAAGAAAAGTCTTGTCATCCTTCTGCTGTTAATTTTATGTTTGTTTTAAAAAGGGGGGAAGCAGCATATATTTTCTTAATTAATTTTCTTAATTGCAAATAATTTGCAATATAAATTAGTTATTGTAGGTTTGAAGGAAAATTTAAGCACTCAGTCTGCATATCTAATAGTTAATCTGTGCTAATGAGAAAAAAATTGCCTACGTACTTGAGATGTTCAAGTTAAGGTCACCAGCCTCTCCCTGTGGGTATGCTAGCTTTCATTTTTCTTTCCTAAATTACAGGTTCGGTACACCTGTAAAACTTAATCAGGAAGTGCTTTTTTGATGGATGTCTTGCTTCCATGTGAGAGAGTAGTTCTTGACTTCTAGTGAATGCAAACCTGTTGAATGCCATCAGCTGAGAGCCGCTGCCTCTCTCAAATACTCTTTCAAGATAGTTCTGTTCCTGGGCCATCTCCCTTGGTTGCCACTTATCTCCCTATCCTGTGCTAGAGATTGCTGACTTACAGGATGTGTCTTTTTTCTCCTTACAGTGAAGGCTTATGTGGCATCTGGGAGTGTGAAGGTTTTTGAACCTTTAAACCCTTTTGTTCTTATAGAGTTGTAGAATGATTTGGTTTGGAAGGGACCTTTAAAGACCCCTCTGCAATGAGCAGGGACATCTTCAACTAGATCAGGTTGCTCAGAGCCCCATCCAGCCTTACCTTGAATGTTTCCAGGGATGGGGCATCTACCCCCTCTCTGTGCAACCTGTTCCAGTGGTTCACCACCCTCATTATAAAAGAAGTCTTCCTCTGATTCTACTGTTTTGAGTTCAAAAGCATTACTCTCTGTCTTATTCCAGGAGGCCCTACTAAAAAGTTTGTCCCCATCTTTCTTATAAGGAAATGAAAGACCACAATATAAGGTCTCTCTGGAGCCTTCTCCACACTGATAAACCCCAGGTCTTTCAGCCTTTTCCTCACAGGACAGGTGCTCCGGACCTCTGATCATTTTTGTGGCCCTCCTCTGGACTCTCTCACAGGTCTGTGTTTTTCTCATGGTGAGGACTCCAGAGCTGGATGCAGCATTCCAGGTGGGGTCTTACCAGAGCATAGTAGAGGGGGAGAATGTTAAACAGTCTGGTGAGGACCCCCGAGGGACACCACTTGTCACTCACCTGCATCTGGACATTATGCTGTTGACCACTACTCTCTGGATACAATCATCTAGCCAATTCCTTATCCACCAGATAGTCCATCAATCAAATCTGTAATCTTCTCAGCATATGGAGGAGTGTTTCAGTAGTCTAGAATGGAATTTAAGAAATTGTTTACTGTGTGGGAAGATATCTTGATTAATATGTATAAATTGTGTGTGAGAAAGAAACTTGCTATTTTGTATGTATTATTTAAAGTGTTATTTCTGGACTAATTTTTAATTTGCCTGTAAGTACATGCTTCTAGTACTTTGACCAAATATAATGTATATAGTTTCTGATATCCTATTGTAGCTTACAATGCAACATCACTTTTCCTATAAAATAAAAGTAATTTGTCCAACATGAATTTTGCCACCAGTTTCAATGAATCCAGAGTTTCACTTGGATTCCTAAAGTTACCATGCAGTCTTCGCATTTAGAAGCCCATTGAATCATCCATTTTCAAAAAACACTTGCTATCAATTTTGGTTGGAATCAGTGAGATTGGTTTTGAAAATACAGGTCTTTTTAAATATGACCTTCAAAGTAGCTGTTTCCAGGCATTCAGTTTTGAAAACAGTGACCTCAAATTCTTTCAAGGCAGTAGTAAAAGTGTGTGAGTTGATGGGCTTCCAGTAGCCTCCAGAGATTTAAGGAGTGTACGTGGGACTCTTCTAGCTAATGCCAGTTGTTGCAATGGTCTGGTAGATGATTTGATTAGTTACACTTTGTGCAAAAAGCAAATCAAGTGCAATTTTTAGGTATGCATGCATGCCTGCAGTGAGGACTCTAAAAAACCATTGGACCAACTGGGTACTGCTAGTCATGTCCCCCAGAGAAACAGGTTAAAGCATCTGTGAGTGGAGCTTTTTGCTTCTTTAGTTTAAGGAATTGAATTTCATAACTGATTAGCACATCAGCTACATTGCATAGAGCTTTTCATAAACTGCCAAAAATTTCCCCAAGAACTGTGTCTTCAGGGATACTCTTGTCTATCTGTTCAATGCTGTTCACTTGAAATCTCCAGGAACAAGTCATGTGTTTCCTCATACCATCTATGAAAAAGCTAATGATTGAAAAGTCCTAATTTATTTTTGCAATCAACTCCATGGTGTCTTGCATGAACTGGCAAAAAAATTTCTATCTTGATATAGAGATCTCTTGTGAACACAGAGCCTTATGGAGGTCACAGAGCAAGGAAGATGTTTGTGTCGATTTACTCCTGGAAGAGAATTTTAGAGATAAGCCGGGAGTGTCAAAAGTGACATGGTCTATGATTTGTTATGCATGGATTCAGTTTTATAGATTTTTTCCAGAATTTAAACTTAGTGTCTAACTTGTGTTGAGTCTTAAAATGTTTTGGTACTGCCACTGAGACCCAGAAAGACAGCCTAATGCTTCTGTAGAAATCCATGAGATAGAGTTGAACTCCGGTATTAAACCCTAGCGCTGCCTGCTGGCATGTTTCCAGGCTTGATTGAAGTGTGTAATGGGATAGGAGAGAACTTCACCAGTTATCCTGTGATCTGACTGCTCAATAGAAGACTGTTAGGCAATTTAACAGTAATTGGCTTGGTCTGAAAAGGTGACAGTTACCATATCCAGAGGAAAACTTGGTTGGGGAATACTCTTTTTCCAACAGATGTAGTGACTGGTATTATTTCCAACTAACCTGTATTTTGGATACTAGGTAAATAACTAATATCTATATAGTTAAAGTTATTTAGATATGCTACTACAGATTTTGAATTTGCAGATTTGCAGCAGGATAGACTGAAATATTAAAAATGTTCTTCAGTCAGTGAGTCATTTAGATGATTGAATTGGATCCTAAATATATCTGCTAATTAAGTGAGAAATATATATAAAATGAAAAATGTTTGACTAAATTATTATCTAAATATTTTATGCAGGGACTGTATTACCTTCACAGTAAAGGAAAAATGCACAGAGATATAAAGGTAAGTAAAAACTGAAAGGAATTTTTGTGCTTTTAAAATAGGCTGCATCACCTCTATACTATTATGTATCAATTTTGTATATACTTTTGAATATATAGGGTTTTTTCCCAAGGGAGGGAGGAAAAAAACTTTAAAATACATGCACAGAAACAGTTTGTTCTTTTCATTGGAGTCACACTTACTCTTCGTTTAGACCAGTGCTGTAAACTTTAGACATCAGCTGGTGTCCAGAGCAGTATGTTTAGGTGGCTGTAAGAGTGAGCTCTGTGCAAAAGACGGATTTACTCTTTCCCATAGCTTTTCCAAGCTCAGCATACCCTTCTTTTTGAACCATCTAGTGAGCAGAGCTGTTGTTTTGGCTTCTTGCTTCTTTTCTTGGTGAGCAGATTGCAGGGCAGTGGCTGCTGTTACGCGTGGTTCTTGGAGGCTGCTTCTGTCCCCTCCCTCGCATGCTAAAAATAGAGAAGGTGCTGCAAATCAGGCTATTAGCACTGACTTATTTAAATCTTCACCTCAGCAAAGCTCTATCAAAAGCAGCTTGTTCAGACTTTTACACTCTTTTACAGTTTCCTTCTCGTGCTGCCTGTTGACTTTTTGTTCCAGGAGTTCTACTGCCTAATCTTTCCAAACCTTTCCTTGCTCAGACTGCAGCTTAAACCTGGCAAGCTTCCTCCTGGAAATCTGACATTAAATTATCATATTCCTTTGTGTTGTTGCATGCTGTTGGGTTTAGTTTGTTTTTTTCCAGACAAGGAATGCAATGTATATAGCAGCTTCAACTGAGATTGCTGATTCCACTGTTCTCATTGGCTGCAGAAGAGTATTTGGGGTTTGAGCAATCATAAAAAATAATTTCTGAATGAAAGATTACTTTGAACACCAAAATTAAGTATTTTCCATTATACTTTATAGAATGCAAAATTATGCTTTGAAGTATACAGTGCACAGATACTTTTCTAAGCAGAACTGTGCTGGTAACAAATGCTTGTAGAGCTTTTCTTTTAAAAAAAAGCTGTTCTCGTGAGCATGGAAAAGTACTGTCTTCCTCTGCAGATTGCCTGACTGTTGAATTGTGTTTGCTTCCCTCAGTAGCTAAGTTACATATTTAGAGTACCTGTTCTGTTGGTCTTGAAAGGTTAACAAGGTCAAGAGCATGTAAACTGGGCTGTCACACTGTTTACCGAGCTCCATCTATAAGGCTCATTAACTGTACTTGTGCAACATGTGCCAAGTTAGTTGCATTTCACTGCAGGCCTGACTTTTCCTTCTCTGTGAAAAGCCATAATCTGTAAAAACCTGTTTTTGGAGGCTCGTCTCTGCTGCCTTTCCACCTAGTTGATGGGCAGTGCTGACATTTGGAGCTGTGTTTAGCCAGCTCCAGCCTTCACTCAACTCAACCTGTACCTGGTTCAGTCTTCAGATCGTGTTTGTTCTTGGTCCTTCTATCTTGTGATTTTATGATACAAACCTCCACTTTAGGATAATTTTGGTTATTGAACTGAAGTGAGTGGTACATAGACCCCACAAAAATGAACTCTCTAAATCTAGCACTAAACAGAATCTCTGTTGCATAAGGATGGAAAGTACTTAAAGATCACCAAGCACTTGAATATTGAGGCAGGTCCTTAAGGCTATAATTATAATAAGCATGGCTCTCTAACAAGACAAAACCAACTCCTACTTATGAAAAGAAAATAAAATTGTTTCCACTTTGACCTTTAGAGTTCCAATTTCCTTTCAGTCACTGTAAATAGAAAAAAGTAAGAATTAATCTGGATAGGCAAATCATCATACTCTTGTCTTTTGAGAGAGGTTTTGTGCACAATACAAAACTCTGTAGTACCATAGGCTAAATGAAAAAGTAGTGAAAAGCCTTGTATGTCCAAGGGGTTTTTTTTATATAACAGAATGGTAACTTGCTAATTTCACAAACATTTCCTTGTAAGACTGCAGACTTATTGAACACAGCCCTTGCTTTGTCTTTGGCCCTAGTTTGCCATAAGATCTCACATAAATTGTTTTAATACAGTATTGGAGGAACCTGCATGTTTTAATTCAAGTATACTTACTTCTTTTTAAAGGGAGCAAACATTCTTTTGACAGATAATGGACATGTAAAATTAGGTGAGTAAATATAAATTAGTGCTATTAATATTTTTATGTGCTTTAGGAAGCAGTATGCTCTATTTTGTTTAATAAAGTGATGGTTCATGTAAGGAATTAGCGAATATCAGAATTTTTTTATCTTGCTGGTAATATCTAACTATACCATCCAGTCAGCATCTGAGGATTAATGTGAGCTGTTTTGGAACAGTGATGTAAAAGAACTTCTGATACTGTAAGGGGGAGGTGAAATTCATATCACAGGGGTTTATAAGGTTTTAATAAAATGTCCCATTTAAGAGTGCTTAAATGTGAAGTGTACCTTGAAAGGTTATCTGAAAGAATCTCTTGAATAACACAAAATATGTATTTTATCATGTTAAAACACTTCATGTAACTGTTAGGTCTTTTGTGTTAGCCTGTTCTTCCTTGTGTGGGTGAGGGACATGTTTGTGCGCGTGCTTGGCAAGTGACTGAGGGGAGATGACTGATGCTATCTGAGGTACACCAAGTTTCCATTATTTGCTTTTGTTATTTATTTTTTGTTAAATATTTCCAGTATACTTAATAACCTCTTACTGTGGTGAAGCCAAACTTGTGTTCATTGTCAATTAATGATATCAAATCAGTTGTTAATTGTCACTTTGTTTTTGCCTTTTTTAATAGCTGATTTTGGAGTATCTGCACAGATAACAGCTACAATTGCCAAAAGGAAATCATTCATTGGCACCCCTTATTGGTAACTGTGTTTTACTTGGCCATTAATATAACAGTAACATATATAATAGTGTTGAAAAAAGCATGCACTGACACTTCCTGGGTAGACTTATCACTAAAGGCCGTGTCAGACTTTCTGTGTTACTTATGCCAAATCCTGAATTGGCTGAGAAAATGCCTTAATACTCTGAAAAATTGAAAGGCTGTGTACTGCCCTTATCACTGACTAATTTATCTTAATTTAGTAAAACTTAAAACACTATCCACAGTTTCTTTTTTTTTTACTTTGATCTTAAATATTTTTTTCCCTGATTTTCCATTTTCTTGTTTTATTTTTCTTTCCCTCCAGCGTAGATACAACTTTTCTGCAGCTTTTCAGTTGGTAATGAGTTTCATTTGTTTGTCTGCACAGATCCACAGATTCTTTTGCCACTTTTGAACTATTCCTCTAAGCCATTTTCCCCCTTATTTGCTTAAACTGATTGAGTTCTTTGGCACATTTCTGTTTATCTGTACTGCATCTTTATTCTTCCCACATTAAACTAGTGTGTATAATTTATCTTACCTGAAGTTCAGCCTTTCATTTTATCCTCTTCACGCTGGAAGTGGTTGTTCCCTTTCACATTGAAGCAAATGAGACACATTCTTCACTGTAAAACAGCACTTTTGTGCATTTCCCAGACAGGCATTAAAAATTCTGTAGTCCAACAGCGTAGTAGATATATGAAAAAATATGTACATAATGAAAAAAAACTACATTCAAGTATTGACTTGAAATAGTCAAGAACAGTATTTTTAGCATTTTTCTGCAATGTAAGTCACATCAAAGCTTCACTTCCTTTTCAGAATAACACGAACACCCATCAGTCATGATTGTGTGGTTTGGTTTGTGTCTCTTTCCCAAGACATCTGGGTGAGAGACTGTAACTTTCGAATTGTGCCAGGCTTCTCAAACAATCTAAAATAACAACTTTGAAAGCATTACATAGGTTAAATGCTGATGAAAAGCATCAGTTCTTCTTTGCCAAGCTTCTCAGAGATTTGAGAGAGCACAAGGGAAGCAAAATTTTTGAGATTGTGGAGAAAAAAATTTAGCTGCAGAGTGAAAGTTTTAGTGATCATTATAGGTGTCAGGACAGGTAAGCTGCTGTGCAGTGTCTTTAGTGCTAGTAACTCTCCTATTTGCCATGTTTAACCCAGGTTCCCCCTCTACCTTGGTAACTCACTACTTTTTGATTTAGAGTGATTGGTATCTTTAATGAACTCTGGAAGAAATTTATCTAAATACAGTTTAGCTATGCAAACTTCAAATAAGTCCTACCACCATACCTGCTGATGTTTTCAGATCTACAGATAAGGATCACAGAAATGCAGAATATGCTGAGTGGGAAGGGACCGACAAGGATCTTGAGTCCCACACTTAATTCTGCACAGGACATTCTCAGGAGTCTCACTGTGTGCCTGGGAGCATTGTCCAAACACTTCTTGAACTCTCAGACTTGGTGCTGTGACCACAGGATGCCTGTAATTGAATAATACATCATTTGAGATGCTGCTTGCTGATTTACTGGAGCATTTGCAAAGTTGACATTCATTTGTCATACATGTATAGAGTTATGTCTCCAGATTTACTGCTACTTTTCAGGTGATCTGGACTGATAAAGTTCAAAGGTAAAAAAAGCTAACATGTTAGCCACCTGATAGAACTTTGTGGGACAGTCAGATTCATAATTCACATTGGCCGTTCAAAAGGTGTGACAATACCTAGTGAATCATTTCCTTTAGGTATTCCTATTTATGTGTTGGTTACGTTTGTTGATTTTTGTCACCTCAGAATGTGAAACCACTTTAACTTAAATGAGGTCACCTGACCTGAGTGAGACAGACTTTACAAACTGGGAGTGCTCTGTACAGAGGTGACAGTGAGTCTTCAGGTCTCATGCATTCAGGATATGAGAAAGCTGACACTTTATTACTTTTTCTGTTAGAATTCTTTTCCTCAAAGCCAGTTGATCACTTCCTGGGGCCATGTGAATTTGGATATTATTTTGATTTTACTGTAGTTGATTAATTATACTTTAGCCTCTTTGATTGTTGGGTAGTGTTTTGTTGTGTGCCTGTAAAAAAGTCTGAGACAGATTGATTTCATCCACTTACTCCTAAATGACCATTTTAGACACTACCTATTAGTTACTTGAAGATGATTGAGGAAAACTTCGGGTATACATTATGTTTTTACACACACACTTTGCTGTATCTGTATATGTGCACTCACGTATATGCTGTGAGCTTAGAGATTGAGAGGGAAGATTGTACTAAACTTTTCTGTACAGAGGAATGTCTGATGTATGGTGAGAAGTTTACCTAAAAATCTTCTATCATTAAGGATGGCACCAGAAGTTGCTGCAGTAGAAAGAAAAGGTGGCTATAACCAGCTCTGTGACCTGTGGGCAGTTGGAATAACTGCTATAGAGCTTGCTGAGCTTCAGCCTCCAATGTTTGACCTGCATCCAATGAGGTTAGTAAGGGGCTATATCTTGGTGAGTAAAGACAGCTTGTTAAATAATCCATTTGATGAGGGGGTTTGTGGTGTTAGGGTGTGCTGCAAGGGTCTTGGGCTGTTAGTGTTCTGAATGAATAGGATAGAAATTCTAACAACTGTTTTTGGTGCATAAATGAGTAATGTTGTCCTGATTGCATCTCTTAAACTAATGGGACTTCTTACTGCCAACTAAATAAGTAGTTAATAATTCATCTCATATATGTATTGCAATGTAACCACAGAAATACTGTTGTTTTTTTTTTTCAGAGCACTTTTTCTAATGACAAAAAGCAACTTCCAGCCTCCTAAATTAAAGGACAAAATGAAATGGTAAGTACTTTTCTGTTTTGGTAGATAATGAATGTACTTTACTGGGCAATTGAGTTTAATGTTTAGCACTTCATTTTACAGGTCCAATAGTTTCCATCATTTTGTGAAAATGGCACTTACGAAAAATCCTAAAAAAAGACCCACAGCTGAAAAGTTGCTACAGGTATAAATTTATGTATGGGATATTTTTTTTGAAGTTATAAAATTAAAATATGCTTAATATGAGTGGCTGGAATTTTGATTTGTATGATTCCTTCTGTCTTGCAGCATCCCTTTGTTACCCAGCCGTTAAATCGAAGTCTTGCCATTGAACTTTTGGATAAAATGAATAATCCAGATCATTCCACTTACCATGATTTTGACGATGATGATCCTGAGGTAGGAATATGTTTTAATCATACAACGAGATTAAGTTTTTGTTTGCCAGAAAAACTAAATTATTATGGTTTATTGAACCCCAGAACGTATTGTTATCTGGGAGTAGTCTCAAAGGTTGCTTTTGATTGTGCTGCTGTGTCACATGTACAGGCACTTACCACAAGTCATTATACTTGGGGAAGAGAAGCTTGAAGAGGTGTAACTACTTTAAAATTTTGTTTATTGCTCTTCGACAATTCTGCAACAGTAAATGTGGTCTGCTTCTCCAGTCCTGAGCTTTGTCATGTGTTCTACTGTTTCTTTGTGAAGTTATCTTTCCATTCATCTGCAAAGAAAGCATTTTCATAAAAATAATTTTATACCTGTGTAGGGGACAGTATGATCCTGTAGGTTTTTTTGTCAAATGGTTCGATGTGTGTTTTTTGCAGCTGGTATTTTTTGATCTTAGAATGCTCTGAAATTTGATTTCACTTGTGGTTTTGTCGAAGACAAAGTTTCTGTTTTTCTGCTTTAACAGCTGGGAAAAAGTAGCCTGCTTATGTAAGATGATAAACAGTGCAGGACTGAAGTGTTTATTAAATAAGAGAAAACTGATATTCTGTTACTTCATCTTATCTTGTACTTCACTGCATATTAGTGAATACTTTCCAAATGTTTACTGTTCCCTAACTGATGGCCTTTTTTTGGAAGAGGAAATGTAATCCTTTCAACACAAATGCTATTGATTCAATAATTACATACTTCTGGTTTTTTAGTGGGTAAACTAGTCTAAAAATGCCTTCAAAGGAAAAAAAGCTTAAAAGAAGCAACTGCTTTAATAGATTAATTTTCAGATTTTACAAGTTAAATAACTTTTACTTTCTGGAACAGCAAAGACAAGTTGACGTGCACCAAGTCTATCTTAGAAGCTGAAGTAAAAAAATGTGGAAAGAAGCCAAAGTGAAATAGATAATTTTTTGTGTTGAGTGCAATGCATATTTTCTGAAAGAGGGGAGGAGAGGAAAGCATGATGATTGAATAATGGTTAATACTTTTAAAAGCAAATGCACATAGTAGCATTACTCTTCCTGTAATGAGTCCCTTCAGTGCACATTTTATCGATAGTTACTTGTAGTTTACAAACAGTGTTCACACTTTTGTCTGCCTTGTGACTTAGCTTTAAGAAGGTTCTTCTGTTGTCTAGTATATTACTTATCAGTTATCCCATAATGGAGTGTGGTATCAGGAGCAAAAGCTATGCCTTGTCTGGGGAGAAAACAAAGAGAAAACAACTTTCCAGCAGTGATCAGAGAAAACACCTAATTTCATCACTTAAAAGAAGCTGGACTGGCTGACAGTACGGAGGGCGAGTGCACCGCTGGTGTGTCTTTAGCGATGCATTCTTCAGACACAAGTTCATTTGTTATCTTACACTGCTGATGGTTTCCTGCTGCATTTTTGGGCTTTTGTGCTATGCATACTGATACTTCTCCATCACTGTTCATCACATGGCCTTGAGCCCTCCTGTGAGCTTCAGGCATTGTTACCTGTGCTGCTGGACCATATTCATTGAATGGACGATTTAGATATAAGAGACATTTCTCCCCTGCCTTGTTGCTGGTTAATTTTCCATGAAGGCATTTAAGGCACTTGCAAAGTGAGATTCATATGACACTTGGAAAAACATTTTATTTTACATTAAGTAAGTCTGGGACCCACCTCTGTGAATAACGCAGGTGGTAATGAATTATCTAATGCCTCTTGAGCAAGTTTTGTGTTTCAGAAAAAGAACCTTGCCACAGGCAAAGCAGTTGTTGGCACTGTGGTCTTTCCTGTAATAAAATGAATGGAATAAGAAGTTTATGTTCTCCTTTTATACAAAATTGAACTTGCTCCAAAACTTGCCTGCTCACAGAGGCAGCTGGAGATGTTCATATGAATTTAGGGATTGACCAGTCCTGTATTTGTGGCAATCCCCTGAATGCATCCATCAAAAATAAAATGAAGCGACAAAACAAGGGGAAACGTAATACAGTATGAAAACACTGGTGAGAATCTTGAGCCTCAGACCTACTCCCCTGTTTTAGAGTTTTGCATTTTATGGGCTGGTGGTGTTGGTGTCTTTTTTTTTTTTTTTTTTTTTTTTTTTTTTTTGGTGGATTGTTTTTCACTTTTTGAGATTTGAGAGCTTTTCTGTGGTGGTCTTTGAAGTCAAGTCTGCCGACTCCTGTACTGAGAGCTCTTCACCTGGCCTGTGCTGCTTTTATGGGGATACGATCTGTTGCTGCTTGGATAGTCTGCAGAGTTGTGTCGGTGAAGTAGAAATTAAGATGTGAATTTGCCGCTTCTGAGGAGTGCCATACTATGTCTTTAAATCATTGTCAACTCAGAGGTGAAATGTTTAATGTGTAAAAACAAAACAAAAAACATGCCATCATTTGGTTTAATCAGAAAGGTTCTTTTGTTCATACAGTTATTGTATATTGTTATTTATTTGGCAATAGTATCTGAAACTGATATTCCCTACCCCGGGAGGTCTAGTTAGTTTCCCTTTTAGTCATAGACAGGATTTGCAGTTGTGACTCTGCTTTCACTCCCTTAAGAATAAACCTTTGGAGATATTGACAACTGCCTGTTCATGACATTTCTGTGACAGTGATTCTCATGATGGATGTGATATTAGCCAAAAAGATTGCAAAGAGGGAAGTGCTCACTCATGCCTTATGCTTAGTACAGTCTAAGTTTTGGGGATAAAATTGCTTTTGAGATCTGTACCACAATGGATGTGGTACAAAAGGCATTTGTGTCAGGAAGTTAACCTGCATTCCTTTGTCCTCTTGCACAGCTCAGATGTCAGGTGTTTGTATCAGCTTGTTGTCAGTGTATGTATTTCAAGGTGACTTGAGGACTTAGTCCTCGTGACTGAGAGATGAAGATTTGACTCCTTCACGTAATTCTCTGGTCTGGAGAAGGTGGTATGAGGGCAGGCTCTGTCTGTTGTGCAACACAGGCACCTGTGCCAGGATGCAAGGCTCAAAATATCACTGCAAAGGCAAAAATAGCTCCCAGCTCCCCTACAACTTCTGCTGGCATTACATATGCACACACATCATACACAACTGAGTGGTGCCTCTTAATAAAAGATTATAAATAAGCAACTGTCAGCACTTAGATGAAACCTTGAAATGCACTCTGACCTATAGCAAACCATTTTTTAAGCCCCAAACAATGCACAATAAACAAAATGAAACTTTAGAAGGAGAGGATTGACATAAGTTGTGAGAAACAAAAAACTGCTGATGAGATGTGGGAGAAAATACATACCCACAATCTACAAGTCTTTCCTGTTTCAAAGAAGAGCATAGTGAACATAAATGGGAGGTGAAACAACATGTACATATGTGTTGGATCCTAATGGGAAGTAAAATAATAGTGTGTGATGAAAATGGATGAAGTTTTCTGATAGTATTTGAGGGGTAAACAGAGTTGCTGAGCTATTCATGACTCACTGTGATAGTACAGCAGTTGAAGTTTTGTAACTGTCAGCACCTTGTAGTCAAAAGTTGCCCTGTGAAGAATGTAATTATTTTATATAAAAGCAAAGCTAACATACCAGAACATCATAGCATCAGACTGCTTTAATTAAAAAAGTGTTTTGCTGCCACATATTCAACACAGAAACGGAGCGAAAATGTGCTTTTCAGAGACTACTTGAGCTAACATCATGGGAAAATAACTTTTTTTAAAAAAGTAAGATTTCATTACAAAGGACATATGAAAGCATAATGTTAGGATTTGTGTTGCTAATTTTGGACCTGATTTATATACATGTTGTGGTTTAGGAATGGTGCTTCCCAATTCACTGCCCCCCACTGACACTCTACCAAACCACATGCCACTTGCTTGCTCCCCCTTCCTGCTCCCATGGGATGGAGTTGAGAATTAAAGGCACAAAAGTTGAAGATTATGAGTTAAGAAAAATTTACTGGGAACAGTAATGAGATAAGAAACCAAACAGTAGCAGCAACAATATTAATAACAGAAGTGTAGGAAGAGAGGGTGATTCACATACAAGAATGTTCTCTGTGGACCCCCAAACAATGAACAATAGCGGACAGTGTTGACGTTTTTCGACTGGAAGCCACGCCCTTCTTCTCAGAAGCCAGAGAGCTCTTTCCCTCTACCCCTGGGAATAACAAGAGGTGGTGTAGAATAACCCCTGGGTCCTAGACAAAAACCATAGGACAATATGGTTGTTAGCTGATCTTGTACTCTTGTTAAGAACTTAAATTGTAGTTTCTAAGGGAACCTGCAGTAGTGCTTGTAGAAAGCAGAGAGAAAATCCAAGGGGAAAAAAAAAAGTATTAAAAGTTCAGTATACTTCATCCTGTAGAGAAGTAAATGAAAATTCAGGGAAAAAAATAGAAATGGAATGTAAATATGAAGGTGAGTACGTAGAAATTATGCTATCTCTCTTGCCACACAGCACGAGAGTACCAGGAATACCTTTCTACTCAGCTTTGAAAATCTCAGGCAAATTTCTCATTACCTAAACAACCTAATTGACGACTTTTTAGGAATCAGTTTAGTTTGGGATAATGACTGGAGTATCTAATGGAATGAAATTCTGCCAGTGAGTCAGATTTAGTCTTGCTGTTTCTTTTGAAAACTACCACTACCTTAAGCTGAATGATGAAAAAAGGAAATGCTAAATGAACAGAGACAAATGCTGGCCAGCATTATATTTGCCCAGATCTGATGTTCTAAAAACCCTTATCTTGAGGACAGTCAGGAGTTGAAATGCTTTTAAGTAATTCTAACCTTAAGTATAAAAAATTGCATGCAGTCTTTATATTTAGCTTTCACTTTCTTTCTTTCTTTCTTTCTTTCCTTTTTTGATATTAGGCTACAGAAGCCTGCTAAAAACTGTCACACGATACTGGCTTTCAAGTGAGCATATTTTGGTACTGAAATATTTTGTTTTTCACTTCTAGCCTCTTCTAGTGCCTCACAGAATTCATTCAACAAGTAGAAATGGAAGAGAAGAAAAGACACGCTCTGAAATAAACTGTAAGCACGTGTGATATGACAATATGAAGTACTCTTAAAATAATCATTGATGCTGTTTCAACTGGTATTTTGGGTATTTGATATACACAGAAACTTTTTTAATGATATATAGGAAAATAAAAGCATGCTGTTTCACTGAAGTGTATAGATTCTAGATGACTATGCAAAAGAAATAGTGTAAAATATTTGGCTACACCCTTTGTCAGCACTTCTGTGAGGCTCACTGTTGCTTCATCTTAATTGAACAGGACACAACCTGAGCTCTTCTGAGAGCTGATATAGCTTTGTATGCCACTCCAGCAAGGATATTCAGGGCAATGTCAGATTCAGCTGGGTAACAGAATGGCAAAGGAATATTTTTCTTTCCTTAATTATCTTACTTTCGCTTTTGAATTGAAACAGTCACATCGAGATCAGGAGGGGAGGAGGTTGATCACTGGCTTTTAAAAACAGACTTCATCCCCCAGATTGCATTAATTCTTTGTTTGAATTAAATCAGAGCAATACGTAGAGCTTTAGCTGTCTTTTCTTAAGCTGAAGTTAAGGGGAGAAGTGTTAAAGACATTCTGCCAAACTGGTGTCCTAGGAAATGTGATTAGTTTGCTCCTAACTTCATTCAACACTCCTTAGTGCTAGTGAGTCTCCCAGCAGCACAGAATCAGTAGTGAATTCACACCATGGATATGCTTTTTCTATAAATTACAGCTGTATGGTGCCTCTAAGGAAGATCCTTTACTGCCCTCTTTGCTGAATGGTTTTCCTGTTCCTCATAATGAGTAGGTGATGCAAATGGTGATTGTGCTGCCTTTTGTGATAAAAGAGTACTTTCTGTGCCCATTAGTTTCTAGCAGGCACAAATTGGATATGTCCATGTGTCAGGAGTTTCCATCAGTGGAGATATGATACACTCATTAAACAGTTTTTCTTTTTTTGGTAGCCTTGGGAGCTAAATTTTGTGTAACCACAGTCGAACTTAAATTCTTGTTTTCCTGTTTTCCTCTTTAGTTGGTCAAGTAAAGTTTGATCCACCTTTGAGGAAAGAGACAGAGCCACATCATGAATTTGTGAGTAACAAGCATCACGTGCTATGCTCTGCACATTATCCCCTGCAAATATCTGTGCAGGAGATATGTAGCGTGCTTCCTTAGCACTACTAACTTGTTAGTGATTTTGCTGACAGATTGTAAGATTATGTTTCTTTGATGCTATTACACTATATGCTGCAAAACTCCTTGTTTGTGGGCTCTGCTGAATGTGATGGATGTGCTAAGCAGCAGCATTTTGTCTTGTAGGTTTCCTCTATCCTTTATACGTCATTGCTGAGGATATAATTTCATTTATTTATGAATTTTTTATTTCAATTGTAGAATTACTGTGCGTACTCAACTTTTGCTCTCTGTTGTTCTTGTATTGATTGTGAAAATAGTAGAATGGAGTAGAATTAGGGCAGCGATATGGTGCCTTTTAAAAGAATTTCCCGTGTGAACAATCCTTCTGTGACCCTGCATCACACTTGAGCCATGCTGAGTCTGGCAGTGGAGGTATTCTGTAAAGGTGGATTGCCAATGTCTTCATATGGACCCATCGATACAAGGGGTATGAGATCTCAGGCTGTGAGGGAAAAGGTGTCTGTGCTGTCTCACACACACGATTACAGAAGATTCTTCTATGGAGACTGTTGCTTTCCATGTTTGTGCACTTTGGGCAGCTTCTTCACGTTCCTGGATAAAAAGATAAAAAGCCTGCTTCCTCACTGCAGACTTTTGTGTTCTCTTTGTTTTTCTAAGGCAGATGTTAAGGTGAAAAAGTTGGCTTAGTACATAGGTGGGAGGGACACTGGTTTTCCCTGAGTTGATTTTGGGAGTGATGTGTACCTAGGAATGTACTTCTGTAGTCTACAAACCACATGTGAGTTGGATTTCTGACACAGATTTCCTTGTGATGCTCTATAGTTGTACTAAAATCTCTTCCCCAGTGCTTTTCCCTTTGGTAGTGGGTCAGCTGGCTCTGGGTGTCTGAGGTTGTGTATAATCTTGCTCCTCCTCAGAACTGGCTGGACAGGGAGCCTGCAGTTTCTGGTGCCTGTTTGAGATGGAGGAGAATATCTTACCAAATCACACAGAGGATTTAAACAAGTATTTCAGATGTGTTATTTAGACCTTAACATAACTGCATAACAGCATCATTTAGGAGCCCTGGTTATGTAAGGCTTTTTATTATTTTTTATAATTTTTTATTATATTTTATTAAATATAATGCAGTGTTTCTACCATAAACTTACTAGTTAACTCAAAATTATTTTTGAACTGATTCCAAGTTATCCTGTCTTTGCCTCCCTGTTGCATGGTCTGGATTGTAAAGAAAATACAATTGGTAGCAATGTATAGTTCAAATTAACAAGCTTTTGCTTGTTAACAGCACACCTATACACACATAGAATCATAATTGCAAAAATATATTAGTGGAGCAACTAAAGTTTTGAAAATACTTTTCCCATTTCATTCTTTTTATCGGTCACTGACTACAAATCAGTAGAAGGTGGACAACTCCATGGGGCAGTGGTGCTTTTATTGCACCTTAGGAACCTGAGTTGCTAAACTGTGGAGAGAGATTTTCTGAAGGGATTAAAGCAGTTCTTCAGAGCACTTTTTTGGCTGTTCTTGAAAGGGAGGAATTGAGCCTTTTCCTACATTGTGTGTTAACAATCGGGACCTTTGCACTTTGGAATCTCAGAAGCTCTTGCTTCTCAGAGGAGGGGCATGAACAGTCCCAATTAATTCTGTTGATAAGAAAGTATCTTAATATTGTCTATTCTGGTCAGACATTGCATACTTGAAACCTGTCCAAAGAACTTGTCTCATCTCCCTGTCTATAACTGTTTAGATCTTTCTGAGGAGGAAAATTAACTCTTCCATGGCTTATATCAGAGCATGAAGCATGCAGACCTGATATGTTCTTTCCAGATAAAACAGAACTCTCATTTTAAAAATAATGATTTTGGATCCAGAGACCAAAGAATAAGCATACAGGTATGGATTAGCTATAGAACCAGTAGACAATTTAAATTGGCATATCAATTGCAAATGAGAGACCTGTTCAAAAAATGGATGCTTTAGCAAAGAGCCTTAGCATAAACCAGTATGTGGGAGAAGTTTGTAACAATCTACACACTCTGGGAGCGAAAGTCTTTGAATTGGAAGAGGAAGCAAGAGATACCTCTTCCTCCAGCAATAACAGTTTGGATCCATTTTCATTAAAGCAGTTCTGATGCTTTTGCTTCTGTCTCACTAAAGCTTCTGTCTCACTTAAACACTCAGTTACTTGTGGGTATGAGTGCACAAAGGACTGGACCACTGCAGCATGAGGAATTATTTTCAGTGGTGCACTGAGATGCTGAACTGGCCATACTTGCCTCTTACTGGGACAGTTTGTCACACATTACCACAGCTCAGGTGCTGAACAATAAATAATTCATCATTTTGGTGTGATTCAGTAGTGTTTGGTAATGTGACCATATCCTTAGCTATGTTTTACCCCCATCCCAAGAACTGTCTTAACATGGTTTGAATTTCAACTAACAATATCTTTTTTTTTTTTTTTTAGCAAGAAAATTTACATTTATGTATACCTGGCTTTCAGTCACAATATAAATAATTTGAGTTTCTTGCTCTCTATCTAATGAACAGCCTGACAGTAGCGATTTTTTGGACAATTCAGAAGAAGTATACTACACTGCAAGATCTAACCTGGTATTTTTCATCTTATGCCTTTCTTTGTCAGTGTTAGTTTTGTCCTTATTTTCCTCTTTCAAAACTCATGTTTTGTCCTGTTGTTGTACTGGTGTTTTCATCTGTTTAAAAGCCATTCAATATAAGAATTAGTCTATATGTGTATAATGTAGAAAGAAATTCTTAACTTAGTATGTGCAGCATTCACAGTATTTGTTTGTCTATGTATTCGTGTTTAGTTGAATCACTTTTATAGAAGGGACTCAGTATTTTACATTCATTCTAGTTTCTTTAACTACCATACTATGCATAACTTGTTAATTTTTTGGAAGGTGATTGAAAATAGAAGAAACATACTCTTTTTATTTTTGTCTGGTAGTTCCTTTAAATGGTCTCATAAAAGACTAAAGTTATATAAGTGTTAAGTCTCTGAATTCTCCAGATGGTAGTTATGTTACAAGAATGAGTGTACACTTAATAGAAATAACAGAAAGTGGGATCATAGCTGTTTTCAATGGCATTTGGCATTGATTATAGTCTGATACATTTTCTGAATTTTCTCCTACTGCACTGTTAAAATATTTGGTTGTTGACATTGCAGTGTAGCAATTACTCTAGGAAGTGAGTTTTCTTATTTCTCTGCTCTTTGTAGTTAGATGTGTAATGCATTTAAGTCTTGGATGTCTTCATGTTCTGTTGAAAAAAAGAAAGAAACATTTTGAGTTAAATGAAGAGCATTACTCTGCTAACTTCCTGAGATACGTGAATGTTTAATAGAAGTGCACTGAGAGGAAGATGGAAAACTGGGGTGTTTAGGAATGTCTTTTTTATGTGGTGTTTTTTATCCTTGCATTTTTTTGTTTGTTTGTTTTGACATCAGTTGGCTTGGTGTAACTTGAATCTGCCAAAAACATAGTTACTGAAAGCTTAGACAGTCTTCCCCTTTCTTAAAAGGAAATGTCTGTGTTGCTTCACTATAAGAATGTTTCACAAACCGTTTTGAGATCAGTAGCTTAGATTTCTCTGCCTGGTGGGAACACCTCCATCCTGTGCAGTTCCTCTGGTTTTGGAAGTGTGGTTTTGGTTTTTCAGTTTGGTTTGCTTCTGGTTTCCTCTTTCTGGTTTAACACTCTTTAAAATTTGTTTAAGGTCACTTTGTGTTGTTGCGTATTTTACTAACCTGGTATCTGGGGGTCTAAGAGCTGAATGAGAACGTCTCTCCTAGCTGGACTGTCATTTTACCCCATGCTGTTCAGAATACTCTTAAAAATTACAACCATGATGAAACTTAAAAAGTACTGTTGTTGTCACAATCATCAGAGGGTGTTTAAAGTAATTCTACAGCACTTTGTGTTTCACTGCTTTTGTCACACCTCCTGTGTTCATTGTGAAGCAAAGAGGAGAATTCTGAGTTGGTGGTAAATGCATCTCCTGTTTGTGAGATTCTTCCAGTAAGACCTAATCCTTAGAAGAAATAAGTACCAGTTGGTTCATTGTTCTGTTGTGGACCAGGACACACTAATCAGACATTCTGTCTCTCTAATTCCCTCACTCCCCACTCCTGCTCTGACAGTATTGCTTTCAGGTATGTTTGTTGCAAAATGATACGTGGATTTTTCAAATGTCATCAAGAGGAAAAGATCGTACTTTTCCATATCACTACTACTGTTGGGGCTCTTTCCCATGCTGGTTTTATAAAATACCTTATGAACAATAACTGCTTTGCAGGGCTATCTGTCTCTAAAATCCTAAAAGAAAAATAATTATAAATCAAGGCATACTTTGGACTAAATACAGTTGAGGTTGAAAAAAAATTTGAGGAGTGAGTGACAGTGTTTTTACCTATCACCTAGCATTTTGCACAGCTGGACTGATCACATGGCAATTTATGCAGTCACTTTGCACATTAACTTTGAAACATTTGATGCCTATGATGTGGTTACCCTTAAAAATCATTCCCCTCTTTTTCTTCTTCCCCTTCTTCCCCCGTGCAGTTCTGAAATAGTAACGTGGATCTTGCCAGAAGAATGGGGAAATTCAGTAAAGGTCTTGTTTGCAGGGAAAATTCCACATCCAAACCCCAGGATCCCTTAATGCAAATTGCAAACAGAAAGGACAAGATAGTACTTCTCTTTGACTTACTGCAAATATACCCTTTTGATTCATAGTTAACTATATAACAGACTATTTTGCTCTAGGTACAATGTAGGCTCTTTTGTCTTTCAGGATAGATTTTTTTTTTTTCCATTTTTCTGCAACTAGATAACAAGTTTCTCAGGTAGTTACTTGGGTACCTTCTGTCATTTGAGATTTTCTTGCACATGCTGCTTCCTGTCATTCATAGTTCTTCATGTTCCTGTTTTGTCATCTTTGTCTTATGTGCACATTAGACTTTACATTAGGAAGACCTTTTCACTATTTTCTGTGTGTTTTAAAAGCAGTTGTTTGGATACAGGCTTAAATAAGTAGGAGAGCTGAGCATTGCATTTGCAGTGAGCTTAGGAAATGGTTTAAATTCAGTCATCTCTAAAAATATGTCTTCCGTTATTCTAGGACATTTTTTAAGTTTTTTATGCTATTGATCCTGGGAAAAGTACCAGAAAATCCGGTGGCTAACTAAGTATATGGCTGTTCATCTTTTACTGCAGCAGCCACCACAGCGGCAGTCTCAGGAGTGAGTTGGCATAGTAGGGCCGAATTTCTGTGATTTGAAATGTTTTTTGCTATAATTATGGAGATTTTCAGAAGTTGTCCAAGTGAATGCCATCCTGAGGAAAAATGCAACTTCTTTCAGGTTATTTTTTTCACGAGATGAGTTGCCCATTGGATTCCCTGTGTGGCATTGCCGGTGGCTGTGTCATTATGCTGGAGGGAGGTGCAGGGGGTAGAGAGAAGCTGGGAGTAAGGACTGTTAAACCCAGCTTCTGCAGATCTGTTGCTGTATGTGGAATTGCCTTTACTTCTTGGAGGTGACCTGTTATCCTTACCATTGCTGGAGTCTGTCAGGGGTAATCTATGTGAGAATTTGGCCTCTGGTCCCAAAAGCCCCATTTCTGAGAAGCAAATGAGAAGGTCACGTTGACCAACTGAAAATATTTTCATTTAGGTCTGCAGTGAAATACTGTGGCAAAATCTTTTTCTTCCCACTCATAGTGAGCTGAAAAATAATTCCAGTTCATATGCAGTAGACTGAGCTGCATATCTTGTTAATTTAGAAAAACCATCAGAGAATCGCCCAAAAAAGATGAGGAGGGAAGGAACCCCTGGTGATCTCTAGCTTACTCCTGCTTAAAATAGGGGCAGCTTCCAAGCTCGATTCAGAGATGACTTTGGGCCCTCTGGCTTTGCTGTGGTTGGCCACATACATCGCAAATGTGTGCTGCTGATGTGTAGTTCTCTCCTTGGCTGCTGGAACTACCAAATGCTGTTCAGTCTAGAGTTGCCCTTCCTGCCCCTAGCCAGCTTATCCTCAGCCTCTTCTTGTGTCTTTGGTGGATCTGTCCTAGTTCCTGGACTTTTCAGTTGTCTGTGTTAAACCCCAGGATGTTTTGTTGCCTCCTCTTCCAGCTTGAAGTTCTTCTAATGAGCAGCCCACTCTTTTTTATTTTAGAGAGTGGTTTCATAGTAACGTTGGGCAACTACCTCAGCACCTGGCCCTAGTCTGCATCATCATCCTAACAGATTTGTAACACTATAGACAGTGACTTATTTTTTTCTTTCTATTATAGGAAAAATTAAATATTTAATTTAGCCTGGAGTATACAACACACAGTGAAAATTCTACTACCAAAACACACAGCTGAATTCTACTGTTTTAGAAAGTGACAGAGGAGCTGAACAAAACTTGAATTTGGCGTCTCAGGTTCCAACCTACGGTTGTTTTCAGTTGTTACAAACGTAACATTCATTCTGTACTACTTTAGCAATTAATTCAGTAAGAGGTTTGCAGCTCCCATGCAGTCTGAATTGCGGTACTTGCTGGATGCATTAATGCATTTGGTCCTATTTAAATAACTAGGTTGTGGTTGGTTTTTGTTTTCTTTTGGTTTTAAATATACTCTAGGTTTAATAACTTGTGATAGTTTTTGATAACACTTCTAGGAATGCAATGTTTCAGCATAGCTATTCTTTGTTTTTTAATTATTTGTGGCAGAAAAACTAAAATATTGGTAGGAAAAAATCAAGTTAAAGAGATTGACATAGGTAATAGAGAACATTGCCCAGGAGAATTTTTCTTCAATTTAAATAATTTTTCTCCTCACACATGCATACATTTGTTTTTTCTTTACTACATGTAAGCCATGAAAACTCCTATCCTAGTTAGCTAATGTAGCTGTAAAAACATATTGCAACTATCAGTGTGGAATTTTGGAGAGTCTCTTCGTATTTTGTTTGGCTTTAGGTAATGAAATTGCATGTGGTCCTTAGGATCAGAAGAAAATAAGTGGAAATGGGGAGAAAAGTACCAATGGTTTTTGCTCTTTCTTTTCCTTCCCTGTATGTTTTGGGTATTTTCTGCCTTGGCAAAAGTAATTGAGAAAATGAGATGCTCAATTTTATTGCTAGGAGGCAGCTTAAAAATGCTGTGTGCAAGTGCCTGTTGCATGAAGGAGTTACCACAGTGAGTTAAGATAGTGGTGGTCCATTCCACGGGTGTGAAATAGTGTTGTTTGTGCCAAGGTGACGTTCACAGACACGAAATACGAGGGAAGAGGGGAACAGGGATTGTGTAGCAGTAATGCACAGTAACCTCCATCAGTAACCAGAAAAGAATTATATTTAGTGTGTTTAAAAAAATATACATACAACTTGCTGTTTCTGAGGTGTTAAGAAAACCAAAGAAGTTCCAGAACGCACTTTTTATTGAAATAAAGGCATTAAAAATACAGCATGTGCATTAGGTAATATTAGGCTCTTTTAAAAATTAACTTCCTCTTTGATGAAGCAATGTGATAGGAATTTCTTAATCATTTTACTGAGAAAGGGATGTGTGTGTGCCTTCCCATTTGATATGTTAGTAGTCGGAAGGTGATTTGTGTTCTTTGAAATTCAGAGTTACTTCCCCAGCATTTTGTAGATATAAAGTCTTAATTTTGTCACTTCAAATGGTCTTGTTTCTCACTGGATTTCAAGAATAGCAAATGTAACTGTGAATTGCTGGATGGCTGTATACATTCAGTTTTGTTTATGACGGCCTGAACACCTAAAAATAGATTTCCAGTACAGCTCAGCCCTACAGAACAAAGTAGGAACGTAACTGTTAAAGGTGCATTAACAATTAACTTTCCATGAAATTCTGCAGAAAATATAGTAGATTTTTAAAATTTTAAAATTTTAAAATTTAAGATTTTGCAGATTTGAGCACTCCTAGGGAATTTGTTTCATAGAATGCCCTTTGCTTTATCTTTGCTTTGAGGAAATCTGTATACTGTTTTTAGTCATTGATTACTTTGCACATGTAATTTATCTGATTTGTCTTTCTACATGACAGCTTCCTTTAGTGTTACTTAAGCTATTGAGAAGAACTGGTAATAATTCCCTGTGTTACCTTCTTTTCCAAAGCAGTTACTGCCAGGAAATAGCACACTTCGTCTTGTACACAGATGAGACCCTGAGATTAGCTCAGCTGGTTAGAGCCTGGTGCTAATAACACAAAGGCTTTGGGTTTGATCCCCATAGGGGCCATTCACTTAAGAGTTGGACTCAATGATCCTTGTGGGTCCCTTCCAACTCAGAATACTCTGCGATATGAGTTGTTTCAGGAACGAATTGTTGGTAACCTGAGGCTGAGTGCAGAATAATCTGGAGCTGCATCTTTGAGTCAGTACACAGATTATTGACCTCTTCTCATTTCTGCCAGCTGTATATCTCAAGATTCTATTGGAATATATCTGTCTAGTCACCCAGATTTATTCTGTGTCAATGTTGTCTGATCTAAAAAGAATTTTAATTAACTAATCAGCATTATTTGTATATTAAATGACAATATTAGTGTAAGTTGATAAAGTTGTTGGGTAACTTTGCATCATTTAGGAATTAACACTAATCTGTTCTTTCCAGTGGGAATCCACAACTGATAAGATTTCATATCTTTATGTGTGGCTTTAAAAAACTCCAGTTATATTGGATGATTAAGTGTAACAGCTCACTGGAGGCTTTGCAGGATACATGCAGCATTTATCAATGTTTTCATATCAAATATGTAGCGAGAAAGTTTATAAAATTGTAGCTTCTGGATGTATTTGAAATAGAAGGTAGAAGAAAAACGTATTTAACTTTTTAGAAGCTTTCTAGCTCTCACTATTTATCTGTCAAGAGTGCAAAAGAAGGAGTTTCCCTGGCAGTGGTGTACTTCACCCCACAGTTGGAGGGAAAGCCAGCAATATTTAAAGGGCTCTGGAAAATTCCACATATCCAGTTAAAATCATAGTCAAATAAATCTTACACAACAGTGAACTGAATCAAAACAAAGCTTTTACCCTTTAAAAGCATTGAAACATAAGTCATTCTGGCAGATGTCATTTTTGATAAAGAAAATTCTGGTTATGCTTAAGTCTGGTGACAGAGGAAGGCTCCTTATGTTTTAGGTGGGTTTATTTATTTTCATTTATTAATTTTCCTGTCATTGCTGTACAGTGTATTCATAGCCATACCTTGCACAGTGTGTAAATTAAAGTGGACAGATATTTAGGCTCTGTCCAGCATAACATCTTTGTTTCTCACTTCTGAATGATGTGATTTTGCAACATTCAAGGCTTTTCTCTTCAAAGTGAAAAATCTCAGATTTCATTATACTGATCTGGGCTTATTTTTCTCAACAGCTTCCCAGTCTTTGTTCTGGCATCCTCTCACATAGGCTCACACAACCTGTTTAACCTCCTTGCTTGTGAGTCTGGTGATGTCTTATGTTTCCAGTCTTGTTATTTCCTGCTCTGAAGCCCAAATCCTCAAAATACCCGTGTTTACAGAGGGAAGGGTTTGAGATTGCAGAGAAATAGTATAAGTATTCCAAGTAAAGGAAGTTAAATCTGTTTCTTTGTGGTGGATTGTAGTCCATCAGCTGGTGGTGAAGAGCAGCAAAAGGGAATTACCTGGGTATAAGGAGACAGAGATTGGGCTTGATGAAGAGACTGAAACTGTGGAGGGCCTAGGATGGCCTTTGTTGAGGGAAGGATACTTGTTGAACTTGTTTGGAGCAAGGAGCAGGAGGAATCAAAATCAAGGCATAGGAGGATGATCAAACTGTGGAGAAGGAAGATAAAGATAGCAGAAGGGATCAAAAATACATGGTTGAGGCCTGACACCTTCCTCCCCATTGGCATGGCCACTTGTGAGGCCTCTCTTCCTAGATCCCCTGACAGGTGTCTAGAGGGAAAGTTGGGCAACCCTTCTGAGTCAGATCCATAGAAGTGGAGAGAGTTTGGTGGGTTTGGGAGATCATTTAATTCTAGAACAAAGAAGTGTAATAAAATTGATAAAGAGATTGAAAAGTCAATCTCTCCATGGTTCAGGAAATGCCAGCATCAGGCGTGCCTTTGCAATTTTTATTCAACCTTCTGATCTATACATTCTTTTACATCATTTTACAGAGTGTTTTCCCCTCAATATCTCACTTGTTTGGGGAAAATATGTAAAGTTACTGTAGCAGTCAAATGCTACTGATAGCTGTGGTAGACACATCTATGTGGAAACTACTACTTAGCTTTACAGAGCAGTATCGAGAGTGCAGTAAACAACCTGAAACTCCTTGCCAAGCAGAAAACAATGTCCATAGCTTTGTATTAAAGTGGTTGCCCTTCAGCCTGGTACTGAGGGCTGCGATGGTTTCTGCTTCATCAGCTTGGAACACTGGAAAATCTAGTGTGAGACTTTTCCTCTGATTTTTAAAAATGCCCTTTTGAGAGATCAGCCCCATCTAATCTGAATTTATTGCTCTTAAAGCTTGAATATCTGGGCATCATGATGAGGGATGGCATATTTTGATATGAGTTGCAGTTCAACAGAAGATGTTGGGAGATCTTTAAAATGTTTTCTGGGAAGGAACAGTGTAGCTGTATTTATCACTAATTTAGGTGAGCAGTAGTTTGTTTCTCCTGGTGAATACACTCAGTATCTTGGGAGCAAATTTATGCTCAGGTTTTTCCTGTTGAGATACACCTGAAGAGAAAAGCACCCTTTCATTATAGCAGTCTCCTCCTGGCAGGTGCAGGTTTGATCGTGTTTCAGTGGGGTCCCTGTATTCCCTTAATGTATTAAATTTGTATGCCATTATAGTGTTTAATTAATGACAGTGTTGGAAGCCTATTGCCATATCTTTTTCTTTGTAGCCTATACTCCATGATTGTTGGAGTGTTTGACTTCGTTAATACTGTATTTTTCTTTTCAATACAAAAGGTGTTCTTAAAGCGTACACGTATTGTTATAACCAGAGCTATAAGAACATTTCTTGTCCTCTTTGCTTATTTTGTTAATGTCCCGTGTGCTAAAGGGATTTTAGACTCCCTGCTAGAACTACTCCCCATCTGAAATGACTACTACAATGTATCAGTGAGGGGTAGTAGGGTCCTCTTATTACTTTTTTTATGATGTTTCTTTTCCATTTTTGTATTATTTTTGTTGTTATTTTATTTACTTTTCTGCAGCTGACTTTATTTTAGGAAAGGATCTCTGTGTCTGCAAGGAAGATGCTAAGTTCAGAGTTTTAAAAGGAGTTGGAAATGCAGCAGCTTGGCAGAGAGGAGATTTTTGAGTGCAGTGGGCCTGAGAGTGGTATTAAGGGTCAGGAAAGCCAGAGAAATAAGCTAGTTTGGTACCTCAAGTGTGGCAGAGGGGATAAGATAACAGCAGCACGACTCAGGGTATGTGTTTGATGCTCACCTGCTCATCTTAAAAGATTCGTTCTCTTATATTTTTAGGATCTACAGCTAGAATATGGTCATGGTCCTCAGTGCGGCTACTTCTTGGGTGCAAATAAGTGAGTAAGCAACAGCATTTTCTGTCTTTAATTAGTTCAAGACTATTTTAATATAAAAATCACAAATGTGTGTTTAACACATTAGCTGAGACATAGTAAAATAAGTCAAGCTTGTTTCTATCAATTACAGTTCCAAAATCACTGTTTATTTCTACAGTAGTAGTAACTCTAATGATATAGAATTGCAGCATTTTTCAGTATTGGGGGCTGTGTTGTCCCTATGGTGGTTAAGATTCCTTTTAAGAGCTGTTATCTTGGTCTGCTTGTTTACAAAATGTTCTGTGTGATAAGTCCCACAGACCACAATTTTACCCCACCTGGGAACTACCAGTGCTCTTCTTTGACATTGCTTTATGCCCTTCTTCATCTTGTAGGGCACTGGGAACATGCAGTTATGAATGCTTTAAAAAATAAAACTTACCTTTCTTAGCAAGTCCTTCCGCTTTACGTTCGTACATTTAATAATCGTGATATATTAATCATATGAAATAATTTTCAGTGTAATTTTTCCTTTCCACCCAATTTCTTAATTGCATTTATGCATGTCAGAAGCAGGATGCCTAGCTCTGATTTTCAAATTAAATCATGTTAAAAAAGCAGAAAATCTAAGCATAGAAAATGATATTTTTGCACAGTCTCTAACTGAGGAAAATACGAATACTGGTATCTTCCAAAATCCTGTTGTTTCTTATTCCTGTGTTCTGCCTGTGGTTCTTCCCTGTCTGTGTTTTCAAAGACACAAAAATGAAGTTCAGAATGTTACAAAATTTAACTGGGGAAGAATGAGTTTATTCCAATAGTGGTTTAATCCTTGGGAGTCTGATTAATTTATTTTTTTTTTTAAGATTACAATTTTCTTGGAGAGTGTGGATTTCTTTTCAGTTGGATCAAACTAAGTTTTACAATGCAAGGAGAGTGGTTTATAGTACAAGGAAAAAAGACCACTGCACTTAATAGCAATACATTAATAGACGCATGTGAAAGCATGTTGTGTAAAAATAAATAAAAATTGCAGCTATGTTCATTTGTACATGGGTGCTTGATGTATGTTCTGAAAGCCACTGAAATAACATGCTTTGGATTATTTATTGATAGAATCGTAAGACCTTTTGTTCTGGCTTCTTATAATTGTGTTTGTGTACCACAATTAAACTCTGTTCTTATTCTTATTTAATGCTGAAGGAGTCTCTTAAAATCAGTTGAAGAAGAACTGCATCAGCGGTAATTCTATTCTTTTTTTGTTTGTTTGTTTTCCTCTCTTGTTTGTTTCAAAAGTAATTTGTGCATTGATTTTTTTCTTTGTCTGTCACAACTAGTTCTTGTTTGTCCCTGTACTTGCTGAGAGGTTATGAGAGAGGCTTAGTTGTCTGGATTGCAGTATTGCTCTAAAGAATAATAATAGTTAAAAAAAGACAATAAAATTCTGTACAAGAGGTAGTAGCCTTTGAACTCAGAAATTTTCACAGCAGTCAAGGTAATTTTAGTACAACTCACGCAACCGTAATACTTTATTCATTTTCTTAGGGGACATGTGGCACATTTAGAAGACGATGATGATGCAGACGATGATTCTAAACAGTAAGTCCATTTTAAAAATAAATAGAATTAGATCCTCGAATAGGTGAGCATTTGAAAAAAAATAAGTTGAATCGTGTTCTATAATAACTCGAGATTCCTTATTTTGTGACATTTTTAAAGATAAGCATTTAATGTTGTTCCTAGATTACATCACCAGAAGTTTTCTTTTTCTGTTGATAAACTTACTATAAACTGGGGAGGGGGCGGAGTCTTGTTTGATACAGGTGTCCTTTTACCTTATATTATTGAACAAAATCTTGGCATCATTATATTCAGCCAGTAATTCAACCTGAGTCCTGGTGTCTTTTTTAGGACCAATAACTGTGTAAGGCTCATAAAAAGTACGTAAAATGTTTCCATAAGTCTTCTCTAGTTTGAGTTTGTTCTGTGTTCTCAGCTAGGAGGATGCTTTTATGGGTGCTTGATTTTTTGGAATAGAACTGACTCCCTCACCACAGAGAGAGCGAGGTTATGGAACTGCAAAGGCATGTGTTAAATTAATTATGCTCCTATTAAATTCCAGTGGTATAGCTATTCTTGGGCTCTATTTGATTTATAGATGAGAGCTGAAACAATTTAAAAAGCACAACCAGTGCTTTTTAGCAGTATATTTACATTCCTAAATAAATTTTATCTAAAGACCAAAAAAAAAAGGTGGCATTGAGATGGAATTTTTGTTTGCTTTCTGTTAATAGGTAATTTTGAAAGCTGTTGCTTCATACCAGAAACCTTTAAAACATGTGTTATCTATTGCTGGCATCTCTCTCTTACAGAGAACCAAATTACACTGTCTTTTTTTTGCCTTGAGTTATTTCATTGCTGTTCTTTTATAACAAAAGCAGTGTTTTTTATCACATACTGAGCATGTGGGACAGCCCCCTTCAAAATGGGTAAAGGTACTGATAGTGTCTGATGTCTGGTGATGAGTACATTAAATTTGCATTGTTTAATAATCAGTTTTTCAAAACACAAGTACATTTGCTGTTTGACACAAGTAATATTTATACAAAAAATAAATTAGTTGGTTTTTAGTAGGCTTTATTCCCATGCTGGTTCCTGAAGAAATTCTTCATATTTTATCATTAAGCAGTTGTTTAAAGGCCTGGTTGATTACATAATTCATCAATAATAGGAAGCTCTTGTGTCTTGTCTTTGAGAGGAAGAAGTTGATGATGCTACTCATGATTTGCTCTGCAGCATTTGGGTGAAGCTGAGAACCTGCTTTGCACATAGCTGGATAGACCTTGCCCATGGCAACTCAGGCTTCCTCCAGTGCAGGCTGTAACAGTCCCCTGTAGCTCCATCCTGCCAGCGTCACTCTGATGGCTTCCAGTGAAGGTGCTCTGGATAGCCTTGCTGCTGCGAGCCAGCTCAGCTTGGTTACTCCATCCATACTAATACCTGGATGTTTTTTTTGTGCACAGCTTTGTGTCTGTTCGGTTTTGGTTAGCGTTTCTTTTTCCCCCCTGACTTCTTGCTTGGTTTGCAGTCAGTATCATCAACCTCAGTAATGTTCCAGGGCTTGAACCTTTTTGATTCCAGTGCTTCAAAACTCTTGTTTATTACATGAGCTCCATCAGAACTTTCAAACAGCATTGACTTTAGGTGCTTATGTCTCTGTCATCCTTCTGTGGATTTTTTTTTTTTACGTTAAGCAAGGAAGAGCCTGATAGCTTCTGGAGAGGTTCTAATTCATCTGACCCTAACGGTAGTCACCAGTAGACTTCCAAAAAAGTCCTGGTGTTTTTTGTTTCTTCACATATTTCTTCCCAGCTACTCTTGCACTGCGGAGAGGGCCTGACCATGGGTGAGCACAGGAGTAAAAGCTTGAATGCATGAGCCTTGGAGCCCTTAGCTTGGTATCTGCTTGAGCCCAAAGCTCTGCTGCAATTGTTGGTTCATCAGCTTGATCACAGATATCTTCCTCTGGAACCCACTGAAGATTCAAGGCTTTTTTTTGATCTGTATTCTGTGAGATGGAGTTGTGCTTGAAGAGCCCATGTGACATCAGTCACTTCTTCGTTCAGATCCAGAACAAAAACGACGAGACCACTGTACACCTTCCAGTCCAAACAGATTCCACTGAATGAAACTGGGTGATTTGCAGCAACAGTGAATCCACATGCTTCACAGAACAATATAAAGTTATCTCTCTTCATTTAATAATTTTGTTTCTTTTGGTATTTCTTTTTCTCTCATGCACAGCAAGGCTGCTGATGCTTGAATTTCCTGGTTAGGGAAACTGGGAAAGCAGAAGTTATTGGGACGCTGCCCTGCATGATCAGCAGTGACATACTGCACCTAAACCCTATTGTTGAAACAAGGACGCGTGGTCCTTTGTGCAAACATCTGTCACATTAACACCAAATTGTTGGCTTTTCTGTTTGCTTGGCTGCCCAGTAACATTGTAATGGCAGTCTGAAATGCGGAGGAAGAATATGAAAGAAAATATAAATGGAGCTTGGACACACATGACTCAGGACTTAAACTTGGTCTCATAGTGGAGATAATTTCTACCACCACAGCTGCTGAAGTCAGAAGTCCCCTTCAAGCTTCTCTGAAATATAAGCAACAGATAAGATGCCAGGACAGAAACTCCTGCAAAGGAGACAAGTTGTTGACCTGTAAACATACAAACAGATATCTTACTACTTGGTTATTTTTCCAAAACTTTGAAACATTATTTAAAAATAAGAAAAATATTGTGCAAGAGTGTCAAGTTTTCACAGCTGTATTCCTAATTTATTTAATGGAAATAATTTTCAGTTCCAAAAGTATTAGGAAATAGGACAGTATAAGAGCTTTTAAAAACATACAAAGTTTAGAGATGTAGTTGATTTTTTTTTTGTTTTTTAATGCAACATATTTTTTAAGCTACAGAACCGGCAGAGCAAGAATGCTCCTCATGCTTCAACTTTCTTGATTTCTGCTGATATCTTGTACTCTTGAGCCAAACCGTCAAATTGTTCTTTTGTTAAAAAGTTGCCTTTCCCAAGACTTCTGTGAAAAAAGAAACTCATGGAAAAAACAAAAACGAACCCAGCCACTGGGGTAGCTGTCCACTGCAGAGGAATTTTACTGTTTAAGTCACCAGTATAATTTTTTCAAGGGGTGGTATTCATCAGTTTTCTTGTAAGTCCCTTTTGCCATGTCCCTTTAGAAAAGCTCACTGATACCCTAAATCTTTTTCCTCTCAACAGAGTAAAAATCAGGCCTGCTGTGTATCTCCCTACTTTGTTCTGTACAGTATGTGCGTCTTCAGCAAATCAGTTCATGAAACTCTTCTCTCAAGGCGGGATCTGTGACATTTGTTTTCATATAGTATCTGTGGTATAACAAAATGTTTGGAAGTATTTGTGATGCAGTTATTTGGATATAATGGTGCTGCTGGCAAGTTAATGGGGCTTATTTGTATGGCATTTATAAAACCCTGTATCGTCTTGCAGACTGCAGGACAAGGTTCAAGGAGGGTAATAATCTGTTCTGTTTCTTCTCTTTATAGTGCTACTATGAAACCTAAAGTGCCACCTCCTTTACCACCAAAGGTAAGTGAAGGGGATTTTATTGCCCAAAAGAAAAGGACACTTTAAATAAATGCAGAATATTTAGATTACTTTATTGATAGCTCTTCACTTGTGAAAGTTTCAGGATCCAAATATTGCATATGGGGTTTTTTACTCATTGAGAAGTAGCATGGATGCTTTTGAATCTTTCTTCGTTGTGTTTTTATTAGTAGTAATAATAAATGTCTCTTTCAGCCTAAATCCATCTTTATCCCCCAAGAAACTTATTCTTCTGAAAACGAAAACCAAGGGACAATCAAGCGATGCCCAACATCGGAGAGTCCGGCAAAATCTACATCTCACGTTCCACCCAGACCACCACCTCCTCGACTACCTCCCCAGAAATCTAACCCTTTAGGTAATAAGAGTGACCCCAAGAAGTATACAAGTATTTCTTAAATAATCTAACATGATTTTTATTTCTGCATTCTCACCCTGTGCACACATTAGAACATACTGAGGTAATTTTTCTATAGTGGGCAAGTAACAGAAAGTGCATGAAAGCCAAAATGCATGAAGAAAGCATGTTTTACCTCTTAAGAAGGTTAAATGTATCTTCTACCAAAGTCACTGACATGATTCCTGCTGATGCCATTGGTGACACGATTGCTTTCCTAAGCAACAGGCTATAATGCAGAGTATCAGGATTGCTAAATAAAGTATATGTGTAGGTTTCAGGTTCACTGTGTCAACCGTTGTCATTTGACATGTCAAGAACAGAATTCTGCCTTCAAAGTTTGCTTTTGTATGTAATGAACTGGGTTGGGTAGTATAGGAGGTAATTGTGTTTGTTTACTGTCTGCTCAGGCTGTTTATTTTATGCTTTTGTTAGTCCAGTGCTTTCAGAATTGTCTTGGACTGGCTTCTCTTAAGCAAGCTTAATGTCTGACTTTTAATTAATACCTTGCCAGCTTTTCCTTGCTTCATACTCAGTACTGCAGTTGACGTGTTAAAGATTTGACTCTAATGCTTAAACATGCAGTGCTCAGAAATGCTTCAGGGCTGTTTGTAAGGAATCAGTAATTGAAGTGTTAGCTATTGGCAAGTTTTTCTTTGGGTATGTTCAATACATTTTTCCTCATAACTGTGACTGCATCCCTTTCTATGCTCCCACTGGAGTTGTAATTTTTACCAAAAGTCATGGACTGAGGTTGAATGTGGCTCGATAGATGGTTATATGTGCACATGGAAAAACATGCATGCTTCAGAAATAAATTAGGGTGTTTTGTACTGTATTGTATGTAGTACATGTTCTGACTTAAATGGAAATGCTGGCCTTTTAAAATTGTTCTTAGGCTAGATTGCTCTTTGAGGTGAAGGTAGAAGAACACATTTTTAAAAATGAATCTTTCTAGGTAATGGAGTCACTTCTGTACAATTAAATGGTGAAAGAGAGGAATCGCCACAGAATGAAGCTAGAGACACTAATTTTTTAAGGAAAGAAAAGAAGGAAATACTGGTAGGTATTTAAGGTGTTCTTTTAAAGTTGTCTTGACTGACTGTTTTACATGTACAAGAAAAAGGAGTAACCATGCTCTTTAGTATTAAAATTATGCTGGATGGCATCTTGTTTACTTGGAATCAAAGCACAGTTTCTTAGATTGTCTAGTTGTGATAAAGTCCTCAGCTGAATTTTGAGTTGGTGTTTAAATTTCCTTAGAAACTAACATTATCACGGATATATATGGTTTACTTGCTCCTTTGCAGACCTCAGAAGTGTAATGAGAGCGAGACCCTGTGAGAGAGATGTGATGCATTGTACTGAGCAGTGACTATTAAAGCAAACAAGGAAGTGAGGGAATGGAATATGCTGCCTCCTGACAGCTTGCTGGGAGATTTGGCTGGCCCTGGGAAAGGAGCTGAATTAGGGTTGTTCCCCAATGAGCCCTCATCTTATCTTAGGTGTAGGCATACAGGCTTTTTGGTATTTAAGGGGAAAAAGATGATGAAAATGTAGATTGAAGTCTGGATAGGCAAGCCGTTTGCCTGCTGGCCTCTGCAGCTCCAGGTTTCAGGGTTTAGTGGCTTGAGTTTAGGATCAGACTTGAACTACGTGTACTCATATGAAGTTGTGCTCATGGAGAGAACGCAGTCTTACACCGTGGGTAACCTGAACCAGCTGTGAGCTGAGGAAAGGGTCCCTTTCCTCCATACCTTTCTCCTTTTTCAAGCGAGGTTCTCCATCAAGTCAGAAAATGGCTTCCAGAGTGGTCATTCCATGGTGCAAAAGCAAAATTGGGAATGTGAGATGAGAGAGTGGGACATCTGTAGTTAGAATAGATTAAATGTAACATGAAACTGCCCTCTTTGGGGGCTTCTTCTAAAGGTGAGGCTGGAAATGTCACCTCTCTTGTGAGAAATGAAGAGGAAGTAGACCAGAAATGTTGTCTAGGTCTTTGTTTTGTTTTAAGGAAATGCCAGTAATACTGGCAGTACTTTGCAATGTAGGATTACCTGAACGGCTTTGAACTCAACATTTGAAATTGTGTGTTTGAAGTTTACCATGTCACCTGTAAAATACATTCCTTGAGAAGCATGTTTTTGCTAGGAGAAATTGATACTGGTACAGGAAAATGCATATAGTGCTGATCGGTAAAATGTAGTGCTGTAATATTGAACAGTTGAGCAATTGCTGCAATATTGTTTAACTCCATAGTACTGGATATGGTATTCCTACAGGTGCCATCATAATGTGAAAATGCTGCATAAGGTTATGCAGACATTCCATGAGGAGTTATTAGGGAATCCTAGATGATTTTAATGAAAGAAAATTATGCTGATGGTTTGTGGTATGTGGTTATTAGAGACACATGGTCGGCAAACTCGTACAGAATTATGGAAGTGTCAGTTGGAAGGGGAGTCTTTAGTCTAACCTTATGCTTACAAATGGGACTATAGCCAAAGCTCAGCCAAGGTTTTCAGGTCTAGTACCTATGGCATTGGGCACAATGGAATTTCTCAGTAGGTGCTCAATGCCTTCCATTAGTGTAGTGTAGAAATATATAACACAACTCTGTTGTCTTAAAAATCTGCAGGGAGTGTTAGTATCTATTTCTTATGTAGATGTAAGTATTGGCTTTTTATTTTTATAAATATAGTTATATTTACATTTTTATAAATGTAATTATGCTTAATTATTTATCCAGTACTTTTTGACAGCATTCTAAAAAAATTTTTTACTTCTATGTTTGTTATGCTGTCACACGGGGAGAGAATATACATGTTCATGCTTAGTGTGCATGTGAGTGTAAACATACTTTTATTTTCTAGAAACCAATTAGTAATGGCCTTCCTCCCACGCCTAAAGTACACGTGAGTATTGCTGAGTCATATCTCAATGCATGTGGGAAGTAGGATGTGTTTTCTTACTAAACTGACAGAGTACATTTTTTGAATGTTTGTGGTATTTTTTTTAATTATAAAATCCAATATCACTTAGAAATGCTAAGCCACTCTATGGTATTTTAGAAATCACCCTTAATTTTGTGCTATTGGGGTGAATTTTGAAGGTTTTTTGTTTGCTTGCTTCTTTAAAAAAGTGAGTGATAGTTATATGACTAATGTTACACTAGTACTTAGGTGTACATAGTTATGTGAGGAGCTGATCTCTCCCAGGAACTGCATATAGCTCCAAGTTTATGATGTGCAGCTCTAGGATTCAAAACTTTTGAAGATAGGATTCATAGATGCCCTAGGGCTGGAAGTAAGTGTTGCAGATACCCATGTGCACCTTTGAGGAATAAAGCAAACTAGAATTTTATTGTAATGTCTGTGTAGTGCTTTTAACCAGCACTATGATCAGAAGAGCCAGTCTTTCTGTTTCTTGACCATTTGTTTCTGCCTTCACCACTCTCCTGCATGTGTGCTGGGCAGTGTATTTATGTAGTTGTGCTCTGTTTTATGGATGAGGTTATTTCCCACATGGAAACTCTTAACCTTTGTTACTACTTGACGTAAAAATAATCCTACTGGAAATGTAATATTTTAATTTTTCAATATTTAATTGTTTTCACTTCTACAGATGGGTGCTTGCTTTTCAAAGGTTTTCAATGGCTGTCCATTAAAAATTCACTGTGCAACTTCATGGATAAATCCAGATACAAGAGGTGCTATATGATGAGTATTTTAGCCTTTTTGTCCTCTCCTTGGATTTCAAGAGTGCCTAGATGAGCATGACTATTGCTTTTAAAATAGACATACATTCTTATAAACAGGAGTTCTTTAATTACGCTGTCTGAAGTTATGATGTTCTTTTAATGAAGATATATTTGGTGCAGATCTCTGCTGTGATTAAAAAGAATAAATTAAATATCAAAGTTAAAGTCTCTTCTTAAGATTTTAGTCCAAAGGATGCCAATCCTAATTTATTTTTTAAAAAATCTGACGTTTGGAGGTCCTAGTTGAGATTTATTTCTTTTATCGTTCACTTTGGTTTTTTCTGTAGATTTTTCTGCTCCTACAGGATTCTGCCACTGTTTATTTTTGCGTACAGTCCAGTGTTTTATTATCTAGCCTGATGAAAGGGATAATTGGTAATATTGTACTCGCTTTGTCTGCAGTTACACCTTCTGCATATAAGGTGTACAGTACACCTTATATGTACAGACGTGCTACTGAGCTAGTCAGCAGGAAAACATGTAGGCTTTTTTAGAAACTGAAATTATAGAAGTCAGTCTTTTGCAGTTGACATCATCTCAGGATGAGATGTGCGTCTTGTTGCGTGCCTAATGCAATCCAGAGTTTGGATTATGTTCAAGTGAGGCACCCACAAAGTACTGAGAAAATGTTCCAGTCGATACTGCTGTAGAAGTACTCCAAAAGAAGGCAATGAATATTTCACATAATATATAGAAATGTCGAAGTAGGATATGTGGAAATTATCCACATGAATTCTTGTTTGTGGTTGAATAGCTTTTTTTAATTTCAATTGTTAGTCATAAAGAAAAAGTCTGATCTTCCCTTATGTCTTAAAACAGCCCCATCCATAAATTGAAGCTTCCTTAGCAGGAGTAATCTTCCATGTTTTCAAATACGATAGCTATTATAGTTTGATTTGTTTCAATGTATGTAATTGTTTCAAGTCCCTTTTTGATAAAGAGCTGCATATACACCTCCCTGACATCAGGATTTCTAGGTTTTTTTGTTTGTGTTTGCAGATCAGTACTTGATATTTGGTGCAGAAGAAGGTATTTACACTCTGAACCTCAATGAACTTCATGAAACATCAATGGAGCAGGTATATTTCTGGTTTGATATTGCTGAAAAAAAAATACGTCCCTTTTTCTAAACCACTCAGATTAACGTTGTATCATCCTTGTAAAAATAGTTTTTACTACCTTTATCTAGGCACTAGTTACACTGAGAATAATCTTAAATGTTTACTATTGAGGATACTTTTCAGTCATGTTTAAGTGTTTTGTAGGCTGAACCATGTTCAAGTAGGAGATCTTCACCTGTCAGTGTTTTGAACTTCACCATAGTGCATTGGTCTGCAGTTAAATGATTAGGTAAATAGTAAGAAATATCCCTGATATATTTTGGTTGGAAGTTTCTATTTTCCTTAAAGCTTTGGTACAATATAGAATTTTTGCAACAAACATTGTGTTTCAGCTGCAGGGAAGCAAAGAGATCCTTTATACACTAGATTCCATTCTTTTGGTCTTAAAAGCAGCTTTTCTGGTGAGACTCAGCTTACTGAATTCCACCTAAAGCTCTGTCTCTGCAGAGTCTTATAAAAAGTAATTTTTTTGAGGGGATACTGGGGAGGGGGAAAATGCCAATTGCAGGCTTTTCTGTATGGTGTCTTCTCCAGCTCTTTTGTTACTCTCTAAGAGTCTTGTTTTCTTTCCTGCCTTCTCCCTAACTTAGGGAGCTATGCATCTGCTATCAAGATGGAGGATTTTGCAAGGACAGCCTTCATACTGTAAGCTGGAGGCACTGGTGTTTGTTCATCTTCCAGGGTCCAGACTTTGTAGATATGTCTGTTTGTCGAGAGGGAGGCCTAGCTAGCTTGAACTGAGCTCCATGTAACCCATATTCATACTGGTGCTTGAGTTACCTAATTTAAACTTAGCTCAGGAACGTCTCTGCTGCTGCACTACAGTTGTAAAGCCCACTCTGAGAAATATCACTAATGCTATAATACTTGTAGGCTAGATAAACCAAGGAAAGATTTGTTTGGTTTTTGTCATTGCTCTTTGGGGTTTGGTTTTTAACTGGCAAGGAAGGAGAACAGGTGTAATGAAAATCATGTAGTGTGTGGTCTAGTGAGCTTTCAGGGAAGTGTTTGAATGAGCACTTAGAGACAAGAAGGGATGCTTGCTAAAACAGCCACTTGTGTGGAACAAGAGGAATGGAGTAAACAGTCAATTAACCTGCTAATTTGAAGAACTGCTGTTCTTTAATCCTCAGATCCAAACCTACTGAATCACAATATTCTGTGCACCTACAGAAGGTCAATCAAACTTGCATATTAAATAATGATACAAGCAGGCTGCGAGAGTATTACTGTAGGTGGTTCCTACAGTGTGTTCAGATTATCAGAAGACTTCAGGAATAAAAGTGCACCCTCTGTGCTAACCATTTATCACGTCATTATTTATGATGACAGTCAATAGGGCCTTACTAGCATTTCCAAATTTTGTGGTTTATGTCATTGTTTACTCTGAGTCTGATACAACTCAGTATAAAAGTAAAAGTAGTATTGTTGGGGTTTGATCTGGCCACTGCCTCTCTGGGCAGTCACTGCCCACATTCTCCACCAAAAATGTCATGGTTTTGCCCTGGGTCAATTTGCTTTCACACCCCTCACACAATTGCTGTTATTTGAGAGAAGGTTTATGCAGATAAAAGAGACAGGATTTGGGGAAAATAGTATGAACATTTATTAGTAGCAAAATCAAAATAAAAGCTACTAAAGAACTACATCTACAATAATTCTACTTAAGTAAAAGTGCTAAGTATTTACAGAAATACTCCTCCCCCCTTTTATAGCAGTCCAAGGAGGAGAAGCAGTCCTTTTCTCCATTCTCGGATTTCCAGCTCTCTTTCCAGTAACTCTGCGGTGCCCTCGTCGCAGCTGGAACTCTTTTTCCTTCTCTGTGTCGGCCTCCAGGGCTGGGCCTACCCCCCTCCCAGGCTACGACCGGAGGCTGGGGGGTTACCCAGGCCTTGAAGGTTTTTCCTTCCATAGGCTTGCAAGGGGACACTTGCCTACTGTTCCCTATGGAGGTCCCTTCCCACGGGAGAACAGGCCTTAATAGACTTCTCGGCATGGGTCTAGCATGGATCCCTTACTTGGATCCCCACATCTTACCCAAGCCGTTCTTTGCTCCGGCATAAGGTTCTTTCTCAAGGTTACAAATTTTCAACAGCAACACGGATCTCACACACACACGGATCCCAACATCTCACCCAAGCCGTTCTTGCTCCAGCGTGAGGTTCTCTCAGGGTCACAAATTCTTCAACAAGACTCTGCTTAATTTCAGTCCTCTCTCATGAAAGTCTCGATTCTCTGGTACATTCACAAGCTTCTCTGTGAGTCGCATGGGGGTCTCCTCACCCCAACAATCTTCTACAGGTAGCAGGGATTTTTTTTCAGTCTTTTCCCTGCTGAAGGGAGAGAGTGAAAGGGGGAAGTAACAGCCCCCCCTTCTAACTTCTCTCTCCTGCTGCAGCTCTGGCCTTATCTCTTCACTGGAATTCTTTTGTAGCAGTTCTTCATCCGAGCAATCAGTCCTCTAAAGTTTTTTCTTTACTCTCTTACAAGAGAGAAGAGGAGTTTCAGTACTACACCTGCCCCCCAGCCCAAGTTGGGGGAGGAGGGGGCCTGGCCCTCCTCGGGCCTGCTGCTCTTCTACATGGCTGCTGACCCTAATTTCAACTGCACCACCAGCCTTTTCTTTCGTTTTCCTAAATATGTAATTAGCAAAGGCGTTACTGAGAGTTTTAATTGGCTTCTTGTCCGGAAATCCATCCGGACAAAACCATTCTCAGCCCCAAGGGCTGACCGACTGGGCAAAACCACGACAAGTATTCTTGATTATTTTTCACGACTTGAAACTTCACCAGTGGACAAATAATATTTTTTATATATATATATATATATATATGTTTCCTGGAGTTAGAATACCTTCAAGGTATGAATCTTTTTTAAGGGGGAGTTGGTTTCTTGTTTTCTTCAATGTCTTGGGGTTTTTTTTAAGAGCAAAAGAATTGTCCTCCTGAGCGGTCTGTCTAGCCCAATAGTCTGTTTCCTAAAGTGGCAGTGGAAATGCCCATGAATTTGGTCACTGTCTGCTGTCTGTTCTCCTCAGTCATTGAATCAGAGATGCTGGAGGATCCCTGCCTATTTGCTTTTTGTGTCCATTTTTGGACCTGCTGAACATAAGCATGTCTTGTTTAGGCTGTTAATACTTTCTGCCTTAATGACATCTTGTGCCAGTAAGTTCCAGAAGTTAGGTGAGGGGAAAAAAAGTAGTTGTGGTTTGGTTTTGTTTAAGTTTTTTTAAGGGATGCCTTGTTACTTTCATCCTCATCTTTTCAGTCATTGCGGGAATTAACAAGTAACAGTTCTGCCTTGACCACTTGTTGCATCTGTTGATCACTGAAGTGAAGTGTGTAATCATGCAGGTAGAGAGTAGTCCCTGCAAAGTGCTGGTTTTAATTGTTTCAAGAGGTTTGGACTGTCACAGGCTTTAGAATGGCTGTGGTTTGTTGACCATGCTTTACTTACTGAAGTTTATGTTGTTAAGCTTTTCTTCTTTGAAGGAGAAAATGTGGGTTTTAAAGTTTTTGAAAAAGGATTGATTGATCCTTATATTGACATCTTGTGGAATAATTATAGTGTACTTGAAGACATGAGTATAAAATGTTCAAATTGTCTAAATGTTAATGCCTATGTTAAATATTGCATGTGTGCCTAAGATTTACTCTGAATTAACTCTGGAATCCAGGTAAATATTACTCAGCTTAAGCTAATTTCTGCTGCAAAAAGCAAGTCAGTATTAGTTTTGTCCTGTCATCTATGCAGATACTAATTGATGAATATCTTGTGTATATCAAATTGTGTACTACTACTTTGTTTTTCCTTCCGTTCATCAGCTATTTCCTCGAAGGTGTACGTGGTTATATGTCATGAACAACTGTTTGTTATCAATATCTGGTAAGTTACTGTGCTATCTCTGAATGGTAGTGCTGGTAAACATTTGGTTTTGTATTTGAAGCGTGGTTTGTTTTCTAATTTCCAGGTAAAGCTTCTCAGCTTTATTCCCATAATCTACCAGGACTTTTTGATTATGCAAGGCAAATGCAAAAGTTACCTGTTGCTATTCCAGCACATAAACTTCCTGACCGAATACTTCCCAGGTAAGTACCCCTCATCGGATATATCAGAATATCTTAATTGTGAGAGTTCAGGATATGCTAGTGAAACTTTGGGAATACCAAATAATGTGGAGCTGTGTTTACAAGTTGCACTCTTTAATCAGAGGGTTAACCCCTATGTTTACAGAAAAAAGGTGTGAATATACTTTTATTAGGCTTTTGGTACATCTTACCTTCTTGTCATGTAGCCTCTTGTTTCTGGGCATAGCTCTTTTCAGGTATAGTCTAGTATGGTAAATCCTGCTTGTTCTTGGTGCTAAACAAAATCTGTGGTCAGTATTGTACCTGTGATATTTCAGGCATTTAGAAACGATGATCTTACATTAGGTACTCTTGGCAATATCTTTCGATTCCATTTTAAAAAGTGTGAGGCTGTTTAATGCAGAGTGAATGGGCTCACGGGTTATTTTGAAAGCTGGAAAGAGTAGAACTGGAGCACAGATTTAACATCCATCATTGGCTGGTCATTTTTCACAGGCCAATGTAGAAGATACTTTTGCTCTAGGTACCTACAGTATGTTGTGCATGCAGTCCCTCCTCTCCAACTTTATTTACTAACAAGTGCGTACAAAATTCCAGAAACTGGGTACTAAACTCCAGTTTAGGAGTGATATTCTCCAATTTAGTGCTCCCTCCCCCTCCCCTGCAGTGGGACGGAGAGGAGAATTGGAGGCACAGAAGGTAAAGATCATGGATTGAGACAAGAACAATTTACTGGAAACAGCAATGAAATAAGAACAGCAACAGCATTAATGACAGAGGGTACAAGAAAGAGCAACACAGATGCAATACCCAGAAGGGATCTTTTTTTCCCTGGAAGAGACTCCCTTTCCCATGCCCCCCGCAATGACCTGAGGTGGTATAGAATAACCTCTGTGTCCTAGCCATGCCCCCTCCTGGCTACTGCCAAAACTGAACTTGTCCTGGCTGGAACTAGGACACTGCCAAGCAAGCCTTGGTAGTCCATTCAGATCTCAAGAGGATGAGGTGGTAGCACTAATCTAGTTTGCAGAAAAATCTTTAGTTCTTAAAGTGCATAGTGAGACACTGTTTTTTCTAATGTAATAGGATTTTTATTAGGAAATTGTATTATAGAAAATTTGATTCGCTGCTGACTTTGGTTCTGTTAACAGCCTATTAACACTTAATTCTTGGATTCAGGGAAGGCTTCTTGTTCAGTTATCTGCAAATGATGTAATGCTTGTCTGAAAATTATGTTCTTCCTAGAGGGTAAATTCTAAATAACTAAGAGATTATTTATGCTTTCAGTTGTTGTCTATGTACCTGCACCACTGTTCTGCACCTCTCTCTTCTAAATCTGACTTTTGGCTGGGTGACTGTGGTTTGGGGACTGAATCAGCAGTGGACTAATAACTGTAATTGTCATAAGGATCATGCTAGGAAAAGTTTCTGCTACATTCAGCCTGAAATGACACCTCACCTGAGTTGCAGAGGGTTCAGAAAATTTCTTGTCCGGTCATGTTACTTCCCAAGAAAAATGCAGCACAACCTGAATGTGCAAATGCCAAGCCAGTCATTCAAAGGCAGGAGAGATTAACTTAGATAATTTGTTTTGCTGTTTTACTTCTTGTGAGGTGTAGTAACATTTAACCAGGCAGAAGAACTTCATCTGAAGTAGGTCTGAAAAAACTTTTTTTTTTTTTTTCCTACCAGACCCCCAGTAAAGTGTATTCTTAAACAAGTTCCTAGATACTGTGATGATGAGTGCTGCATGAAAAATGTACATAGGTTAAAAGCAAAGTTTTCGGTAGAGAAATTGCAAGGCAAAATAGAACTTGAAGTAATTTGTGAGGCTTGTATATTCATTTGCAAAATGGTCTAAGCTCAACCTATATAATTGATAGGCAAACATTCAGTAGCAGAAAATATGCCTGTGCTAAGTCTCCATTCCAGCTTCTTTCCCTGGAGTGTTCTTGAGCAGTTCCTTTCAAATCCTTCATGACTTGTTCCCAGCAAAATTTGTGACCAGTGCTCAGTTTTCATGCTACTGAGACCTGCTGCATTATCAGTCACTTCTGGACAGCTCCATTTGAAATGGTCCACAACTATTTTCCCAATTCATAGCTTTGAGTGCTGCCTCTGTTTATCAATCCACTTATTCCCATCTTTTCCACAGCATCAAATTAGTTATTTTTATTGTCAAGACTACTATGGCTAGTCTCAATACAGCCTATTGTCTTTCAGTCTACAGACTGTGTAGAAACTCTGATTCCCACTACCAGCAAATAAAAACTTCCCTGGCTTATCTGATAAATTTCCAAATGTTTTCATGATTTCTCAGGGAGTGTCCCCTGCACATCAGGAAAGGTCTTGCAGAACTGCCTTCTAGTCCCCCTTTGTACCTTCTCTCAAAATGCAATGCTGTGCTGCCTTTGAAAATGTGTGCAAAATTTAAATACTGGCTTGCAAGGACTGTCCCAGCAAACTATCCAGTACAGCATCATTTCCCATGTTCCTTGTGTTCACATGTCTTGTCTTTGAACTACAGTGTCTTAGGACAAGGGTGGACTTTGTGGAGTATCCAGCACAAGGTGCAGTAAGTTACAGCATTACAAAGAATAATCATCATGGCAGAACCAATAGACTATCCAGGCACGTGTCTAAATACATGTAATTAAATAGCAAGAGATAGTGGTAAATGACACTTGATGGCAGTGAGGTCCCTATTCCTCTCCATTCCTCTGCATTCACAATGCATTACACATAATCCATTTAACTGCATTCCTAGTACTGCATAACTGCACGTCATACTGACAGAGGGATCACCGTGTATGTTCCAGGCATATTACTCTGAGAAGAAATATACAAACATATATTTTGGGGTTTTTAGTGAGGCAAATATTTTTCCATCAGCAACTGTCTAAAAAGCAGATTCACTCGATTGTTTTAGTTGATCAGTAATTTTGTGTTTATCTCTTGTAGGAAGTTTGCAGTATCTACAAAAATTCCTGACACTAAGTGGTGTCAGAAGTGTTGTGTTGGTAAGTAAAGGTCTGGAGAATAAGTATGAAGAAGCAATACAAATGGTGGCAGTATTAAGATTACTGTATCAGGTTTAGGATGTGAAGGGAGAAGAGACACTTGTCATTGGTATGAAACTGTGCATTTGCAGACAGTGAGCTCATTCAGATTAGTCCTTATGTTTAAGCAATTAAAACTTTCCCATTTCACTTTTTATATTTGAAGACAATTTGCAAGAAATGCAGAGAAACAGAATGGTGTCAAAATTTAAACCAGACCTCAGGAAGAACCTGATCTCCATGGGTAGAGCAACTTAAAGAAGTTGTCATCAGGATTAAGCTGTGTGACTTCCTAGCACAAGTTTCAGTTACTAATATTGGATGATAAAAAGCATGGAGTATTTTCAATTCTTTGAGGACAGTGTTGTCTCCGAAGCATTTATAATGTGTTCAATAATGTGCCAGCTACTGAAGTTTCAAAGCTGCACTGTGTTAAGGGGCAAGATAGATTTAAAAAATAAACAGAGAAAAAAACCCAGGAAAAGTAACTATAGATGAGCTCTTGTGTCCCAGAAATGTTCTACCTGGTATTCTGTAATCAAATGTTTGGTGTGAGGAGTTCTATTACACAGGATGTTTTCAGAGACTTAGTGGAAAGCGAGCATGTAATTTATCCTGATAATATCTTTTCATATCTCTAGGGTATGGTGGGGTGGGGTGTTAGTGATATGTTTGGGTGTATGTCCAGCCCGAAGCTCTAATTGAAGTATCAAAGTCAAGCTGTGAGTGTTAATGGATGCTGAAGGGAACACCCAAAGGGGTGGAGTGACAGGGATCAGAGTATGTGTGAATGCTTATTTTCTGACATGAAAATTAGTTTGGAAGTCCGTATGTTTCCATGTTTCTGTTTATAAAATGAGAAACCTAGTGGTGTGCTGCTTTGTGATCCTGTGACTTCTGTCCTGTCAGGCACGGAGTTTAACAAGGGTGCTGTAGTACTTGACAGTGCGAGGAGGAGTCTTGACATTCAGAGATAGATTAGCTTGATAAGCCTGGAGTCCTTCTTGCATGAGAGGTGTAAGTGATAATCTGTGAAGGCAACAAGGGTGGCTGCAAAAGGCATGTCCAAAGGGAAAAACAGCAGATTCCCCACTGCACAGTTTACTTGGTGCAGCCTGAGCCTCCATTCCTGCTGGCAGCATAAGTCTGCTTTGGGCCTTGGGGAAGCAGGAACTTCACAGGAGGCAGATAAAGACAAGCACGTCTGGTCTCCTTTCTGCACCTTATAAATGTTGGTAATTGCATGTTTTGTGGTTTCTGCTGCTGAGTTCAGCCTTACTAAGAGTCACATCAAGCATTATTTGATGCAGTTTGCAGTCAGTCTGACTTATGTTGAGTGAGAAATTGGATTAATGAAATTAAGCGCTGATGTTTAACGTGCCAAGGGATTGCTGATGAGTTTCTGCATCAGTAAGGGAGCATGAGCATATTTGACTTGTTATCTAAACTGTGATGTTAAGTGCATGATGACCCACAGTCAGTTTGCTGCACAGTAAAATTTGGTCTTTAGATGTATTTGTATGAAGTGCAAAATAACACTTGTTTGTCCTAAAGGATATGTTGGTAGTGCTTAAGGAGTGAAATTTTGTCAATATTGTAGAATTGAAGTTGAGAAACTTCAGATTTCACAGTGCCTGATTTTGCAACTTTGTTCTCTGCCCGTTTTTGAGTTCTGATAAACAATTGAAGAGCAGCACTTCTGCTTTTTTGTTGTTCTTCAGTTTCAGCCAAATTTCCTGATGATCTAGAAGTGTTCATCAGAAATATAGAGCTCCTGGATTTTTGGTACTCGCTGTGACAGTGCTTAAAGGGCAGCTGAGCTGTTCTCAGGTGACAGTGGTTGTTCACTGCCTGCTGAATAACTGTCTGTGTCAGAAAAAAAGCCATTCTTTAACAGCTGCTCATGATGATTTTGAGATAGCTTGGGCAAACCAGCATAGTAGAGCCAAGACACTTCAAATGTGTATACAGTCAACTATTTTTTTGTAACATGGTTGGAAATTGTTTATAACTTGTATGTGCTTAGTACACTAATATTCTGTATCCTTTTTTGACAGTGAGGAATCCCTATACAGGCCACAAGTACCTTTGTGGAGCACTACAGTCTAGCATTGTTTTGTTAGAGTGGGTCGAACCAATGCAAAAATTTATGTTAATCAAGGTAAAAGTACAGTTACTCTTGTGTTCAGTTCTTTTTATCTTGTTAAGGTGACTTGTTAAGAACACAAGTATTAGCTGTTTCTTGATTTATTATTTTCTGTTAAATTATATTTAAAATAGCTATTTTAATGTGTTATATTAACTAACTCAAAATACTTACAAGAATATTCATGTTTTTATGGTGTAATTCAGTTAGAGAACTGAGCCCTTCTCTCTATGAACACTCCCCTTTAGTTTCACAATAGAAACCTCTGGGTGACAGACTGAGTCATGGCAGTGAAGTGATAAAACTGCTTAACAGTGGTCTTGCTCCCATACCAGGGAGAAGTTAGCCACTTATTCTATGTTTTGTGACACTGGAGGTGCCCAGAAGTGCTTGTTATCTCCCCATCTGACACCACCTGAAGAGATGGAGCCAGGGTGGACTCATGTTTGTGAAAGGGCAATTGCTATAACTTGATCAGCCTGGAAAAGAAGGCTTAGAGGCTTAGTAGCCAGGGAGAGCAGTGATGAGCACTGTTTTCATCTGTGGGTAGCTGCATAGGGCACACATGATGAAAGACATGCTATCTTATTTTTAACTGAATTGCCATGAGATGCTCTAAACTTCTTAACTCAGGCTTTTTATATTTATCAATTCCTGTTATCTGAAGAAGTAAATATAAATGTTACAAAATGTATGGCATAAAATCTACCATGCAATTTAAATATCTAGTAGCAACTCAGACAACATTTGTTTTCCTTCTAATATCTACTTTTGTTTCTAAATCTAGCACATAGATTTTCCTGTACCTTGTCCACTGAGATTGTTTGAAATGCTGGTAGTCCCCGAGCAGGAATTCCCTTTAGTTTGTGTTGGTGTCAGTAGAGGAAGAGACTTCAACCAGGTGGTGAAGTTTGAGACTGTCAACCCAAATTCTACCTCTTCGTGGTTTACAGAAACAGGTTTGTGTGCTGTTCTAATTGCATTTTGAAATGTTCTTTGCTCTTCTGTTATAGCTGAATCACTAAAAGGTGAGTTTCTCTGAGGAAGCAAATGGTTAAATCATTAAGGTTAAGTGATCATTGTAAGTTCTCTGTTTGAAGGAGTATCTGGTTGTACCTGCTTGTACATGCACTTTTTGATGTTTCTACTTGTTAAACTGATTGGATTTCTTGAGATTTTTGATATAGCAGAGGATAGAGTTATGGTTTCTTGCATTTCCATAAATTACACTGTACTTTATTACCCACTGTGCTGTTCTGTGCTCTACCCTGGCACCATGACTTCTTCATTTAATAGATTTTAGCAGAATTGCATTCTGAGCAATTTCTTTCAGTATCTCTGTAAGGTGTAGTTTGGCTGTCTTATAGTATGCCACTGTGGTTAGAAGTGGTGTTATCAGCCTCCTGCTGAGACAGAGCATTCTTCTGGTGTTTATGGAAAGCAAAAGGGATTATGACAACTGGTAGCAGGGAACCAAGTATCTGCCCCATCACCAGTCTGGGCACCATGAGTGAGGAGGCCACTGTCTGAGCAACAGCAGAAATTCTCTTGAAGAAGTATGCTAAGAATTACCTTTGTAGAGTTGAAAGGTTGTCCCTTAAACCTAGATGTAGTAGTGAACCGGCCCTAGTCATAGCCTGCAGGTTTAGAAGCTTTGTTTTACCAGGCATAGATCCCCTGTCTATTCATGAGGCATACACAGGTATGAGTCCAGCTGAGTGTGTACTGCAAAATTTGATAAGAACAGCAGTTTCTACCAGGAAGATACTCACTGACTTTCCTGCTGCTGAAAAGAGCATCAGATTTTGACACAGTTTAAGGCATAGTTACAAAAAACCAAAGTGAGCAGTGGATGGCCAGTTAACGCACTTAATGACTTCAGGAAGTGCATTTTATTTTCAGTCATTCGTATAGCTGTGTGACTTTATACTAGAGTCCATAAAAGTAACATGTTGAAGAGAAATGTCCTATTGTCATTTCTCTCTCAATATTGCCTGCATCAGTGCATAAATAGAGGAATACTAATCCCATTTTTTTTAATGTGGAAAATTTAGCATTGCATTGTGCCTTCCAAAACTGCTTTTTTAATTTCCTTCAATCACTTGTGTGTTCTCGTGTTGTGTCTGTTCTTTTCTCTTATTTCTTTGGCTCCAGTTTAAATCCTTTAGTTGAGTTGGTTTATTTCTGTCCCCTGCTGGCAGAAGAGTGATAATGCAGTCAAACAGATTTTTTTTTTTTTTTTCTCCTGAATAAGTGTGTACTGTACAGAATCACAGAAGTATTTGGGTTGGAAGGGACCTTAAAGTTCATCTGCTTCCAACCCCCCCTGCTGTGGGCAGAGACGCCTTCCACTCTGTCTAGTTGCGCAGAGCTCCATTCAACCTGGCCTCGAGCAGTTCCAAGGATGGGGCATCCACACCTCTGTGCGACCTGTTATATGGTCTCAAATAGTTTCCATCAAATAGTAGTTTTTAGTTTGACATTTGACATTATTTTGTAAATGTCCGATCAAGATATTTTAAAAAAATTAGCTGGTAGAGACTTGCTGGGGGGTTTCTCCCTGACATCCTTCAACCAGCGCAGTGCATGTTTCCATAGCACACTTGTGGTTGCAAAGATGTTTATCCTCCAGTCTTTCTGTTGCACGCTTTCATTGTGGCTGCGTCTACCTTTGGTATACCTTCCAAGAGAAACAGGAAAAAAGATAGGGAGGGACCATCCCATGAGCACATTTCTGCCATTGTTGAGGAGTTTTTTGCTTCTCAGCAGAACCACGGATTTTATAATTTAACTGAGAGCTGCTTTTGTATTTTAGGTAATGGATTTACTGAGTTTCTCTTTTCTATGTGAAAGATGCCTACAGAATCACTGGCAGTAATGTTGAATTAATAGGAGCTGTTCTATGTGTAATTTTAATGTTAACAAACAAATGGACCAAAGCCACACTTCTCTTTTGAGTTAAAATGTCCACTTGTGGATCAAATCCCTGTTGGCTGTGATGGAGACTGCTGCAGCTGTAACCCAGAAAAGAAGAAAATAACCCTTCCTTTAAGAGTTTTGATAAGAAAATAATCCGCTATTTTTGGAAGATCTGGGTATGGAAAGTCTGCAAATAGCAGCAAGAATTAAGTAGTAATATGTAAGTCTGTAGCAGGATTTAGAAATAAACAGAAGAAAAGTGCAATGAAACAGCACTGTGTAGTCACACTATCACATATATCTGCCCTTTCTTGTAACAGCAGTATTAAATTACACCAACAGAGAATGGAGAACAATGTACATGTGAATTTGCTTATGTGACATGGCTCAGAAAAGGCTGGATTAAATCCATACTTAGTTCCATATTTTAGCTTCAGTTTTCCTGTCACAAGTCAACATGTTAGATAAGTGGACATGCCTAAGAGAAGAGAAGTGTCACTGATAAGATGAAAATTTTAAGTAGATAAAAACACCAACCCATCTAATCATCTCAATCTCTAGATTTCATGCTAATTTATGTTATGAGCTAACACTGTCATTTTTTTATAGACACTACAGAGACGAGTGTTGTACATGTAACACAGCTGGAGAGAGATACCATTTTGGTGTGTTTGGATTGTAAGTTTTAGTATCAGCTAAATATATAAGTATGCATGTACATGCATACTGTCTTTAAATTGGGTCATATATTGAAGATAATTGTTGGTTAACATATCCTTATTTATTGTCTAGGCTGCATAAAAATAGTGAATCTGCAAGGCAGGTTAAAATCCAGCCGCAAACTGTCATCAGAGCTCACATTTGACTTTCAGATTGAATCAATAGGTAAGTTGGAATTCATTATTAGTTTCGGATATCCATGTAGACTCTAGAGCTGGGCAATCATCAACCGTGTGAAATTTAATGAGAGTAAGTGGTAGATTCCACACCTGGTATGAGGTAATCCTGGTTGTGTGTACAAATTGGCAGATGAGAGGCTGGAGAGCAGCCAGCCCTGTGGAAAGAGATCTGGGGGTTTAGATTGATGGTGATCTGAAGATGAGTCAGCCAAAAGGGCCAGCTGTGTCCTGGGAAGCATCAGGCTCAGCATCACTACCTGGTCAAGGGAGGTGATTGTCCAGCTCTGCTTTGTGCTGGTGCAGCCTCGCCTCGAGTCCACTGTGCAGTTTTGGGCACCACAATATAAAAATGATGTCATACTATTAGAGTGTGTCCAAAGGAGGGTGACCCAGATGGTGACAGGTTTTGAAGACAAGAGGAGAGCCTGAGGTCACTTGGTTTGTTCAGCCTAGAGAAGAGACAGCTGAGGGGTGATCACATCGCAGTCTACAGCTTCCTCGGGGGGCAGTGGAGGGGGAGATGCTGGTCTCACCTCTCTGGTGACCAGCAATAAGACACATGGAAATTACATGAAGCTGCATATGGGGAAGTTCAGATTGGATATTAGGAAAAAGCATTTCATTCAGAGGGTGATCAGTCATTAGAACGGGCTTCCCAGAGAAGTGATCACAACACTAAGCTTGTCAGAGTTCAAGGAGCATCTGGACAATACTCTTAGTCATATGGTTTAGTTTTAGGTAGTTCTGTGAGGAGCAGGGAGTTGGACTCAGTGATCATTATGGGTCCCTTCCAACTCGAGATGTTCTATGATTAATTTGCTTAATGTTACAGTAAATAATTAGGTATGCCAACTGTCTAGTCTTTGACATTTGAAACACCATCTCAGTTCACTTTTTGTGAGAAGGCCCAGTGAAAGGTTCAGCATGCTATGTAATGTGCTTTCCTAGGAGCACTTTGAATGGAGTAATAATCCTCATTAAGCTAAATATCTTGAGAGTATGATGGAGACCTTCAGCCTCTAAAGGAATACCTTAATACAACCTACATAAATTCTGTGAATCACTCATGCCTAACTCATTTTGCATGTGTGTTTGTGCAGTCCATTTTTATAAAGTAGCTCAAAGACTAAATTATGTCATAGGTTACATAAATTTTGTTTCCTTGGAAAGAATCTGAATGAATTAGGTTTGTGAAACAGAAAGAATAAGTTATTTTGGCAGTTCTCCAGTGGTTACATACCTAGATTGCATCACATGCTTTTGAAAGAGTTGAGGGGGCATGTGTGCACAGATGGAGGGTAGCACCAGAAGAGGAGGAACAATGGGAACTAAAATAGTAAGGAATTGGAGGGACTTTATTTCTGAGGAGAAGCTTTCAAGTTTCAGACCCTTCAAACATAATGTCCCAGAGAGAAGAGGAAAAGACACATTTAGGATTTGACATCTAGAACATTTTCTGGTTAGGTAGAAATACTTTTAAACCCTCCTCATTAAACAAATAGTTTATAAATGCAGCTACTTTTGAAGCGGGTTCAGTGATTCCTGTGAGATGTTCTGCAGTCTGTGTGTATGAATGTGATGCAATAAAACATAAATTTACAGATTTCAAAATTGCAGTCATGCTTTTGGCCTTAAAAGCATGAGTTGACGTTATGCCTCAAAACTGATTCCAGTGTTCTTTGTTACCAGTCTGTCTACAAGACAGTGTATTGGCATTCTGGAAACACGGCATGCAAGGAAGGAGTTTTAGATCAAATGAGGTGAGTACTGCATTTTCCTTCAAATTCTGGCTCTTATGTAAACCAAGTAGAGGATAAATGCATAATGCTGTTGTCTGAAAAAGAGTAAAAACATTTCAGTAACTTCTTAGGTTAGACCTAGAAGCTGGAGTCTCATTCTAAGCTTTTTTCATCAGTATTAGTGGAGCTGTGCAAGAGCCACGTCACATCTAACATGCAAAGCAGAAACAAGAAACCAGGTCAGGATGCCATAGAAAATACCCAAGCCTAATTCTTGGTACCATTGATCTTCACCTTAAATTGCTTTGAAGACCACTGTCAGTCCCTTAGCCTCTCACATATGGATACCAAAATTTGGGCTTTGCCAGTAGTTTCACTGCTAATCTTTAACTTTTTGTCACAGCATCACAGGAGTTGCCTGAGTATGTTCCATGTTCTCTTGCCTTACAAATACTTTGAAGATTTTAGTGGACAAGTTTCACAAGAAGTATTTTTCCATTTTTAAGAGAAGAATCTCAGATTGACCTAAGCATGGATTATTTTCTTCTAAAATAGTCCCTTTTTTAGCCAATTTAATGTGATTTTTAGACAGAGTTAAACCATTATAAGTACCTTCCCAAATCTTTTTGTTTTCCTTGATGCAAACTTAGTGTATCTGTTAGTGAAAATGCTGTGTTTTGTAGGATTTTAGTAAGTCTTTTAATTTGGTTGTTAATGTTTATGAACTTCATCAGTTGTTTCATTGGCTGAGAAATTGAGCTCATTGTGACTAATTGTGTTTGAAGGTACACATGGGGTAAGTCACACCATGACAAGCTCAGATACTCCACACTGTTATACAACTACATTGACTTGCACAGAGCCCAGCTGACCTCGTCTATGCTGATAGTAGGTCTGCTCTTTGTGTGAACTTGAACCAAAGACTAGAGTGGGATTACTTATTTCCAAGTGTGCAAATGGTTCATGTGGCATTTGCGCACGTTTGATCTCCATGTAGGATTGTCCTTTTCCTGAGAATTCATCCTGGTGAACTTCAGCTTCCTTCTGTTAGCACCGATCCTGAGGAGAAGATGCCTGGGCACTTCTCAGGTTCCAGTCTCCTGGCAGCACTCTGCAGGGCTCAGTGCATTACTCCACCAATTGCTACTTGGTAGCTCTCACCCAGCTGGTAGAGGCCGTGCCCAGGATGCTGCAACACATTGGATGTGTTATGTTGTTTATGTAAAGCATCAGGGACACTTCATGCTTTGTTACTGTCGAGCCGAAGACAGCACCTAAATGAAGAACTGAAAGCAGAACTGGGCTGTTGACAGAAAGTGAGCCACCTAAAACCTTTTCTCTGTAGAACATGTCTAGGTTAACCTCTTGGGCCTTTTTGAATTCCTTATCTATCCTGTCCTACTAGCCACAGCCATTGAAAAAAATTAACCAATTTTCATCTGTGATATGAAAAGCCTTCACTGCCAGGCTCAGGTCATGACCATATTTGTTACTTTTGGGGAATTTTATACTATGTAGTATGTAGGAAGAGGTTACACAGGACAAAAACCTGACTGGCCTAACTTTGCAGCATTTTTTTCTTTGAAGACACCATTAGTTCAGATTCCCTAATATAATACAGTTGGTCTAACTGGGGACAGTTTGAGCTGCTTGTGAAGTCATTTCCTTACAAAATGGTTTCATTGAGTGGGAAGAATGAAACAGGGAACTGTGTGAATTCTGAGACAAGAGACTCAAAATTTGGGCAAAGATTGTGCAGGCTCAGCCCCACAGAAAGCAGGAAGTAGTTTTCTTAGCAAAGTGGAGAACTTCATTGTTGTGAATTAAAATTCTCTTGCAAGTTCTCTGTGCTGGAAGTGCATTCACTAGGTCAGCTAACATTACTAGGATCCGGGAAGGAGAGAAGAATCTCTGCTTTCCTCAAGAATGTGAAATTTGGCTGTGTAGAAAAGGAGCTTTGTAAACAGCGCTGCCTGTTCACAATGTGACTTGATATCCTTTGGAGCATGCAGTGGGCTTTGGTTGACTTTATTGAATAACATCATGGTTTTTTGGGTGCTTTGATATTCATGTGATCATAAAGATCTATCACACAAGTGCAATTCACCCATGGAAAACAAAGCTCTGTGGCACTAGTCTGAAATGTCACAATGGACTTAAGTACCACAAATGGATTACATTTCTCTGCTAAGATTTTCAGAATATGAATTTAGTGCATTATTACTGTAATTCAGAATTTCAGAAAAATATGTTTTTTGCGTGGTTTACCTGACCAATTTTTTGATATCCACTCTAGAGTGAGACAAATTGCACCCTACAGGTACTTATTTCAGTCATGGCTGTAGAGAGAATTGCACTGGTAGTTCAAGTACTATGCTGAGCCCTGCTGTTGTAGGAGGAATTACAGAAAACTTATATTTAATTTAAAAATGACAGTTGCATTAAATTCTCTATCAGATTTAAATCAGCAGTCAGTTGGTAAAATAAGTCACAGTCAATTTTTTCCTGCAGGCTGATTTTAAAAACAAAACAAAAACACTTATGCACTTAACATGTAAATACTTACTTTTATTGTCTAGATCACACAAGAAATTTCTGATAATACGAGGATATTCAGGCTTCTGGGATCAGACAGGTAAGAAATTAAATGTGGCATGCTGAAATCAAAGAATAATATGTGTTCTCCTACCTTGTAAAAGTTCTTTTTCCTTGCTTCTTGCAAATTTTTTTTAGCCATCCTTAGCCATTCCTTTGTGTACATGTCTACCTTCCAGTCCTTTGAGCTTACTGCTCTTTCTTCAATAAGTAAAATAAAGTCTTCTAAAGGTGTCTGTGGGCTTCCAGAAGTACTCAGCCATGCAAGAAGCTCTTACTTGGCTGCAGTCACAATCTCCAGGAGCGTTTTCCTTTTTGCACTGTAATTCTTTTGTTTAATTTGGTGAAATCTTTACTTTCAGATGCTCTGCTGCAGTAGCTCATCAAGATCTGCTTCTGGAGACAAATGCAAAAAATACTTAAAAATTTAAATATCTCACTTTCACCTCCAGAAAGGAAATCTACCTGGTTTTCTCCCAGCATGACAGCTCAGGTTTTGTAAGAGCTCTTGGTAACTCCTATTGTAGCTGTTCTTTGGTGTCTGAGTTGCAGGACACTAACACCATGTCTGTGTGACCCATCAGATAGCAGCTTGCTGAATCAGTAACTGCTGTTTTAAGAGCGTCACCAACTTCCTCAACTTTCTCTGTCCTGTTTTCGAACTTTGTACTTCTGTAACAGCCACGGAAACAGCAGCTGTTTTGTCTTGTGGAGAGTGCGTGCTGATGTGACAGTTTATCACCAGTAATGTATTCACAAGTAAAAAGAGGGGCTTTAATTTTTCTTTTGAGAATTGTCTGTCTTACGCTGCTCACAGTAAACTCAAGTGTCATCTTAGAATGACATTGCAAAAAATTGCTTTGTGAAAATAATGTCCTCTTCCCCAATTATGGTCCCATCTATTTCTGGCTTGCTCTAATAGTCTGTCAAGTCTGAGACAATGTTTAAAGAGTTTGCACTGCAATAAACATGAATTCCAATTTCTTCATATACCCTTTTCCTTACAGCTCTCTTCTGTTTTGTGCTTGAGCTGTGAAACCTTTTTCCAGTAACTTGTCATTTTCTAGGCAGTTTGTAGGAACTGGGGTTCTGAGAAGCCAAAAACGTGATGTCAGTCTAACAAAAGTTTGCATGTTGCTTTCTTCTGCTGAACAGGGAATTGCCTCATAGCACGAGGTGTCATTCCCTTTGTGGAGCACATTGAGCAGAGAGGAGATTTTCTGAGCTATAGTTTTGAAGCAAGCAAATTTTCCTGTGTGAATGCACAGTAGATGGATCCGAGTTTCCCCCAGTCTTCCTTCATTTCAGGGTGTTTGTGGAGGAGAACTCAGTGATGAACTTGATGGTCCATTTAGCAATTTCGGCAGTTCTTGCCTGATGAAAAAACCTCTAGCAGTTTGTGAAACAAAATTGTGACTGCTTCTTTCTCTTCTTTGAAGAGAAAGGTCTGATCTAGGACATCCGTTATAGCCTTTGCAGTTGTAGTGTAGGTCCAGCTAACCCAGTCTCTTGCCTACAGTGATGGCCGAAAGTGGGTGCCAAGGAAAAGAATAAGAGAGATCTTTTCCTTGAGGCTTCTCAAGGCCTGCAAATTCTTGTCTCTGGGACTTTCAGAGATGGAGGAAGTTTCATAGGCTCAGGTAAAGACTAGAAATGCTGTCAGAAGTGTCATCTTCAGTCATCTGCCATTCCAGTAGCAAAGAGCAGGCTAACAACCTTCAGAACTGGAGCCTGATTAATGGATTCACTTTGCAAAGCTCCGGGAAAGCACAAACCTGGGAAGTAAGGGAGTGATGAACCCTCTTCAGAAGCCCTCACTGAAAAGATGAGAAGCCACAGGGATATGTTCCAGCAAGGGAAATTCCAGCTGGATAAAAGAGGGGAAAACATTGTGGTGGTTCAGCAGTGCAGCAGGAGCCCAGAGAGGCTGTGAGAGATTTTTGAAGACTTTGCTCTGTAGAAGACCATGAGCTTGGTTTGAGTGGCTTTTGGACTAGAGGCATCCAGGGAAAGGGAAACGACAACCAGTCAGCTGGATCTTGGTAAAGAATGTTTATAGTTACATCCAGGGTTGTTTTTAAATGAAGGCTTACTTGACATTATGGCTTTTTTAATTGTCATTTTAGGGTCGTGGTGCTGGAGAGCAGGCCGACGGACAACCCGACAGCCAACAGCAATTTGTACATCCTGGCAGGGCATGAGAACAGTTACTGAGAACAGCACGTGGCAGGCAGCTCACTGTGACAAGAGAACACTCCTGCTGCAGCAGCACTCGTGACTGGCTGGAATTGCACAAAAGCTGCAGTAACCCCACTTCAGTTACTTTATAATTTATTGTGGCATGAGAGGAAGACGAGAATTGTTTGTGGTATGGACACAGAAGCATTATAATACCACAGAAGTGCTTAATTTACTGTTATGTAATCTTTGTACATATGCAGTATTTTTCAGTGAAACTTCTTGCTGAAGCCCTACACTGACTTTCTGTAGATAGAGGTCCTCCTGTTTAGTACAAGTGTCTTACCTGTACAGATGTAAAAGTCACTGAGGATGCAAAAATTAAATCGGGGTACTATTATAAGGACGTCTCATGTGTTTATTATAAAGTGGGATGCTAGCAACAAGTATAATACATTTAGCAACACTATTGTATTTTATTATACATAATTTACTAATACAAATAAATATTAACTTTTAGAAATTGTAACCAAGGCTGTAATCAGATTACAATCTTGTTTTAATTTCGATACAACACACTGGTGTTCATGTTTGCACAATATATTAAGATGTGATGTATTTAGTCACAAAGGTAAGCTGTGACTTTGTGGATATGACTCGGGCTTCAAAGTTCCTTTTTTTCGTTTACTTGGGTAGTTTTCTTTGTGAAACAAGCCAGTTAAACACCTGTATTTTTATATTTAATTAAAACTTTCCTTACGATTACTTCTCTATGCTTGAAAACAATACCTTATGGATGGGTGTCAGTCCCAGACTAGTGGTACCTGGCTGTAATTCTGCAATAGGTGTTTGAATTATTAGTGTATACAATGATAAAAATTAGTATTACTGTTTGTCTTGCTAAATAGTTTCATATCATGATGAAAAGGAGCAACATTCCACATTGTGGAAATGGCTCAAAGATGTTGCCATTTTGACTTTTTTTTGGCCTTATAACCATTTTCACACTTTTCTTGATTTCAGGATGTTAACACATGGCCAAAATAATTTAGTTACTACCTCATTCAAACAATACAATGGTTACTACGCATCACGGGAACTTAGTTTTGATCAGAAGTATTTTTGATTGCTATTTTCCAGTGGAGTGTGTATATGCCAAGTTTTAAGCAAAATGCACACATTTGAGTCCTTTTTTTTGTATATGTTCTTTATATTTTAATGTTATAATATACACTAAACCCAAACTAAATTAAAAGTGATTTATGGCCTGCGTTATTGTTGTGATTGGTAATGCTTTGAAATATGTTCCCTAATGTATATAATGTAAAATAAATTTTTTTAACATGTTGTTGTACAATTAGATTATCACCTGCACTGATTTTCCACATAAGACTGAAATGGAACATTGAGTTTTGAATTCTGCTATTAAATGGTTGTGCCAAACACAGAAGTTGGGCATTTCTGAATGTATGAACAGTCAGATAGCTGGATTTCAACTCAGTTTTGGCTGGCACCGAAGGGTCAGTGGATAAATGTATTTGAGTTAGGTCTCTCCAAATTCCAGTTTGCTTGGTTTCTTCCCTTCATTGCCTGCTATTTCACCTCAACTGATTGCAAAACTGATTTTATTTTTTTTCTTCCAGCAGGGGTTTTTTTTCTGCCTATGGGCCTCAAGGTCGCTGCCTCTGCTGGCTCCTTCTCAGCTGTTCCTCATACTGAGACACAGCTCAGCCTGTGGGAGAGGAGGCAGTGCAAGTCTCACTGCTGAGAAGCCGAATTCTCGGAAGAGGCGAAAATTTGTGTGCGTTTCACAGCGCCCTTGTGAAATCCCCAGGGGGGATTTCCATCCTGCCTCCTGTGGGTTGTTCCTCACTTTGACATGCAGAAAGTAGCTCAGCTTTAACAAAGCACAGTATAGCTAATGGTGCTGTAAACGTGCTTCCTCCTGTGAGGGTTCTGCAGCAGCTGGGGTCAAGTTTCTCAGGCAATTGCTGAATTACAGGCACCAGAAGCTAAGGGCTATTGGTTTTTATTCCAGTTGAGCACTTTTGGTACAAGCATGCATTCTGGGATGCAACTGGGAGAGCTAAAAATAAAGAGAACAGGGTAGTGACATGTGGGAAGAAGGAGAGCATTGTGCTAGGACAGGCGTGTTCCCAATCTGTTGGTGTACTCAGGACAGCTTTGCTGTTCCCATGCTGCTCTCCAGCCTTAGAGATAAGAAGTGAAAGGTTCCTGCTTTTTTGAGGAATTGTACTGTTGCAGGATTTGGGGTTTGTGCCACAAAACTGCCTTTCCCCCTCTCAAGATGCTTGACTACTCTGCTGACAGCTGCCCTCAGCTGAGCCCAGGAGCCTGGACATCTGGTAAATCAAAAGGTTTCCTTTGCTAGACCTGCAGTTACCTTGAACTGGAACTTCTCTTGAGCCATGCTCAGTGGGAGCTTAGGCCACCCCCACCCTGGCCTACAGCTGGGATTGGTGTGTGGCTGACGGATGGGAGCATAGTCGGTGCCAGCAAATCCCATCACAAGCTCCATGAGGTTAGAGCAAGGCCTCTGCCTACAGTTGGTTCACACAACTCCTCTAACAGCCTATGTGACTTCCCTTTCTCTCCTCCCACCGCTTCTGTGCTGCCTGGGAGCAGGCAGAGTGTCTTGCGTTAAATGCGACAGCATGATAGGTCATTTGCCAGCCTGGCAGCAAAGTCTGATTAGGGCAGGGGCTAACCTTGGGCCTCCATCCACACTAACCATTCTTACAGGGAACAAAGCAAGCACTGCAATGGTTTGTGTCTGTTGCAGAAGTACTACTGGCAGCTGGGAAGTGGCTAAACCAGTAGCTATCATTTGAGAAATTGTAGCATTCTGATGAACTGTCCCCTTGTCCTATCACTACACACCCTTGTCAAAAGTCCATCTCTTGCAGGCCCCCTGCAAGTACTGGAATGCTGATAGAAGGTCTCCCCAAAGACTTCTCTTTTCCAGGCTGAGCAACCCCCATCTTTGTACTATGTAGAGGTGCTCCAGCCCTTTCATCATCTTTATGGCCCTCCTCTGGACTCACTCCAACCGGTCCATGTACTTCTTATGTTGGGAGCCCCATAGCCTGATAAAGCACTGCAGGCCAGGTCTTACCAGGGCAGAGCAGAGTGGCAGAATCCCCTCCCTACACCTGCTGGCCACACTGCTTTTGATGCAGCCCAGGGTGTGGTTGGCCTTCTGGGCTGAGGGTGCACATTGCTGGGCCATGTTGAGCTTCTCATCAACCAGGACTCCTTAGTCCTCAAGGCTTCTCTCAATCCATTCTCCGACCAAATCTGTCAGGCAAGATTTGCCCTTAGTGAAGCCATGTTGGCTGTCCCAATCACCTCATTTCTCTTGTGCCTTAGCAGAGTTTCCAGAAGGACCTGCTCCATGATCTTGCCAGGCACAGAGGTGAGACTAACCGGCCTGTATTTCCATGGATGTTTCTTTTATTCCTTTTTAGAAATGGGGTTATGTTTCCCATTTTCAGGTCAATGGACATTTCATCAGAATGCTACAATTTCTCAAATGATAGCTAATGGTTTAGCCACTTCATCCACCAGTTCTCCCAGGACCCATGGATGCGTCTCATCAGGTCCCACGGACCGTGCACCTTCAGCTGCCTTAGATGGCCTTGAACCTGACCCTCTCCTACAGTGAGTGATTCTTCATCCTCCCAATCCCTGCCTTTGCCTTCTGCAACTCGAGCAGTGTGGCTGGAGCACTTGCTGGTGAAGACAGAGGCAAAAAAGTCACTGAGTACCTCAGCCAGCTCCATGTCTCGGGTAACCAGGTCTCCCCTTTCCCTCCGGAGAGGGTCCTTATTTTTCCTTGTCTTCCTTTTATCACCAACATACCTACAGAAGCTTTTCTTGTCATCTTTGATGTCCCTGGCCACATTTAATTCTGCCAGGGCTTTAGGTCCTTTAACTTGATCCTTGGCTACTTGGACAACCTCTCTGTATTCTTCCCAAGCTTCCTGCCCCTGCTTCCACCTTCTGTAGGTTTCCTTTTAGTGTTTGAGTTTGTCCAGGAGCTCCTTGTTCATCCATACAGGCCTCCTGCCATTTCTGCCCAGCTTCCCCTCTGTTGGGATGCACCACTCCTGAGCTTGGATAGGTGATCCTCGAATATCAACCAGCTTTCTTGGGCCTTTCTTCCCTCCAGGGCTTTATCCCATTGTACTGTACCAACCAGATCCCTGAAGGGGCCAAAGTCTGCCCTCCTGAAGGCCAGGGCAGCAATGTACTATGCGCCCTCCTCACTGCCCTAAGGATCTTGAACTCCAACACTTCATGGTCACTGCAGCCAAGGCTCCCTCTGAGCTTCACATTCCCCACCAGCCCCTCCTTGTTGGTGGGCACAAGGTCCAGCATAGCACTTCTCCTTCTTGGCTCCTCTATCACTTGGAGAAGGAAGTTACTATCAATGTATTCCAGAAACCTCCTGGATTGCTTTTGCCCTGCTGTGTTGTCCCTCCAACAGATGTCAGGGTGGTTAAAATCCCCCTTGAGGACCAGAACTGTGAACGTGTGGCCTCTCCTGTCTATAGGCAGTTTCATCCTTTCAGTGTTCCTGGGTGGGTGGTCTGTAGCAGACCCCCACTATAATGTCACCTGTCCCTGATGTCTCTTTAATCCTGACCCTTAACCCCACGGTCAGCTCCTCATTCATCGGCAGGCAGAGCTCCATGCACTCCTGCTGGTCACTGACACAGAGGGCAACACCCTCCCCTCATGTCCCCTGCCTGTCTTTCCTCAAGAGCCTGTGTCCTTTCAACACTCCAGTCATAGGAGCCATCCCACTACATCTCCAGGATGCCCATGAGATCACAGCCCTGCAGGCGTGTGCACATCTCTAACTCCTCTTGTTTATTCCCCATGCTTCCTTCATTTGCCCTTTGGAGCTAATTTAAATCCAACACTTTCAAATTCAAGTTCCCCCTGTGTTGCTGTGACAGGCAGCTGCTCCTTGCAGTGTCCCCTAGGCTGAATACAGGAGTGCACCCTCAGCTCCTGGCAGTCCCTTCCTGATGTGACTCCTTACATTCCCCATGGCAGCTGCTGTGGGAAAGGGGTGCTGTCACTCCTCGTAACACTAACTCCTTGAGACTGCAAAGGGCTGCCGTGACCCTCCACCTCATCCTCCTCTGCCTTGCCCAGCAGCACTGGGGGACCCTGCGTGTCTCTGTGCTGCCCACACGGACATTGCACACCCCTGTAAAGCCAACACTGCACCGGCCGTGGCCTTTGGTTGCTGCTCCTGACAGCAACAGCAGTGAGCCTCACCTTCACTTCTTGGCACAAAGGCAGGGTATTCCACTGCCTGGCTCCCTGCACTTCCCAAGCTCCTCTGGCCCCTCAGGATCCAACTTCTCTGTCACTACATCCCTGTGAAAGCAGCTCCCAGCTTGCAGCTCTGTGCTCTTCCCTGCACGAGCTTGCCCTGCAGTGAGCACCCAAACGGCTCAGTCCTGCCAGTTGTGGCAGCTCCAGATGCAGGGAGAGCTCAGGCCTGGACTGTGCTGTGGCCTCATCAGATGACTGAACAAACAGAACACGGTGCCTGCAATCCCGTGTCACCCAATGCTGCTTTGTTTGAAGGACAGAGATGCTGTACAACATTCACTGGTATTCAGGAGTCCTGGCACACCTTCATCTCCAAAGGGAGGAGCTGGAGAGAAGAGCATTGGTGCAGTTTTACACTTGGTGTTGCACGTACTTGGGAGCAGATGAAGATTTTAACTTCAACGGGCTGATTTTCCATCATGAGGCAATGAGTGCAGCAGCTCCACAGTCTGTAAGATGCTGTGATGGTGCCCCTAAATGTGCAGGCAGGCTGCTAGATCAAGCAAATAGCACTGAGACGTGAAAATTCCCATCTCTCATCCTTGTTCCAAAGCAGAAGTTTGACTGCTCCAGACAGCAGTATCTGTTTGGAGGAAACACACCCAGGGTGGAGCTGCACAATGCAGAGTGTTCCTTCTCAGAGGCTCCACCCACGACCTGCTGATGTGCTGCTGGGTCTCAAGAACATCTGTCCTCAGAGCACTTCTCAAACACCAATTCTAAGTGAGCCTCATAACATGCATGCCATTCCTGACAGGAATCTTTGTGACCAGTCCTGGAGACAAAGGGAGACTCGACAGTCTCTGCCTCTGCAATCTATGCTGGTACTTTCCTGTCCTCCTACCTGGGAAACTTGTCATAAACCTTCCTTCCAGTGACTAGTGAAGGTTTCCATATATCCATCTCCCCCGCCATGCTCCCCAACAGCAGCTCACTCTTTCCTCCTTCAGTCCCTGAGCTCTCCCTGGCGCCTTGCAAAGCAGAGCAAAATGATCTACTTTTCATTCCCAGCATCATCCTCCTCCCACTGCCCTCCCAGACCCGCTACGAGCTTTGTCCTGTTTAAACCACTGGGCTTCATTTGTATTCCAGCCTTGCTGCTTCTGGCTTCTTTTTCAAGAACCAGTGATGGGACCTGAGAAACAACTGGCTTGAAGTTGTGTCAGGGAAGGTTTAGGCTGGATATTAGGAAAATGTTCTTCACCCAGAGGGTGATTGGGCACTGGAACAGGCTCCCCAGGGAAGTGGCCAGACACTAGCCTCAGCACCGAGGCTGGCAGAGTTCAGGAAGTGTTTGCACAGTGTTCCCAAGGAACACTGTGTGTCCCGGGAATGTCCTGTGCAGGGCTAAGGGCTGGGCCTGATGACACTTGTGGGTCCCTTCCAACTTGGCATGTTCTGTGACTCTGTGAAACAAGCTCATCTGTCAGCCTCCAGGCCGACCTTGTGCTGCTTGATCCAATGGGGCCTTTCTTTATCTCTGATACCGTATGGCCCCCCTACCAGACGACTGTGTTTGTAAGCAGGGAAATGACAAGAGTTCTCCAGGGAGCAGCGACACCGGCCCGCGGCCTCCGGCTCCGAGCAGCCAGCCGGCTATCCCGGACAGTGCCTCTCCCTGTGTCCCCGTCCCGGTGTCCCGCTGGGTCTCTCGCCGGGTGTCCCCCAGGATTCCCGGGATCCCGGGCGGTCCCGCCGGGTGTCCCCCAGGATCCCCCGGCATCCCGAGCTGTCCCGCCGGGTGTCCCCCGGGATCCCGGGCTGTCCCGCCGGGTGTCCCGCAGGATCCCCGTGATCCTGGGCTGTCCTGCCGCCCTCCCGCCGCCAGGGGCCGCCCCCCCGGCCGTCACTTCCGCGAGGAAGGCCGCGGCCGCGAGTGGCGCGCGCGCAGGCGCAGGGCCGGGGGGGCGGGAGGGAGTCGCCGCTCCGCGCATGCGCCCGCGGCGGCCGCCGGAGCGGGCGAGGACGGGACCGGGGAGGCGGCGGCGCTCGCGCTCCGACCCCGCCCCTCGCGGCCCGCGCCCGACCCCCGCCCCGCCGCGCGCCCCCCTGCGCCCCCCCCCGCGCCCCGGGCGGGGAATGCGGCACGCGCCGCCCCCCCTCGCTGCGGGCCTGCCGCCCCCGCCGGCGGAGGGGCAGCGCCGGCGCGCCCGCTGAGCGCCCCCCGGCCCGCCCGCCGCCCTCCCGGCCCGCGCCCCGCGGCACCATGCAGGCGCAGCCGCTGCTCTACGACTTCTTCAGCGAGGAGAACGCGCCCAAGTGGCGGGGGCTGCTGGTGCCCGCCCTCAAGAAGGTGAGGGCCGGCCGGGGGCTCCCTCCCCGGGGCCCGGCCGTGGGCTCGTCGCGGGGCCGCCTTGGGCTCCCAGCGCTCCCGAAGCGTCCCCGGGGCTGCCGGGGTGGGTCGGGGCCGTCCCGCGGGGCAGGCGGTGCTCGGTGGGTGCCCCGCCGCCGAGGGGCCCGGCGGCCACGCCGGGGCGATGCTCTGACAGACGGGGCCATGTAGATAAAAACTGGCCGAAGGACACCCGAACCTGGGCCCCCTGCGCCCAGAGGGAAGCGAGCACTGCTGCTGCGGGTTTGTGCTGGTCTCCCTTAGTGACACGACTGGAGCGTGGGGGGGGTTGTTATGAGTTACTCCGGAGAGAATTTTAGTTAATTAGTGTTCGTGTCTAATGGCTTTTAGTTAGGCTTCTCTTAGTTTAAATACCTTTTTGCTGAGAAGGCTTCATTAGGACAAACTAGCAAGTCTTGCTCCCTCAGGATGGCGAAGCTTTTGCCTATGGTTTGGAAAGAATTTATTGGGAAGAGAGGAAAAAATGGTGAGGGCTCCTCTTCCACTTTTGCAGCCTGAGTCTAGAAAGTAGAAGACTTAAGAAACAGAAGTTTTTTGACACTGTTGCTTGAACTGGCTTCAGATTGCAGAACCTGACATGGCTCAGTTGTGCACAGCAACGCTTTCTGAGTCTGTCTGGTTACAGTGATTAACTGCAACTTTTGCGTAAAAGACTTGCTCCTTGGGCTAGTTGAGAAGTCTCAAGTGTTGCAGTCATACACATTCAGTATTTCTTCCTAATTTCCTCTTGCGATGCATTGCCTCCCCTTTCTGGGCGTGCTCCTTGAGGTCTTCAGCACTGTGTGGTTTTTGTCCAGTTCTTGGAAGTCCTTTTTGCTTGTCTCATCTGTAGCATGTACTGTTAATGCCTTATTCCTGATGGATAGTCGCTCCCTTGAAACTTCTGCAGTAACCATGCAGCTCACTACTGCCTGTAGTGCTTGTAAGCACCTGGACAGCCATCCAGCTGAAGGCTGCTTGGAAACCGGAGCTACCCGAGAGAGAGAGAGCTCTTCCCTTCCGAGGATGGTTCATTCCATGGTGTAGCAGATGTTTGTCAGATTTGGAATGAGGCTCAGTGCTCACTACTGGAGGACACAGCGTGAGCATTCCAAGCGAGCAGGCGTCGGGACTTTGGAATTACTTGTGACATCTGAAGAGCAAGATTTCTTTCCAATGGACAAGCCACTCATGAAGTCACCCTGCATTAAAGATGCTTCTTTGAAGGAGTTTGATAAATTCCGCACTGGGAAAAGGAATTCTGGAATCTGAGGTCAATGGAGAGGACCAGTGATGACAAGACACTAAGGACATACTGGCCCTGCAAGGTATAGTTGTCTTGGTTTTGTTGTCCTCTGCTCTGTTTCTCATTGAGGGTAGAGGGGTGGCAGAAATCAGGCAGTCAGTCAGAGAGAGTTCTGAAAGCTTCATGCTGAAACTGGCGGGTGTTAACTCTTTTGACCTCAGCTCTTCATTGAGATCACCACCTGTTTCTTATCTCCTCTTGGGCTGTTGAACTCTGTGGTCCAGAAACATAGTCTTCTGCTGCTTACTACTGCTGTTTCTGTAAAGGTAGAAGTAAAGAATCTGCCCACATTGTCACCAGCCTTACTGAAGAGACAAATAGTTGAGTTACAAAAAAACTAAATGGGAAATGAAAAATGTTAAATTATTGTCTTAGTGACTTCTTCATTAATGCAGAAACCAAATTATGTATTTTCCTAACTTATATGGGTACAAATAGTTTTAGCTAGGGCATTTTGCACTGATAAAGACCCTATAAAGTAGTGAACCTGTGGCAGGTAAAGCCATGAACATCACAGTGCTTTGACAGTCATCTCTGGTCGTTCATGAGACAGGTGCAGCACTGCAGTGTTGCAGTCGCTGATCCCTTGTGTTGTTCACCAAAGCCCTGAGCTCTGCCTGCAGGTCAGTGTGTGGGACTAGTGAAGTAGAGGGGGTGGCAGTGTATGCCAGGGAGGTCAAAGGGCACAACTGTCCTACAGGGAAACTGGTACCTTGTGACTTTGCTGAATTGCCAGAGCCTGCTGTCCCAGTAGGAGTCAGGTTATCTGGAGCTCACGTACATCTATTTGTTACCAGAGGAGAACCTTTCCTTTGCTTCTCCCCTTAGCTGATCAGATGCTGCTTTCTGAACTCCACCTGAAACCAGGCTGATGTACAGGCAGGGTTGTGATGATTTCCTGCATAGCTGAAAATTAGAGTTAATGGTTTGGGAAGACCTACATTGAATTATTAGCTCCAATGAGGAGAATGGCATATAAGTTAATGTTGTAAAACTACATATACAGGATGGAGTGCTTGCAGTTCTCAGGGAAAGCTGCCACACATGGACTGAATCATTAAAATGCCATTGCCCTTTTGTACTGTGAGCTGGCTCCTAATGCAGAGCTCAAACTACAGCCTCAGGATCACTTTCTTAAAAAAATAGGTCTTGTTGAATCATTCAAAATAGCTTTCTTTTTCCCAGTTAGTTATTTTGATTCTATTTTTTATCAAGGAACAAACCCAAGAATATATAGTAAGAATAAATCTTTTCTCACATCAAACAATTCTTAGGAGACCATGCCTTGTGTTTCATTAGACATGAGCCTTAACAATAGAGCTGTCTTTGCACTGAACAGCTGCATTTGCAAAAAGCAGCTCTTGTACCATTGCGATCGTAATGTAATTCCTTTTCTTCTGATTCTTCTTCAGATGCTGTCAAGATAGACTCCAGTGCACTCAATTAGGAAGAAAATTATGTCAACTGAGATGCTTCTCTGCCTGGTCACTGTTATTTTGAAGCTGCAAAAGAGGAGTGTTTTAGAGATCTTTGTTTGCTGGTAGAAGACGGTAATCATGGTGATGAGATGAGGTACAAGAAAAGGAGGAAAGAATAACAGCAGGTGTCTGAAATTGTAGTTGCAAAGATGGATAGAAGGTCTGATGCTGGGGCTGAAGATGAAGGATTCAAGACATGTGAAACACCAAAGCTCTCAGGTGCCTGGAGATGGAGATACACAGCTTTTAATACACCTTGGAAAACAGATTCAGGAGGGACACCTGCAAAGTGATGCCTCTTCCAACACCGGTGTTCCTTTGCTAGTGAATTTATACACTTCATTCTGTCATGACCTTTTGGATAGTTTTTCCTATACACCATTCCTCATGGCTTCATCTTGTTTGTTTAACTTGTTTATGGAGTCAGAATTTCTCTGCACGTGTCTGATGCGCTTCTTCCCTCACACATTGATTTCTGCAGTAGAAACCATGTCATCTTTGCTGATACATTAGCCATGTGATGATGGAGAAAAACAAAAGAACGCTGTCACCGTTCGGATGTTCTGCTGTACCTCAAGTTGTTTGGAATCAGTTTAGCAATTAACAAGGGGTCCTGTTGGAATTTGTTGTGGTCAAAATGGGCTGATGTGGCTTGACAACTGAAGGGGATGTGCTTCCTCAGTTAAGGGAACTGTTCCAGACCAGAATTCTCCCAGGTACTCCATGTATCATCTAGTCAGTTGTCTGTGCCTTTCACGGAGCAAAAGACATGAGAAAAGCTGCTTCAGTGACTACGGAGCTCTCAGGAAGCTCTTGCTGACAAAGATATTTCTACCTGACATGTAATTATCTTAAGCTCTTCAAATTGATGCCAAACCAGTTGTCACTTGCCACTCAAGACGACACTTCTTATTCTAAGCATTGCCTCTTGGAAGATGTAGAGCATTCATAATTTCTGATCTCTTCTGATGGCTATGGAGGATAAAGTTAAGACCTTGCTACAGTTCAAGTCTTTACTGTATGCTTTTTTGCTCATGTTCAGTGGTGCAGTGTAATACTGCTGCCTTTCTGAGACATCAGCAGAAATGTTAGTAAAAATCCAACTCTTGCATCCTCAGTGAGTTGTTGCTGAAATGTGCATCCAAGATGTTTGTATTTGATTTAATTTACTGGATTTTTAGTTGATCATGGTAGCAAAACATACTCGGGGTTACCAAATATCAGAAGAAATGCATAAGAATAGAAGAAAAAACCTTTTTAAGGAGTGCTTCCACTACAAGAGCGCTCATCCAAAGGGTACGTAAAATACTTCCTCCTGAAGTGTTTTAGTGATAAGCAGTTGCTTGTCAGCAGTATTTTAGTCATTGAGGGAAAATAAACAAAAGATATGTGGAGTAAAAATAAGTGTTGCAGCACTAGTGAAGACTTTTGAAGGTACAGAATTGACGAAAATTCTTCCTTCCTCATCAGAATAACTTCCTCTGTTGCCAAGTCGTTTCTACTAATAACCCATTAATTGAACAGTTTAGAAGAATACTTTAAATCAGTAAACTTTTATCCTCTCTGATAATCCTTTTGAAGATGGCTTGGCTTGTCATCTCATTACAACTTCTTCCATTTTATTGTCAATATGATATGGTAAATCCGATGCTTTTTTCCTTTTAGACACTTTTTCTACAAGCACTTCAGCTGCCACCAGGGCAGCCTGGCAGTGTGCTCAGCAGTGAAGCACAGTTGCTCTTCAGCAGGAGTTGTTTCTTGGTCTGTACTGTGATTTCATGCCAGTAGATGGGTAGTCTTGCTCACTAACGAAAAAATTATCTCTAGCGATAGGTAGATACTTAATTTTTATTTCAGTTTGTTACCTGGCTTTAGAATTATTTCTTCTTGTTATGCCCTTTCCCGAAGGTGCTGAAGCTTCTGCTGCTCCTGATGGGACTCAGTCAGTTCAGTATTGTTCTCTCCACAGCCTTTCACACATAGGATTTGTCTGGTGTGTTCTGTATTTAGCACAACTGAGAACTGATTGTGTTGATTGGTAATGATGATTTAGAGCATTAAGCTAGTGTTTGTGTAACATGTGAAGTTGCTTTAAAAAGTCTTTGGAAAGTCTTTTTCATCCTGAATTGAAATTTTTTCAGTTTACAAGCAACCTAAGTTAGGCTTTTTCTCATGGCCATTGAGGAAGAGATGACTGAAAATGGTGCTAAGGATGTGTGGTTTATTAGCAATTGGATTGTTAAATTCTCTGTGTCTACCTTTCTTATCTGTTATCAGCCACCTCTTTCTAATGCAGAACGAGCTGCTGAGTGTCAGTCTAGACTGGGATTTGGTTCATCTTTTGACCAGCCTTGGAGTTGTGTTGGACCTGTGGGAGACCAAGCCTCTGTATAACCTGAAGCTGTTTGATCTGCAGTCCTTTACTCAGAGTTTGGTCTAGGTTCCTCCTGCCTCCCATGAGGCTTGTGGAAATGTGTAGAGTTTGAAAGGAATGGTTTGAGAAAGTTTTATATAAAATAAGTTTTTGCTAAGGGTTATAAAGTGATGTCAGCTATAGGTATCTTTGTATTATTCATTAAGCACATTCTTCTTTTTCACTGGTTTGACTCTTACTGCCAGTTTAGATCTATGGTTGCCAAATTTTTAAGCTCTTGCCATTCCTGATAGAAATTACTTGCTTTCGTTGATTTTAGAGGAAGAGGACAAAAAAAAGCAGGGAAAAAAAAGCCAAGTGGTCATATAATAGGATTTTCATTAAATTGTTCTTCTTTGCTTATATTCTTGAACAGATTCTGGAAAGCTGTTCAAGAAATTCTGGCTCTGTTTAACTTTAAATAAAGAGAATCCTGGTCATCTCTCTTTTGAGAATTAGGAAAGATTGAGAAAAGTGACATTCAGAAAAGTGAGCACATTGAGTTGAGTGAAAACAGCCACGGTGGCAGGGATTTGTACCTGGTGTAGATTGTATTTGCCCATTAGAATTTGTCAGCGTATTCTGAAGAATTGAAGCTGTTTTTAAAAGTTCTTAAAGGTATTTTTTAGTAATTTCCATTATCATAAGATAGACATTTTGGTGTGTGTATAGGATGGAAGGGGTGGGTTCTGTCATTATTTAAGGGAGAGGTTAAATGTTTGGATAAGAATCTGATCTAAACATCGCACTTCAGAAGTTGTTAGTCTGTTTTTATCGTGTGTATTCCTAACATAGGACTGAAGGATCTGGTAGGATTCAAGCCATGCTCCCCCTTTTCAAGGGTGATAAGGCAGGGTGGCCCAGAGTTTTTAATTTAAAATCTGAGATGACTTTATGAGAAAGATGGAAAGCCCCTGGTAATTTGATCTTTTTTTTTTTTTTTTTTTTTTTAAACTAGTCACGTGATGGTGTATGCTAACAGATGTTCCCATTTCTTGTCTCCTCTTACTAAATCTTGCATCTTACCCAGTCTTGCATCATCTCTTAGATAATGGACTTCTTGGGACTTACACTGAGTACCCTCAAATAATACTGTTTCCTTCTCAGTCTGAGCCTTTGGGTACTACAGTAGTGCAGATACTGAAATTACATGTTTCTGTGATAATTGTGCACTAAACAATCCTGTAATTTTCCTTGTTAGTCTAGTTGTTTTCTTTGTGCACTTGTATGACTTTGAACCCTAAGTGATACTAAATGTCATGTAGCATTGAAGTTTATTTACTATCTACCTACCATAGATAAGCTATGCTGGCAAGCCAGTGACAACTTGTAATATTTTCTTCTGCTGAGATGGATGTTTTATTAAAGTAGGGCTTGTTAGTGCCACAAGACAGTGGCCTTTGAGAAGAGTCATGTAGCTGCCCCCAAACATAAATGCTTAGGGAAAATGTTTGAAATTTTTATTTCCCGAACTAGGAGTACGTTATCGTTGACTCTGTTTTGGCTGACTATGCATAACATTTCAGGTTGTGGCCTCATGTGGTATTTTTATTTGTTTGTTCTTATTCCTATAGACTCTGTGTTACAGACTGAAAGACTTGTGATGAGGCTATTTAAATGTATGATTGGTTTTCTGAGCAAAGGAGAAAATAGACCTGCTCTTCATCACTCCAGTTTATCATGCTCTGTGTTTTTACTGGTGAATTGACTTGGTAATTTAACACTTCTTGAGATACAAAGTGCTAGAGTATAATATAGGGAGACTAATACAAATTTGTTCAGTTCTACTTTAGAGAAAAAAAAAAAAAAAACAAACAAAAAAACATTAAAGGCAGCATCTTCCAGACAACTCAAATCAGCTCTGCTTTTTAAGAGATTGCTTTTGCAAGTCTGTAATTTTTGGTGTTAAGATGTTCCAAGCTGGTACAGCATTTCAGATGTCAGTGTTTGAATTGTAAATAATGTTTGGGACTGCTCAGCATGCTGTTATTCATGTACCTCCACAAACACACTCTGTAGCTGCGCATGGTGAAGTTCTTAGGAAAAGTGAAAGTGTTGGCATAATCAAAATGGTTGTGTTAGCTAGTCAAATGGAGAGAAGTTCTTCTGTTCTATTTTTGCCAGAGTGCTTTGAAAGTTAAAAAAGTAGTAACTTCTGGAGATGTTTTTTAAGACCTGCTGAATAAGAGCATGCAATCTACAAGAAGCCAAACGCGTGATCTAGCGTATTTTGAATTTCAACAGCAGTTAAGTGAGCACCAGGGCTATGCCCAGACATGAAGTTTTCAGACTAATGAGTGCCTTAGCAGGCAGGTGGATTTCTATTTGAGGCTGTTGTGTGTTTGAACTTCAGAACATTTAGTTCTTGCTACAACTGCAAACAGGAATTAAAACTCAGGTGTGAAATTAAATCATTACGGCACCATTATTTGAATATAGACATGGGTTTAACATTTGGATGAGACAGATTGTTGGGTTTTGGTTCAGAGTGATTCAGGCTCTTTTGTTAGTGATTGAGAGAACTGGAGGCATTTTGAATTGTGTGCAGTGGAACAGTAAAATGATGAAATTGGGATTTGAAAGATGCATAGCGAAAGTTCACAGCTTGCTCTGGCATAATATTTGCCATCGGTGTAGGGTTGAGATTAAACTGCCTGTTCTGTTTAAGCTCTGAAGCACTGAGCTTCATGTACCTGAAATTCAGTCTGGTTAAAACTGTGCTATTTTGTGAACTACAGAAGTGCAAAGGAAAAGTATACTGGAAGCTTGTTTCAGAAGTTAAATTGTGTGACAAAAATTACTTTTAAAGAGAGAAACGCCACCTCTAGAGTGTCTTGTAAAAACGGCTGTTTAAGAGCTAGTGGAGAGAGATAAATATATGGAAGGGCTTTAAAAGTTTTCCTAGTTGCACTGGTAAGCATAGGTATCAGCTGTTTTCTTGACATTAAACATCTTTTACAGTGATTTGAGTACATACAACATTTGCGATTTATATTCCTGTCAGGGGCCGGAGATTGTTTCACTCATGTTTGTCTGATGGGCCTTAATAGAGCTGCGTTTTGGGTTGGATTGTTCTGAGTTGTTTGGCTCTGGTTTTGTCATCTTTTTTTGCAACTAAAGCATGTGGTTTGGGGAAGAGCAAAACTCAAAGGTTGAATTCTTCTATTTCCTATAGGTTCAGGTGCAAGTCCATCCTAAACTTTCCTCTACTGAAGATGCGTTGCAGTATGTGGAGGAGTTAATTCTTCAGTTGTTAAATATGTTGTGTCAAGCTCAACCAAGAAGTTTTCTGGATGTAGAGGTACAGAGAACACTTATTACAAATCTGTAATAATTTGAACTGTTACATGAAAGGTACTATATTAATCATTTCACAATGCAAAAGGAAAGCAGTGATTATGCATCTTGATGTAGCAGAACCTTCTGCATAAAGCCTGCTGAGTTCCCTAATAGCTGATTTTCCTATTAATTGAATTTGTTGTTCAATGCACAGTAAAACTATCTCTGAGCTGTATTAGTGTTTAATAGACGATAAGTGTAAATTTTGTATATAAAGCTGACTGGTTCCTTTCAAAAGACCTTTTTTCCCCACTGATACTCTATGCAAACTACAGCTGCTTACTCTGAGACTCTGTGCTGCTTTCTCAGCGTGGCAATTTGGGCTGATATACCCCCTGCTGCCCTAGAAATTTAAACAAAAATAGTTCGGATACTTTTTCAGAATGAGTTTAAGAACACTTCTTTCCTCTGCACAGAGACCTCTTCTCTTAAAATTGCCTTTTCTAAGATCTACAGCCTCTGTTGCTCAGAAAAGTAGCTTGATTTTAAGAGGAGAGCTTGATCTGAGTTTTTCTGTCTGAGGAACAAATCACTGAAGCTTCTAAGACCAGGATATCTTGGTAGCTCTTTCTGCTTAACCATGATTTGAAGACTTTGGTGCCAGGCTACAGCTCTGTATGCTGTGTGCCTGTTGGTGTCCAGAAATTGCTTCCAGGGCCTGTGCCAAGTGAGTTCCTCATGTTCTGAAGAAAATGGACTGATGGCAAAAAAACCCTTGCAAACAAAAAATCCTTAAAGGTGTAACTGTCTGAGAGCTCAAGAGTCATGAATTTTGTCCTTCCTCTTCTCTTTTGAACACCTCTAATGGTGTTCCAGTGTCCCCTATTGTGGCTGACCTGTTTTGCTACATCATTTTGGTCTGGCAGCAAAAGAAACAAGAGGTCTGTGGAAGATTGTTTAATGCTGTTTTAAACAATGCTAACAAAAAACTTGACGCAAAGTGTTCTATTATGAATCTTAGGGCTGTGAAGATAGTAGAAATACAAGGATTAGAGATGATCAAGCAACCACTCTTTACCGCATTTGTGTTAATGCACAGTGATGCTGTCTTTAATTTTATGGTCAAACACATTCTTTGTTTCCCCTGGAACACCTTCATTGTTCAGTCAGCAGACTGGACTGTGTTAGGGGTGTGAATTGGTATTCACTTAGTAAATGGGACTTTTTTTTTTTTTTTGGTAGGGGGAGGACCTCTGCTTTCCTTTTGCCAAAGTGTTATAAGGGGAGAAAAAGAAAACCCCTGCACTTTGGAAAGTTGGGTGTCACCTTTATAAAATTGTATTCTGTCACATTTTTTTGTCAGAAAGTTCTTCTTTGTGTACTTTGTCCTGTACCAGTTCTTTGTAAGTGGTCATTAACTTCATCTTCCTCATTTCATGGTTGCTCAAACAGGAGCCATATTTACGTAAGTGAGCGCTTGCAACTGAAACAGTCAGTGGGAACTGTGGTCTGAAAAATAAAATGTGACGTTGTCTGAGAAAATAAATATCTGGCATTTGAATACCAGGGCCACCAAAAACAGTGAAGCTTTTGAACCCTCAGAGACCTGTGTGTGAGCTCCAGCAGGAGAGTTGTTCAATGCATGGGAGAATGTGGGTGTCCTCAGGCACTGACTGAGGACAGGAGAGGGTAAAAAGACTGGGACATATATCGTCCACCTGTAGACTGAAACTGTTTTAGAATATGTGGGTGCTGTTGTATATTTTGTTTTCCTGTTATGTTCATTGTCACCATCAGAGCAGTTTACATGTATACAGGATGGACCATGTGCTGATCAGTAAAGGCAAAACAGAAATGTGCACAAGGCGCGAAAACTGTGCCATCAGTGGCAGCCTAATTTTGGCATTTCTTAAATTTTGAGCACTAGATAATCCTCTGATATTCTGATACAGCCTTATGAATGTAGTGAGAAGCCTTTTCCAAAATGATAAAATTTACACGTTTTGTAAGCGTTTATAGTTGAAATGCAAACATTAGCAACCATTCCTTTAAGTAATTGAAAGTAATTTGAGAATGTAGTAATATTGCTGAGCTCATTCAGATAGTGCATTTACCATTTAGTCATGCTGTTGTGTTTTTTTTTTTTTAAGGATCGTGTTCAAAAAAGTTTTCCCCATCCTATTGATAAGTGGGCAATAGCTGATGCCCAGTCTGCTATTGAGAAGAGGAAACGAAGAAACCCATTATCTCTTCCAGTAGAAAAAATCCATCCCTTGTTAAAGGTAAGCAGTGATGTAACCTTGTTTTTAGGATGCAATTAGAAGTTGACACCTTTGTTTCGTGTAATATCTGCATGCTGCCTGAAATGTAGACGAAAAGGATTAAGAATATTTGTGTTTGTTACATGGTTTTAAGTGTTCCAGTGATGTTAATCGAAAATATTTATTTTTCAGTTAAAAACCAATTAATTCTCTTTTGGACAAAGCCAAGAACTCATTTGCTATAAGTTTGATTGTTCATTTCGCATGACTAAGAAAACACTCAAGAAACTTGTGGAAATAGCCCTTATGTTTAAATGAAATTTTTGTGACAGTTGGCTGTTGACACTTCCACAACTAGTAGAGCAGCATCTACAATGGCACTGTTTCTTCTCTAGGCCTACAGACTACTGTATTTCTATTCTTAAAATAGGCTGTGGATGTGTGGTGTATCTTTAGTGAGTAGGTTTTAGTTGTAACCTGTGGTGTCTGTTTTATCAAATGAGTAAGAGTGGAATGCTTTTTTTTTTTTTTTTTCCTCTTTCAGGAAGTTCTAGGCTACAAAATTGACCACCAAGTGTCTGTTTACATAGTAGCAGTATTAGAATATATTTCTGCAGACATCTTAAAATTGGTTGGGAATTACGTGCGGAATATAAGACATTATGAGATTACAAAACAAGATATTAAAGTAGCAATGTGTGCTGATAAGGTAAGCCTAACCCTCATTTGTCATGTTAACGGAAAGTTGTAGTTGAATTTTGACAGGACAATGTCTATTCCTTCCTGAGTAGGTGAAATGGACCTTTGAAAGAAGAAATGAGTGCCATAAAATGTGGTTGTTGCTGAAGTCAGGGGATTTTCCAATTTATCACCTCTTTTCAGTGGTTTTGTGTTCATCTGTGTTAATATCTTTGGTTGAGATTATCTCTGCTTCAATGAATGCCTTTTTTTTTTCTTCCTACTTCACCTTTCTTTACTTTCTCTTAGGATACCTGGTGAGGTGTTAAAGAGTCAAATGCTTCTCAGTCAGTAGTCTTGGTCACTCTTGCTCTGGGGCATGTCTGCCGGGGGCAGTGTTTGAAGGTACATGTTTGAATATTGGTCATAGAATGCTGACAGGAACAAGTGCTGTCTCTGCATGCTTTTTGGTATCATAGGAAAGGTGGTGAGCAGAGGAGCTGTAACAAATATGATTTAGGAACTTCAGTTATATTACACTGTAGGAACTCTGATATGTACTCAGAATAAACTTTTGAAAGGCTCCAAAGCAGGCCTGTTGGTTTACTGCCTGAGCAGAATAACCCAGTGAAAGGTACTGTTAAGGTGTTTTCCTTGAGTTGCATTGAGAAACTTCATAGTATATTATGGTTATACCAGTGATGTCTCTTGCTTGATTTTATTTTTTGAAAGAAAACAGCTGGAACTTCGTTTCTTGGCCCTGTTTGCCGTCTTTTCCTCAAGCACTTTTACACTTGCTTTAATGCCATCCATCCATCTGGAAAATTTTGTCTTGAATGCAAAAAAAACAAACTCTGTTAAAATGCAAGCCAGTTTTCTTCTACTGTGTGCTTGGGCTTCTGATTGCTCGGAGTTTAATATCTGGGATGTAGTTACTTTAAATTGTTTCTATGGATTTCATAATAGTGAGACATCATCTTGTGAATACAGCTTGGAATCTCCCAGCTGTGTGCTAGAACTGCATCTGTGGAATTTAAATCTGGAAATGTTAGGGCCTCCTTGAATACCTGCATTGTTCCATGTAATTTCCTACAGTAGTAATGCTGTAATGTCCCATTCTCCAGAATTAGGAGTCTCTTTTTAACCTGAGTTCCATGTACATTCACTGACTCTGAAATATGAACCACCTGTTCTTAGAGCTTCAGAAGTCAGTCTCAGTGCAAAATGTCCATTGTTCTGCTTTCAGAGAAGCTTAAGACCAGGGTGTTTCAGGGACTTAGACTCACTAGGAGAAAGAACCTGCTGTGTGTCCATTTCCCTCCTTACTAGACCTGTATATTTTTGAGGAGTGTTAGTACAAGACACGGGTGAAGAATGACTTCTCCTAGGTAGGTGTTTCTTCCAGTATTCAAGTTTGATGAACTTGCCAGACCATCTCTTGAAGTTACAGATCCCCAGGTATTCTCTTGCATAATAGTTCATTGGTCTGAGACTGGTGATCAACAGCTTGGTTAACTGACATCCTCTGGAGAAACGCCTGTAACATGCTTGATGTTAAAAAAATTGTTGATAGTACCAATTAGTTAAATAACATTTCTTAAGAAAGACGACTTTTACTGTAAATACCAGGCTTAATGTCATTGTGGCTTATTCAGAACTTTAATTCTTGATCTCCAGTTTTACAATTATTTTGACAAAACACTTTTCCATTCTGTTTTCTTCCACTTTAAAGCTCTAGTTCATGTTTAATGTGTTAGCATTCCCTCCTGTGGCTCTCCCGAGGAGTGTTTACAGCTTTGATCCTTCACTCTTTTCCTCAGTTTTTCAGTGATTGACATCAGTCATATCAGTAACAGGCACAGGTTACCATGGCTTCACCTCCATCTGTTTGGAATGGAGTCTGGCAAGCAGTAAATGAAGTTCTCATTTATTTTAAACTTCACATACATTGTTTGATAAATTTCATGACTTCTTGGAAAGAGTGTAGCGCTGGGCAGCAGATTTGTTCATAAATACTGTCCCATCTGTCTATCCCAGGACAAAGTCATCTTTTATGTTGAACTGTATCTTAGGCTGGCTTCTTGTTACTTGCTACATCATTGTGGGTTGCTTGTGGACCCTCTTTAGGTTTTCTGTCTGCTAAAGATACTTCAAATAAGGATGCCTTTTACTAATTTGCAGTCAACTTACTTATTTTACCCTCAAGATATTCTAAAATTACGATGAGTGTAATGAAAACAACCCAGAGTGGGATATCTGCTTGCCACTTGCTGTGTCATTGTAATGACTTCTGGCTGAGACACCACATTTGGAAGAAGTGTTCAGTGATCCACTTTTGTTGAGAAGTTTAAATTATTATTTGCTTGTGTTTGGTAAGCCTTACTTGGTTATGAATTGGGACCTCTGGTAGTCAGAGTTTTTAGAGGTCCTTTTGTCTATGTAGTTCTGCAATGTGACTGCTTTGTGAAGTGGGTGCCCTTCCTCAAGGGTTCATTTTAACAAGAGAACTCAGCAGATAAGGACAGATACTGGGCCATGTACAGTCTGTGAACAGGCCAGTGTTCTTTGTGGGGAGATCACAGGATTCTGAGCATGATCACGTGTGACTTCCTGTTAAAGCTAAAACTGCAAAGCCAAAATGTACACACCTTTTGACTTCAGATAGTATAGCATCTTCAGAAACTTAGATTGTGCATGGCTGATTCAGAGTAATACAATACAGCTGAATGCTAATTGTCTTTGTGTACTTCACAGACCTTTCAAAATTGTAATTGATTTTAGGACCGCATTCTTGGAGAGATGCCTGGATTGGTCTAAATAACTGGGAATCTTCAGAGATTGCCACTGCACATAATGACTTGCAAATTTATGGCAATGGATATTGCTTCTGTAGTGCTCAACTGATTGCAGAGTGATAATACATAAGTCTTACTGCTGATCAGTCTGATTTCATGGGAATAATAGGTTTTCTTCATTGGTAATGTACTGGTCAATCTTGAAAAGAGGTTCTGACTTCGTGGATTTCCCTCTCTTTGCTACCTAGGTATTAATGGATATGTTCCATCAAGATGTAGAAGATTTAAGTGCACTAACTTTGTCTGATGAAGAACCCTCCACCTCAGGGGAGCAAACCTATTATGACCTAGTGAAGTCATTTATGGCAGAAGTTCGACAATACATAAGGGAACTAAACCTCATTATCAGAGTTTTTAGAGAGCCATATGCCTCCAACTCCAAACTATTTTCATCTCATGTAAGTACTGTGCAAACCACAAACAAAAAAAGCACCTACTACAGTATCTGTAAATGTAGATGAATACTTCTGAAATTCAACTGTTGTCCAGTTTAACATATCAGTAGTAGAGAAAGCATTTGTCTTGAGTTCTGAAACGGAAATAATAAAAGAGCACTTGTGGGGAAGTATGGGTTCTGTAGGACTGTAGAAGAAACCTCTCAATTTGCTATATTCACTTACAGGCTTGTAATTTTAAGATTTGTCACTGTTCTTTGCCACATTTGAAGAACTGTAAATTTTTACATATTTATAGATATTCATTATTTTAAAAATACATTTAATCATCTTATATAAATTGTAGAAAAGGTATGTTATAAAGTAATTGTAGAATCTTGTTCTGTTTAGGAAAGTTCTTGACTTCCACATCATAACAGAGTAGCCTTGCACATTTGATTTTTGTCTCGTTCTGTTGTATTTTGCAGGATGTGGAAAATATATTTAGTCGTATATCAGACATTCATGAACTTAGTGTGAAGTTATTGGGTCATATAGAAGACACTGTGGAAATGACAGATGAAGGTAGTCCTCACCCACTAGTAGGCAGCTGTTTTGAAGACATGGCAGAGGTAAGAAAAAATACTTACTTGGTTTGGGGTTTTTTTGCTATTCATATGTATTTTAATACTTGCAATTAGATGTAAAGTGCATGTCTGTTCTAGCTGCCTTTGTTGAGTTTGAGATCTCTTCTTCCAGCTCACAATAATGAAGGAACTGGCCATTTTTGAGTGCTTTTACCTTTTTAGTCTGTAAACCTCAGCTTTTAGAGTGGCTGTTTAAACTTTCAAGAGCACAGGTGGAAAAAATTGAACAAAAAACCTGTGACTAGACAGAAATGGAAGTGTCCTGTAAATCATCTGTAGATCAAGATTGCTGTGGAAAGACAAAGGGCTGCTTTGCCAACAAGCTTGCTAAGCTGGTGTGGAAGGTTTTTGAACTAGGCTCATTAGTGGATGGAGACCAAAGCTTGCAGACTGAAGAGTTGAGAAGAGGACGAGCTTAACAGAAAGCATGGCAACAAAGGTTTTTGCACCTTCCTCCTGAGAAGGTGGAATGCCCAAAGGCTCCTCTGAAGTGTCTGTTTCCCCAGGGTGCTCCTGCTCATGCACAGACAAGAGGATCTGTGATTGTAATCAGTGACATGGCAGGAAGGACTGCTGTAATGGAGGGCATGAATGAATGAGAACGGGTGCTCAGGAAGGACAGGGGTGGGAGGGAATGAGGCCAGCAGGCCTAACAAAATATCAGCTCAAGTATGTGGAGCTCTGGTATGGAATAAATGAGCTGGATGAATGCTTAAGGATCAGAATCAGAGGAGGATGCTACCAAAGGACATGGTGTGGTCAAGCTTCTCCTGTAAAGTCTGCCCAATTGACAAGTGGCACAACCCTTTTCTGAACAAGTAGGAGTCATCTCTTTATCACAGGCTCTAGCTTTCTTGGGAGAGAGGCAGTGTGTTCAGAACACATGGAATATGCATTCGCAGTCTCTGAGAAAAGAGGGTTGGTCTGGTAGGCAAGGACACGCACAGTTCCTTGTTTATTGGAACTTGGGCTCCTCACTATAAGAAAGATCCGGAGGTGCTGGAGTGTGTCCAAAGAAGAGGAACAAAGCTGCTGGAGTGTCTAGAGAATGTGTCCTGTGCGGAGCAGCTGAGGAAGCTGGAGTTGTTTAGCCCGGGCAGAAGGAGACCAAGGGGGGACCTTATCACTCTTAATGGATACCTGAAAGGAGGTTGTAAAAAAGTGGGTGTTGGTCTCCTCTCCCAGGTAGCAAGTGATAGGACAAGAGGAAATGACCTCAGGTGAGTTTTGGAGATAGTGTTATGCCCAATCTCAAAAACACTGTCAAGGAAGTTCCTGTAAACTAGAGGCTGGTCAGTCTTTCTTCAGTCCCTCAGAGGATTAGCAAATCTTTTTGGAATTCACACCCAGCCATATGAAGGACTGGAAGGTGGCTGGCAGCAGCCAGCACAGATTTCCAAAGGACAAAGTGTACCTGACCACTTAGACTACTTTCAGAGAGATGGCTGTCTCCATGGACAGAGGAAGAGCAGTTAATATCTCTTATTTGAACTTAAACAAGGCCTTCAGCACAGTCTGTCGTAGTATCCTTGTAGTCAGCTTGGTGAGATGCAGCCTACCTAGTTCCATTATAGAGCATGTGGGAAATTGGCTGCACTGTCAGGCTTTTGAAGGACTGTTACCAGTGGTACAAAGGCCACCTGGAGGCCCATGGTTAGTGGCATTCCTCAGGGTTTGATACTGTTTAATGTCCGGATTCAGGTTGTGGAAGGAGGTCTGCCTCGTCTAGTTGATAGGCGACGCCAAATTGTGGGGAGACACACAGGAGGACAGGGGTACTTCTTAGGGGACCTGACAGGCTGGAGAAATGAACCTATGAGAACTTCACAGAGTTGAGTAAAGACAAAATGAAATTGTGCACTTGGGAACAAACAACCCCGTGCGACGTTTCAGCTGCCTGGCTGAGGAGCAGTACTGTGTGATAGGGCTGGGAGATCCTCAGGAATTGTCTGTGAAGACTCCTTACCTACTGAGTTATATAGTGAATGTGTAGCTGGTATGCTGAGGGAACATTTCTGTGTAGGACTTGAGACCACATCTGGTATACTGTGTCCAGTTTTGGCCTTTCTGGTACAAGATGTGCTCATACATGAAGGTTGCCATGATGGTTAAGGAGCTGAGGCCCGTGATGCCCAAAAAGAGTTGAGATTGCTGGGTTTATTTATTCTTGATAAGTCTGAAGGAGATCTTACTATTGTTTTCAGTTAGGTGAAGGGAAGGTGTGAGGACAACAGAGGCAGGCTCTTACTGAGGCTTCACAGTTGAGAGCGGTGAGATAAGTGAGAGAGCACACAAATGGTAAAAAGATTAATCCTGATGAGATACTGGGAGGGAAGAAATCTGCAACTCACACAATTTAACATTGGAGTAGGCTGCCCAGAGAGGTTTTGGTGCCTCTTTACTTGGAGTTGATCAGAACTCAATTGGATGAGACCCTGAGAATCCTCAGCTAGCTTTGATGATGGATTTATCTTTGGCCCTGAGGTAGGCCCTGCTTTGAACTCGGAATTGGACCAGTTGACTTCCAGAGATCACTTCTAGACTGATTTACTCCGTGAGTCTGTGCATGTAAAAGTTTGTTCTTCTCTACGGGTGTTTGGAAAAGTCTATGTAGCATATGTATCTTCTTTAAGAAATGTGGAAGTTTAGCTTTTATGTCAGTTTTGTAAACTGATGGTTTTCCTGCCAATGGCAGGGGGTTGGAACTATGTGATTTTTAACGTCCCTTTCAACCCAAGCCATTTTCTGATTCTATGATTGTAAAATTATTCTGTATCTCTTAGGAACTAGCATTTGATCCATATGAATCGTATGCACAAGATATTTTGCGACCTGGGTTTCATGATCATTTTCTAAGTCAACTATCAAAGCCAGGAGCAGCATTTTATTTACAGGTAACTTGCCTTTAAGTAAGACATATTATTGATATTACTGTTTTAATTACATTGCATTGTTGCTTCAATACATTTATTATTTTAAGACTGAAACTTATTTTGTTTCTAGTCAATAGGTGAAGGCTTTAAAGAAGCTGTCCAGTATGTTCTACCCCGGCTGCTCCTTGCCCCTGTTTACCATTGTCTCCATTATTTTGAACTGCTAAAAGTAAGAATGTTGTGTCAATCTGATGTATTTGGTTTTGTGTTTTGTTTTTTTTTTGATAATTCTCAGTGTTAGGTACCAGAGCTTTGTGTGCTCAGTTAGGGGTAAAATCTTTTGCTAGAATGTCAGTAATAAAACTGATGTGTTGAAAGAAAAGCAGGTTATGTTCTCTGCAGGTGTGTGCTGTAATTAACTGAATATCAGCTTGTAGTTCCATAGAATTTTACAGCAGCTAGTAATTTCTGTCAAGGAATCAAGCTACTATTAATTTAGAAAGCAATAGAGATCTAGATACTCATATTCTTGGAATGATAGTTGCAACAGTGTTAAGAGATAATGGCAAATGGCTGTATTATAGAAGATGTCCAAGGCTTTCTCAAGCTGTTACTTTGTAAATTTAAGATCACAGCAAGAGTTCCCTTCAGACTTCATTTTGTTTTAATAAAAGCTTCAGTGTTCTTGCAGTACACATCCCACGGGCTTGTAAAGGGAAGGCTTGGTTTGATATATGTACTACTTGGAGTTTTTGTAATGAGGCTCCCATCGATAAGGCAACAGGAGCATATACTTGTAAAGCAAATAGCTACACATTGTTGTTCTGGGGCATTTGTCAATGTTGAATAATGAACTTTAAGGAGTGTAAAGCATTCTGAGGAAAACTTTCAAGCAGAATCTTCATTTGAACTTGATGGAAACTCATAAGTGTTCTAAACAAATACATAGGGAAATTTGGATCAGAAGTTAAAAAAAAAAAAAAAAAGAAGAAAAAAGAAATCTCTGCTGTTCTGAAGAAATCTATATCTGTTTCCTTGAATGTTTGTTTGGTTGTCTTTGAACAACCCAGTACTTAGGTCCTCTTTGAGTCTAAGTGTCTATAGTTTTAACACCATTTTTACTGATTTAGATCTACATAGCATCTTTGGCACATAGCTCATCTTGTATAGCATGCTTTTTGAAAAAATTTGGGATGTATGCCTGATCTGTTTGTTTAGTTCATGGGTTTGGTCTGACTTTTCAAACATCTTTAAAATATAAAGCATTTTCCTTAATCCATTGGAAGGGAGGTATGATACAGCTTGTTTGCAATTTGTAGATAAAACATGAAGGATTAATGTCATCTGACACACAGGTATCCTGTGTTGCTTCTTCCATTGCCAATTTTAAGAGGGGAAAGAGAGCATGTGTATTTATGTAATGGGGAGCAGCTTGTGTTCGCCTTTGTTAGGGCAAACTGGAGTCTAAGCTAAGGCTAAGCTAAGGTGATCAGTCTTTGTGACCCGTGACCTGTGCTTTATGTAAAATTCTTGTCTTTTCGCGTTCATGCTCTACCCACACCCCCTCCACTCTGTGTCAATCTGATATTGTTGGACTGGATTTTATTCTGTATATGATAACCTTCCAGGTTCTCTTCCCACCATGTTGTTCATCTCACATTTTAGTGAGACGCCTGTCACTGTGGTCTGTGAGCAGCTGATACACGTCATAGGCAGTGGTGGATAATAGGTGCACACAAAGAGGAAGACATTACCTCTCATGGCATTATCTTCAGCATATGAATCCCTCCTTCAAGTAGTCTCTGCTAGCAATAACATTTTCTTCCTTGTATCTGGAATCTTTAAACAGATTCCAGCTTGATTATACTTAAAAATCACCTGATGGAAGAGAAGGTTACCTGCTACAGAAGGGTATTGGTGCAATTATTTAGCCATATCATCAAGACAGTTTCACTGATGCAAGGTTGTATTGAATTCTCTGGTATGGTAAGACACCTGATTTAGTGATTGCAGCCATATCTATGAATAATCAAGTTAAAATGCTACGAAAATGGATCTCTTGGTATGAAGACACAAAATGTTGGCAAAGTAGCGTGTAGAAAAACCATTTTATTTCTCTTGAATATGGATATACTTAAAGAGGTTAGCATTTTTCTTTGAGCTGTGTTGTGGAATGTTACGTACTTCGAAGTATCTTTTAAAATGCATTTCAGTTACCTTCTAACTATGCTAATTTAAAAAAAAAAGTAAATTTCTATTCACTAATAGTTATCTAAATGGCTATCACTAAAGCCCTCCTGAAGTTGGACAGGGCACCAAGAATGCACAAAGAAATATTCTGGTTTTAGCTAAAACTGCATTGTTGGAAAGTTAGCATAGGACTAAGGGCTGTGTTTTCCTTCAACCAACATGAAAAGTCCTCAAAGTTTTATATAGTAAACTAACTATGTAAAATAGCAGTTTCATTTGAGACTTCACTTTTCTGTAAATTTTCAGATAATATAAATGGACTTTTCAGAATCATAAAATTCTGCGAATAGAAGTGTGGACTCTTAAGTGAAAGGTAGGGTGGTACAAACAGTGCAGTTATTTATGACCTTGAGTAATTGAAGAAAGAAGTTTACAGTACCTTTAAGTTGAATTTGGCACTGTTTTGAATGCTGTAAATTTGTATGTATGTATGTATGATACTCTTTCATTTCATTGGATAAATAGAAAATTACTTTAAAATTCTTTGTTTTCCAAGTAGGAATGCTGCAAAGCATATATAAACTTTGCTTAGATAAAACAGTATGTTCTTGAGAAACAGGAGAGCTTCAGAAGTTGAGGGTTTTTTTAAACCAAATGCAGCCTTGACTCCCATGACTCATGAATTGGTAACCTGTTGTCTCTGATATTATTTTTTTAGTTGGAGTTCTACTTATGATGATCTAAAAATCGCAGGATGCTTTCATTTCACACCAGAATCTAGTGTGGGTTTGGGGTTTTTTTCAAACTTTGTTCTTAGATGAAAAATAACTTGCCAGTCTTTTTACTGATGGTATTAAATTTGTTACATGTTGCTGAAGAAGGCCTAAGGTGGTAAAATGGAAGTAGTTTAGGACTAGGGTATCTTTAGTTGGATCCTTTAGTTTTCTTGCTGTGTGTGGGGGTGTTGGGCAACACATCCCAAACTATTTTGGGTTTTGACTTCACTTTCTTTCTCAGCCTTGTTTGAGCCAGTGTCATGTTCCAGGGTGTAATAAATTTAATGAATTTGGTTTGCAGTCACATCTATAAGTGGTGTAACCCAACCCAGGGTGGAGAATCATGGAGTCTTAATTAGTTGAACTTTGGCAGTCTGCAAAGCTTTTACAATATCTGCAATTATAGATCATTGTCCCAAAATACTGTCTGAATTGCTTGCCTTTAGTACAGGCACTGAGATTAACAGGTTCTCTTGCTTTAAACAATTCTTAAAGAATCCTTCAATTACTATTAAAACCAAAAAAATCACAGATTTGAACTAGCTGTGAATTATTTAAGACAAGTATTCACTTAGTGTCAACAAAAGATTTTACTTTCTGAAGTCACTTTGGATTCAGTGCTTATTTCCAAGCACAGTAACTTGTATGCACCATACAGGTTTGAAATAAATAAAAATCAGAAGTATTACTGTTTTACATAATTTGTATGTGTAACTGCAGATGTGGATGATGTATCATATCCAGTGGAGATAACGTGCAATTCTAGGTCTCTGTGACAGATGGAGGACTGTGTGTTGGACAAAGTGTAGCTTGACCAAACTGTTGCTAGTGTGTGATAAGGACTACACAGAGTATTTGGGTGTTTCCTGGGAGAAAAAACTGGTGTGGTGTAAAATTTGGTCTGAAGTCTAAGAAGAGGTTTCCTGGAGTATGATAGTAGGTGAAAAATTTAAGAAACTTCTTCATATGGTTAAACTAATAAGACTTGTATTACAATGGGAATGTAGTAAAGGTTCAGAAGTTGTGTCTTATGGTAGAAGTTGGAGGTGGTACAGCCAGGGAAATGAGGTCAGCGTTCGTTGACAATATTTGTATTTCTTTTCTGCTTTAAATGCTAGTGGGTTTATTCTTTAAGTCAGTTCTGTGTTTGTCAGCCACAGGGGAAGTTGATAGGGGAAAATAAAACTTTTGTTATGTGGGGGGGCACGTGTGCACACTTTTCCCAGAAACTTGGTTAATGTTAATCTAACTAATTGGTCTCTCTGATGTAGCTCATTAATTTTCTTTCTAGCTGTGCCAGTTGTTGATGTATTTCCTGTGTGTTTGTGTCAGATAAATATATGCATATGTGTATCACTTCATTTTCAGGAATTTATGTCATTTGTTATGGAGTTGTAATGGGGCTGTATGTTTTACTTTATAGATCTTTTTCCTTATACAAGGATGTATTTGGGTTTTTCAGATGCAGATGTCTCTTTCTAGGAAATTTTCTAATGAGAAAAATTACTTCAGGGAACATTTTTTTTCTATTATCCCTCTAAAGTTGCCTTTCTGCAAAAACTGGATAAAATCTACCAGAAGTAAAAAAATTCCTCCTGACTTTGCTTACAGTCCTCAGTGACACTTGAGCTGTGTTACTATCAATCTGCTGCCACACCAACAAAATCTGTACTTTGGTCCCTTGAAGCAGGGAGTAGGGTGTCACAGGGCCAGACTTCTTAATCTGGATGGTGCTGTCTATGGGAAGTCAAATGAAGCACTGACTGAATTCCAACTTAGGACTTCACTCATGTGTTTAACTCTAGGGTTCCAAAGTCCCATTTTCCAGTCAATTTTCTAGAAATACCTGCATGGCAAAGTGGCCATGGTACAGTGGGAGTTAGAAGAGCTGTGTTGTAACTGACTGTTTGCTGGGGCTAGTGACCTGTTCCCAGTTTTCAGTGACTGCTGTTGATGGTAGATAGCTCTTCAGCTTGCTTACATGGCAGCAGTTTATGTTGAACATCCAAGGCCAAGCTGTCATGAAAATACATGGGCGTTACAGGAACTTGGACAAATTTTATTCTTTTTTTTCCCCACTAAGTACAAGTTCTGACACAATCCATCAAGGACTGAATGTTAAGAAGCTGGGATTTTCAACTCCTAGTTTTTGTGACTGTGACAGTCGTGATACAGTCCCTGATACACTTGTATTGCTGTATAATCTTTCAGTAACAGTAGTGTATTTCCCTGTCCTCTTCTCCTGCCACATTCTGTACAAAAGACAGATTCTTGGAGAGAGGTAGTGCTATGGTTGAGACTTTTATATGTTTGATTTCTTCAGTGGATTTAATCTCACTACCAGCATGCTTTCTCTGTTTGCTCTTATAGCAGTGGAGATTTATGTTTTTTCTCAGTGAAAACTGATGGAAATGTGTACGAAATAACAAACACAAGTAAAACAACAAGTTCCCTTTGTGCTTTCTGTAGACCAAGTCTACAGATGGGTTTCTGCTTGTCTTCCTTCATTTCACTTGTGTTTTTTAATTAATCACCAGGGTTCCTCTTAAAATCAGCAGGGTCCTGCTATTGCTTCCCAGAATGATCTTTGGAATTGTGAATTCACCTTATGTAGTATTTGAAAATTCATACAGTTCTGTTCAAAAAATCATATATTTCTGTCCAAACATAGAGGTGTCATCCGGTTTCACTTGCAACCCTGTCTGGCAAAGATCAGACTTGAATTGTGTCGAAGCAGAAAAAGTGGATTTTAATCCACTCTGGAGTTACAAAGAGAAAGGGAAGATGTTTTCAAATTGCATTGTCTTTACTATGGAAAATTTTGGGGAAGAAAATGGAAGACCTCAATTACAAGTGTGGAAGCACATAGGTAAATATTTTGTGATATTTCAAATACTGATCTAACTAAATGTTATGAATTTAATTATGAGTTTTAAATTTCTAATATATTCTGCAGGTCTGCTAATAATGATGAGACAAACCAAAGTGACAGTAAGAAAGAAGAGTTTCAGAGCATGAAGGCTCTGGAAGGATCTGTGTGAACTTGTACATTTGTTGCAGAAAGGTAATGATTCTGCCATGGAAGAGACATCAGCATATGCAAAAAAAAAATTCCCATATTTCTGAAGAATGTAGAGCACATGGGTTTTCCATACTCTGAGAAGACAAGGCCTCCTAGTCATTTTCCTAGTAGTGGAATCTGGGCATGTAAAATGCAGAAATGGCAGCTAGTAGCCTACAAAAAGTCTGAATGTTTAGGAAATGGTTTTATGAGAAGGTCAAAGAATGTATTTGAAAAAAAGGCTTTGTTTTTCTTCTCTCCCTTCCTTGATGAAGGAGATGTCCATTGTGTAAGCTAACACTGATCACGTACATAAATCCCTTTCCAGCTGCAGAAGCTGAGAGCAAAATTGCACTTCCTCTTGCTGAGCAGACACCAGATGAAATACTGCAGGGTGCAGTAGCTCTTGAGCAAACCTCATCTGCAGTATGGTCTCCTGACAGGCTATACCCATTTATGGGAATGCTAGGGGGAAATTGGCCACAAAGGAAACCTGTTAAAGTAAACTTTGAACTGTTGGTGAAACATCAGCTGACAGACTTGTGTAGTATGTATTTCTGAATGGGTCTTCCTGACTTTTCCTCAGTTTTCCGTCCTGATTTGAAAAGTGGCACTTAGTCTTCAGAGTAGTGTAATTTAATTCTGAAACTGATGTATTTTAATTTCATACACACACCTCTCTCCAAATAACGTTCACATTGAGTCATCAAAATAGCACTTCCTTAAATTCACGTTTCCTTAACCCAAATTTTTTTTATTTTTGGGCTCAGATGACATTTAATGTACTTAAATTTTCAACATATATTTAAGATCTATTGTAAGTCCCATAGTAAAGATGTAAAAGAACCTGTAATCTTGTACTTAAAGTTAAAATGCTTCTTATTTTCCTCTGGTGTAATGCTTTACTTCTCTAATATGCTTCCTAATGGGCTGATCGTATTTTATATTTTTATAAACTTAATGTGAAATAAAAGATGAGGGCTTTTTTAGCTCTTGTGTCCTTTAAGTTGTACTTCCAAGAGAGTGCTGAAGGCTTTTTATAACTAATTATTTGATATCTGGGTTTTGATATTTGACATGTGTATGTAAGATGATGCAATTTTATGTAACTTTTTAAAATTAAACTGAGAAGGCATAGTTAAACTTTGAGTGGAGAAAAAGCTTTTATCATTACTTAAGTAATATGTTAAGTTCTGTTCCACTCAATGCAACTAACACTTCTACTGTAATATAAATCTAAATAAACAGTTAGATAACTGTATGAATATTTTTGCTGCATTGTGCTCAAGATTGTCTCAGTTTATGTGCAAACAAAATGACTTTTCAAATTTCAATGCATTAAAGCTGTTGATGTATGTTCAGAAATATGGCACATGAAGTTTCCTTCAAGGTTCAAGTGTGAGGTGCCTTTTAGATTTAGATAGCATTTTCCAGAAGTTTATAGTGTTCCCTGCAGATATCCCCATTTGCTGTTCCAGATGATTTGCTGATGCTTTCTGAAAATTAAAGTTTCTAGATATGGGAACACTTTTTTTTCCTCAGTATACTGCTGCTTTGGGTTGAGTTTTTTATTATTTGTAGAAATTACAAGAAGTCAGAGAGTGCTCTTGGGTATCTCAGTGCTACAGAGAAAACAATCCAAGATTGTTTTGTGGCAAAGTGCCAGCAGACCTGCCTGCTTTTGTCAGAGGAGAAACTCTGTTTGGTTTTATTCTCGATTATAAAATAGTCTGTTTCAGGATTGCCCTTGGGTAGGTACCACATTTTCAGAAACATGTTGCAGAAAATGGTGAGGCATTGGAACAAAAGCTGGAGTAACTGGTGTCATTGCATTTCAGGTTCTCACGTATATATATGGTTTACCTATGTGGCATTTCCCTACGGAGCAGATAGGCCATGCTGCAGGCCAGGCTTGATTTGCCAGCTGTGCAGGTGTTTTGTGGGCTATGGGCTTCAGGATCTCTGGAGAAGTTACATAGTGGGTTTTGAAGAGGTTTCTCTGAAGCAGCACTAATTTGAGCTCATTGTTCTAAGTACTGAGTGTGGAGCTTCCTCTTGTAACATTGGACCACTGTGCACTAAACTTCTCGAGTTAATGATGTGAGGGACGGTATCTACAACCAGGTAATCCTGAGTTAACCTTAAGCAGACACAACTGTGATTTCCCTGCCTCCTGTATTCAGCTCTTTCTTCTGCGTATTGAAGCTGGTTTTTGATTTTACCTCGAGGTGAATTGGGGATCTTGCAGTTCACAAATGTTAGTGGTTAGATTTAGAATGACCTTCTAGGAAGACAGAAGTCTAAAATGTGATAAAAGCCCTAAAGTACAAGAATTTACATTGATCGTGATGCCTGCTAGTGTGGTTATAATTGCATATTCTCATATGTGTTTTCTATCATTGTACTTCTAGATAGATGCTTCCCTGATGATATTAACGAATGACTACCAAAGTCTAATTTAGCACTGCATGAGAAGGATTTCTTTTCTATCTGTTTGAAATTTCCAGGGTTTATAAATGTCTAATCCTTGTGTTATGCAATAGGTACAACAAAATATCTTGTCTTCCATTTCTTGATATTTCTTCAAAACGTGTGGCCTAGGATGTAGTTTCGTTTTTGTTTGGTTGGTTTTTGTTTTTGTTTTGTTTTGGTTTTGGTTTGTTTTTTTTTGTTAGAGACTTCCCTAGCAGTCTGTATTCCAAGTTTGTTTTCCTTGAATGATCAGGATACTGTACCTGTAGTACTGTGAATCATATAAGCTATAAGCCAATATTTTCCTCATAAGATTATTAAAATGCACAACACCTATAATACTACTGATAATCAGAAATCTGCACTTCTTTCACATAATATTACAGTATTCTTCACAGTGCCCTTTATGTAAAAAAACACGCACAAAAAACCACCCCAAAAACAACCACCACCACTTAGCATTTCCGTGGTTCATTCATTAGGGGGCACTGCATAGCTATGGAAGAATCAGTGGGATTTGCAGATGCTTTGCAGTGATGCCACTTCACATTCCGTAACCACCTGTTTCAAACTGTCTGGGGGCAGCGTAAGAAGAAAGCGTTGCTGTAATTTAAGCTCAGTTCTGACTGAGTCTGTTATTGGTAATTATACAATACCACACTGGCATATAAACTTCCAAGCTTCTGTGTCTAGAGAAGTGTCTTTGTAGGAGTTCACAGCACTGTGTGGTTTGCCATTTATGTTGGTCTTACACATGAGAAGACACATCCCTCTACACACTGCTCTGTCAGTGTTAAACCTGGAGCATAATTGCACTCACTGGACTCCGATTTAGTCTCTGGTTACCCTTGGAAATGGTAAATACCATTTATCATTACTCTCAGTGGATCCCGGTGGGGAAATGTTAACTGCTTTCTCTCCTGCACTATATACAAATATGTATTTTGTTTTAGGACATAGACAATTCTGTAATGAATACCAGCACTTCTGCAACTGGAGAGAGATGGCTGTAAAAAGCATTTTATAAGCAACATAGGAGCAGAATGCTTTGCAGTAATGAGTGTTAATCTGTACCAGTTTGTTTCTGAAGAGAATGTACAGAATACCGTAGGACCTAATAAGGCTTACTTTCAAGGAGACTAGGCTAAAACAATCTCATCCATTGTTGAAGGGTAGCAACCCAGAAATTATAGGAAATCCAGCCAGACTATTTTGATGGAATTTTGTAAAAGGCAGCGCACAAGGCAAAGAGCTTTCTTGGAACTCTTGTGTAGGAAAGATGCAGAATCTTAGTTACAGGTTTTTCTTAGCTTGCTTTCAGGACTTCTTCCAGCGGTGCTGCACCTGCCTCATTTGTCTGAGATCCTCTCTAAACCTAGGTGATCTGCAAAACTGAAGGAAAGGAAAGACGATACCTCTTCTAAATCTAGAGGGTAGAGGAATATGGCGAGGGCAGTCTGTTCCTTCTTAGAGTGATGTATTCTCCCCAAGACCTTTTGGGAAGTAATGCTTCTTGTAATGCATTCTCAGCTCTATTTCAGTGAGCTGAAATAGTGAGCTACTGTTACATGAGTAGGCACTCATACCTAATGCTGCTTAGGTTGAGAGTGTGACAGATTGCACTACAGGAACTAAAGCTGCCTAGAATAAACTTTGTGGTGATCCTTATGGCTGAAAACACAAAGTAGTCTTTGGCATTGACAGCTGTTGCACTGAATGATTAATTCTGGCTGGGGAAAAATGTAATGCTGTTCTCTGACCCATTCAAATGTCAAACACGTGAATATGTTGTATTCAGTTGGATTTTGGAGGACAATACTTCTATTTCACACTGAAAGCAAAGATCATGATTGTGCTGTTTCTAAAAATGTCTTATTCTGGTCTATGCTGGCTGTGTTGCTTCACTTCTACCACCTCTGTCAAAAATCTTTTCAGTAGAGCCAGATCTTGATGTGTAATAGTCTAAAATGCTTGTCTCTTAATAATCCTGTAAATGTTACTTCATTTTTATGTCTAAGCCAGAGCTGCAGTCACCAATTCTTTCACTAATGATAATGTGAAACATTTTAATGCTTAAATGAATATTTAAGATGAAAATTTAATCAATCTTAAACATGGCAGATCGTGTTTTATAAAACTTACCCGTCATAACAATAGTTACAAACAAAATATTAGTATTAACTGTTCTCCTACCATCTAAGTTTAGAATTTTATTATATTTTTTGCCCTTTAAGGTATGTTGTTAATATATGAAGGCATTAATGTAGCTTGTACTCAATAGGGACTTAGGCACCCTTATTTTACAAGCTGACCATGAACAGCCGAGCAACCCCTCCAGGGAGGAGGAACGGTTACTTCTCCCCCCCATCCCTCTGGTTGTTGTTTTTCCCCTTTGCTTTTTTGCATGAAAAAAATCTCATTCCTGGTGGATAAGCTGTGCAGAAGCCAGATGAACACTCTCCCAGCAACAAAGGCCTGTATTGCTGATCAGCGAGTGTGTAGCCATCAAGCTGAGGGAAACAGCAGCACCTACCTGTTCACTACACACAAGGCTATGTCAGGAGAACCACATCCAGCTCGGGCTTCCTGTTGACTTTGGTGAATTGAAACAAGCCCCCTGGAAGGGCTTATCTAGAGGACTTGATGCACGGAGCATGTGATGAAGCTGGGGGAGTGGGCTTACTTACTTTTAATAAAAGGAAGCTAAGGAGGAGAAGCAGCCTTGCTCCAGTCTTTGACTGTGTGATGGGGTGGGGAAAACAGAGAAATAATGTTTGCAGCTGCATAGTACTTCCACATATTCCACTCTGAAAAGTCAATAAGGGAAATCCTGATAAGCTATTGGGAAAAAAAAAAACAAAACAAAACAAAACAAAAAAAAAAACAAAAAAAAAAAAAAAACAAAAAAAAAAAAAAAAAAAAACAAAAAAAAAACTTTACCTTGAGAGATTTCAGACATTGGAACTGATTGTCCAGGAAGATTTTGGATACTCTGTGTTGAGAATGATTCAAAACTGGCTATGACTCTAGGCAGTCTGATGTGTGTTGGCTCTGCAGTTGAGCTGAATGTTGGATAAGGTAATCTCCAATCCCCTTCAACCTGAATTATTGATTAGACTGTTACTAGTGAGATGAGAGCCCTTGTAATCTTCCGTTTATAAATGTGATGAAGGAGTTTTGCTCAGCTTTGGGTCCAGATTGTCTGTTGCAGAAGTGTTTATATGTGTTAAAAACATACAGACGTCCCGCTGATTTGATCTTGTGCTGTAGAATGGTGTATATGGCAATCTCCTTCATCGCTTATTACTCTTAAGATCTAACATCTCTAATGGGTTCCTTTAAGGAGATGTAAGGTAAATCAAACTGCTTTGAGGTAAGTAATGCCTGTTCGTGTGTGTTGTGTCTGGGGGGCCTTAGTGAGTGCTGCTCTCCTTTTACTGACATTAAGTTCTTAGCAGTCTCTCACCTGTGTCAGTAAAGCACTTGGTTATTTCATTAACTTTAATAACAAGCAGTAACATGCAAAATCAGCAGATGGTTAGATTTCTTCTTCCTGGGTCAAGCTTCTGGATTTGCACATTCCAAAATGCTTGTAACACTCTCTGTATTTTACTTTCAATGTTCACAGCAATTGGAAGAAAAAAGTGAGGATGAAGAGGATAAAGAGTGCTTAAAGCAAGCAATAACTGCCCTACTCAATCTTCAAAGCAGTATGGAACGGATATGCTCCAAAAGCCTTGCAAAACGAAGGCTTAGGTAAATGTTTCCGGTTTTCCTGCTTTCTGCTCTTAATGCTTTGCTATAAATCCAGGGCTCCCAGTTTCCTCTTTTAGTAAACAATGAACAAAATAGTTTGTGACAAGCCTGCTTTTTCAGAGGAAGTGACATCAAAGCCAAGATAATTTGTTATTGTTTGAAAACAGTTCTAATTTCTATGTGTCCTTGCAAACTGGTAGTTGAGACGTTCTGAGAATTCACTGGTAAGTAGAAAGTTATGGCATTTGTGGGTTAATTATGCTCAGATAATAAATATCCACTTAAAAACATTGTAGAAGTACCTTTCTGTGTCATTAGAAGGGAATGTTCTTGAATTTGAAACTGCTTAATCTGCAGAGTTTTTTGTGCAATGTTAGTTAAAAATTATCACTGGATAATAGAAATAGATGCATAGCGAGCTAGTACTTAGTTGCACTGTTGTAGCAAATTCTTGGATTATGCTACCTGCTGTTGCTTTTAATGCTAATGTTTGTGTAATTATTTAAACATATTAAACTGTGCTTTTGCTCTTGAGTGGTTTGTTAGGCTAAGAAGCACTAACAGCTTGCCTGCATCCGGTTGCCTGTGTTTAGGTAAAGTATTTATTGCTGAAGATAAGTAGAGAATTTATCCGATGAGATACTTAACAGAAACATTAGTCGAGGCTTACAGTAATGCCGATATTGAGTGCTGAAATTGCATTCTCAGTAGAATTCACACTACTCAGAATGATGACTTGGTGTTTTTGCTGTTAGTGGTAGTTGTGTTTTTCAAATACATGTATACTAATAGGCTACCTTTCTCCCATCCTTCACTGAAGTGAATCTGCATGCCGGTTCTATACTCAGCAGATGAAGGGGAAACAGCTAGCAATTAAGAAAATGAATGAAATCCAGAAAAATATTGATGGTTGGGAGGGTAAAGACATTGGACAATGCTGTAACGAGTTCATCATGGAAGGAACACTCACACGTGTAGGAGCAAAGCACGAGAGACACATATTTCTATTTGATGGCTTGATGATTTGCTGTAAGTCAAATCATGGCCAGCCAAGACTTCCTGGTGCTAGCAATGCAGAATATCGACTAAAGGAAAAGTTCTTCATGCGAAAGGTACAAATCAATGATAAAGATGACACTAATGAGTACAGACATGCTTTTGAAATCATCTTAAAAGATGAGAACAGTGTTATTTTTGCTGCTAAATCAGCTGAAGAGAAAAACAACTGGATGGCAGCATTGATATCTTTGCAATATAGAAGCACGCTGGAAAGGATGTTGGATGTAACAATGTTGCAGGAAGAAAAAGAGGAGCAGATGAGATTTCCAAATCCTGAGCTTTATAGATTTGCAGAACCTGACTCTGAAGAGAATATTGTGTTTGAAGAAAACATGCAGCCCAAATCTGGAATCCCCATCATCAAGGCAGGAACTGTTGTGAAGCTCATCGAGAGGCTGACTTACCACATGTATGCAGGTGAGGCACTTGGTTTACAGAGCCAAAACTCAAGGTGGTGACTCGTTTATGCTTCTCTTCCTGTGTTAAATACATGCAGCAGAATACAGAAAGTGAGTGGAAAGTGAGTGTGCTTTGCAGTGCACATACTCTGGTGTGCTCTTGGGGTTACAGTTTTGACCTCTAAGTATTCCCTGCTGTAGCTATTAAGAATGGGAATCCTGTTTGGTTGAATGTAGCGGGCTATGCATGTGCGTAAGGTTATTCTTGTGCAAGGGATGGGGGGATGAGGGCCTGCAGGAATTGAGCTCTTGACAATACTTTTTCCTTTATGCCCCAGGCTACAAGAATTGCTTTCCCTGGAGACTTCCAAAGCTTGGTGGCACATGAAGCGCCAGCATTGCAGGAGAAATTATGGGCCCAGTGTTTTCAGTTAAGGGTTGTCCTCTGTCATCTGTTACCTATGTCCATGCTGGCATGTAATAGAAAGACCAATATCAGCTTGATAGAAGCAGCCACTTGCATAATTTGGCTTCAGGACTTTGTCTTAATCAGAACTTCAGTGAGGATTTGATGTAAGGACTTTAGACTTAGGGTTTCTGTTTGTGTGGAAGACACATTAAAGACATGTGATCATCCAGGCTAAGCTCAATGTGTGGAGGTTTTCTTGATAACATCCCAGGATTTTCATAAGCTGTGCTGCTAAGCATGGGCTTGCATTTGGGGTTTGGATTTTTTTTTGTTATTTTTCTGATTCTATCTGTATGTCAGTTATTCTAAAACTTCACGCATCTTGTTATTAGTGCTTTTCATATTCAACAGTTTCTCTTTTTTCTTTCTTTTTACTCTTTACACTCTGATTATCATAGAGTGTTCTTCTGCAGTTCAGTCCTAGGTACCCTTCAGAAACCAGGAATATTTGTTTGAAAGAATATAATACATATATTATATAAAACTATATAATTATAAGCAGAATATAATTTGTGTAGTTTAGTACTCATTTACTTTTTTAAATACTTGTAATTGCTTCTCTTTACTCCACTGCTTTTATTGCTCTTCTTCTCAGTTCCTTGAATTTTTCTTACATTTGCTAGAAAGCCAAATGCAATATTATGCTGGCAGTTTTTATCAGAGCAGTCTTGTGCCTGTCTTCATTTTCTTAACTTTATAAACTTCCAGCTCTTTGGCTTCAGGTTTTATAGGCATGATTTATTACATAATTTTATGGTTTGGGAAGTTAAAATCAAACAATTCAGTCTTAGAGAAAGGAAACACTTTTTTTTTACTTTTTTTAAAGCTAGCATTGTCTTTGCCAAAGAATTAGCAAAAATAGTCCTTCATTAGTGCCCTTATGAACATTTGCTTTGCTTTGGTTAACCTGTGCACCATTGAAAGTTGCCTTTTTCAGACGTGCTGGGACTTCAGTGCCATAGCTGTCAGGGCTCTTCAGGCATTGTATCTGCCCAGGGAGCCACAGGCTACATCCTTCAGTTCCATAAAACAGGAAGGCCTCTTTTTGTGATGTGTGTAGCTTGTTGAAATATGTCTCTTGTATGGGTTTTTTTTGCACCTGCATCTTTTTCTTTGGCCTTTCTAGTGCATAGAACATCAAGAATTCAGATCAGTTGATTAGATCCATTTTGTCCACTGTCATTTAAATCCCCGCTTGTGACAACCTCTATTTAATAGAGCTTTAAGTAGGTTGCTTGAAGCCTAATGTTGTAGGTATCGGTGGCATTGACCAAACTATTGCATGAGAACACTGAGAGCAGGGGTATTGTGAGATAGGCTGAAAGACTTTGACCAAAAGGGTAACAATGGTTGTCTTGTAATGTATTTAGCCTGTCTTTGTAGCCTTAAAGATCTTAGTGCAACCTACATGGACATGATGCTGGATTGCATATCATTTCTCAACACTCTTATCCTCTATACCTTCTACTTTATAATTAGTTATCTATGAGGAAAAACATCATTGTTCTAATCATTCTGTGCAGTCTTTTCCAAGGGTGGAAATAAATAAGAGATATAATGACTCAGCCAAAAATGCTCTGTTGTACAGGAAGCACAGTCCATTTTCAGTGTAAATCATTCAGTGTTTTGTTGCATCTTTTGAGATGCAGCAAGTAGGACAACTTTCCATAGTAACACTTTAGCTCTTTCATACAGCTGAGCTCAAGACTTATTGTTTGCTTGGAGATGTGGGGAGATGAATGCTCTGGTGATATGTAACCAAACAGCTACAGACTGGAGAAATGCTTTTCTTGCCCCACGTAGGATTGTGTTTGTGTGATAGTAATCTTAAAAGATTTTATTAACTCTATATTCTTATACCAGAATAGCAAGCCTTTACTTTTCTGAGGCATCTTTTTTCAAATACGGTGTGACTGGTTGTGTCAGCCCTTGATCTGACAGTTTCAAGACAGTATTTACCATAGCTGTGACTTTTCTTTACATGTTTTTCTTTGTAGGTCAAGTGGTATAAGGAATAATTACAGATGTAGTTGCCGAGGTGGTATGTATTTGTTGCAGGTAGCTGAAGAGCAATTTAGTGAGTTGGATGTTGAGAAGTACATGGACTGTGTTTAGCCAGCAGTCAAATCAGGTCTCAACTTTTTTGCTGTCTGTGAAGATCCACACGATGCATCTCATTTGTAGATATGGGTGTTGGACCTTTTATTTTTCTTTCCTCACCTCCCTGGAAATGCATAAACCATGTTATCAGCCAGAATATTTCTCTGTTACGCTGTGGAACAGGGACAGCTCTAAGGGAATGATGCTGCTGGGGCTGGGAAGGATCCAACCCTCTGCAAGAGCTTGGGGGGAGACAGCCCTGATGGCCACCTGGCCACAAGGTGCAGCAGACTATCCAAGCTATCCTTCCTATGATGGAGCAGCAAAACAGGGAGAAATCTCCTCTGCAAAAGCAACTTTCCATATATTTTTATATGAGAGAAACTAACCTTCAATCAGAAATTCAGGTTCTGACCCTATTTGCATATTCTGCTGGGGTTTACTTGTTTTAATGTATTTCTGCATTCGTTATCTCCTCTTGCCTGATTCTTGTTTAAGAGCAGCTGGGTTAGGTGGTACCAGGGTTTTAAAGTCATGGCAATTTTTTTTTTTTATCTATAGGGCAGTGCTCGTCTATTTTTAAAGCTTTGATATGTTAAGAGTGCTTGTGCGTCATCATAGTGTCCGTTTCCTTTCTTAAGGAATTCAAGGGTGATTATTTATAAATCTTTGTAGAACAAGTTATTGTTCTTTTTTAACTTTCAAATTGGCTGCATTGAAGAGAGAATTATCACATGAACAGACATCCTGGCTAACTAGTGTTGTCTGTATTTTTTTTAACACTTGCTCGTATATTGTACACTATTTTGAGTTACAGTCCTTGCTAGTAAGATAACAAGGTTAGATTTGATTTTCTGATCTACTTCGTTTAAAATTCAATACGTATTGTGGATTTGTTTGCTGACCCTACCTGTAAATAACAATAGCTATGACTCAGAGCTTGCAGTGATCTGAAAATGTTAATTGCTATGGAGGGTTTCTTTTTCATGTCGACAAAATCTTTTTAGGGTAGATGCTATGTACGGAATGCAAGCTGCAAAAGCATGAGTTGCTCTACTTCTTTAATACAACAAAAATTGTATATTTTCACAGTGAGGATGATGGGGACACAGATGACATTTTCTGTGCAAAAAGTATTGAGGTTTTACCTTTGAAAATAATTTTGGACGGTACAGTTTCTAAGAGTGATGGGAGAGGGGTTATGATTTGGAAAATGGAGTAATGAAGGAGATGGGTAAAGAATAGCCAATTGTTTACAAAATGGGAATTATCATATAACAAATATGCATGGAGATGCTGTGTTACACAATACACAGTTAACCTGTGCAACACATAACAGTAAACTGTTGCTTAAATGAAGAACTTAGTAGGATCTAGTAAGAATAGAATGTTTGTTCAAATGGACAAGATGCTGGTAAAAAGTTAAGGAGGATTTTAAACCAGCTCTTAAAACCCATATTCCAAGAAACAAATCTAATACAGCATTAGGTCAAATAAAGCCAGCTTTTTTTCCTATGTTAAAGCCTATTGGAACTCCTGCTTCAAGTCCTCTGTGCTTCTCTTCAGCCACTCTATGTTAGAACAATTACCAGTTGGGTTTAGGTTTTAAACTCTGAATATGGATTTAATATGCAAAACCGCTGCAGTCCGCTCATTAATTTTGTTCAGTGATAACAGTGTTAACCTTGTTTCGAGATAGCTCTGTGCAGTGCCAGTGTGCTGTCACTGCATTTCCTCATCCTTGAAAACAAATGGTTTTGCTCTTGTAATTATGGGAGACACTTGGGTTTTCTGTTTTGAATACTTGCTTGTTTTTAAAAAACATTTTCATATTTCATATGAATTGATAAGTAATTAGTAAATTTAAATGAAATTGGGTCATTTTCTTGAAGTGAAATATAAGCTCAAAGTATTGCTCTCACATTAGCTGAAAAAATGTCTAGTCTGCCTTAACCATGACCAGTTGTGCCAGTTCAGGGAAAACATTCTCCTCTAGAATAGACCATTTATACCCAATGCAAAGTTACTTGCTGTGTTTTTTCAGATATCTTGTCCCAGTCATTGTCAAAATTGAAGTTGTTGACTAGATGGCTCATAAATAAAATCGTCTATTTATTATTTTTTAAGTAATTGGAAAAGAAACCTGTCTTTTAATAATTGAAGGGGGGGGGAAGTCACTGTTCTGAACTTTCAACAGAAAAAACCTTGGTTTTAAATTCTGCTTTAAATTGCTATTTTAAGAGGTTCTGAATTGTTACCAAAGCCATTTAAGTTTACATCATCTTCTCTGTAAATTGATAGGGTGGCATCCTTAATTTTAAAGGATAGTTACAGTTATTTTAAAGGAAAAAAATCAGGTAATTGCTGACATAAGTGTAAAATTATTCTTTGTCTTAGATCCCAACTTTGTACGGACTTTTCTCACAACATATAGATCCTTCTGTAGACCTCAAGAGTTGCTGAGTTTGCTAATAGAAAGGTATGACACTGTTCTTATGAAGTGAAAAATTTTTTTTTTTTTTTTTACTTGGAGTTTGTAAGATTCTGGCATTCCAGTTGGTTTTGATTCACTTCCAGCGCTTTTTAAAAAGTTGTCAAATTCAAGGATTGCCAGTAAAATGTAGAAGTTTATATCCAGAAGCTTTATTATTGTTTAGGTAGCTCCAGTAACTTCAGCATCCCATGGGTTTGTCTTTGAAATGTGTACTGGTATTGAATTTAGCAAATTTTCCTATGTACTTACAAAGACACAAGGTTCTGACATGTGGAAAATATCTGAATTTCAAGCTGCCTTTAATTCCTGCATGCTGTGACCAAGATTAGTGTCATAGGAGCCTCGTGCTTACTCCCAATTTCTGTGCTAGGTTTGAAATCCCAGAGCCTGAGCCAACGGAAGCCGACCGTATTGCGATGGAGAACGGAGACCAGCCTCTCAGTGCAGAGCTGAAAAGATTTAGGAAGGAGTACATTCAACCTGTGCAGCTACGGTGAGGATTGATCGCATCCTTGGGAGCCAAACCAAATTCCTTTAAGTCTGCTGAAGTACCATCTTTTGGATGCACTGGGTCGTGGTCATACCAGCAGCCTTTCTTGTAAATTCTTTGATGGGGAAGGTAGACTGGATTGTAGAGTGTTTATTTACTCTTTACTTTTGCAGGGTATTAAATGTATGTCGACACTGGGTAGAACACCACTTCTATGACTTTGAACGAGATGCTGATCTTCTGAAACGTTTGGAGGAATTCATTGGAACAGTAAGAGGTACTTACAGTTTCTTAAATGCTGGCATTTATCATAAAGCATCCCTTTTTAAAAGTAAGGAATGGAATAATTTTTCCTTTCACTAATCAGATAAAAACAGGACTGCTTATTAAATACTTCATAAACAGCATAAAATAAACTTTCATCATTCCCCCACACACACACTATTATTCAAAATCTGGCCTCTGTTCAGAATAATGATTGTTATTTATGTAAATAAGCACTGATTTTGTTGTAAAGGGACTGAAATAATGCAAAGTAATAAGAACTGAGTAATGATCAGGACAGAATGATTGCTTTATTGTCATCCTAAACTTTACACAGGGGTAATTTTTATAAAAGTTCGATGGTGAAAACCACTATTTCTTTGAAACAAGGGTTTCCAGCTATTTCACAGTGCATATTAGAACTGTAGGACACTTTGCAGTTGTGATTGTACAGATTTTTCTTGTTTCTTTTTAGATAAAACCAAGACAGATACAGCAGCAGTCAGAGAAGTATTTAATGGTTATTTAGCAGTTAAAAAGAGGGGAGAATGAGCCAGCTATTTTAGTGGTAGCTACTGATAAATTTTCAGTGGACTTGTGCATGAAATTCTTAGGGTGTAGAGTTAAAAAGACATTTGGCTTTTTGATTTTATTCTCAACTTTGATGGTAAATACAGTACAGGGAGAAGCTTCTCCCTGTTTGTTGTTTTGATTTTCTGTGGTTTTGGACCTGCACTCTTGCCTGAAGTGTAAAGTTCAATGTGTTTGCAGAAGTGCATTTTGGGTGAAAGAAGGTTAGTTCCTCTAAACTCAGAAAAGAAAGGAAAGCATCTAAATCAGAGCAGGAGCCTAGTTTGGGTGTTCTGATTTATGCTTGGCAAACTCCTGTTCAGCATTGACTGTTGAGGAATTTTTTGTATCTTTGAATACTTTCAGACTTGTGTGAGAACTCGACTTCTAAAGAATATATGGTTGCTTTAATTTAGCAGTCTTGGGTTTAAATCCAAAGACTTCTGAATTTTACTGACCTGTTAGGAAAAACAGTATTGAGAGTAACTAAATAGTAATTTTCTCTGTATGCCAGGCAAAGCCATGAAGAAATGGGTTGAATCAATCACAAAGATAATCAACCGGAAAAAGCAGGCGCAAGCCATCGGGCCAAGTCACAACATCACTTTTGAGAGCCCACCTCCAGCAATTGAATGGCACATAAGCAAACCAGGACACACCGAGACTTTTGACTTGCTCACTCTGCATCCCATAGAAATTGCTCGGCAGCTCACTTTACTTGAGTCAGATTTTTACAGGTAACTCCTCCACTGAAGAACACACGACACAAATCAAAATGTTCTCTGGCGGGAAATTGTTTCTGAGGGTGAAGCCCCATGGTAGGTCAAGGGATTCTACCAGTGCTGTATATTAATTACTATATTTGCAGAAAAAACCCTCTAAAGTATAGTGTTTGTTTATCTTCCCCAAGTTAACATGCAGTACATGTGACTGTTGCATACTGTTAATTGTATTGTGCTCCAGCTTTCTCTTCATATTTTTTGAGTAGTTCTACCTTTGAGAAGTACGAACATATCAGGGTTTTTCATATCTTAGTTTCTGAAGCAGATTATGGACTATGTCATATCTCATCAGCTGTCTGTGAGAGGTTGTTTAGGCATTGGAAACTCACATTTTATTATAGTGAACGAGAGAGAGGCTCGTTCTTCATGTAGAGGGGGTTGGGAGTCACATAGATTAAGAAATACAGTCTGAAAAAGAAGTGTAGAAATATCAGTCATTTAGTAATGAGGGGAGCCTAACATTATAAAAGAGAAGTGATACCTTTAAAATTTATTTCTAAATGTGAATTCCAAATTCAGTGAAAATAAGGAGGGCTTGGGAAAATAATGTCTTCTTTCCTGCTTTTAAGTATTTTAATTCTACATTTTTTGATAATGTGTCTCCTTTTCTAGAGCTGTGCAGCCATCAGAACTTGTTGGAAGTGTGTGGACAAAGGAAGATAAAGAAATTAATTCTCCCAACCTTCTCAAAATGATAAGGCATACAACTAACCTCACTTTGTGGTTTGAAAAGTAAGTGACTTTCCTGAATCTGCACCTACTCCATATCTGGACATTTACAGTCCATTCACAAGGATACTGTGAAAAATCCTGTTTTGGGAGAACTCCTATTTTGATGCTGTGTTTAGATGCTAAAACTAGTCCCTGTGAGAATTTTAGCATAATGATCTCGGCTTTTTATTCTTAGAATATTTTCAAACCTCTGAACATGTTCAGAACTGTCTCTGTTAATTTGATAAACTCATATTTGTTTGTGTTATGACTTAATACTTGATTTTGGAAAACCCATCAATGCTTTAATACAAAATCAAATGTTCTTGTCTATTTAGATGCATTGTAGAAACAGAAAACCTAGAGGAAAGAGTGATTGTAGTGAGCCGGATAATTGAGATCCTGCAAGTTTTTCAAGAGCTGAACAACTTTAATGGTGTCCTTGAGATTGTCAGTGCTATGAACTCCGCAGCAGTGTATAGGTTGGATCACACATTTGAGGTACAGTGAAATGTTTTCCATTTTTGGTATTGGAAGTGTAATGCAGTGTACCTTAGCTACACTGAAAGCTTGTCTTTTCAGTAAGCACGTACTTCAAAGAAGGAGCAAGGAAAGTAAATCCCCCAAGAAATTAATCAATCAGGGTGTAACAGAGGGGGTTTTTTTTCTTGGTTTCAGAAGCAACAAATCCATCCTTGCTTAAGAGAGACTTCTCAGGATGGTGGGGCACTGCCCTTATGGTCTCTGATTTAAGTGTCTGTGGGAGACCATTAGTCTCGGTGTTGTTGCTGGGCTACACCTCTACCCTGCCTTTCCAACCAACCTGTTTTTAATCTCTTGTTTAAGCAAATTCCAAGTCGCCAGAAGAAGATTTTAGAAGAAGCTTATGAGCTGAGTGAGGATCATTATAAGAAATATTTGGCAAAACTCAGGTCCATTAACCCTCCTTGTGTGCCTTTTTTTGGTAAGTATGTTTGCTTTGAATGAGCTATATCATGCATAAACATTTGGAAAGTATTGAGTTAAGGTACTAAACAGAGTATGAACAATAGTGAGAAGTCAGTTTTAACAGGACAGGTGGGTTGGAATTTCAGGTGCCCAGACATTAATTGCATATATTGGAAAGAAAAATTGAAGTGACTATTAGTTGCAGATGTTATCTGCAGTAAAAATAGCTACGTCTGCAATATCTTATTTACATATTTACTCATCTTTACTTTGAATTTGGTTTGAAACGACCAGAAATGCCTTAAAGAGATGGCAGTTGCATTAAAAATATTACTGCTGTTGACTAGTAGAGAAAGAAGGACCACCATCCAGAGCTTCAAGAAATAAAGCTAGAGTTTTATTTCTACTAAAAAGTCTTATTTCTGTAAAAGCAGAGTTTTGGAAGAAAGCCTCCTCTTTATCATCAGATTTAGCAGTTCTTCTTTGAAGTAGATTGCTGACATTTAGCAAATTGTGATGTTAAGCACATGGCATTTGTGTTCTTGATAAAGTTACTGAAATATTTGCTGCAGGTCAGTTCCAAGTCTGGACATTGCACTTGTCCAGCATAAGCTTCAGGCCAAAACTGAAAGCAAAAATGTTGATGGCTCTTGTGGCCTTTTACCAATTGGGGAAAGATATACTCCAGAGCTCTACAGAGAAAGATAACATCAACTGAGAAACCTCCTGCCATGCCTCAAAGGTTAGCAGGATGAGATGTGAATAGCTTCAGTTAGTTCTGTCAGGTTATACTTGGAAGAATCATAATTACGGTTCCAGATACATTATCTGTGGAGTTGAGAGCACTTTTTTCTTTCAAATCTTCAAATGATTTGGTACAATTATGAAGCCAGGATAAAATCTGAAAATAATTTTTTGGAGTTTAGTTGGGGTGTCTAGTGGAGTAGAGCCATTGAGAGCACTTGTGTTCAGTGTACCTTTTTAGTGCAAAGTGCTAGTAGTGTTCAGTTGTGTCAGCTTCCTTAACAATAGAAAGATGCATAGACTTTGGGACTTTATTGAAAAAAAGGCAACTTTTTGGAAAAGGCATGTTAAAATATTTAAATTGTTGCCCTTATTTGAAAATGAGGTGGGATTCTCTTACTGACACTAACAGTGAAGTTTTTGAAATAATTAGAGTGCACTATTTAAATTCTATAAGAACTCTTTGTATTCCAGTCGTGACTTTCTCCTTGTTTTGTACTTATTGAGAACCTCTTCTGTGTGCTCTTTAGGGATTTACTTAACTAACATTTTGAAAACAGAAGAAGGCAATCCTGAATTTCTGAAGCGACATGGGAAAGAACTTATAAACTTCAGCAAGAGAAGAAAGGTAGCTGAAATAACAGGAGAGATACAGCAGTACCAGAACCAGCCATATTGTTTAAGAGTGGAATTTGACATCAGGGTAAGTAGCACGATTTTCTGTCAGCTGACAGACCCTAGGGATAGACTGAATTCACATAGATTCAAGCTGACTGAATCAGAGATGAGCAGAAGGCCTATCATAAAACTTCTCTTGGGTCTCACCGTAAGAAAGGGCAGAAAGCTCAATGCTTGCAATTTGGTGGGGTTTGTTTCATTTTTTTTCTCAACTACTGGGACATTGGTAGATCTTATTGATCAGTGTTAAACAGGAACTGAAACTAATGGATTCTCGCTGTCCTTTACTCAGTTAAAATTATTTATCCAGTGATCCCAGTTGTCTTTTCCTCCTGTGTTACACTGCCTTTATGTTTCCAGATTTACCTGATAGCACTGTATTGCATCATGCATTGATGGTGGTGATACTCACATTTTTATTTCTCCTGGTGCTTGTTCTCCTTGGTCTGAGGTGTTCTCTAGGCCGCATCCTCTCTGTTTGCTTTCCTTTCTTCCTTTTTTTTAACTATCTTTTGAGCTACATACTTTCAGAGAGTCATAGGACAGGCTATCTTAGGAGATTCTGCAAGATTTCCTTCTGTTATTTGTTCTTCTCAGGCTTTGACTGCATCATGAGAGCAGTCTTCTCTGCATCAGTGTGACGACAGGCTACATGCAGCTTCTTCTGAAGGTGTTTGAGCTAACTTCATCTGATTTTGCACTGCAGAAAGTATTTAGGGTAGTTGCACGACTGGTTTTCAGGCCGAGCACAGCAGTAGCAATGCCCAGCAAAGGGCTGGCAACAAATAGATTTAATAACTTATAAGTCTGCTGTTCCTTCTGACTCCAGCATTTTCTCTTTTCTCCTGAACAGTTGGGATTAGTAGAAACAAACAGTACTAAGTAGCAGTTTAGACAAGTTTTCTACCTTCTTGTATTTCAGAGATTTTTCGAAAACCTGAATCCAATGGGAAACAGCATGGAGACGGAATTTACAGATTATCTGTTCAACAAGTCACTAGAGATAGAGCCAAGAAATGTCAAGCCTCCTCCAAGATTTGTTAGTATTCAATTTTTGTAATTTTTTTTCAAAAAGTGCTTACAGTTGTCTTTCATAGGTAACAGAAGTCATTTTAGATCTATGACTTCATAAATACAAAGCTACATTTAGGTGATCTCGTGGCCTTTTGATTTTGTTTGATACTATCTTTTTTTTATCGTTTCAGCCCAAAAAATACAGCTATCCTCTCAAGTCCCCAGGTGTTCGTCCTTCTAATCCAAGGCCAGGTACCATGAGACATCCTACACCCCTGCAACAGGAGCCAAGGAAAATTAGTTACAGCCGCATCCCAGAGAGCGAGACTGAAGCTACAGCATCTGCACCAAACTCTCCCCGAACACCTCTGACCCCTCCCCCTGCTTCTGCCACTTCAAGCACCACAGACGCCTGCAGTGTGTTTGACTCTGATCCTTCGAGTCCCTTTCATACAAGTAGGTGCTAATAGACCGTCCACCAAGAATGTACCTGTTAGATTTTGTGATGTTAGACAGGTGGAACCATGTTTAGTCTTCTAAAGCGATTGTAGAAGTAGTTGCTTTTGTCTCCTTGCAGCAGCAAGAACTTTCAGTGGTTTTTTTCCCTTTTTTCTTTAGTAAGTTTTTATTATAAAGAGAGAAACTGAACAGAATTAGGTGTGTTAGATAGAGACTATTACAAGGCTTTGGAGGAACTATCAAAACAGAAGGCAAAGGTATATCTCTAGTGCCTATAATATGTCTCAAACTTGTGGGATTTGCTGCCAAATATATATGGGTTGAATATATTTGGTGAGTATCTGATGGTGATCAATGAGAGTAAAAAATTAATGTTTTGTGGGTGCCTTAGTCTGCTGTCTGCCATTCCAAATTGGTTTCAGTGTACATGGATGGCTTTCCTGCAGAACTTAAAAATAAGTATTTCCTTGCTTTAAATCCATCAGGACCTATCCACACCTGTTTTTCTTCTGTTTCCACTGACATACAAGGAAGCTCATATTTTGTGGCGTGCTCCCAGTAATTAATAACAGATATAGCCTCCTTTCATGTATGAGGACTTTCAAAGGTCAGCTGGTTGCCACAAGGAGGTGAAATGTCTTGCTAAAAGCAGAAGTTGCTTAGCGGAGCAATGGCATTGTTGAGTTCCAAGCCAGGTCTCTGGAATACCTCTTTAGAAGAGTTTCTTCGTTGTTGGGTTGGCTCATTGACTGCAGGTTCAGGATGTTGTTTTAGTGCTGTTGTGGTATAAGAACAAGTTTGTGGTGTGGTTTTGGTCTCGAGGATTACTTAAGAATGTTCAGGAACTGATGACCACAGAGATGTTTGCAGCTCACAAAAGCAGTTTGTCTGGAAGCTGCAAGTTAAAGGCTTGTTTCATTGTCTTTATTTAACACCGCCTTGATTCGTGATGCTTTTTATGTGCAAATGCTCTATTATTTATGACGCCTTTATTGGCAGCAATAAAGAAAATATATTGAGTCAAACAAAAGTTCATCATTGTTAACATTTTTTTTTATGTTCACTAGGATCTGCTTCTGTGTCGTCCATAAACTTTACCAAAAATTCAGATGATGCTCCTGTCCCTCCTCCAGTTCCTCCACGAAGAAGACCAGAATCTGCCCCAGCTGAATCCTCCCCATCAAAAGTAAGTACGGAGAAAAAAGGTTATTTGTGTTCTGGGAGCAGAGGGCAGGGTGTGATAGGAAGTAACTCTTAAAGGTAGATACACATTTGTTTTTGAAGAACTGTAAGTGAAAGAATAAGTAGCCATGTATTCCAAGCCTTCACAGCTCTGCCTCATTATTTCTTGATCCCAAACAGATGAAAACAGATGGGACCTAAATTTAGGGTTAGAAATGTCTCATCTACCGATGTGCTATGCTCAGGCCTTTACATTGCCTGTGAGAACTTAAGGCTTCAGGCAGATGTTTCCATCTGTTTCCACCTGCGATAATTGTTCCAGAGTGTCATTTTAGGATGTATGAATTGGGATAAAGAACTGATAAAAACAGTAATAATGGAAAGTGATGTACACAACTCAGTCCTCTGAAAGTTTCTTCGGAATATTTGACCCATATGCTGTGGTGCTCAAGTGCCTTGCTTTCCCTTCATATTTACCCATCCTGTCCGCCTGCCTCCTTAAGCCATTGCTACATTTTCCTTTTGCATTTGTCTGGCAATTGGAGTCTGATCCAGACTTTGTTGCAGTGTCAAATTTCTCCTGATTTCAGTGTGAGCTAGTTTGTGACTACAGATTTGAAAATCCCACTCAAAATTATTTCAGAACACATATGTCTTTGAAGAGGGCTTGTATATATCTCTTCAGCAAGTTTTCAGGTTACAGGTGACTGTGCAGTCAGTCAGCAGAATTTAACACATCATGTTCCTATCAAAGTTGATGGGGTTGTTGAGGACCAGTTACTCTATCTCTGTGGTCTGCAGCTTGGGAACTGTTTACTTCCTTAATTCTGACTACTTAATTCCATCTTCTTAGCATAGTTTATTCTTTCCCTCTTCAGCATTATCAGCTTCTCCCCTTTCCTCATTTTCTTGAAGAAATATCTGGTGTGTTTACCAACCCCAAGTGCATGTTGCTGGAGAGGTGGTGGAAGATACCCACACCTCCCCAGGAAGCAGACATGGAATTAGCATGGAAATTGTTGCTTTGACCATTCTTTGCCTTGCTTTTGTCCCTCTATGTGCATCTTCATTCCTTCCATCCTTGGCTGTTAACTCATGTATTGATGTGCCCTTGCTAAGAGCAATCCACAGTGTGGGAGCTCTGCTTCTGTATCAAAGCAGGGTCCTGTTCTTTGCTGCCACTCTGGAATTTTATTGAATGAAATGTTTGTGTATCTCAGATTACTTCTGCAAACCTGGACAACCCACCAGCAATCCCTCCTAGGCAACCAACCTCCAAAGTGTATTCACCAAGGTACTCAGTGCCTGATCGGACCTGCATCTCTGACTCTTCTGTTACCACTGTAAACCCTCCTGAGTTACCGCCACGAGAACCTGTGCGAACTCCAGATGTTTTCTCTAGCTCACCACTACACCTCCAACCTCCACCACTGGGGAGAAAAAGCGAACTTGGTAACACCTTTTTCCCAAACAGTCCATCTCCGTTTACTTCCCCTCCCCCTCAGACACCTTCTCCACATGTAGCACGGAGGCATCTTCCATCACCACCTTTGATACCACAGGATGTGGACCTCCCTTCTGTTGCTGGACCACCTGTTCCTCCACGACAAAGCACTTCTCAACATATCCCAAAGCTTCCTCCAAAAACTTACAAAAGGGAGCACACACACCCATCAATGCATCGGGATGGACCACCATTGCTGGAGAATGCCCACTCCTCCTGAACTATCCCTCGCGCTGGGAGTTGCGTTTTCCTGGTGCTATGTCTGTTGCTGGCAATGGATGCACTGAACCTGGTGGTGTCAAGGAGTTGGGATGTGTATGCCAAACACTAAAAACTCTCCAATACATTGGAAATGTGGTGTACAGAAATGGAATTGCAAAATCAGACTTTCTAGTGGAAAACCTGGTTAACTTGCTGTTCTTGTTTAAGTATGCAGGACATTGTTCTAAAAGTAATTGGACAACTGATTGTACCAGAAAACAGGCTTGAGAGACTTCTTTGGCCAATGAGCAGAGACTGTGCTTGTTTAATGATCAATAATGTCCAGTACAGGAAGGAAAACAGTCTTGTATCCATCAGTACCATACAGTGGCACAGTTTTTGGAATGAAAACATTATGCACTTTTTTTAAATCTCAAACAGGGAACTTTATATCCTTCTTAATTTTCCTTTGCTTTACTTACTCCCTGCTTTAAAATACCTTCCTAAAGTTGTGAGAAGGACTGTGAGGAAGATCTGTGGTACCTAACCGAGCTAGAATTAAGGCAAAGCACTGTATTGCGGTTCTGTTTACAACGAGTAGTAGGGGGGTACCTAGGCTTCACCAAAGAGGTACTTTATTATTATTTTCTGAAATACTGTGGTGCCAGTTCAAAAATAAATTTTTGCCAGGAAGCATAATGTCTAATCATTGCTTTCTTTAGATAGAGCAGATGAAAGTCTTACATCATTAAGGTGGCAGCAAACTTTTTTTAAAAAGCAGCACTATCATCTGAAGCAAATATACTACTACATTTAGAAGACTGTTAATCTCTGCTAGCTTATGTCATGTTCTTTTTAAGGTTTCCTGATAATCCATTTCATGGCTAGTAGCTATTCTTTTTCAGTCATGCCATGAAAACAGTCACTTGTCAACTTCCATAGCTGTTGTCATGTTTTACTAACAATAGATTAATCAGCATACATAGAATTGCCTTGCAGTTGCATAAATCGTGTGTATATAGTGAATGTTGCATAAATATACTTGCAGATTGTTTTTAATTTAATTGAAATAAAGATATGTTTGGCTGACATACGTTAAATTATTACATGGACAAATGCTCAACTTAGTTTTTCAGTTAAGCACTGAAGCAGATAGAAGCCCTTGTTGTGGTACATATTTTTTCTAGTTCAATGTGTGTATTTTAGTAATAAGTCCAAAGAGAGGTTGGTTTTTGCATGTTACTAAATAATAATTAAGTACTGTTTGAGAAACTGGGTTACTCCCAAACAGAATTATTATACCTTATAAAATGTCTCACACACCTCCCATATGACACATATTAGAAAAAAAATCAAACTTATAATTATCTTTACAGTAGCTTTCTCTGTCCAATATACACATGACAGAACATGTATGTTTTAAGTATTTTGGCATGGATTATCCATAAACATATGTGCTGCTCTTCAACTCCAGACAGTACTGGGACAGTAATGGATGACAGTTATTGAAGAAAAGAAGCTCCGTAATCTCCTCTACAGTAAGTATGTGAAGCATAAAGTATCTCCTCTTCAGTTAATATGACTCACGGGACAAAGTAAAATTCTCTCACATTTCTTCTTAGGAAGAAAAACACATTTCATTGTCCTGGAAAGGCGGTATTAATTGAATGGTGATGGAAATCACCTTTTTTAATGCTTTCAGCAATGCCAGTGATGAGGGCCCTTTGATCCTTTAGGTGGTCATAACATTTCAGAAAGCATTCTGATTTCAACAAGAATGACAGTTTTCACCATAGTCAAATCTCGAAACTGTCAGTTGTATTCTTTCTTTGGTGTCTTTACCAATGTTGTTTTGAAACTTTTTTTCTGGCAAAAGAAGAAAAGGCAAAGATCTCAAAACCTTGGCTTCAGAGGAGAACATTATATGGGAGCTTAGTAAAAACTCTCCAACCATGGGAGGTATAGTTTAGGTTATCAGTTCTTTGGATATAAACACCATGATAAACATACTGTTGTCAACATTATCTAAATTATTAACTCATCAAGAAAACTCCTTAAATTTAGACTTTCTTATCTGTATTTTTTCTTTGGCACATTGTTGTCTGCTCTTGTGCAGCCAAGGCAGACCAGGCTGAAGGAATGACCCATTGGTTAGGTTGCTCAGTTAGACCTCACATGGGTCCCGCCAATCAGATTTCTTAAATGCCAGTAGATCTCTGTTTTCCTTTGTGGAATGGGGAACACTGTTTCATATTTGTGGTTGAGGATAAAAGGACTTTTACTGTTGAGATACTCGGACAAGAGGTGATAATGGCAAGAGCCTAACATAAGCATTGGTTGGATCTCAGCAGAGTGGGTCAGTCCTATAGTGCACAAACCATGGTGGTTGACTCAGCTGCAAACAGGAAAAACAGGGTGGGAATCAAACCTGTTGCATTTAGAACAGGAGTTTTGAGTACAACTGCTAAGCCACTGGTTTATGTAATGACAGCTTTGTGTTAATAATCTCTAGTCTGGAATGACTTCTTATTCGGACTGTAGTTGCATTAGTGACAACACTTTTCACATAGAAAATTAAATCATTTTAATGATGCTATCTTGTCTCCTTGGTAAAATGACCCTGGATGATCTGGTGTGGCCTAGAATGATCTCATATGGCCTGGACAATGAAACATGCTTGTGTGGAGGCTAGGAGTGTTGCTGTATTACTCTAGAGGGCTGATACATGGCTAAAACTCAGCCTCAACAATTGCAAACTCTGTAGCCAGGGTTATAATGGTCAGCAGAACTTTATAGGTATGGAACTTAAAAAAATTTGCGCTGTTTCACCTCCAAGTTTCTATGTTATATGTAGTCTAGTGCAACAGTGGAGCATAACCTGGGTTTGTTCATTGCCTTTCAGAGTGTTATGATTGTGTCTTAGCTTAGAAAAGCCCTATGGGAATTTATAAGTTCTAGGATTCCAGGTGCAAGGTCCTTCACCTGGGCTGGGGTAACCACTGGTTTCAGTACAGTGGGAGATGGAAGAGACTGAAATCAGCCCTAGGGAGAAGGACTTGGGAGTGTTGGTTGTCAAGACGCTCAACGTGACCCGGCAATGTGCAGTCACAGCCCAGAAAGCCAAAGGTATCCTGACTGTATCCAAAGCAGTGTGGGCAGCAGGTTGAGAAGATGATTCTACCCCTCTGCTCCGCTCTGGTGAGACCCCACTTGGAGCACTGCATCCATCTCTGGGGTCCTCAGCTCAGGAAGGATATCGACCCCTGTAGCGGGTCTGGAGGAGGAACACTAAGTTGATCAGAGGGCTGGAACACCTCTCCTATGAGGAAAGGCTGAGAGAGCTGAGGTTGTTCAGTCTGGAGAAGGCACTGGGGAGACCTTATTGTGATCTTTCAGTATTTAAAGGTGGCTTATAAGAAAGATGGGGACAAACTTTTTAATAGGGCCTCTTGTAGTAGGACAGAGTAATGGTTTTAAACTAAAAGAGGGTAGATTCAGACAAAATATAAGGAAGGAGGTTTTTACAATGAGTGTGGTGAACCACTGGCACAGGCTGCCCAGAGAGGTGGTGGATGCCCCATCTCAGGCAACATTCAAGGTCAGAATGGACAGGGCTCTGAGCAGACAGCTCTAGCTGAAGATGTCCCTGCTCACTGCAAGGGGTTTGGACTAGATGGCCTTTAAAGGTCCCTTCCAACCCAGCCTGTTGTGATTCTGTGGTGATTTTGCAAGTGCCATGCATTTGCTTCTGTTCAGTGTGCTCTAATGGAAGGTCAACTGTTGTGCTGCCTTGTTGACCCCAAGGTACATGCTGTAGTCATGGCATTCAACACTGAATTTGTCTATAACTATTTGCTAATGGAGAACATTATCCTGCTTCAGGTTTGATGCCATGGAAGCATTTGAGTGCTCTATCTTCAAGAAGCCATTTCCAGTGTGGACTAACCTGTTTCTCTGATATGCCTCTCTTAAATCAGGGAGAGAGAGGTCTGTCTCAGTAAGAGCATGCTAATACACTGGATTTAGATCCTTCAACTTTTAGATATACATTGTGGGATATTTAATGATTTTTCTTTTGGGTGTATTTTAAATTAGATTTTCTGTTTCATTGGCCTGATTCAAGCTTGTTAATATCACTGGAGGTACCACTGTTGAAAGTAGTAGATTATTGTGCTTCATGGAAAAAAAATTGTTGAATTGTCATTTCTAAACCTGGATGATGCATAGGTGAAGCCTTTCTTCAGGAGAGAAACCTGTGGCCCAACAGAGGTGCGAAAAGTGATTTTAACTTTGTAAATTCCATTCTTTGTTTTCTATTAAAAAATCCAAACCACCTTTAAATGCATTTTTCTATCAGCTCTGAGCAAATTTGCCTTTTGCATTCAGTGGAAAATAGTGCATTATAAGGGGAACAAAGTAAAGAGCCTTTTTTTGTTTCTGAGAACAAATGTTAGGTTTCAATAAGTTTGTTCCATTTGCCTTCATCTGATGCCATGGTTACTTACCAAAATGAGTAAATGATAAAAGTTTTGTCAGCCAGTTATTTAAAAAAAAAAAAAAAAAGGCACCCAAATAAACAAAAGGAAAAAAAGAGAGAAAAAGAAGCGATAATCTGGTGTATCTGATGATCTGTGTATCTCAGAAGTGTACACTTAGATTATGTAAAATACACAGTCCTTGTAGTCTGAGACTGGCTTCCTTAGGCTTAAATACTGGGTGCTTTAAGTACCCAGTAAAGACAGTTGAGAGTCTGCTACAGGGGTAGGTTTTGCTCAGGATGGTAAAATGCTAAAAAAATGTGGCAGTTTGTAAGCAGAGGGGCCATATGAAGTCGAAGACAAGGAATGTATACATACAGCAGGAGACATAAAATAGCATCTTCTGCGTTGTTCTCTACCCCAGGGTTATTCACTGTATGTGTTCCTCCAGCTCAGTGGCTTTCTGTTACAACTTTACTGTGTCAGAGGATTTGCACCCTATGGGTAAATACTGTCTCTTGACTTTTACTGTATGAATTTTTTAGGGAGGTGTTTTCCTGTAAGAGCCTACATCTCATCTCCTTGTTGAATCAGATCACAGCAAATAAAGGGACATCATGTTTAATATCTTGTATCTGGCCACATGTGAAACATCTACTTTCAAAGAACAGAGTGAATAAATGAAAATCATTCACAAGTAGAACAGAAACTTCTTCCATCTAATCCACCCCACAAAACCAAACAGTGGCCAAAGACAGTACAATGCATGCCCCAGCTTCTCCTCCATTTACACCTGAGCCCTGACAGCTTCATGTAGAATTTGGAAAAAACATCCAGATTCCTTGGAATCTGTTGTGGTTGTAGCCCTTACCAAGGAATATTTGTACTTGTACATGCTCATGACTTGTACTGAGGTGAAACCACTCTTAAGAACCTGTAGAGGAAGCCAGGATACATTACAGCTCTGGAGAAGAAAAGTGGGAGAAAGAGCCTAAATGATATAAACTTAGAAATAGCCTCAGTTATGCTGGTTTAGAGGAATGAAGTGGTCAAAGGATACATTTGACCAGCACAGAAAGTCAGAATAATCCTAGGAGAGTCTAGGGTGGCTGACTTCAGCAGGGAGTGTAGCCATGGAGAGGTGATCTAGAAGAGTCACAGTCAGGATGACAGAATGTCCTGTCAGGACTGTCCAAGGCACTGGCAGTTCCCCAGCAGCCTGCTGATATGAGAGGAGCAAAGACCCCAGCAGATTTTCACAGGGGTAAAACTGCTTTTGACTGTACAGTCAAACCTCTGCTGGAGGACAAAACACTCCAGAGAGCTACAGAGCATCAGGAGGAATGCTGCAGGTGCTGTGTGGCATGGGGAGGTGTAAGCATTTGGGCTGAGTTGTCCCTGTTTGTGGTGTCATTGTTTTGGCCCTGCTGAGAAAGTAAGATAGTATTAATAGAACTGGAATTAAATTTTTTTAAAAACTTGGTCTGTGACAGATGTTTGCGATATACAGGAAGATACTAAGATCTCTTACAGAGTTGGATAGTTAGGTTGGTGTGTATGGCACTGGAGGAGACTTACAGGATGTTTTTCTGAAAGTTCATGTGTCTGCAACAGAAGCAGCAGGAGGGAGTAAAGGAGATGGAGTAAGGAGATGAAGAAATGTCACAGTCAGCTACACCAACAACAGGATCTTGACCAGAAGCCTAGAGAGTGACTCATCTGAGTTCTGGAGAAGAGTCTTAGAACCACGTGTAGGAAACAGTCTTCTTGCATGACTATATGTGTAGGAGTACAGGATTTTGTAAGTAATGTTGCCTCAGAGAGGGACTTGAGAAACAAGTGTTTCTTTTAATGGATGCAGCCTTCTGGCTGATTCAGGGCAAGAAACAATAGTGTTAATTAAAAGCAACATTTATTTGGCACAGGAAGAAAAATAATCCAGAGCACACATATACCACTAAAGGTGAATTTGGAATAGATCCTGCAAGAGGTTGTGTGTTTGTGTGTGGTTGTGAGCATCATTCATTCACATTATTTACATAAGCAGGTACAAGAACATCACAAATTATAAATATAGGCCTGGAAGTAAGCACTCATACAGAATCAGAAAGAAAAAAACATCAATTTTGACTGTGCCTTAAATCACTAAAACAGAAGCTAAAATCCACATGCATTTTACAAGCAAGGGTCTGCCACTTTGGAAGGATTTCCTCACCCAGGAGATGGTAGCAGGTAGGTATTTTCCTTTGTCCTGTTTCTTTCCTGGCATCTGCCTAGCAAGTGTGAAAACAAGGTTTGTTCTATGAAGGACAGAAGTGTCATTACATATAGGAGACCAAAGAAACCAAGGATCAGAGCCCTTAACAAGCATCAGTGCAGTGCAGTACAGTGGACACTTGTCCATAAGTGTACAACTCTTGTTCCATGGACAAACAAATAGTTCTGTCTATGGCTGATTCTTTTGCAGAGCAAACAGGCTTTGCTGATGCTCAGTTAGAAGTATCTGGCTCTTTTTACGTATTTATATATCCTGGACCTGCACAGTCTGACTGAAAGCTGCCCGGTCCTAGGACCTGTCCTTGTGATTCAGTGGCTGGTCAGCATGGAGCAGTCCTGACTGGGAAGAGCTAGAGAATTGTAATTTAGTGAGGATGTGAGGGAGAGGGAAAGAGTGGAAGAGTGAGGAGTTTTGCCCTTAAAAGCCTTAAATTAAAAAAAGATCTTCCCAGAGTAGTTTCCTAAAGCTAGGGGAGGAAAGAATGATATTTCTTTCCTCTTCATGTGGAGGAGAACTGAATTTTGGTTTCATTAAAATTTATGAGACAGGCACCAGCTAAAACATTTTAATCTGCAGGGTTTTTCTTGGTCACATTCTTGAAATGTTGGGGAAAACTCTGATTGCAATAAAAGATGGATTTTGTCTGTCTTAGGTGAATAACCCTTTTCACACACACCTCTTTGCTTCCACCAGAAGAGGAAAAGCAGATGGTAAATGCAGGTCAGTTGACACTGTGGGACCTGCGTGTAGACCCTGCATCTGCGTTGGGTATTAGCCACTGCATCCAAGCCTGCTCTGAGGCTTTCCTGTGCTGTTGCCACTGCCAGGAGAGCCATGCAGCATGATAGGTGCTCTTCTCTTGGCACCACATTCAGTCACCCTTGTGCTGATGCCAGGAGTCTCAAGCCCCTAATCTCACAGCCTTGCATATTTCCCCCAAGATTTTGCTGTTGGCCTCACAGAGACAGTTCACAACCCCTTAAGGTGAAGCTGTCCTTTAAGACAAAACCAGTGTCCCAAGGTTGTCAAAACGAGATAAAACCACATTTCCTCTTGAAAGTGCCCTCAGAATGCTCCAGCTTCAGGTAACACCACAGTTCACCAGTGGTACTCCACTGGTAACACCACTGCACCAGTACTGCCTTTGCTGCTGTGGTGTGACATGGGTGTTGCATCAGAGGGCTGTGTTTCCATACAAAAGCTACAGTCTTCTGCAGAGATCAAAGTTATGGAGGGGTTTTCATGTCCAAATGCGAGGAGGGTGGCATGTGTGTGGCATGCTTATTGTTCTGTCCTTGCACAAGAAGAGCCTATGACTTTGAACATGGTGCACCATTGGCTTTTCTGCCCCCAGTGCCTCAATTTTTACCTGGAAGAACCATTCCAAAGCTGCACGTGATTGGGTTTGTAAGGTGGTGTCAGGCCAAATAATTATTAGCAAAGTGTATTTCAGGTTTGTTACAGACCAGGAGCCAGAACACTGGTTGACTCTGTCAGTGTCTGCATTGATCCACACTGGGGATAAGGTGGAGGTGAATTTGTCTCTTGTGGCAGTCCCTGGGCTCAGCTTGCATCACCTGCCTGGAGACACGGGCAATTCTGACAGCAGGAGCAGAGATTCATACAGCAGGAGGCAATTCAGTAAACACGGTGCCACATAAAAGGTGAAGGAGGATTTTGGGGAATGATTCAAGTCCAAAAGAAAGGATGTTGCTGATTAAGCTGTACAATACTCAAGTGCTTTAGCTGATGCTTCTTAGACCATCTCAAACCACCCAGGTAATGCGAGCTGGCCTTCTGGAAGACATCTTTGATGGTGCATTTTTTGGGAAAGTAGAGGAAAGAAGGGAATTTTAGACTTCTGGCCAGGATGCCAGGGCTACAAAGGTGACCCTTCTGTTGTGGGTGAGCCCAAATAAGAACTGACATGAGTTTAGAAGAGCAAAGATGTATGGCAAATCAAGCAGTTTTGGGGGATGAGGGGGAGGAGAAGATAGTGGGATTCAGCCAAAGCTTTCCAAAACTGAGGGAAGTCAGGCAGGGATGAAAGCTAGCAAGTTCCTGTGCTGTTTGGACATGCTGGTTGAGCTCCACTGCAACCCAAAGCCTGGCCCTGCCCTGTGCTAGAAAGAGCAGGATGCGTTTGTAAGGCAGTAGTGACAGTCTCCTCTCCCCCACCCCTCCACCCTCTGTGTTAGTCAGGGGACTCTTGGGGCCTTGCTGTCTGTCTCCACCCTCGGGGACCTGGGGGAAGCACTGTTGTGCTTATGCTGTGGCCTGCCTTTCTCGGGGCTGCTTATTTCTTTTTGAAGAGCTTGCGGAAGGAGCTCCGGAAACCCCCTTTGGGCTCGTGCCGTGGGTTGTGGTCGCTGAAGGATGTTTGCTCATTGTCATCCTTCTGGCAGAACCTGGTGTTGTCTTCTGCATGGAGCTCCTAAAAGGGAAAAGACAATTTAACCAGCATTTGCAACCTCATATTCTTGTTCCCTTCTCTCTTTCTCTTTCTCTGTGCTAGGAGGGACCTGGTGAGTGAGGAGGTGCTGGCAAGTCTGGGAAACAACAGGTCACTTGGGCCTCAGGAACGCTAGTACCTCTGCAGAGAGCTTGTTGCTGGCTCTGAGGCTGAGGCAGTGACAGAGGAGTAGAAGCTCTGTTCGAGGGAACTGGAGCCTTTCGTGCTAAGCTTTTTGTTTAGGGAGAGCTTACTATCTCTTTTTGCCAGTGAAGGAGGAAGCCGGCCTGGGCAGTTGGAAGAACTTCCCACCCTCTCCTTTCTCCCCTAGGGCTGGGAGGCTTCAGGCTTCTTAAGCTGTGATATGGTGTAAAAGACTTCTGTTGGCTGTGCTGCTGCATGGTTTTATATCTGTGGGGCAGAGGGCTTCATTAGCACACAAAGCTTCTCGTAAATGTGCTTCTAAAAGATCTCTCCTTCTTTCAGGAGAGTGCCAAGCTCCTCTCAGCAAGACTCTAGACAAGACCCTTTTCTCCAATTCTGCCCACCACTGCCATGGTGACCTTCTTTACTCTGTGAGGGAGAACATGTCCTGCAGTTCTGGACAAGCTCCACATCTGCACCCTGCTGTGGGCCATAGCTCTGTGCAGGTGAGTGCCAAAGAGTTCACAGGCTCGTGTTTCTGTGGGGCCTGTATCCCCTTGGCTTATCTCATCTGCCTTGTGTCCTCTGTTCAGTCATCCACCACCTCCTTTACTCAGTAAGTTTGGGTTTTTTCCTTTTCTTTTGATGTTTCCTTGCTGCCTTTTCAGTCAAGCTGTTGAAACCTACCTCCCATCATTATCTGCATCTACAGCCTCATCTGTATCTTGCCTGGTTTTAATAAGAGGGTGTTTCTCCACACGACAGTGACAGAACTAGCTGTGCACCCTTGGCCTCTTCCCCAGGACACGAAAGGCAAAAGACTTCCTTGAGTGTAACAGCTCAAAGCTGACTTTGGACTGTCACTGCAGACTGCAGAAACATTGTTCCTGCAAGACCTGGTGTTCCTGAATGGTTAGAGTGCTGCTTGCCATGTTCCATCTGAAGGACACGGTTGCTGCGTTCTGACTTTTCTCACACAGACCTTGGCATGGGTCTACAATCCATGCAACAAATGCAGGTGAAACAAAACCTGTGGACCAGATCCTTGCTGGTGTTAAATGGGCTGAGTTTGGCCAAGTCATGCTGGTGTAAACCATGCTGGTTTACACCAGCATGACTTACCCAGCACTTACCCAGCACTCCTCACAGCAGGTGGAAAGGCACCTGTTTTACTGGGTGCCACCCATAGCACTGATTTCAAAAAGTTTTATGCATACTTTGTGGCCTGATCAGAACATTCACTTGTGGGGGGGCGAAGCTCACTGACAGGTGGAGACACACAAGAGGCTACCTGGTCTCAAAGATGTTGTAGCTGTCACTCAGCCAGCTGTGCACCTTTAACCCCTGCTTGTCCCCAGGGAAGACTTGTTTGGAAAGAAGCTGTCTTGTCCCTCCCTTGGGCATGTACATGCAGGTGAGAACTTTGAATGTGTGGACTTGAAAGCTATTTTGGCGTGTTCTAGTCTAACTGTATCTCAGATCTTTCTCCTGCTGCTGCTGCACCACCATGCGCCATTTTTTTTCCTCCTCCTATTTTAGCCTCCTTACTTCCAAAAAGCTCGGCTTTTCACCCGCTCCTCTCTGTGGGGGGAAGTAGCTCCTTTGGGAGCTTCGAGATGAAGCTGAGATCATGTGAGGCTGAACATTCCTCTCCTGCTTCTGCTGCAGACGGCTTCCACTGCTGCTCCGTGTGCTGTAGAGTCTGGTGCTCACACCCTCAGCGCTCCTCGGCAGCTCCTTCAGAGACCTGCTCAGCTGCTTGCCTTTGCTGTGGAACATCTCACGCTTGTAAGTACTGCTGCTCACAGGAGTGCAGCTCTTAGGCAATGGCTGTAAGGCATGGTCTGTCCTCTCTGGTTCTGAGGTGAAGTTAACAGGCCTAAGGAAGCAAATATCTAAGCTGGACTCGGAAGAGGCTGGAGAGCAATTCTCAAAGAGAGCGAGGTTTTGAAAGGTGTCTTCTTCATAGGGGCCTGGCATGGTGAAAACCTCCCCAGGGTAGTCAAACTCTTCGTAGCTTGGTGCAAAGTTCCTCGCATCCTGCAGCAGCTCCACAGAGGTCCTGATGGCTCTCTCAGTGTTTCCCACTGCATCAGCCGGTGGTGCTTCATACTCCATTTCAGGGATGGATTGTAAGGGGGCTGTCAAAGCCTTGAGTTCCTGCTCTGTCAGCTGAGAGGATGCAAGGATGTTCTCTGGCCTCTCATGTTTTCTACTTTCCATCTCCCAGTCAGGGGGCTTTACAGCCTGGATGTTCTCAATCACGGTTGGCTGGGGTTTCTTCATCTGGGGCATCAAATGCCTTAAAAATAAGAAACAAAACAAAAAAACAAACGGAAGTGGAATACTAAAGGATGACAAAGACAGCACGACAAGCCCTCTCCGCCCCCACTACACTCCCCCAGCCCTGTTGTGTTGATTTATGGCCCAAAGATATTTTCCTATCTTGGGGAATAGAGTTGTCACTTACAGAAATTGCCTGGCTGGTTAGGAGGAGCAAACTTGCGGAGACAGAACTGTTTATCCAGTAGCTTTGGCTGACTTTTGTACTCTACAGCATGAAATGAATAGAAACTGCGATGAGAAGCCAACTGCTCCATCTCTCTCCTGTTCATCTGCATTTTGGATTTTATTTTCCTGCTCTTTCTGTAATGTAGGGGCTGTGCCTTACTTTTCTGTGGTCTGGTTGTCTTTTCAGGTGGACAGGATTTCTCTCCTGGGTAGGGTGACTCTCTACCCAGAAGTGTGTCAGGAGTACTTGGAGGTCTGCTACCCTCCTCGTGTTCCAGGTACATCAGCAGAGTGCTCTATTGGATGAGGTATTAGGTGCAGGGTGTGACCTCCATGGCCCTTAAAGAACAATAGTTAGGAAAGTCCTATGGCCATCTCCTGGGATCATAATGAATGCAGGGGGGAACCTTGTGATACTCAAAACATGCAGAGCTCTGCACCTGGGGCAAGATAACCCCATGCATCAGACCAGGCTGGGAGATTTGGGTTGTGCAGCAGCCCTGGTATGAACCCAGTGCCAGGGTAAAGATGAACTGACAGCAATGCTCTCATGTCAGGCAAGGCAAACCCAGCCTGAGTTATATGGCCATACCTGCATGGCCAGATGTGCCTGGGGAGTTACTTTCCCCACTTCTGTTCAGTACTGCTGAGGCCCCACCTGGCCCCATGTTGAGTCCTCTGTTCAGGATGAATGTGAGGGCAGTGCCAGGTGAGGCTACCAAGCTGGGGGCCTGGAGCATGATGTCTGTGAGAGGAGGGAGATTGGCTTGGGCAGTCTGGTGAGAAGGAGGATAAGGACTGATCTAATAACACTACTGCTTCAGGGGGACTTGGAATGATGACACCAAACTCTTCTTGTTACTGTCAAATGACATAAGGAAGCACAACAGCCACAAATTGTTGGCATAAGAAAAAAGGCACGTCTAAAGTGTTTCTCTAGTCATCATCTCAGTTGGCACATATCAATAAGCTGGAAATGGCCAAAGAAGAAGCTGTATGAGGAGCAGTTAAGGTCACTTGGTCTGTCAGCCTGGAGGAGACTGAGGGGAGACCCCATTGCAGTCTGTAGCTTCCCCATGAGGGGAAGTAGAGGGGCAAGCACCAATCTCTTCTCTGGTGACCAGTGACAGGACCTGAAGGAATGGCCTGAAGCTGTGTCAGGGGAGGTTTAAATTGGATACTGTGGAAAGGTTTTTCACCCGGAGTGTGGTTGGGCCCTGTACCCAGGGAGGTGGTCACAGCACCAAGCCTGTCTGAGTGCAAGAAACATTTGAACAATGCTCTCAGGCACATGGTGTGACTCTTGGGGCTGTCTAGTGCAGGGCCAGGAGTTGGACTCGAGGATCCGTGTGGGTCCCTTTCAACTCAGAATATTTTGTGATTCTATGAAGATTGCCAGGTCCTACCAGTAGCTTGTCTGTCTTGAATTAGTCTGATGTCTTTTTGAACCCATATTATACTTGTATCTTGTGACAGTGAGTCCCATCATTCAATTATGTGCTGTGTGGAAAAGGTTTTTTTCCCTTACTCTAGGCCTTCATCATGTTTCCTAGCTCTTGTAATGCTGACAATGAATAGTGCACAGTGTTACTATGCACACCACTCTCAGGCCTACACAAATTCATATCCTCCCTGTTCGGCAGCTAGCTCTTAAGGCAGCTAGGAAAAGTGTTGACAGCCTTGGGTAGAGCTCTGAAATATTTCCTGCTTGTAAGCCACATGGTAGGGGATAGCAGGAAGGAGCCAGCCTTTCATCCCTCTGTCTGTATACAGGGAGTTGTTTTGAAAACAGCAGCCTATAACTGCCTGGTGTCACTGCATGGTATGAGTGAGGAGAGTTTTCAGCCTACTTTGAAAGTCACCTACTACAACAACAGGCTTACGGGGTTGTTGTGCCAGAGGAAGGTGCTGGTGGGAATGACTGTATTGTCTCTTCAGTGTGGATCCCACTGTCCCGCATTGATGCTGCACTGGGTGTTGGAGAAACCTCCTGGCTTGTACACTGGGAGGTGAGACCTTTGTACAGCTTCACCAGGGATGACCTGAGGGAGGAGAAATCCATCGTCGGGCTAAGAAATAAGGCAGGGAATGAGCACAAGCATGTAGAATCACAGAAAACAGGGCTGGGAGGGACCTTAATATTCCTGTTCACCTCTTCCCACCCCAAGGAAAACTTGTTCCACCTAGTCTGTTCCAGTCAGCAGGGCCTCCTGCTTTCTGTCCTGTTCTTAATGCCTCTTCTGATAGCAATCCCTCCCCATCAGTCTGCTCCAGCCCTTTACCACCCTCCATATTTGGAAGCTTCCCTTAAAGTTTGGTCTTGTCCTACTCCACAGGTAAATCATCACAAGGAGCAAAGACTTTGAGTAAAAAGTCTTGATTACAAAGAATTGTTCTAAACTGCAACTTGAGAATCTATATTCATAAATCATACATCATAGTTCATCTCAAACAGGTTATGGGAGGCTTTTGTTTATCCCACCTCTTCCCCCAGTAAAATAAGATAACCCTATTCTTTTGGAGTCTTAGCCCATGAGGGAAACATTCACCTTCACCAGGGCCTCAAACTGCCAAAGCAGCTAAATCCCTGTGTGTTTTTCCACTGGGGAGTGACTTTGACATCAGCTTAAGGAATCAGCTGATCCCATGAAACGCATGGCTGCTATGTTTAGAAGGATTTAAAAGTGATTTTCCTTTCTCTCTCAGAGTTAGACAAAAGGGCCCACCCCAAATTAGTTTGGAGGCCAAAGGCCAACAGCAGTCCTTCTCCAGCACTCCTATACAAAGGATTTGTTTTATTTCAACAGAGCAATGTGCCTGTTGATCTTGCCTGGGCCTAAACCCCCTGCTGCCTGGATTCCCCCGCACCTCCCTTCCCTGTGATAGGGAGTATAAGCTTATGTTGTGCTTACTTCTTCAGCTTTTTCCTCTTCTGTATCAGCAGGTCTTCATTGCATTGGAAGAGGAGACTATAGTGTGAGATGAAAACCCGGAGGCGCTGCACACACACCAGCAGCAAGTAATAGTCAGGATGCTCTTGCTCCGTGAACTTCAGGACATTCTGAGGCACAGAGGAGAGCAGGCTGTTTGGAGGGTGTCCTAACCTTTTCTGAGTAGAGGGTGCTACTGGAACTATGGATTAGTGCTCTGGAGTGCACATGGCACTGCTCTTTGGGAGCTTTTCTAGGCAGCATCAGTTTCTGAGGGACTTGGAGGGGACCTGCCTTCTACTATTCCAGTGCAAATGCACAAGTAACCACATGGAATGTGTGGGTGATGCACTGGTTGAGCTTAGCTTTGGATAAATAAACCAGTGTCTTGGCTTTATGGGGCTTGCTTTCTGTGTCATTTGCCTTGCCTGAAATGTTTCAATACAATTCTGTGAACCAGAACTCTTTTTATCAGCCATCCCTCTGCAGGAAAGATTGTTGGGCTCTAGGAGCCCTCTCAGTCTCTCGGCTAACGGGCATGTGGAGCACTCAGCAAAGACCATAGCTGTTAGGTTGGAGCTCACAGGAGATGTGTCCCATCTCTGTCCTCCCATTCTCCCAGAGAAGCAGGCAGCAGACTTTTTGCCTTTGCAGGGGACAAAAGCTTGTTCTGTCAGGTCAAATGGAGAAACTGGCAAAAATAAGCAAGCTTCAGATGAAAATTATGAAAATTAAGCTATTTCTAGCTGCCTTTCCCTTACAACTTTTTTTTTTTTCTTTTTTTTTTTTTTTTTTTTCCAAAGAGCCCACTGGGTTTGCCAGAATCCCTGTACCTGTACAGGCTCAAATACCAGCTCTGAATTAAAAGTCACCTGCTGTGATAAGAGTTTAACAAGATAGTTGCCATCCTGGGGCCCTACCTGTAGATGAATAAGGTATTCAGGTATTCGCTGGACTATATGGAAGAACAGAATGTAGAGATCTGACTTGATTTCTTCTTCTACCTGAAAGAGAGTAAGCAACTTAAGAGTCTTTCCCACCCATGGTTCTGTGGTTTAGTGAGTAGTTGTGCTGTAAGTAGTTTAAGAGTTCACAGGAGCACACCAGTCAAGTGGCAGTTGTGTGTGACAGACACATCTTCATCTTGCTTATGGAAGGGACAGTTGCAACTCCTTCCACCAGAAATACTAGGATGAAATTGTTTAGGTTGGAGATTATCTATGAGGGACTCTCAGCATAATTAAGCAGAGGTATATGTTTAAAGGGCATTAGCTAAGTTTCAGTGAATCTCCAGGTATGCACTGTTGTTCAGAATGAAGTTCTTAGCTGAGGCCCAGATGAATTGAACAGCATAAGAGATCCAGGCTTGCATGTTGCCATTACGTGTCTTTGAAGTAGGCAGGAAGTTTACCTCCTTCAGGATCACCACGTGGATCAGAGAGATGCATTCTGGCAGGTCCCTCAGGTAAGCAACATAGTAGTCCAGAAAATTATTCTTACAGAAGACAAAGAGGAAAGAACAAAAAACTTAAGAGAGATTTTTGGTCATAGAGCCAGCCACAACGAGAAACTGTTGATTCCCCACCATCACTCCTGGAAGGTCATCAGTGCAGCAGAGCTGCTACTTGTGTGACTCTTTCAGGGCTCAGAACTTCTCACAAAAGGCCATTTTAAAAAATGAGTTGAGCTGTTGAGCACAGTATGTAAAGCTTTACAGCAGGTGAGGAGGGGTAGAGAGGCTAGGCAGCAGGAAGCTTTTCTTATTTAAGACTCTTAAAATTTATAAAACATCAGATAAGTTTTTACACATCCTTACTGGAGAGGCCCCACTGCTCACCAGGGCAGACCTTCACCCTGAGAGCAGGTACAACAAACCATACAGCTTAAGAGGCCTGCCCACCTGCTTGTAGTAACTCTGAGCAAAGTGTACTGGGGAAGGGGAGTATCAGAAATACTCCCTTTTTACACTCTTAGTGGGAATACAGACATTCAAGCTGTCAAGGCTCATGTGTGGCTCCTGCAACCGAGCCTAGGTCTCATGCACTGATTATAGAGCTGTGCTATGAGGCTGCATGCCCACAGGTGTGTCTGGCACATGGGCTTCCTGAACAATCAAATACTACAGCAAAGGGGGTACCATGCACTAGGACTCTACTCAAAGGAGGCTTGCTGAAAGGCCTTACCCAAGCCACAGCTTCACAGCACAGCCCCTCTATTGCAAGGTGTCTTGGCCCATCTGTGGGCCATCAATGCAATATCCTAACAGAGGAGTCCAGAGAGGTCTTTAACATACCTCATCATTTGTTAACTTCAGGAAGATGTCTCCTAGGATCCCTTGTCGTGGCCAGCTCAGGACTCGCTCCTGCAGAGCGTGAAGTAAATCCACATGCTGCTGGACCAGGAACCGCAGAGAGTTGGGAAAAAAACTGAAGGGAGACGATTTCAGGCTGGTTACACAGAGCAAAAACTCAGCCCTAACAAGCCTGTACTGCTGAAGTGAACCATTCATGCTTGGTCAGCACAGTCTTGCACATGTATTATTAACTACACATATCATTGCTACTATAGGACAGGTATTATTAACTACTTTTGTTGGAGTCCTAGCTGCATCAGGAGGTCCTGTTTTGGCTGCTATGTACATGCAAGTACCCTTTCCAGCTGGTTATTAATACAGTGTTTTGAAGGCTTCCTAAACTGACTTTCCAGTGCATTCAGTAGTTGACCAGAACTAAAAAGCCCAAGATAGTGCTGCTGTGGCTAATGAAGCAGGACCTGAGCCATCCCACTGAGACCTCCCCAGCTTTGTGTGTTGTCTCATTTGTCAGGCCCTTTAACAAGACAATCCAATGATGCAGAGTTGGTAAAAATGTGCTACTGCATTTCTGCCATTTCATGTTGCTTTCATCCAGAATCAGAATGAAGATGATGGACAAAATGCAAGGTAGGAAAGTCTTTAGTCACTGCAAAAACCTTCCAATGTCTCCAATTTTCAACTAGAAATAAACTAAGGGTTCAAAGATATCTGTGTGGATGAAAGAAAAATGTGTGAGAGGATGATGCAGAAAGAATATTTGACTGAATATATGACTGAAAAAACTCCCCAAAAGAGAGAAAGCACACTAAATCAAATACCTTCTCTCTTTGGTGCTTCTTTTCACATCTGGCCCTTGTAATGTGGCCTTGATCTTCAGGATTAGGGAAAGGTTGATGACATACTTCCTTTCTGATTCCAGCAGCTCCAAAGCGATGTTCTGCCTTTTGGCTTCCAGAAAATAATGGTTAAGTTTATAAATAAGGAAATACAGGGACAGCTTCATGTTAGACTGGTGATGTTGAATCGTGAAAGGAGAAACTCTTTAAAAGTGATATCAATGCCTTGTCTTTGTGTGTCTTCTTTCCCCAAAATGTAAAATTCCAGCCTGATGCTCCAGCATGCTCCAGAAACGACTAGAGCCATTAGTCACGCTAAGAAAGCTCCAAATCAAATGTGTTTTCCCCTATGAATATCAAATTTTTCTAAGAATAACAACATAAGCAATCAAAGGCAAACCAACTCATATCAGGGTTTCCCCTCCAATTTCCCGCAGAATGAGAAGTTGTATTTTTCACCCACTTAGATAACTACACTGCCACAATACCATCAGTACTCTAAATCTTGGAAAGGAGAATGGCTGTCCTGGGTACAGAGTGATTCTCTCGGTTACACAGACCAACAAATTCAAAGGCCAGAGGTCTTGGAGTGTGAGGCCCTGAGACATTCCCCCTTAGAAGGATAAACTGGCCTATGTATCTCCCTCCATAGATGCTTGTTACCAGCCAGCTCACATCAGACATGGATACAGCTTTGAGCCCTCTAGCCAGTTTTCTACTCCTTACCAGCCAAAGAGGGTTCACATATTATGTTGTCTGCTGAGCTGTATCTGCTTTGGCCCATGTCTTTCCCTCTCTCTGGTTGCTCTTTGGAAATATATTCATCTCCCCAGTCCTTGGTGTCCTTGGGCTGTTTCCATACTGTTGATGGCAGATGCATTTTTGACTGCCCCTCTGTTGCCAAGGAAGGCTTGAGGCTGTCATCTGTCTCTATGGCTGCTCCTGCAACGACAAACAGGGGTATGGACCTTGGCATGTCAGTAGACAGATTGTGCTACAGCCAGCAGCTAACCTGTGTTTTCATCCAGTAGAAGTACTAGAAGGAGAGTTTGAAGCATTCTTTGTGCTTCATAGGGGCTGTGGCCTTGTAGTGTTAATTTACAAAGGAAGTGCAGTTGGTGGCACTTTGGCAGAGTAAGGTTCGTGCTCTTCCAGCATCTATTTTCAGGACAAATAAGGTCCAAAATTAGACATATATCTGTATACTTCAGGACTTGATAATATAACCCTTATTGGCAGGTATTGTAGAACGTATTGTTATAATAATTATAATTGGATTTAAATGCCATTCTCAATGTGTGTAAACTGTCATAGCTCTTAACATTTTTGTTAGTGTGGTGTAGCTACACAACAGCAGTAGGACTGATAGTCTGAGGTTACTGAATCACAGAGAAGGGAGAGAAGAGTGCAGGTGCATTTGAACCATTGGGTTGGAATTGCTCTAATGCAAATATTTTGAATTTGGGTTGCAATGAACCATTTTTTTTAGCTTTTGTTATCTCTTCTTTTTTAAGTGGATTTAAGCAAAAGAGCCATCCAGAACAGTGAGTGCTGCTACTGCACAGTGCAAACATCTAATGGTTGTTCTCATGTGTCCTTTGGCTGGCCAGGATCCATAGTGTCCACTTACTATACCCTTCTCTTACTTCTGACCAATTTTTATTTTTTTCAGGAGAACTCTTCTATTCAGTTCTACTGGGGTGTAGTCACTGCAAGACCGTCTCTTGCCAAGTGGCAAAATGGTGCTCTCATTATTCTTTCTCACATCAGTAAGCGTCAATTCTTGCTTTCTGCAAAGGCACTTAGAATCTGAGAAATCAACAGCAGAAAGGCTTTCCCTGCCAAGTATCAATCCTTGGCATTGACCGTGAGGTATTGGACAATTGAGGGACACAGGTTTGTCCTCATATCTCAGCGGCAAGTATGAAAATGGAGGTACGTGGCATCCCTGTGAAATGTGTTCCCTGAAAGCCTTTCTTCAGTGCAGTAAAGCAAGCACTCTAATTGAATCATTTTCCTGCTCTTTTTTGACAGTTTAATATTTTCGTACCTGGACCTGCTATGACTTTCACACCTCCTTCTCCCATTGGCATGATCCTGGTGTCAGACACTGTTGAAGAACAAAGGTAAAGTTAATAAGACAGCTGTAGAGCAGGCTTCCTCCTGCTAAGCCCTGTCAGTATGGCTAAATCCTCCAGTCTTTCACGGTTTTACTATAGAAACTATTTGATTCTGTCTCTGTGCCACTTGCACTATAGGAAGAAAGATCCAGTCTGCATATCCCTTTCCTTGGAGGAGGCAAGCAAGAGCTTTTGAGAGTGTTCACAAAGCAACATCTCCTGAATCCAGGCCAGCACCAAGACTGCTATCCTGAGACAATGTGCTGAGGGGTGTGCACAGATCCAAGAGCAGTGCTGCTGAGGGGAGCACCTCTCTTTTTGTGCTGCTGGCACCTGAGGAATTCTTAGTGATCTTTTTCTGAATTTTTTTTCCTGAGAAAGGCACTGCATTTGCCTATTCTATTTCTTACCTTTTTCATAAGTCACATTGTGTAAAAGACTTGTAAAATCTTCATTAATCAGCACAGGTTCTGGGAGGTTAATGGATCGAAATGGGCTGCCCTGGAGAGGTGTTGGTACTGTCTGCGATCCATGATCATCCTTCTGTGTTCTTCTGTACAAATAAAGAACAAGACAGTCAGGAAGTATGAATGCTACAGGTGCTATGCTACAGTTGTGGCAAACATTAGTGTAAGTGCAAGCACAGAGTTAGAAGTAGGACAACTCTAGCAGAGACCAGGAAAGGAGTTGGCTTTGATGGAATTGGCAGTTCATGAACAATGTTCTGGAAATAACTTCCACTGGCTATAGGAGAAGGTTATTTCAAATCTGTTCTTCTGCAGAGCATATTTCATCTAATTAAATAGCTTAATTAGCTAAGGGGCTAGCCTAGATTTGCAAAGTGTTTGCATCAAGGCAGCTGCATAGACTCATGATCAAAACTTTGTTTTCAGGAGGCTAATTAGGGCCAAGCTGGACAACTTATCTGCTCTATCACAGCAGCAGTGTGGCCCAGCGGTGTGCAAACATGCTTCTGCGTGACTCTGCTCAGAGGAGAAAATGCTGGTGACAGAAAAGCAGATCACGACTGCACCATCAGGAGCCCACTGAATCCTGCAAGCTCGGAAGGGGAAACTGCAGTGCTATTGTCTGGGTAGGGGTGACTTAGTAATACGTTCTGATGGTGGAGGTTTCTGACTTTCAACAGTATTCCTGCCCAAACATGCCTTTAGCATGTCTGTGTGTTCCACAGGGCCCTGCTTTCCCTGACAGGGCTATTTTGTTGTTGGAATCCCAGTGAGGTGATAGCATTTTTCTGTTGTGTTTGCTCCATGGGGTAGGTGTCTAAAGCCTGGGGTGAACTGAAGGCTAGCATTTCTGTTCATAATCAGGGTTGATACACATGTCCAGCCAGGAAAATATTAACAAATCAAGCTATACAGAAATTAACAAAATGGTAATTAGCATATTCAGAACCCTGGACTTTGGGCTCTTACTTAGCTTTCATTTTCCGTGATTCCCGCCGCTTTTCTTGCTGCAGCTGCTCAATTTTCTGTTGCATTTCCTCCTGCTTGGCACTGATTTCTTCAATCATTGACTTGGCATCGCTGAGCTCCTCCTGAGAAACAGGCAAAAACACAGCATTCCCAGGGTGCCCATCAGCCTTATGTAGCACAGCTTTGATTGCTGGCTGGTGTGCACTAAGGATGCTTCAAGGTGCTGGGAGAGTGGCTGTGTGATTAGACACTCTTCCTTTGGAAGTCCAATGTGTGTCACACATGCCATGCACAGCATGGCAATCCTTAATTCTACAGGCAGCTCACCCAAGCCAGCGTGATGTCACATGATTAAGGCACTGGTGGGAGAGGGACACTTAGGGCTTCATCCACCAGCTGAAAGCACTGGGAGGACTCCTGCCTTTTACTGGCATTTGGAGGTGGACCTTAGGTAGGACACTTCCCTCTGCAGTTTGCCAGCATGGGTATTCCCATGTTGCACTTGGTTCAGATCCCAGTGTGAGCACTCATATATATAAGCTTTTGCCAGTCAGGCCTTGGATCTGCATTTTTAACCTGGTTTCCTAAGGAAATGAGGCCCTTTGTAACCTCCCTGTCAGCACTTCCTCTCTCAAGAAGTTTCAACCAAGCTTTACTTAGATGTAGAGCTCTGATGCCTGCAGGTTTCATGAATGTGAGCAGTAGGATGGAGAAGAGAGACTCAAGAGTTTCTTGCAAACCAAAGTATTTTCCCCAAGCACGAAGCAGAGGGAGAGCAGCCTTTACCCCTCCTGTTTCTTGCATAATTCCTTGTATCTGGATCTTAAATCCCCTTTTCCCTTATGTCCTGGATAGCCTTGCCCCTGGTTGCTCTGAGACCTCTCCCATGAGTCCTTACGCTTCTTGTTATCTCCCTTTCTCACCTGGCACCAAGGGCTCCTTTTGCCTGGTGCCATCTGTCTCCCTGTCACAGGGTCAGTAATGGACTTTTCCAGTAAGCAGCCCTCTTTAACTTCATGATGTATTACTGACTCAGCAAAACCCCATGGGGAAAATTTGCAGTAAAAACAATAAGAGTTCCTCTGCCTGCCTCCTCACACGCAATCATCCAGTCTCTGCATGGAGATGCTGGCTGGTTTAAAGTGTATATCAAGCTTTCTTGCTAGGCGCTCTCTCCAGTCCTTTGTCTTTATCCTCTTGGGCCAGATCAAACTAGGCAGCACTTCCTCCCAGCCATGTGGGAATGCAACTTCAAAAGGCTTTAGGGTTTTGTGTTGATTCACTGCTCCCCATGGCATTGGTTCCTGCAGGAAATGCAGACCTGCCCCAGGCAGAGGTACAGGGCAGCCTGTGGACAGGCCATATGGCCATTGCATGTGCAGCCCAGAGCAAGGGTTGCTCATGCCCAGGTAACTCACAGCACTGCCTCACAGTCAATGAAGAAGGCTAAACAGGCCAGAGTGAGGGCTACTTTTAGGTTGGAGCTGTCAGGGGAGACCCAAGCTTTGGCTTTGGGTCTACATCCAGAAAAATTGCCTGCTCATTTTCTTTGCAAGCAGGAAGTATTGATGGAGGCAGGGGAAGTCTTCCCTGTGCCACACGAGCTAATGTGACGCGTGTGCGGCCTGCCCGCGGGTCACACTCCTACCTTGAACGTGTTGAGGGAATTCTTCATCTCAGCCACTTTCTCTTCCATGGCACAGCGGCAGCTCTTGACCTTCTCTTCCAGGGCATACTCGCCATGCTGGATTCGTGACAGCTCCTGCATTGCTTCTGTGAAACCCGCCTTCAACTCAGAGGCTAATGCCTGCAACTAGAGCAACCACAAACACGGTGGGTTCAGTCCCTCCTCCCACATGCAAGTGGTTGTGTCCCCGAGGGTCACCTGTGGCTCAGAGTGTAACCCATCCTGTTGTAAGGTGCTGTCCTCTTTCTCCTCCTCCTGTCATGGCTGGGAAACATGGGGGGAGGTTTGGGCCCTGCTGCAGCCTCAGTACAGAGTAAGAGGTGTTTGTATTGGGCAATGAAAGTGCCTGTTTTAGGCTTTAAGTTTTTTCAGGCTTCTTGGTGGTTTGCAGCCTGTCATGCTATAGAAGGAGAGGACAGCCTGAAACATGCCAAGAAGGTTTGCAATAACAGCAGCCAGATTATTAGTCTCCAAAGCAGCTGAGAAATCAAGAATGTGGCTGTTTTTGAGCAAGTCCTCCTCCCCCACATGCTTGTGGGGCTGGTACCTTTCCCCAGACAGGTCTAACCTCTTGCTCTCCATGGGCTGTGGAGAAGCTCTGTCCGTTGTCAGCAGGCCCTTTCCATGGAAGGAAGCAGCTCTAACTCGTGCCGGGGAGGGAATGGGAGGTTTTCCCCTGGCATACAGTGATGCTGTGCCCACTCTCCCTGTTTTCTGTCTCTAGAGGTCCTAGCACTGCTGAAAGAGCTCACCACCTAAGCTGGAGGCAGCCAGTTGATAGCTGGGTGAAGCAGGAGATGGAGCAGGGCAAGCCAGGCTGGCATAGCAAGTACACAAGGCAGGTGTGGAGGTGGGCAGTGAGGGGAGGAAGGCAGGTTGCAGAGGGCTAAGCGGGGACACCCTCCATGGGAGCAGCTTGGGCTGGTGACCCTGAACTCTGCCCCCACTGTTGTGAGAGAGGCGCTCGCTCTGCCTGCACAAAGCCCACAGCGAGGTCGCGGCCCAAGGCACTTCGGTGCCAGTAGTTTTTACCTTTACAACAGAAATTCGGCCTAACATCTGGTTATAAACTGAGTCCAAAACTGGAGCACTGGTGGTAAGCGGACAGCCACCCCGGGGAACTCAGGCGCTTGAGTCCTGTAAATGGAGCAGAGATGGCTTCCGATACCTCAGGGCAATGGCATGCACCATCCTCCTCTGATCAAGACTGGCAGTGTCTTTACAGAGGATGTCTACCTGACATCCCCATTTCTACCCCATCGCTTACCCCACAGTTCCCAGTCTGATCTGGCTGGACACATATTTCCAGAGCTGCCTGGGTAGAAGGAGCAGGACTGAGAGGAACCAGAACAGGGCAGAGGGGAGAAGGAGGCTGAGGAAATCTTCCCTCCTCAGACTGACAACCCTGACTCCTCAAGGCAGCTGGAGCTCCAGACTGCTTGGTTCAACCCCTTCCCCCACCCCTCCTGGCCACAGTGATACCCTATGACCTGTGACTGTAGCCTGGAGCGTTAGAGGGGCTGCTTAGGGCCATGGCTACTAGGGCAGGCGGTGACCATACATGTCCTAATGTCTCAGTACAGATGGTCATGGCATCATCAGACATCCTAACATACATGCCTAGAAAAGCAGGAAGGAGGATGGTTATAAAGTACTGCAACTGTGCAAAATGTTAATATTCCCATCCCCTGCTCACAGGTGCTTGATACACTTCCACCCTGAGCTGACACGGCCAAGGCACATCTATCTGCCTTGCTGGCATTAGGGCTAGGCATCACATGCCATCCTCCAGCTGAAAAGGGCTGATTTGTCAGATCTGTCCCTTCCAGCTGAAATATGCTATTCCATTCTATCCTATGCTATCCATTTTAGAGATCTCCTTCAGGATGGAGATGTCACAGCTTCAAGTCTTGCTACCAATGGACCAGTCCTGGAGCTGGCCCTGGAGATAACAATATCTGGGGAGAATAAGCCCAAAATAAAATGTTTCTGCCGACAAGCCTTGCCATCTCTTCCTCAGATACTTCTAGAAAGGAGGTAAACTTCCTTTGAGAAGGGTATAGGGATGACATTCACTGCTGATCTAGAGGTTTCAGAGTAAAAAACTGCAAGGCATCAGCAAAAGTCAGCAAAACCGGACCACTGCAGAGACTTTGGTGTCCATGTGCACCGAAATGCTCTGTGAAAGCAGAGTTCAGCCAGCAAGCTGAAAGATTTGGACTAGAGACTGGACAAAATATCCTCTGCTCCTAAGACAGCTGTTAGTTTGTTGGCCAATCTCTGCTTTTGCAGTCACAACACTAGTTTAGTTTCTTTGTGTGTCCTTCTCAGTGCTCCAGACCCCAGCCTGGGTCTGTCCTGCCCGATATATCCTTTCTCAGCCCTATGCAGCTTGCAGTGGCTATTTCAGACATTGAAATGCATTCCTTTTGTTGCCACTTGATGAATTAATGCAGCCAGCAACACCAATCAGCCACAGGCCTTGTATGACTGAACATGAAGTGCTGAAACCCTGAGAACTCCCTGCTCAGATGGGAAACACAAACAGTCTTGTGGTGTTGGATGCAGGGTTGATCCAAAATGGAGTGGTATATGAACAGCATGTTATCTTTGAACTCTTGCCAAGCGCACTGTAGCTGTGGATTTTAGTTTTAGTTCATTTCTGAAAACAAGCTGTAGAAAGCCATCCTTTAAATCCCATAAGCTGTTACAACAGATGGCAGCCGTTGAAGTATCAGCTCATGCTTATGTCTCGCCCAAGTGATTATGCCTACAGGACCAGGAAGATATTTCACAGGTTTGTGACCCTCTGGAAAGTCAAGACAATTCTGTGTTTCTAAAGTTTCTAAGTGCAACACATAGCAAAAAAGACAGATTTTGTAATACACCAACAATTTAACTGTACTGTGTTTCCCTGGCTCACCTATTCATGGCAATAAATACCCACCTTAACACTTAAGTTGTGAAATTTATGGAACACACCTTAACAACTTATGTTGAACTAACTAATGCCTAGAGGATAAATGAATCTGCATAGGAATTCCTTAGGAACCACCCAAGAACTTTTCAAAAAAAAGGCTTTAGGCATCTAAATAATTTAGTACCAGATACATATTTCAGCTCCTGTCTGCCTTTGGAGAGCAACCCTCAAACCTCACAAAGCAATGCAGTGAGACGTTATAAAATTTATATATATAAAATGGCTGCGAAATCTCCTTTGCTGAGCCTCTGCCTTTGTCTCACATGCTGCCCTGTTCACAAAGGGTGGACAGGACTGATGCTGCTTCCAGGACCAAAGGCAGCAGGGATGCAGAGCCTCCCCCTTCTCTCTTGGTGAGTGCCAGCAATTTGAGACATTTGCAAAAGGTAGTGACTGTCCTTGCAACCTGAAACTGTGTTCAGACTTTGAGGCAGCCCAGGAGATGAGGATGGCTTATGGAAGGAAGGACTGGAATGGAAAGAAGGCAGCAGAGCCTCGGTGAGTTCTGCTCTGGTTCACTGCCCTGGCTGCCACTGAGAGGATGAGAGGGAACCCTTGCCTTCATGAGTAGCTGTGTCCCCACAGATCTCCCCCAGCACTAACCAGCTGTCCAGGACTCTGTCTCCAAAGGGATGGCTATTTGCATCTGCCAACCTTGGCAGCTGCCTAAAGTCCTTACACTAGAAAAAGGGCCTGCTGTCAGGGACCTTGAGCTGAAGCCTCTCAAAACCAGTAGAAAACAGACTCATGATAAAGAAATGCTGTACAGGGATAATTCTGCTATTATAAATATATCCTTGAAAAGAGCAAAACCTTCTGTGGTCATGAAGGAGTACTCTCTGTTATTTCCCCCAGTTTATCTACTGTCCATCCCTTCGCACATCTTCTTGGGCTGATCTGAAGAAGTAAATACACATTGTGTCACTCAAAAGAGGGCTGCCTGAGGACACTGCTTGAAACAAATCTGGCACAAAATCCAACGTTTCCCACAAACCCTGGATGTGATTTTTCTGACTTGTATGATGCATGCTTTTACCAGGGAACAACCAATTCCTAGAACAGCTACTAACTCCTGTGTTTAAGGGCAGCACTTCTATAGCCAAGCATTAGGAAGGCTTGCAACATCTCATAGCAGGAAAGCAGCAGAGCGGCAATGATTTACAGTGGTAATGAACCAGCCCTAGGAGCATATCCAGTATTTATGTTCCTAGGCAAGGATGGTAGGAATATAGGCAGAGCAGCAGGATAAGGACAGAACAGAAAGATGGAGGTGCTTAAAGGGGACTGCAAGCACTTATCAGCTCTTGTTCCACATCTGCCCATTGTCCATAGGGCCTTTGCTAGAGCAGAAGGGAAGAATTAGCTGGTAACTTTCATTTCAGGATTCATCGTGAATTCTGATCATGATTCCCACATGTCAGCTGGAAATCAACATGTATGCATGATGTTTCCAGCACACTGTTCCACATGCACGCTGGATCCACTGTGCTGGGCCCTTCAGCAACCCTGTCACAGCTCCTGCTTTGAGCTACCTGGATGGGAAAAGAGGATGAGATGAGAGAAGCACTGGTTCATGGAAAGCAGTGTCTTCTCCACTTGCCATAGTGCACTTACAAGCAGTTACAGGCATTAGTGTTGCAGTGGTGACAAGGGAGGTCTCAAATACCCTGGATTTTCAGTTCAGGGATATGTTTCCTCTTTCATATTTCAGTTCCATATTGAACCAGACCAGGGATCAAAGTGCTTAAAACTCTGTTGCATTTCCTGCAGACTGGAAACGCATAGGAAACATTTCATGTGGAAACACATAAACTGCATCTTACAGGAAGGACACTCCCTGGGCTGTGGTGCAGACAACAGTATTGCATCTGTGGTTTCTCATTGCAGCAAGAATGCCAACCCAAAGAGTGGCCACAGAACTCTGGAGGACCTGATCACCCTGAGCCAATGTGGACTCCAAGACAGGGTTTCCAAGCTCCTGGCTGGGACTCCAAGACAGGGTTTCCAAGCTCCTGGCTGGGAAACCAGACAAAGACATGCAGAAAGACTCAACACTTTGGCTGGTCTGGATTATCAGGCAAGAGCACCCCATGGTCTGAGATGCTGTGAGGCTGCCAGGATAACCCAAAGCCCCACAGAAGACTTGGGCCCCTTCTGTAGAAGACACCCCTGCCCCATGTCAATCAACAGATCCTTGCTCCTAGGACATTCATCAGGTTTGCTGAAAGCTCATCAAAGCTCAGCCATGAAATCTCCCTCCAATACAGTGAATTGATATTCTCTAATTGGTGCTAATGATGCCAGCTGGTTAATTAGCTGAGCCCACAAATCACCTGTCTAAACACAACGGGTTGTAAGCAGAGAAATTTTACTGAATCTTACTTTTAAGATGTGGCCCAAGATGTGATATGTTTGATATCTACTCATGCAGTGTGCACATTTGGGTTGTCATGTTCCTTGTAAGTGCCTATATTTTTTCCTTCCACTTAATTTAGCTTTTTAACTACTGTTTATATATTAGTAACTCTTTAAACTCATGGAATTATTTAGGGCATTTTGCTCATCTTTACCTGGGAAATCTGTGTTGCAGGAGTACTCACAGGCACACTTTCAGTCCCTCCTGTGGGAATAAAGAACTTTAGTCAATTAAAATGACTTATAATGGTTGCTATAAATAACTGGAACAGAGGGTTTGAAGTCTCTCTTGAGGAACAAATCAGTTTTAAAGGACTCAAGTCTCACTGTAGGAGATCTGAACACCATATCATTTGTAAAATAAGCTGCAGTTATAAAACAGGAATAACTCACCTAAATCAGATATTAAATTCACCTTACTTTGCTGTCCTGTCTGGCCAAAACTGATCCATGCAGAGAAGTGAGAAAGCCTGTATGTGCAATTAGGACTAAAGTGCTCCCTAGGAAGTTTAGTTCTATGTACCAGCCTTAAGTAACAGGTTTTTTGTCCTAAAGCATTACTGATATGTTTCTCCTCTGAAATAGCAAGTTTTATCCTCTACTATATTTGTACATATTTCTATTATCTCCACAAAAGGCTGACCTGATCTGTATTTTTAAGCCCTAAGTTATATTTTGTCACAATGCATTCCAAGCAGTAATCATGCCTCTTCTAACATCAAAAAAATAAACCTTTTCATCATTTCCGGGGTTTTGTGGCATTGTAATCTCATCTGATCTTGTACAACGGAGACAGACTTAACATTTCTGAAACAGACTTAACTCATGGAGGAGATTATATCTATTTCGCTGAAGTATTTTGGAGACTGCAGAGACATTATCTCTAGGCATTAAACATAGAACCATAGAATTGTTTGAGTTGAAAGGGTCCTTTTAGAGGTCATGCAGTCCAACCATCTTGGTTGAAACCAAAATGTCTGTTTATTGTTACCTCTTCTAATATTGTCTCTTATGTGCAGAAACCTTTGGTTATCCAATTTACTGCTGGTTGTGCTGCCACTGCACTTTGAGGGAATTGCAGTCCAGTGGCCATTAGTTCCCATGTTATTCCCTACATCAGGGTCCCAGGCTGGCCCTCACTCCCAGAAAATACCATGCCGCTTAGTTCCTGGTCTAGATCACCTCTCCTTGTCAATGCCACTTCATGAGGTGGTTTTCTCTTGCTTCCAAGAATTTGCTTCACCTGTCTCAGCTGTCAGTCACAGACATGACCATTAACCTCATGCCCATGGGGAGCCAAGCTCTCTCTTTCCATGATGGCTGCAGGTGCTCGGTGTCTCACCCACCTGGGCCTTTAAGACCACAGAAATTCAGTTCTGCAGAGGCTGGAAAGGGGTGCAGGGAGGACTCTACATAGCCAGCCAGGGGAAAGCTGAAGCCTGGAAGTCAGAGCTATACAAGGCATAGCTACATTCTGATTTCTTTACCCCTGAGGTGGAATATGGGTTACCACCAAGGGCACCTATGCATTGGCCCTGTTCTGGTCTCTAGAATTTGTCCTGATTCAGAGGAACTTGAGCAAATTCCTCAGTGACTTGCAGAAGGGAGAGGAAGAGAGGCCATGTGCGCTTCTCTGTCCATGTGCCACTTCCTGCCTGTGCGAGGAGCTCTCTTGCTGTGGGGTTGGGTAGCTGGGTCAGACACTGACCCTCTGGGTAATATCCTCCCATGTTTCCTCCTGGGGAAAACAAGGGGCAGGGGGCTGACTGGCAGAAGTAACTGTGACTCCAAACTGCCAACTGTTTGGGGTCAGAACTCATCAGCCAGCCTACACCCAGTCCCACATTTCAAGTTTTAAATGACAGGTTGTTTTCATTTTCAGCTTTGGCCCTTCTCGGTCTTTTTTTCCCAGATTTTCTCTGCTAACCCCGAGAACTAAAAACCAACTTTTGGCCTGAAGCTTTCTCATGATGGCTGGAGCTGAGGATTGAGAAGGCAGCAGTGTGTACTGTGATTCTCCTCAATCATGAAAACTGAGGCCCTTGCCTGTTCTTATGTATATGTTACTGCTGGACTCTTACTGTGGGATGATAAGGACTGACTCAAAAAGAGAAAGAGGACATGTCTCTGAATTAATAGTACATTACAAACCAGATGCTGGGAGGACAGGGAGATGCTGCTTTTACACAGTGGTGGGTGTATTGTATGCTGAGCTTTGTGAAGGGCTAGAGGTGTCAGGTAGAAGCATAACACAGCAAGGAAGACCCTTGGTCTCTCCTCACATTTTCCTTGGGCATCTTTCAATCTGATACAGAACACAGAGGGCCAGACCCCTGCAGAAGTCTATAGGGATCTTTCATTTGTTTATGGATGAGTCTGTAATGTTCTTGGATATACTCAAAGCGAGGAACTGCTCCTGAGCAAGACCAGAAATGGGGAAAAGGTCACTCCTGCTGTGACTTTACCTCCCACCTTTGCCATGAGCACTCTCTGCATGTACCCAGTCAAAACCCAGATCATTTCTAGAAAGTCACAGCTAAGAGCTGGAACAGAGGAGGCTCATCACAGTTGCACTGTGGGAAGCAAGGGGCTTTGGGGTTATCTCCCAATTTCTGCAGTAAACATCTGCAGCCCATGAGGGCATACCAATTAATTGGAAAAAATCCCTGAGTTAATTTCCTTTTCAGCATGTTGTAGTACAGGGGCCTAGGTACACAGACCTAATTTAATCCAATTAAAACAATAATAATAGAGAAATTAACTTTTACGTTACCCATGCCATGAATATTGGCACCATCAACATCTTTGAAGAGGGAAAGAGATGGTCCAGTCTCTCTCCTGAGCTGACACTTGTGGGTACTCCTAAAGCTGCTCCCACTGCTCATAGTTTCAAGAGTCCCTCAGCATATGGACACAGTGCCTCTGAGGTAGCAAGGCAGAGCAAAGTGCAAAGGGTTTGGGGTGGCAAACAAATACCACCAGCTCCACATTCCTCTGAAAGAAGATGATAACCACTAAAACCCTGGATTTGAAACCCCTGAGCTTTGCAGGCTTTCTAGAAGTGCTGCTCACTGTAGCAAGGACTGGTTGCATGCAAGCAATGTGGCCTGGATACATCTTGGTACTTGCAAGACTGGGACTGGTGCAGATGTCTGGGTTATGGTACGAACACCTTGGTACAAAGCATGTGGGGAAGAGAAGCAGATCCTCATCACAGTGCCCTCATGTATGACACAGCTTTGTACATCCTAAGGCAGAGCTAGAGTCCAAGGCAAGAAAAGGAATGACTTCCCACTTTGGACGTTACATATGCCACAGGATTATTTTCCAGAGCGGGGAGAGAGGTATTTCTAAAAAAAGAGATAAAAACTTAAACCCCCAGGTATTTCTATGGAACTAAAAGTAGTGAGCATTTGTGCACAGCTGCCATGGTTAAGAGGTGCTCTCAGGGCGCTGGATGGGGGCCAGCAGACAGGTCATATGAAAGCACATTTCTTCCTCACTGTCTTTCATACTATCATAAGTGAAATAAAAGGGTGGTTTACCTTCGTGTTTGTTTGAGTCCATGGCTGCTATAGGGTGTGCGTCCTCGCAGGGACTCCTGTCCTCACTCTGGAGGGCTCTGGCTGGTCACTGGGAACATCCCATGGCTTAGAGCTGCCCACATATGAGCCCTGCAGTGGGTCAGCTGATCTGAACCCTGAGTGCAGAAAGATGCAAAAAGGGTTTATTGAGCAAAGATGCTCGGAGTTCAGAAAACAGAGGAAGGAGGAGGGATTTGAGAGGGAATGAAGCATCCTAAAGGTCTGTTTGCATTCGCAGTGCCTCCACAGAGTGGGCACTGGTACAAACACTTCCCTCCCAGCCCAGGGCCACTTGTGCTTACATGAACAGGTGACAAAGAGGTACTATGTAGTCCCACAGAGAATATTTGCCCAGCAAGATACTTCTTGTGTGAACACTGAATCAAAATATGATGTAATTTGAACAGCACATGAACAACTTGCATGAGTGCTCTGCATCAAAGAACCAACGTTTTCCTATGCAAATGATCACCCAAAATGTCCTTCAGACCTGTGTTTGGGTCACAGGTATTGCCTTCAGAATGCTTCTACACAATTCTGCCAGCACTTGTACTGCCATGCCTGCTTTCTCTGTTTGTTGTCTCTCTACTTGGAGGCATAGGAGTGCTGCAAGGCACCTCAAAGTGGAGACATGTAGCCTCTCCAGAAACCAGGGACAACAGAGCATGTTGCTGTGCCCAAGCCAGTCCCTTGGCAAAGCACCTCAGCGGTCTGGTATTGGGGTTAGGACATTGAGAAGTCTTAAGATGATGCCTGATTAATGACACGGGCAGAGACACAGAAAAATGGATTGCACCAGCTCTTATCAGCATAGGCCCTGCCCCACATCCACACTTCCCCTCCCCAGGATTTAATTCAAGTCTACTTCTGTCCAGCCTTACTAGAAAACTAGATTTAGGAGTCTAGAATAACCTCCTACCTCCATTCCTGTAGGACACAGATATGCCGGAGGCTGATGTGAGTCATCATTAGCTTTGCTAATGAGACTGGAGTGGCCAGTGTAATTTTGGCACAGAGCTCTGCTGACTCAGCTCTGCCAAGAGGACTGTGGTGATTCAGAGAAGTCTGGGGTGATGTTTTCAGGGAAGTAGGCACAAAGAAAGGCACATAGCATTCAATAATATATGCAAGAACCCTAGGTAGCTATAGGAAATCAGGGCAGAAGCAGTTGCTTCCGGAGCAGTCAGCAGTGCACCTTGGGGGTCCCACACTTTCAACCTGAGAGCTTTTGAGTGTGGAATTCCCAGGGGAGGAGTGTGGTGACAGTGCCCATCCAGCCTCTTGCTTAGGGTATGATGTGGACTGAAAGGCTTCCAGTCCAGTGGCTGGAGGAATTTGGGGTTGAGCATCTTCTTAAGATTGAGGGTTAATGAAAGGATAAATTTATTTGTAAGAGAGCTGCTTATGAGATCACTTGTTGACATCCTAGGACAGAGGATCTTTTGGTGAGGCAGGTGGAAAAACTGAGCAAAGGTGGAGGGACCTTTGATGTGGGCTAACGCCAAAGCTAGACCAGATTGCTCAGGGCCATGTCTAGTCAAGATCTGAGTATGTCCCAGCCTAGAGGATTCTCAGCCTTTCTGGGCCTTTCCCAGGGCTACACTGCTCCCATGAGGAAGACTATTTTTTCTTACGGCCAATCAAGCTTTCTCTTGCTGGAGCTTGTGCCTCTGGCCATTTATCATTTCATTATGTCAGTGAGAAGAGCCTGACTGTCTGGACTACAACCCCTCTTAAGTAGCTGCAGGTGGCTGTAGAACTCCCTCAGCCTTCCCTTCCCCAAGCTGGAAAAACACAACTTGCTCGGCCTCTCTATGCTCCTGTGCTCCAGCCTTCTTCAGCAGAAAAAAAAAAAATTATTTCTTTTTCTGATAGGTATTGCAGAGAATGGCAAGAATGTTGCTTGCTTCCAAAACACATAAAAATTGAGTTGTTTTTGAAGTAGTTAAACCTCCTCTCTAGTAGTTTTGTTAAGTTTTTGTCTCCGAGTGAAACTTACTTTTAAATTCAACTTCGGTAGCAGCTTGTTGAGTAGCAAAGTTGTTAAAACTTTGCTCCCAATTTAAACTAGTCAGTGCCATGAGGCTGAGGCTCTTGTTATTGAGCTGTTGGACTGGGACTAGTGTGTTTAACAGAAAACTGGTTTCAAAATTCAGAATTGTTTTTTCAATGTTGGGAGAAAAGGAACAAATAGGAAAGACAAAACAGATATGAAAGAAACATGAACTTCTGTTTTCACTGAAAATAATGAAAACAGCTTTTTGCTGGAAATTCATTAATTTTTTTCTTTTTAGCACTTTTTACCCATTCTGCTATTAATATTTTACCATGCCAGTTATAGCAATATAACAGTATATAATTGATAACTATTCATAATTAATAATAACAAAAATAATAAGCAAACATCATTTAGTATGAAATAAGTTGTATTAATATACCATGAAATACACTAACTGCACAGCCTGTCTTGAGGATTTTATGATTTTATTACCCACTTGCTGAATTATTCTGGGGATCACTAAGTCTCCAGTGACAATGTGACACTGATACCTCTGGCCTTCCCAAGTCAGGGTGACCATACCCTGCCAGACCCAAGAACACTGATTGTGGGGCAATGCAAAAATGAGAGCATCTAACCTGTACTGATGCACAGCCTTAAATGGGAGGAGTCAAGGGACTGTAATTCATGAGCAAACAAGGTATGAACAGGTTGCAATGGCAGGCATCCAGAATTAAAGGCATCCAAAAGTCAGAATTAAAGCATAATTCCGTTCCACCAAGTGCTCTCTACTTCCACTCTTAGACCAGCTCCCTTAAGATACATGTGTCTCTGTCCCACTGTGGCCCAGCACATCACCAGGGCTATGACATCAGTCTCACAGGTAGTGATAGTGAAGGATGCATCTGTGGCACCCTCCCTAACACATGGACAACCTGCAGTTGTCATGGGAGGTGATGCACCTGAGAGGAGAAGCTCATGGGAGGGCATTCAGCCCCCTGCTATGCTACAGATAATGGCATGAAGTGTCTCGGGTCCAGTACAAAGAAAGAGAAAACCTACATGAGATTTAAATGAGAGAGAAGTAATATTTGTAGAAGAATCTTCATATGAGTTTGTGTCATTGCCCAATTCCTTATGTTCTGTTCTCATACACTTTCAACTCAGGGCTACACAGGGCTGGTGTAGCCCTTTGGTTGTTAAAACTCTGGGGGTTCCTGGTATCAGAAGTAAGTTTTTCATTATAGAGGGAACTCAAAACAATACCTGTACAGCATGAAGGCTTAACTTAGGAGTTTCCATATTACACTTTTACAGACAAGGACAATGTTTAAGCACAGTCTGTGTCCTCTGAGGAGCTCAGGAGTGAGGCTTTGAAACTGGGACAGCAGGGATGCTGCCATCCCCTCCTGCTCCAGGCATACCAGGAGCTCTGCTATATGACTGCACTGCAAAGTAGGTTGACCTTGGTTAAGTGGGTCCAGAAAATCTTACCTGTTTTACCAGAGTAACTGTCTTTGTGTGTCCTCTACTTGCAGCCTGCAATTTCCAGAATCACCCCTTAGTTCTCTATTACATTAAATAACGGCATTACATTGCCTATTTTCCAGCATTCAGGGCTCACTGCTGGACTCTGTGAATATGTATATATTGCCTCTTTCTGCCTGGTTATTCTGAATAGCTTAATGTAAAGAGCAAAACTAATCAGTCCTTCCTCATCACTAACACAAACAGGATGTGAACCTCTCCATGCTCTGAACTGAATGCTTGTCCTCTATTCCCCCAGACTGCTGGGTGGGGAAGCTATTAACACTGTCCTCACCTCTGACCAGGGTTTCAGTCAGCCTGAGCTGGCTGAACAGTGTCTGGCTTTTGCCTAAAGGGTGCAAAAAGGGGTTGGAAAATAGGGTTGACTGTTGGCCCTAAGACCCTGGATGTGGGCTGCTTGGTCAAATCCTGCGTCTGCTGGCACTGGACAAGTCTTAGGCTCACAGCAGAGTCCAGGTGAGCCTTGTGTGGCTCTAGTTCGACTTCCTGCTTGAATCAAGACTAATGTCAAACTAGATCAGGTTCCTCTGAACTCTATCCAGCTGGATATTTCTTCAGCTAGAGTCTTCACAGTTGCTCTAGGCCTTCCAGTACCCTGAGGAATAATACTTTTCTTTACATCCAGTTTGGGTTTCCCTTAGCTGTAGCTTGTGCCCATTGCCTTTCACTGTGCTCCTCTGGGAGGAGTCTGGACTTCCTCTGCTTTACAGCCCCCTTGAGGCGGTTAAAAGCTGGAGAGGATTTGCCCCTCCATCTTTTTGTCTCAGTACTAAGCAAGTCCCACACCATTAATCCCTTCCTATATGCACATACATGAATGCATGTGCACATCAGCAGCAAGTACAAGCCCTCCAATGAAGCTGCTTTCCTAAAGCACTACCAGACCTCCACCCAAGGCAAATCCAAAGTTTGCCTGGTATGCCAGCCCACCACAAGGGTGGTTCCGTCATCAACAAGGAGATGTTATTGTTCCTCTGCAAGCTCCCCACTGGACAGGCTCAATACCCAGTCACATGGAGCCATCAGCAGACTGTCTTGGCCTGCAATTCAAGCCCATGGCCCCCTGCTTTAGGGACAAGAAATGGCAAAGATGTGCTTGTTTTTTCAGAGTTGAGCATTAAAACTCATTTACATTCTTGCAGCTTCTATCAAGCCAGAATAACATCTTCAGAGCAAAGCCCAGAGAATAGTTTCAAGATGTTAAAGCCACCACATTCCTCCATCATGGCAAAAGAACATATTTTCCCCTTCTGTTTTTATCTTCCCTCCAGCAGCCAAATATGCTGAGCCTAAGAACCAAAGCTGAGTGCCACCTCTGCTGTTGGTGATTGCCATGCTGGCCACTGGTGACCAACAAAGAATTCTGCCCTGGTGCCTGGCACAGGCAGCTGGTGCTGCAGCCCCTCCCGCCAAGCAGAGCAGGCAACCAGTGAGCACTAACAGAGCCTAAGCCAGCACCCACTTTCCCCAGGGGAAAAGTTGTAGATGGAGGGATGGGGGGGTCCCAGTGAGTTGCCTTCTTTAGCTATCCCCCAGGCATGGATGGAGGTGAAGGCTGGAGTGACAAGGCTGGAGTGACGTGCTGCTGAGACAACACAGGGGTGGGTTTTTTGCACAAAGCTGTGTGTGGTGGAGAGAGGGGAGGCAGGTCCCGCAGCCTGCACTGCATTTATGCTCACCCTTCCAGTGCTCCCCCCACATGGAAACAATCAGCTGTGCAGAGGATCACGTATTAAAAAGACAGAGAGACAACACCAAGCATCAGCATGCAAACAGGCAAAGTTCAGTAAATCCTAGCCTTGGTGGAAAACAGCTACTATTTGGCTTTCTGTGCCATTCCGCTTCTCATGAAATCATGACATGGGCAACAGTGCAGGGGAATCCGTGTGCACTTTTGCTACTTCAGTTGTTAAGAATCCACGGTTTTCCTAAATAAATGTTTGGGATCTTCCTGGTAACTAAGTCCTGCTGGCTGAAATTGCTGCTGTTTTAAATATCCCACTTAGAGAGCAACTCCCCATCCTCTAAAGAGAACAAAAAATCTGTTATTTCCTCTCATCACTCTTGCATTTTGTCTCCAACTAGCTCTAATGCAGTTGTCATTCAAATACTTCAATTCAGCACGATACTTCAATTTAGCTCTTAGATGGTGAGAGCAAAAAAAGGTCTTTTTAACTGACATTTTAGAGACTTCACTATAAATGCAGCCTAACAGACTTGTCTTGCACGCTAAGGAGCTCCATCTCCCTACAGAGTTTTAGAAGAAATCAGCTGAAAATAACTGTGGGCATTGAAGATGCAAAGTACTTTAAATACTTTAAGTACTTTATGTGCTGCACACACGATATCGAATAGTTACAACTCTAGCTTTTTCCAGTAATATGAAAAATGGTATAATTAATCCCACTTTTCATCCCATTCCAAGTGCATTTTAAACTTACCCCAGGCTAGTTGAAGATCCTGCAGCACCGGCAGTTGCTAGAGTTGGGAACTGGCACTATGAAAGACAGGAGAGAGAGAGAGGAGAGCAGTGGTGGCTCCCAGGATGGGACTGTCACATGCTAATCACTGATTTGAAACGCAAGCATAACAAATGCCTTCTAATTATATAATCTTCAGGTCACATCCTCGCATGCCCATGCAAAAATCAGGACTGTGCACTTGGAGGAAGATGATACAGATTTTCTTCCTTTTTAATTAGAATTGCACACTGCTGTGGAGGGAGGGTGAGAAGCCCTGTGAAGTGACGGCAGAGGGGGCCGTGTGGTGAGAGCCTGGTGCTGATGTGGTCTCTGCTACTTTGCCAAGCTCAGGGGATCTTAAGTACCTCCTGTGGCACCCAAACAAGACAACTTCCAGTTGACAGGGACAAGGAAATGGGACCAGCTGCTCCCTACTTTCTCTGACACCCTGTCTCTTACCAGGAATGCCAGGGCCAAGAGCAAGACTGCCAAAATAGCGAGGCCAGGGGAGCAGCAATCACCAGCACTTGAGTATTTTCTGTTTCTTGTTAGATCATGACAAATTTTCTTTGAGTAAAAATAAATAAGGTCTTGGAGGGTGGGGAGCAACAGCCCTCCACACCTGCTCCATTTCTTCACTCAGGAGGATCAGCCCTTTACTGGAGGGCTTTTTGCTCCAAAGGGCAGCAAGAAAGCACGTGGAGAAAGCAAGTAATCCAAGGCCAGGTGTCAGGGAAATGTGTCAAGGAAACGTTTGATCCAGTCAAGTGAGCTGCTCTGAAGGGTAAGAACACGGAGGCTTAAAGGAGGAGGCACAGTAACAAAGGGCAAAGTAATTTCTCCCTGAAAGATGAAGATCTACTTCAAAGATCCCCTTCAGGCAGAAAACCTGAAATGTAAAACTGCACAGACTAAATCAGTATAATTGCTGTGCAGCACAGATAAATGTGGAGCCCTAGCAAATGAGCTGAAAGGACAAGCTCCTAAATTAACAGAAGCTCTGTGGAAGATGCTGCTACCTCTGAAGTCAAGGACTAGGGACAGAGGACACAGTATTTCTTTTTCTGGAGCTGGCTATTTCAGAAGCAAAACACAACAAAATTGAACAAAATAAAATTATAATTATGAAAGAATTTGCTAGAAAGTGCATTTTTGTTGGGTCACGGATACCCATGAATTCAACAAACAGTTCAAGCTAGGAAGGGTTTGGTTTTTAATAAATAAGAACATTTAGCTGAATCTATGAACAAAACATTTCAAATATGGATTTTCTTGCAGGCAGTTTAAGAAGAAGGGCTGTAAGGCATTATATTGCCAAGTGATCCATGAGCTGCTCTGTCTCATATGGCCCAGTATGTTTGTTTGCTGATAATGTGTTGGTTTTTCATTTTGCTAATAAACCACAGGGCCCAAGATGTTTCTGAATCCTAGCAAAATTGGCTGAGTATTTAAAGGCACATCTGAAGGAACAGCATTTGTACGTTGTGTCTTCAAATGGAGGCAAGGAGTGGTATTTACTAAAATTCCATTAAAAATCTGGCAAGCAAAGACTCAACGCATTTTTTCCTGACAGCACTGGTATATTGTGTTTTGGTATGTTTTTTTTAACTAGAAAGCAGCTTTTCTCTTTTATAAAGCAAAGTATTTTAATTCATAGTGTAGAGACTTTGATGGCCAAATGCAAACAAAAACACAAACTGATTTTTCTACTTAGATTGCTTAAGACTTTCCAGGGGGAAATTCTAGTCACCAACTGCTGCACTTATGAATTCACCCTACCCAACTTCATTTCTTTATAGACTTAAGAGACTTCAGTTGATCAGTCTGAAAAGAAAATAATTTTATCTGCTATTAGCATGCATGCTCAGAGGTCAGTTTTAATTAAAACATGAAGAAATCAAGAATGCCTGTTGAAAACTGGTCACAGCTGTTGAGCCCAGAGAGTTGCCTTTAACCCATGTTACTGTCTGTACCAAACAGCTGCATTTTCAGCTTCTGCTTCAGTCCCACTGCTGCCGAGCCATGAAATGTGCCACTCCACTCCATTTTCATCTTAAAATTCTCCTTCACCTTCCATACTGTATTGACAGAAATACAGCCTGCTGAGAATGCAATCAGCTCTGGTAGCTGATGTGGCCAGGAATCAGAAGCTTCCTAGTGTAGTGTAAGTACCTGCCTTAACTTTCTCCAACACTGTAGCCTGTAAAAGTTTTGACCTACAAAGCATGCTGGTTATTCATCCAAGGAACATATTCCCTTCTTTGCAAAACTGGATGTATACTAACATCCTCTCAGCATGCATCCTCTGAAGGAAAAAAACAGTCATGATTTGAAGTGAACAGGGATTAAGTTTATATGAAGTCCTTTTAAGTTTATCCTGACTTTGATGGCTGATGTATGCAGCCAGTTATTGTATGATCTGTAAAAATCTATGCCATTTTAATAGAGGTATAAATTAACTCAGTATGTTCTAAAGTATTGAAATAATTTTTTTCCCCAAACATTAGAGTTTGCCATACAAGTTTCTGTTTTGTATCCAGGTACATTCTATAACATACATTTCATTTAGAGTTTGACAACTTAAAAATAGAATTGGTCATCAAACTGGTACTATTGTGACTATTATTTTTTGTCAGGAGGGTAAGACAGAGCTTTGTTGTTTTTTTTATTGAGGAAAGGCCAAATATTAACAAATACACATTTTAGATTTATTTCAGGTACTGGATTGGGGGAAGTACTTAAAGAAAAATGAAACTTAAACCTAGCAACTTAACAAGCAGACAGTGCAAACCGCTTGAAACAACAGCTCTGAAACAGGTCTGAACTATTCTATTTCTTTGAACTCTACCTGAGCCCAGAGACCTGGTAACAAAAAGTGCGTGGGTGAAATAGCCAACTTGAAAACTTGTGACTGGGAATGAAATACTTTGGACTGATCTCATGAAATGGACACAACTGGGATAAGCAATCTCAGGTACCCAGTGCAAGTTTCACTGGTGGCAAAAGAAACCTGCTCCCGTGTGGGGTGAATTTTATTTGGACATTACAGCTTATAAAATCAAAACTAATAGAAAAGTTTGCACAACTCTTCCATTTCAAACGTTTTCATTGAACAGTCCAAGGTACTTTGCTCCATTTGGAAATTGGCAGGTTGCAGCCCCATGAAACATGTCTGAATTCCCCTTCATAAACTGCTCCAGAAGGATGATCTAGCCTTCCAGCACCATTAATCTGCATTTGAGAGATGAAGACAATGGTTAATAATTATGCTTACATTATTATTTCCTTTCATTACAATTTCCTTTCCCACTGCTGCCTTGGAGTCTGCTATCACACTCAGATATGATAAAGTAGGAGAAAGTGATTATGGCAGATGTATCCGTTCCTGCTTTTACAAGGAATTTAGGTAAGAGCTTAGAAGTTTTGGGCTGACCACGGTGTCCAATAAACCCCTTCTCTGCTGGTAGTCTCATGGGATCTTAACAATCTATGCAGCATGGAACTGGATATAACTCCTTTACCCTGACAGCCTGAGGAGTTAATTAAATTTTTCAGAATTTCTTTCTGTGGATCAGGGCAGAGCAAACCTTTCATTTGACAGCCTAGGCCACTAAGCAATGCTTGGGGATTTGAATCCATGCTATGAAGCACTTCTGTGCCATAATCTCAATTCTCACTGTTGCACCAATATTTTTGTAAGAGACTGAAAAAAAAGCCAGACTAGATCCAATAAAGTCATAGACCACTATTTGTATTGTTTCAAGGACTGTTTCCTCTACAGTGTCAACAAAATGGACAATTTTTCTATTCTTCCTCGTTAATTCCTGGGGAACTCAGTAACCAAGGGCAGCCACACAACAGTGTACCTGTCAATGACTAGAGCTCCCATTTCCTTGTGGGATATGTGTGTGGTGGATATACACATGCGGGAGAGCCCACTCTGTGTGCACAGCCCATTCAGGCAGGGCTTTCACAGTGGGTGGATGTGTTAGACACCACCAACACCATACTGCCCAGGTGTTTCATTGGGACCTGCCTCCCAGCAATTATTGGTGTGTTTGCAGGACCCTCGGGAGGCTGGAGGACACCTGAAGACTACAGATGTGTCAAGTCTTCAGACCAGGCTGTGACAAGATGCCCAGGTGGAAAAAGAGCCTGCAGCATTCATCTGATCTTTTTTGGGTTATGACTTTCCTTTCTGTGCCTTTTTAAGGGTAGATAAGTTGATATTCCAAATACAGAGGAACCTTAAAATGAAAGAATAAGTAAAACTGCCTTGTTGTTTTTCCAGCAGCTAACATACATAGTTGCATTGGCCCCGTTGTGAGGCCTCGAGCACACACTCAGTTGTCCCTGTAGAAAATGAGAATGGTGGAAGACAAGTATTTTCACTTCAAGACAGACAGCATCTGAAAGGCAAAACCCCAGCAGATCATGCAATGCATTTCTTCTGTTGCACAGAGCTGTTTCTCTCAGACGTGACTCTCCATCTCCTGTGGACAGGCTCCCAGAGATGGGCCCATGGAACCTTTGGGTGGCACAGAGTGTGAACCAGCAGCAGTCTTATCAACCATTTTTCACCACTGAGCCCCGTTGTGGAGGTGGTGGGGAGCTGGCCTGGGGCAGAGCAGACCTCAATGGACATCAGGGCAGTGGCTGTGGCCATCTGCAGGAGGACCCTGAGGAAACAACCTCATGGCAGCTGCTGTGTGTCTGGGTTGCAGGGTGTGGTGGTTCTTATACAGCCAAACCAGTGCAGAATTTTTCTGGTAGGATTTTTTGCTTTTAACTTCAACTTGGTACAGGTTGCCTGGAGGAGTTGTGGAGTCTCCTTCCATGGAGTTATTACTCAAGACCGACGGGATGTGCTGCAGAGCAGCTGTCACGGGTGACCCTGTGTGTGTAAGGAATCTGCAGAGAGGCCTCCCAACCTCAGCAACACAGCTTTGGAGTCTCTTGTCACTTACATCACTCTCACTCTGAAACTGGTATAGCCTTCCTCCCTTTTGAACCCACACACTCAGTTTTGGAGTTAAGGTTGGAAAAGACCACTAAGACCAGAGTACAGCCATTAACTCAACACTGCAAGGCCCACCACTAACCCATGTCCTGAAAGTGCCACATCTACATGTTTTTTGAACACTTCCAGAGATGGTGATTCTACCACTTCCCTGGGTAGCCTGTTCCAAAGCCTGACCACTCTTTCCATGAAGAAATGTTTTCTAATACCCAATCTAAGCCTTCCTTGTCACAATTTCAGGCCCTTTCCTCTTGTCCTGTCACTTGTTACCTGGGAAAATAGACCAACCCCCACCTGGCTACAACTTCCTTTCAAGGGAGCCTTAGAGAGTGATAAGGTCTCCCCTGAGCCTCCTTTTCTCCAGGCTGAACACCGGTCAGCTCCCTCAGCCACTCCTGATAGGACTTGTGGATTGGTGCAGCGAGCACCTGCCAAGATTTTCAACTGCCATATTTGTCTTTTTTTGGGAATACGAAAGATAGTTTAAAAAACCACTACAGTCTGTTGAGAAACAAACAGCTAGTGTCACTGTTACAGCTGCTGGCCAAAATTCAAGCATACATATATATATATACACACACATATATATACATATATATATTCAAGCTGGTGCCTCAGAGCTTTTCAGATTTTTTAACTTTTGTAGATTTTAGAAGTAGTAACTGTAGATTTTAATGTAGCTGTATTATATCCCTTACCCTGTAGCATAATATTTACACATATCCAACCCCGTTACCCAATTTCATATCAATCCCTTTAAATTCCGTTAGTGCATTTATAGTCTTCAAGGTAGAATTGTAGAAAAGCCTGGATCAGAAGATATTACACAGACACAGCAACCCTCAAGCCCACACCTTTGGAGGAACTCCAAGGACTGTGCGTGCTATGGAGAAGATGAAGAAGAAGGGGTCCCACACGCCCCCAGACCCAATTCCCAGAGGGGCGTGTCGTGGGGGCAGAACGGGGCAGAACCAGAGATGGATAAATCTGGGATTGGATGGACTTTATTATAAAATCACAGAACCACCGTCTGGGTGGGCGCACGTCATGTGTATTCCCTGGGCCTCAGGCCTGAGATTAAAGGACCTCCTCTCTTTTGTCTTATACACTAAATTGGCCTGGAGTTTTTTTTCTCCGGGCTCTCTTAAGGCAACAAAGCGCACGGCAGTCTAAAGCCGCACGTACCTCTCACTGCTGTGCTTGAGCGTTCGTTCTTTCCTGGGGAGCCCTCGGCCCTGCCCACGGGGAGGAGCGCGGGGGGGCGGCCGCGGCCCGGAAGGGAAAGGCGGCAGATCCGGGTGAGGGATCCCTGGGGTGCCGGTGCCGGGCGGGGAGGTGAGAACGGGGCGGGGGAAGGGGGCGGAGGAGCCCCCGGTGGGAGTCGCGGGGAGCGGGGGTGGAGAGGAAGGGGGTGTGCGGCGGGTCTGCGAGAGAGCCTGAGAGGAGGCGGATGGGTGAGTGGGCAGGGGATGGGTCTTGGGAGGGGCTGGGAGAGGGAGACAGACCCCGTGTGACAGCGGCCCCGGGGGCGCCTGCCGTGCTCGCCCTCTTCGCCTCCCTCATTCACCGCGGGCTTCTCCGAGCGGGCTCGGCTTGTCTGTGAACTCCTGTCCGGCCCTGGCTGAGCTCCAGTGAGGAGAGCGGCCACAAAAGGAGGAGTTGGCTGCTTTCTAAGCCCAAACCGCCGCCGCTCCTCCAAGCCCTCGTTTGGGCTGTGCGTGGCCGGCCTTATCCTGACTGTGGAGGTGCCAGTGCAAAGATCCAGGTGATAAGCTCCTGACAGGCTGCCCACGGCTGCTCACCTGTCCTGCAATAGCTTTCCATTAGCAGGAATGGAGGATAATGATGGGCCATTCTGTCCCTGACAGCTGCTCAGTGCTAATGGGCTTGTGTGAGCGCTGGGGAAGATGCTGCTATGAGAAGAGGAGGTGTTCTGCTTTCCAAGACAAGTCCCCAGTCACTCCTTTTCACAGAGCGCTCAGCAGTCTGGGCAGCTCTCTGCAGAAGCAGATGGGTCAGGAGTTTGATGTGAGTTAACATGAAAAAACATTGTATCTTTGGCGTTAGGCCCCCTTCCACCTTTTACTCTCAATCCTGCAAACTCCTGAGTTGAAAATTGACAGTGCAGAGACTGCTTTCTTCCGTGAAAATTCCCCTGAAGGTTTTTCCTGTGGGCTTCAGTGTCCAAGAAAACTCCATCAGAGTGACAGAACTGGAGCCCCCAGGCTAGGCAGCACTGCTGGTAGGCTCATCCAGAGAGTATGAAGCCGGATAGTTTTGTCAAACATGCAGGTTTTGGCTGAATAGCTGTGAGGAATATTACTTTTTTTTTTAAAGCCACATAACTTACTAAACAATGTTCTAGAATAATGTTACTTGCTCCAGACACACCCACATACAAATCATTCACTTTGGTTTGAGAGAGTGCCTTCTCTTGTCACAAACAAATAATGAGTGCTTAGACATATGCAATGTGATAAATCATATTCATAAATAAGAGCTATTTTTTCACCTCCTTCAGCAAGAGAACATGAGTTCAGCAGGAAGGAAAAGAGGAAAGCCCAACAGAGGAGGAGGAAGAGGGAGAGGAGGAGGAGGAAGAGGAGGCAGCGGAAGAGGAGGAGGCAGCAGTGGCCGTTCAAACAAGCCTCAGATCGGTGGGAATAGGAAATGTTCAGCCAAAATTTGGGATGATGGAGATGATTTTTGTCTCTTCGAGGAACCAAGGCTAGAATCCAGGTATTCCTTATAATTTGGGGAGGATTGGCAAATAGACATCTGGGATACTTCAGGATTGTTTGGGATGCTTTGGGACATTTGGGATACTTTTTTGGATGTTGGAATACATAGACATTTGGGGGTGGTATTTGGACATCTTTGAATATAGAGAAGAGGGAAAGGGTGATGAAGTTGTTTCAGTATGAAGCACTTTCTTACGTCTTTTTTTGATTAGCACCTTATAAATTTTATAGCTAGGAAAGTGATTTTACTTTTTAAAGATTAGAACCTCTGATTTTCTTCTTCGATCATAATTTCAGAACACTTTTGGTTAGAAAACACTAATAAACACAGGATATTCATTGTAATGTATATAAAGCAGAAGATGTGCCATAGAAAATAAGCAGTTTGGAAGTAGTTTGGTATCCTGTATGTGTTCTGACCCATCTGTCTTAGAAACGTGTCAGAAATATGTTGTATTGTAGTCTGAGAACAGCTTTACCTAGGAAAGTATTTAGTAAATCACTTTGGATTTGACATAGGTTACAAAATGTATGTGTGTGTGTGTGTGTGTGTGTGCAGATACAGACACACAAATCCTGATCATGTAAGAGTGAATCTGGATGAATAATCCTTAGGTGATAGACTTGCCTTATTTTGGTTTTCCTGTTTTGAATTACAGGGTTGGGCCCTAACACATCCCAGTTCAGTCAGAATCATTTGAGCCGGGCAAATAACTCATGGTTGTGTCCTATTTTAATTTTTAGATCAAGTGCCCCTGCCAGAAGAGGAGGGCAAATGAAACAGAGACCTGAAGCAAGAATGCCTCTGCAGACCATACACATGACATCAGAGAATCAGAGAAGAGTGAAAGAGCTTCTTCAAGAGCTTCAAGGGCAGGAGCTGGCTCCCAAATCAGAGTTAGTTTAAATGGAAGCCCTAATTCCAGCTCTTGTAAAGGAGCATGCTTTAACAGACATACTGTTACAAATGAAAACAGTATTTTTTACCTTAACTTTTCATTTTATCTCAAATCCTACAGTTTTGAGTCCTCTTTGTTTTTCTACAATATTAACTCTGGGAAAGGGGTAGCCAAATCTTCCATTTAAATGAAGGATTTAAAACTGCAGAGACAGAGTTTTGTGTCTACTCAACAGTATAATATTGTTTCATTTTAATTTGATAACTCTTTTTATCAGTGTAGCTGGTGAAGATGATGACGAACCTGATTACCTTGATGATGAACAGTGCTGGTCAACAGAACAGGAACTTTCTGAAGTGATACCAAGGTTGTCTGCTGAGCCAGCTGAGCACAGAATTGTAGAAAATGAAGTGTCTCCATTTGCTGTGCACAAACTCTCCAGGTGATGCTTTTTAGTGAGTAATTTGTATCCCAAAGAGGTAAATCACTAGTCTCAATACTGTAAACCCTTAGGGCTTGGACTTCCCCTTGACTCTGAGGAGGTCTATGTGCAGAACTGTGAGTTTGTATCTCCTACAAATTTAATCCTCAACTAGGTGAATTTAACATATTGATTTTATGAAAATAATCATTCCAGCCTTTTTCAGTGATGTTTTCAATTCTTTCTCCAAGGCAATGAGACAAATATTAGGAAAACTCAGGGAGCACTGCTTTTCTATGTATGTTTCTCCCAGGTAAGGGGAAACCTTGTAAGTGTTCTTCATCCATTTTGCTCAGACATGAGTATTTTTGCTTTGTTTGAGGGTATTTATATGTGGCAGCTTCTTCTGAAGGGTTTAATTTATATAGTTCAATGGGGAAATCTAATCCTGTAACTATTATGTGCTACATTCTGATAGTTGCTACATAAACTCATTTACCATCTTATAAACCACAGACTGGCATTCACAGACACCAAATTGCTGCCTGCCACTGTCATTTAAAAGAACATAAATATTTTGGTGTGTTTTTTCCCCTAATGGTAGTAATAGTATCTCATGCCGTACATGCTTCCTTACTTTAAGCCTAATCAAGCAGATTTTGCTTCATGAGAGTTTCTCACTTGTTGCCATGTTGTCTCTGTTTTGGTGCAGGTATGGTTTTGACTGTGAGCGTTGTAGGACAGTGCTGAGATCCTGCAATGGTAATATTGGGGCATCGTTGGAGTATTTGCTATTGCAGTGCTTTACTGAAAAATATGGAGAGAAGATGCAGGTTTCTGCAGCAGCTGTTGAAGCCAGTCAAGAAGAATGTTTAGAACAGAGACAAGAAGAAGCTTTTGCCCTCCGGTCAATCTATGGAGAAAAATTTGTAGAAAGAATTAAAAATCACGTTTGGACTTTTAGTTTGGAATTGGAGTACCTAGCAAACAGACTCAGCAAATCTAGGCAAAAGGGTGGTTGCACTAGAGACAGAGCAAAACAGACTTCAAAGGAAATATGTAAATTTTATCTCCAAGGAGGCTGCAGGTTTGGTTCAAAATGCAGATTTGCACATGAATTCCCTCCAAACCATCCACTAAAACCATCCAAGAACTCTGTAGACAATGCTCATCTCAGACATAATGATGGTCCCATATATGAACTTGAAGTAAGATTTCCTGAAGAAAACAAATATCCACTTCAAGCACCTCTTGTGGCATTTTATTCCACTGATGAGAATCTGCCTCTTGCTTGTCATTTACACATTGCTGAATTCCTCTTTGGAAAGGCCTTGGTAGCTGCAGAGTCTCATGAACCAGTTGTATATACCTTAGTGACTTGCTTAGAAGATGAACATGAAATAAGTGAGTTACTTGGCAATACTCAGCACAAGTACAGTGTTCCTCTTGTGTCCCTGCTGGCAACACCTCCTGTAAAGCTACAGACAGAGAGTACACCTGGTTCAAATCAACTGTCTGAAGGTACACCAAATCTCCTTCTGTGGTTTCTGGGCTAGGAACAGCCAGAAAGATTTAAAAGAAAAAAAAAAAAAAAAGAGAGAGAGACAAGGCAGAGCATTAATGTCACGTAGTGAGCCATATCCTTGATCTGTCTGTGCCTCAGGAAGTCCCTACCATAATCAAGCCATAGCAGAGGGGTTTTGTGCTGGCCAGAAGTGAGTTAAAGGAGCACAGAGCTAATGAGTTTGGTTTGGCAGAGTGTGTGATGCCCATTCCCCCACAGTCCATGAAAGGGCATGGACAGATAGGGTGTGAGCTCACCGAAACGGACCAGAGGCTTGACAGGGAAGGGGGAAGGTTTGCAGAACTTTGGTGCGTCTGCTAGTCATCAATTCAGAAACCTTTTTTTTAATTACTTAAAATTGTCTCCTCAAAATTAACTTTATAAAGGTGGATTTAAGGCTAAGTGAATGTTGAAAGTGGTTCTAGAATGTTGCACAAGGCATTGACCCTTTTTATGTATGCAAGAGCAACTGTGTTGATTTCACAGAGGGAAAGCTGAGGCTGTCACTTATGGCAGGGTGACAGCAACTCTGTGGCATAGGTGACTTCCAAGCTCTCAATTCCAAAACTGTTTTATCTAAGTCAAGCTTTCTTCAACAGAGTTTTGTTAGTTATAAAATCTTCCTTGTGCTATAGAATAACTTGTTTAGATAAATGTGACCTTAAAATTTTTAGGACTGGCTGATGGTCTGAGCAAATCCCGCTTCAGTTCATAGGCACTGGGCACCAAAGTGCTTAGTTCAGTTTTAGCTTTGGTTTAAAAGTACTTGCTTTAAAAGTCACTTTAAAAGCAACTTTTATGCTAGTGCTGCCATCAAAGTCTTGTGCTCCATAGAAGTGGTTGTGGGGTGAATTGGTGATCTGAGACACATGAAAAACATTCAGGAAGGCACCATTCTAGTTCACTGTGTGGCCATCCAGACCATGGTGTTGACTGCTCAGCTGATGCAGAGGTAGTGACAAGTGGGATGGGGCTGGAGAAGTTGTGGTTTGATGAGGTGAGGGGAGGTTTGCTGGTAGTATTGAACTAAATCCTTGTCAAAAACAGTCCTGCAGGCCCTCAGGTCCAGTCTACCAAGGTTCTTTGTTGAGAATGCTGATGGAACATATGTCTCTTCTCTGCATTGCTGATGAGGACCTGTTCCTTAGTTATAAGAATACTTAACTGCACACTCTGTCTCAAGCCTCAACAGTGTCAGCGCCTCAAGAAGAAGAGGCAGTGGCAGAAGAGGAGGAGGAGGAGGAGGAAGAGCCTGAACAAGTTGTTGTGGAGAACGAGAGTTACGTGAACCTCAAGAAAAAGCTTTCCAAAAAGTATGATGTGCAGGCGAAGTCTCTGTATAACGAAAATGTTAAACTCTGCGCGCGGTTTCGGCAGAGAAAGGTATGATTTGCAGAACATAATGTCTTTTTTTCTTGCTTACTTTAGAGAAATTAATATTTAAGGCATAAGCTGCTGTTTTAAATGGTTCTATTCCACTCCACTGGTGTTCTCATTGTCTGTTTTTTTGCATCAGTCTTCTAGGCACTTCCAGTCCATGCTGTATGAAAGACAGAAGCTCCCTGCATGGCAAGAGAGAGAAAACATTCTGGATTTGCTGAAGAGCCACCAAGTTCTTGTTGTGAGTGGCATGACAGGGTAAGAGTGTGATTGCACACACAGACTTTATGTATCAAAGCATATACAGAAGAATGTGAAATACATATCCATGTCCTGGAAAGGTTAGGGTGATGGCCTGTCTGTGACCACCGACAGCAGTCCTAGGTGAACTTCATGTGAAGGATCACACTAGTGAAGCAAAGCAAATATCAAGTGGAATGTAGTCATCTTAATTTACGTGGATAAAGGTGTTGGATTTGTGAGGTTTTTAATTAATCTTTGATTTTGTTGTGCAGATGTGGCAAAACCACTCAGATTCCTCAGTTCATTTTGGATGCTTCGTTGCAAGGATCTCCAGACAGAGTTGCAAACATCATCTGCACTCAGCCTCGCAGGATCTCTGCCATTTCTGTGGCTGAACGTGTAGCCAAAGAAAGAACAGAAAGGATTGGACTCACTGTTGGATATCAGATCCGTCTAGAAAGTGTAAAGGTATGTCTGCTTTGCTTGTTGGTTTTCATTTAGTTCTATTAAAATGTGCTTTGTGCTTCTCTAGTGTCCAGAATCTCTGCCCTATACCTGCCATGTAGTGAGATAAGCAAGTTTGTATCACTTGTATTTTACACTATATTATCAACCATATTCTATATTTTATTTTGTCTCAAGTTGCACAGTTCACTTTGCAGAATGAGAGTGCAGTCCTATGTCTTGTGGTTGTGTTTTCTGTTGAGAGAGGTGATGGGGTTTGAGAGCATGAGCAATACTGCTGTCCTTAGGAAGGCTACTGGCTTCTTTTCTGCCTGTTGTAATTTCCACTTGTCTCCCAAGGGTACAGCTACAGTCAGCCAGAAGGAGTGGTTGAATTTAAACTTCTGTCTTGGAAGAAGTTTTGTCTGCATTGCAGCTGATTGCTTTTTCCAAGAAGTATGCTAAAAAAAGAGATTCACTGGATCTTTCTAGGACCAGAGATCTGATTGCTTATCAGAAAACAATATCCATAGGAAGAATGGTTCAGATTTTTTGATAGTTAGCAATGCCCCTTGGTAAGAAGCAAGTGTTCTCAGTTTCAGTCAAGAACTTAAAATCCATCAGCTCATCTCCAGCAGGGACTGCTTGTTCCCTTTCTGTCAAACCTGGCACTCAGCTGAAACCAAATGCTTTACAGCAACTCACATTCTTTTTACACTATGTTGATTTGACCAGAGTCAACTGAATGCTTTGTCTTACCCTTCAAGTCCTCAGCTACCAGACTCTTGTACTGCACTACTGGTGTGCTGTTGAGAAGGCTGGAAGGAGATCTGACTTTGCAGGGAATCACACATGTTATTGTTGATGAAGTTCACGAAAGAACAGAAGAAAGGTAAATAATCTCTTATCCTATAAGCAAAACAAAGAAAGGAAGGATAAAGGTGACTAAGTGCAAGTACTGATCCTGTGGCGGTAATGTGGGATGGTGGAAGGAGTCTGGTTTTAGGTTCTTGTGCTTGGGCAGTAGGAAATTATGTTGCACAGCTTGCAAGAAAGCACATCTCTCTCAAATTGCTTCTCTCAAAATGCCTTCAGTGTGCTGTTACATTGCAATGGTGTTGAAAAGACGTTTTGGATGGGCCTAGAGGGCTAAGTGATTGTTTAACCAGAGCTGTCTGTTTCTTATACTTCCCTTGTTTCGGCTTTTATTAAATACCATAATTCTTCCCATGCCCTTTGGGGAATTTTTTCTCCTGAAGTAGGCTTCAGCAGAGCACCTGCCAGTGACAAGTGCTCACATTTTCTTCCAGTCTTTGGATTTTACTGGTTCTAAATAGTCTCGTCCTATCCTGCTCTAGGCTCCTGCAATTTTCCCCCACTTACCTGCTGGTGAGAGGCAAAAGATAATGTCTGTCAGTATCTCTGTAAATTAAGTGGCAAGGAGCCCTTTCTTTGACATTTTGCTTAAGAAACATTGCAGTGCAGTGGGCTTCCAGGAGGCTTTGTCTGTGACCTGTTACTCTACAGCTCAGATGATATTGTAGCTTGTATCTCTCAAGAATTCTTCTTCCTTGTCATCTAAAATCACTTTAAGCCAGTCTTACAGGAATGCCACAAAAGCTATAAATATATGGGGAAGAATACCGTGAGTGGGTAAGAGAAGAGTGGGTAAGTTTGAATAACTCAGTGAAAAAGAGGGGCAAAAAGGACTTATCTGTTCTTATCTAATGTTGCACTGTCATTAATGTAGGTAATTTATAAGGCTTTTTGTTGCTTAAATGAATTTGCCAAGTAATCCTGACACTCTAGTAAGGGACAACCAAAGAGAATCAGATTGAGATTGCCTTCCCTTCTGAGAAGCTCATGCTTCTGTGATTGTATTGCTGTGCTATTGAGAACACCAGGAAGGTGGATAGAATGGGGAGAAAAATAGACAATCTGCAAGTTAACACAGAAGAAATTTATACGTCTTTTTACTTGTTTTCTGCAGTGACTTCTTGCTGCTGGTTTTGAAGGATATAATGGTTCAGAGGCCAGACCTGCGCATTATACTTATGAGCGCCACCCTGAATGCAGAGCTTTTTTCTCAATACTTTCACTCTTGTCCAATTATTAACATACCAGGTGAAAACCACTGATTTTTATTATCACATTCATTGTTTTAGAAATTTGTTTTCAGTATTTCTTCTTGCAAAGTGTTTCTCAACTCAAGCACAAGGGGCTAATTTGCACAGTGGCAAGATGAGGATGTACACAAGAAATATGATTCCAAAGGCTTAGGAGGAAATGCTGATGATATTTAGGAGAGAAAGGACTTGGAAATGGAGATGTTTTTCTGTTGTCTTTATACCAGCAGAATTTCCCTCCTCAAAAGACAAGAACCATGTCCCTGGGCTAGTTTCACCACAGCTGAAGACTCTTCTGCATCCTTGTGAAAATAGGATCAGTGAGAGGATCCAGCTGGATGTGTACACATTTAGCTAAATGTGCCTTTTAAATTGCTAAGTTATTACATGGACCAAGACAGGAATGTGTAGCCTCATGGATGTATTTCCATAAGTGTATCAGCCCTTCTGTCTGTTAGTGCGTTGTGCGTGTTACCATAGAAACCTAGAGTTGTTTGGAATGGAAGGGACTTGGAAGGTTTCACCCCCTTGCCATGGGCAGGGACACCCTTTCACTAGACCAGGTTGCTCCAAGCCCCATCCAACCTGGCCTTGAACACTTCTAGGGATGGGACACTCAGAGGTACTCTGGGCAACCTCTGCCAGTATCTCACCGAGAGTTTTATCCTAATATCCAGTCTAAAGCTACTTTCTTACAGTTTAAAGCCATTACAGCTTGTTCTATCACTGCATGCCCTTGTCAAAAGTCCCTTTCCAGCTCTCTTATGGGCTCCCTTTGGGTACTGAAAGGCCACCCTGGAGACTTCTTTTCTCCAGGATGAACAATCCATATTCTCTCAGCCTTTCCTCACAGAAGAGGTGTTGCATCTCTCTAGTTCCCTTCATGGCCTCCTCTGGACCCACTCCAACAGGTCGGTGTTGTTCCTGTGATGAGAACCCCAGAGCTGAGTACAGCACTCCAGGTGGGGTGTCACAAGGGCAGAGCAGAGGGATAGGTTCACCTCCCTTGTCCTGCTGGCCATGCTGCTTTTGATGTCCATAAGAACTCCAAACCATGCTTGGAAGACACCCACTGTTTGTCCTGAACAGAAATTGTGTTGAAGGGTGCAGTGTAGATGAGAGCTGTAAAGCCAGTGCATGTCATAATAACCTGTAAAAAATTATAATTATCTTTGGTCTTTTTCCTCTTTTCTGTACATTTTGTGGCATGTAAATAGATTTATTCTCGTGTTTCCTTTCAGGTCGAACATTTCCTGTGGATCAGTTTTTTCTGGAGGATGTGATTGCAATGACAAGGTATGAAATTCATACATTCTCCAATGCATTTGGCCTTTGAGGTTACGCTATTGATCTTGAGACTGAGTAGTTCTGTGCAGATATTTAAAAAGCAAATCCTCTCAAATCTCCCCCATCACCTGCAGTCTTAGAGTTCTACTAAAGAACTGACTTTTAGCCATACCTTTTGTACTGCAGTGGGGTCTAGGATCTCATGCAAAAACAAGCCTTTCTGCATTAGATACCCCATTAGTACTCAAGAAAAGGTGAGCTTTGCTAAGAATACTTTGTTGGTGCTTGTGCTCTACTTGTTTCAGTGGTGATTAGATATTGACAAGCAAAAGAAAATAGAATGTAGGTTTAAGCACTGAAGGTGAAAAATGTAGGATACCAAACAATTACCTTTTGTAAGCCTTACCTTGCAACTTGGGTTGCAGATGCCTCTTACTCTTTATAGTTACTGGAGAATCGCAGCAGTTCAGATATTCCAGATAAATTGATCAGCTATTTTGTGCTCTGAGCAACACTAAGCCCACCTAGCTGTCACAATTAAGTTTGCAGTCCTAGTCTTTCACATCACAGCTTTTAGTAGACTGACATCCCCATATAAAAGGACACTTTGACATTCGTATTATCTATGATTTTGCAACCTGCTTATACAAAGTTCCTCTCAGACTTATAAATAAATATTTTTGATACCCTATCTCTGTAGTTAATTATTAGAAGGAGACTGTTGAGCTTCTTTCCACACCACCAAATGTTCTCCTGCTGTCCAGGTATGTTTTAGAGGACTGTAGTCCCTACAGGCGGAAGGCAAAGCAAGAAAACAAACAGAATGGGAGACACAAAAGAACTGCATTTGAAGAAGTAGAGGAGGACCTGAGACGTGCTGGCCTTCTGGAAGGCACAGACACTGTTGTCAGAGATTCAGACCCAGACCAAAAATTAACTCTGAAGCAACTCCTTACACGATATAAAGGTGAGCTCCTTCTTATATTTAATAAATTGGCACAATAACATTTGCCAGACAACATGGTATGTTAGTATATAATACTGTAAGTTGAATGCTTATGTATAATTCAGAGTTGGGTACTTGTGAAGTTTTAGATGAGAAACTTCCTCCCACACTAAAAAACTAAAAGAGAAACCATTGTTCTCTGAAATGAGAGCAAGCATCTTGGCAGAAACCAGTTCTTAGCATCTGAAAATGGACAATTTCAGCCGCTGTCTCTTTCCATCCCTTTTCAGATGCCTTGTTAATTCCACTTTCTCCTCTGTATCTGTTCTTGCTGAAGCAGCTTTACTAGGAGCACAGCATGCATCTGCCCACTTCAAGGAGGTCACTTCATCACAGCAAGCCTTCTTTGAGAAAGACTTAATCAGAGAGGCAGATCTTTCCATGAACTGTGTACTCTGCCATCGTCGAGATCCTCCTCATGCTTAGTCCTGAAGAGTTAGGGTTAGGGTTAGGGTTAGTTAGGGTTGGGGTTAGGGTTAGGGTTAGTTAGAGTTAGGTTTAGGGTTAGGGTTAGTTAGAGTTAGGTTTAGGGTTAGGGTTAGGGGAGTGTGGGCATTGCTTAAAACCTTCAGATTCCTGCTAGACAGTTACTGTCTCATGAGAGTAAGGGAATTTGGGTGTTGTTTTGACTTGGTGTAAGAAACTTTGGAAGGGAGAAGAGAGAGCTGGAGAAGGTAGTCCTGGAAGTATCTTACCTGTAAGTGGACGTATGGAGTGCTTTGGCTCCTCTTACCTTTAGTAGGTGTCTATGTCATTCTGGTAGTAGATAAATCCTGGTCTAGGCTGTGCCCAGGACAGGTCTGAGCCCTAGTAAGTGTGAGGAAAGAAATGAAGGGCTGAAACAGAGGGAAGCATGGAAAGGACAACATGACACATTGAGTCACTATGGAGCTACCTCTGTCTGATCTAAGCCAGGCACTGTTTAAACGAAGGTGTGCCTGGCTGTGCAGCCAAACTGCTTCAATGCATCTTGTTTTTTACAAGAGATAGATTTACTGGCTATTTTATTTCCTTTTCCCCAGGGGTTAACAAGGCAGTGTTGAAAACAATGTCTCTCATGGACTTGGACAAAGTTAATCTGGAATTAATTGAAGCCTTGCTGGAATGGATAGTTGCCAGCAGACATCCATACCCACCAGGTAACTTCCCTGTCCTTGGGAGACAAACAAAAGGAGATTCTTGGAAGCTGTGCACTTACAGACAGCCCAAAGCTAATAAGCAGATTTTCTGTAGCTACTGACTATTGTTGAAAAAAGAATAAACTTCTAGTTGAGTAACAAAGGTCCTGCTATACCTGAGATGGGGAAAGTGAGAGAATTGTCTACTTTGGAAAGTCTTTTTGTGAGGGGCTGTTAAGACCTGTGTGCTTTTTTTTGTACAATAATTTTGAAACAGAGCTGGAGTTTTGACTTGGGCCTTCTGCACATTAATAAAATATCATGCTGTCCTTTCTGTTTAGTGATTTTTTTTTTTGATCTACATTTATAGGTGCTGTTTTGATATTTTTGCCTGGTCTAGCAGAAATCAAGATGCTTTATGAGCAGCTTCAGTCTAATGCTCTTTTTAATAACAGACACAGCAAGAGGTAAGGCAGAAAAGCTCCAAAACTATCAATTTTTACCTGTAAATAAAGCGTTGTTTCCTGCATAAAGCCTGCCTTTATCCAGGGATAAATAAAGGTTATTAAATGTGTGTGAGTTGACTCCAGTCAAGGTAGTTACTTTTCTACTACCTTATTGGCTTGCTCCTTTTGTTTTTCCTGCTCAGCTCAGAAAGGTTAGTTGTTGAAGTTCTTGGAGATCCTAGTGATGAGTGTTTTCCATTTTGTCCTCTGCATGATCCAGTGGGCTGTTGAAACTTCATCTCAGCCTTTGTTCTGTTTCAGAATGTTTATTGAGATACATTCAGTTGTGGTTTTATTTGGCCTCAGATTGTTACATGGAGAAGTAATTGTATATCCTTGACTAAACACTTTCTACACAGATGTCCATGGCCAGGTTAGCTGGACTGACTTCTTCCAGTTTGGCCTTAAAAATGGCAGAGTTTGGACTCTTCAAAAGAGACAGAATATTTGCTCAACTCTACAGAAGTGACAGGTCTCAGAATAAACTCCACATTCCCATAGAAAACGTGTCATCAACAGCATGGCCAGCAGGACCAGTGCAGTGATCAGCACTAGTGAGGCCTCACCTCAAATCCTGGCTTCAGTTTTGGGCCCCTCACTACAAGAAAGACATTGAGGTCCTGGAGCATGTTCAGAGAACAGCAACGGAACTGGTGAAGGGTTTGGAGCATAACTCTGATGAGGAGCAGCTGAGAGGGTGCTGAGCCTGGAGAAAAGGAGGCTGAAGGGAGACCTTAATCACTCTCCTTTTCTCCAGAAAGGAGGTTGCAGCCAGGTGGGGGTTGGCCTCTTCTCTCAGGTAACAAGTGACAGGACCAGAGGAAATGGCTTCAAGTTGTGCTGGGGAAGGTTTAGATTGGAACATTTGTTCATGGAAAGGGTGGTCAGGCATTGGAACGAACAGCCCAGGGATTCACCATCCCTAGATATATTTAAAAGCCGTGTAGATGTGGCACTGAGGGACATGGTTTAGTGGTGGACTTGGTTAATGATTGGGTAATTTTAAGAGTCTTTTCCAACTTCAGTGATTCTATGATTCTGTGTCTTAAAGGTGTTATGGCAGAAAGTTTTGTGGTTTTATATTGCTTTGAATGGCTGTGGGCAGTGTCTAGTGAGGCAATAGTGTGTGCAGGCAGATTGTTCCCAAGAGGGAAAAGGCTCTGGAGACAGAGGCACTGACCATGTTGTCATATTGTCCTTCCAGGTGTGTTGTTTATCCACTTCACTCTTCACTGTCTAGTGAAGAACAGCAATCTGTGTTCCTCAGGCCTCCTGCAGGGGTGACCAAAATCATCATCTCTACAAACATTGCAGAAACATCTGTCACCATTGATGATGTGGTCTATGTGATTGATTCTGGAAAAATGAAAGAGAAAAGGTACTGGAATCCATTCCTCAGTGCTTTGTGAGCTGGGAAACTGTTATATGCCTTGAGCTCTATACTTTAGTTTTCCAAAGAGCTAGGAAAAACTTGAAGGAAACTTGGTCTGCAGAAAGCTGCTACAAGGTAGAGAAAGCCAGTCTAAACTCAAATCCAAGTGCAGGGGTGGGAATTGTATCCATACAGAAGTTGGCAGCATCTGCCTGCTTAACCTCCAGCCTGTTCACTTTGCACTCATAAATACTCACTTTTTACAAGGGCAGGTTGTATTAAGACGAGGAGTAATGACTTCAAATTGAAAGAGGGCAGGTTTAGATTGGATATTAGGAAGAAATTCTTTACTGTAGTGAGGCACAGGAACAAGTTTCCTAGAGATGTTGTGGCTGCCCCATTCCTGGAAGTGTTCAAGGCCGGGGTGGACAGGGCTCTGAGCAACCTGATCTAGTGGAAAGTGTCCCTGCACAGGGTAGGTGGGGTTGGAATTGGATAATCTTTAAGGTCCCTTCTAACCCAAACCATTCTATGGTTCTATGAATTTAAGTCTATTTCTTGCTCTCCTGCAGATATGACCCAGGCAAAGGAATGGAAAGTCTGGAAGATACATTTGTGTCCAAGGCCAATGCCCTGCAGAGGAAAGGGCGAGCAGGCCGTGTAGCCTCAGGGGTCTGCTTTCATCTTTTCAGCAGCCACCACTACAACCATCAGCTTGTAAAACAACAGTTACCAGAAATACAAAGAGTGCCCTTGGAGCAGCTCTGTCTGAGGTGAGCTGTTGTCCCTGTATTTCTTGAAAAAGCCAGTGTGAAGAATTTCCTTCCTTCACTGCAGGGAGCACTTGGAATGTCATTATTGAGGTGTTTTGGTTCCTCAGTGTTTTCTCACATCATGAAACCCAGAAACATGCCCTGGAGGTCTGAGTCTCTGTTGAGTGGTTGCTTTGATCCTACTGTCACACTGCCTCTGCATCCAGAGTCCCACTATAATTGCACCCTCACCAATTCTCCCTGTTCTTCAAGTTCCCTATCTCTCATGTCATCCTAGGAAAAAATAACATCTCAGATCTGTCATCAAAGAGAAGACAATTGCATTCCTGTACCCCAGACCTACCAGAGAGATGTTTGTGCCTTCCTGCTGTGAACTCTTGCAGTGTTTCTGTGCAGCACAGTGCAGTAAAGCTACGATCTACATCAAGCACCTTCATTATGCAGTTGTTAAACGAAGAGGCCTCCCTATCACCGCTGCATACTGTGCACCCCTTAGTACTAAAAGGAAACAAAACAGGACAAATTATATTTTAACATTAAAAACATTATTTTAATCCTCAGTATGCTAAATAGAATTATGTTCTTACAGACTCATATTCCACATTGCTCCCTGACTTTAAATATGAGTTATGGGCCCTCTTCTAGGGAGCATGTGCTTCGAAGCATGTTTTCTTTTGGGTTTTTTTGTTTTGTTTTTACAAAAGCTTGCTTTTTTATCCTGTATATGGAACTAAGCTGCTTTTTTTCTTTCCTTGTTTTTTCTTTTCAACTTCCCCTCTCCCCCCCTAAGAATTAAGATCCTGGAGATGTTTTCTGCACAGAGTCTTCACTCTGTCTTGTCACGACTAATCGAGCCCCCTAGAACCGAGTCTCTGCAAGCCTCAAAGGTGCGACTACAAGCCTTGGGAGCATTAACTCCTGATGAAAAGCTCACCCCTCTGGGATATCACTTAGCTTCACTGCCTGTTGATGTCAGGATTGGGAAGCTGATGCTGTTTGGCACCATCTTCCGCTGCCTGGATCCTGCACTAACGATCGCAGCTAGCCTGGCCTTTAAGTCCCCTTTTGTAAGTATTCTTAACCAAAGTGCTGTGTTTCTGTGCAGCAGCAAAATGCTGTTGTAACTTGCAGCATATTACAGGTGAGTATTTTAGCCCTTCTTTTTAACCTACATTGTCTGTGTGTTAATACAGTGCTTGTTAAAACAATCCAGCAGAAGTTCAAAACCACACGGCGTCAACAGGGATGGTATTTATATTGTGAGTGTACAGTAGAAATAGACTGAATATTAGTTTTCATTTTTAACTAAGAAGTGCAGAAATTCTGTCTAAATTTGGTGTTAAAATTGAAAATTAGTGGTAATATAAGTTAGGAAATGATGATAATTAATGATAGAGCTGACATGTCTGAGCTGTGAGTGCAGAGTTCAGTCTGGATCTCAATTTGTGTGCTAACTATCACTTTGTTTTTTTGAATACCTCATATTTCCTGTTATCCATAGAGAAAAATTGGTATTTTCACAGCAGCTCAAGGGTCAGAATGCAAAGATAATGTGCCGTGTAGCTCTAGAGTGGCTTGTCTAAGTGATGAGGGGAAGAACACACACAATCTGTTACTGCCTGTCTAGGTGTCACCATGGGATAAAAGGGAAGAAGCAAACAAAAAGAAGTTGGAGTTTGCAGTAGGAAACAGCGACTACCTGGCTCTTCTCCAGGCCTACAAGGTGAGATAAAATTCAGTTAGCCTCTCTTGGGGATTTCTGATATGTTTGAAATTCAAGTGGAAATATTTTATTAAAGGTTTCCTCTCATCATCTCAATTAGGGATGGCGTTTAAGTATCGAAGAGGGCTCTCAAGCAAGCTACAACTACTGCAGGGAGAATTTCTTGTCAGGAAGAGTTCTTCAGGTAAGCTAGTGTTTGTGGCCTTTCACAAGGACCGGTTGAGACACTGGCAGAGTCCTAGTGACAGAAGTGATAGGGCTGACTCTCCCTGCTCAGTGTGGCAGCCACCACATATCAGCCCTTTGTCTCTTTGCAGGAAATTGCCAGTCTGAAGCGGCAGTTTGCAGAGCTGCTTTCTGACATTGGGTTTGTGAAGGAGGGATTAAGAGCCAGGGACATTGAGAAGAAGTGGTCCCAAGGAGGCGATGGTGTGTTGGATGCCACAGGAGAAGAGGTAATTCACAGCATTTAAGTGCTCCAAAAGGATGCTGCAGTTTTTCATGTAGACAGTCTTCAGAAAGCGCTACCTCTGGGGCCAGAGACGTCCTGGGGGTACATGATGATCAAGGTGACACAGGTTTGGTAGCTGTAGAATCTTACTGTGCATTGGGACAACATGTGCTTGCTTTCTCTCAGCTGCAAGCTGCTTTGTAGCCAGATGGCACTAACTGCATCCAGTTAGTGGTGGCCAGTTTGGTCCATTGATAGTGGCGGGAACAATGCCCAGGTCTAGCCTGAGACAGGAGCAGTGACTTGGGTTCCTCTATAGAGCACAGCAGTGCAGCTATAAAAGTCAACCAGTTTCAGGAATTCAGTCATTCCTGGAGCAGGGTTTTCCCTTTAAACACTGAACTGTAGAATACCTAATGCATGCATTGATTTCACAGGCAAATTCGAATGCAGAGAACATCAAGCTGATCTCAGCTATGTTGTGTGCTGCTCTGTATCCCAATGTTGTGCAGGTAAGAGAATACTTTTTCATTTTTCCTTCTGCTCTCATATCCACATGGCCTGCTTTCAGTCTGGGCTCATTGTGGTAATCTTGAGCCTGGCTTAGGTTGCCAAAGCTTGCTGCTTGTAGTGTTAGAGACAGGCAGCAGAGCCCCAGTTTGTATTGCTTGGGACCCCTGCTGTTCCTACAGGCTGACTGTAGTGTCTCACAGAAGCCAGCAGCAAATGTTAAGAAGCTACTTTAAATTACAGCTTTTTAGAAGGCTGAGGTCACAAACAAACAGGGTTAGACAGCACCTGGAGTGTAGTGACTTGGCATGTTACTACTACAGAATTTCTGGTTTTGAAAAATTTAAAACATTTAAAAAGCTTTCTGATGCAGCAGATTTTATATCTTCTTTTCTTACCAAACAGGTGAAAAAGCCAGAGGGTAAATACCAGAAGACCAGTACAGGAGCAGTCAAAATGCAACCAAAAGCAGAAGAGCTGAAGTTCGTTACCAAAAATGATGGTTATGTTCACATTCATCCTTCATCTGTGAATTATCAGGTCAGGATTCTTTTTTTCTTGAAAGCATACTCTTTTTCTTAATTAAAGAAATCATCTTTGCTTGAGAATTTAAGATTACAGTGAGGATCCCTACTGATGTTTAAAAGATCTTAATGATTGAACAGTCCTGTGTTAGGATTGCAAATAATGGTGTCTTCCTGAGTTAAGAGTGTCTTCTTGGGCACACAGTAAATTCCAGCCTCTGGAGTGGAACTAGAGATGCAGCAAACCCCTGTTCATGTTTTCTAAAGCTGCATCTGTAAAGCTGAATGCAAAAAAGTTTCAGCTGCAATGCTCCCCTGGCTTCTCCTCAGTATTAATTATCTGTTGTAAATAATTCAGGGACATACTCTGTTTTGTTTCTTTGTGTCCTCAAGTTCTGAAGTTAATTTAATTTCCAGCTTAATAAGTAATACTTAGATAAAAGCTCTTCTCTCTTTACCATGATGTGGTGGTATTTGTCTCATGAAGTCTATCTCCATGTTTGATTCATTGCTTTTCCAGGACATAAGTTACTCGTTCAAAAAAAAGTGGGTTTTCAGTCAAGGCTTTGAACTGTTCGTCACTTTTGCTGTGAAAGAGCATAAAAGATGCACACGAGAATGTTCTTAGCATGAAGTGGAGAACTTGGGGCCTTGAGGAAACACTGGTGAATTAGCTGATTTCTCATGTGCTTGCTGCAAGTAGCGTGGGGTAACTGATAAAGTTATTGGCAGCTCTTGTGGGTCAGAGAGAGTCTGTTAGTCATGCAGGTGCATTTTAGGCACATTTGTTGCTCTTTGCAGCTGTAGGAGAGGCAGGACCTGAGCAGGCAGGAAGAAATGCATCCCTTTAACGGGGCTGTGGTGTGTGTGTTCCAGACCAGGCACTTTGAGAGCCCCTACCTGGTGTACCACGAAAAGATCAAGACGAGCCGCGTGTTCATCCGGGACTGCAGCATGGTGTCTGTGTACCCGCTGGTGCTGCTCGGGGGTGGGCAGGTGCACATGCAGCTGCAGAAGGGGGAGTTTGTCATTTCCCTCGATGATGGGTGGATACGGTTCGTGGCTGCCTCTCACCAGGTAAGGAAAAGAAAGGATAATCCTGGGAGTGCTGCGGAGCTGTGCTGGTCTTTGGAATGTCCTTAGCCTTACACTTCCCTCGGTTTTACTGTGTCAGGTGGCTGAGCTGGTGAAAGAGCTGCGCTGTGAACTAGACCAGCTGCTGCAGGATAAAATCAAGAATCCCAGCATGGATTTGTGCATGTGCCCCCGTGGATCTCGGATCATCGGGATGATTGTAAAGCTTGTGACCACACAGTGACATCAGAACAGCTTTCTCTAAAGACTGTTACAGGCCAAGTAACATCCTTCTCTTGATATATTTATTGGTCCAAAACATGGCTTTAATCTCTGGAAGAACAGGTTGGCAACTGTACTGTTGATGTTTTTTTAAGTTCTTTTATTTTCCTCTGTTTGCTCGCTTGTTGGAAGTAAGGTGGCTTACAGTACACTCTGGGAAATGGGAAAACAGCAAATCTCCTAGGAGTAGAAACCTCCAAGTAAGAAAGTGGTTTTTCCTGGGACTATACCCAGTAGTGTTTTCTGGTCACAAAAATACCTGCTATCCAGCTTTTTATGTTTCTTTTAATGTCTGGAGGCAACATGTGACATAATAAGGTACTCCCAAATTGGTTTAAACTCACTAAGTCATTTTGACCATGACTTTACTGAGGCAGTCAGTTTGGGCTGACCAGGGTTCATTTGCTTATGGTTCAACCCAAAGTCATCATACAAATGAGCACTTTTTGATTCATGTCAGGAAGTTCTGAAATTTAGACAGTGTCCTCCGATGAGAGACTGCAGTGGGTCAGTTGGAGTGCAGTGTTGGATCAGTGCAAGCTGTTCTGGTGACAGGGTAAAATGCAGGAGAGTGTGGACATTTTCCCTGAAAGGCTGTTCCAGCCCCTCCTCCACGGGGAAGAACTAAAACAGCTGTGAAGGGACTGGATGGATGACACTGCTAATTGTTGACCTGCTCCAGTATGTGGTGGTCCTCCTGCCACCCTCCACAGCTGGAAAAACGTTACACTTTTGGAAACTTTTATCCAAACTCACACTCTGGGGAATGGACTGCTAGTGTGGCAAAATGCTGCAGTAATAACGCACTATTATTTCTTCCCCTTAGCATTGCTGCAGCCAAGCTGCTCAATGTACTAGCAACTGCAAATAATAGCAAGTGCCTTAAGTGCCAGGACTTGGCTGTCATCTCTAATAGTAAAACCAGAGTGAGCAGTCTCTACCACCAGCCCTACCCAGCAGTAACCCTCAGGATGAGGAAGGAGCTGAGGGAGGCACATTGTTTGGGGAATAGTTTGATGTTTTGAAAAAATAGACTGGAATGGTTGTAGAAGCAGTTTTACGCCGACACTCCCCTCACATGAGGAAGATGACAGCAGTGCCAAGACCAACATCCCTGTGCAGCAGAATGGCCTCTGCAGCTGAACTGCTGCTGCAGTTTAGCCTCAGCCAGCTAAGCATTAGAGGGCCACTCCCTCCTCCACATCCCATCTCCATGACCTGGCAGCGGGAGAGGGGAGTGAAGCAGATATGAGAAAATTCATGGGCTGAGATACAGCTTAAGAGGTAAAGCAAAAGCTGCACACAAAAGCAAAGCAAAACAAGGAATGCATCCGCTACCTCCTATGGGCAGGCAGGTGTTCCACCAGCTCCAGCACAGTGTGATCACGCCCAACAGTGACTTGGGAAGACAAGCAGTCACTCTGGCCATCTCCTTCTCCCAGCTGTATATGGTGAACATTCCATATGGTCTGGAATATCCCATTGGGCAGTTGGGGTCAGTGGTCCCAGCTGTGCCTACAGGCTTGGGGTGGAGTCAGCTTTGCTTCAGCAGTCCAGAGAGGAAAAATAGAAAAAAAAAGCTACTACCTCCTTTGAGAGCACTGTTTCATGGGGCAGTTTCACCACTGATGCTGCACACTGCAGCATAATGACTATGGCCACAGCAAAGTAGTAACTGTAGCATCATCAGGCAGAGAAGTCACCCTCCCCCCTAAGCCCCAGTGCACTGAAATGTGCAAACATGGGGGAGAGGAGGGGTAAGAGAGAGGAAGAGTATTTATTAAATCATATGTATAGGGGCCCATTATCATTCTTTTAATTGCTGGACATCTTATAAAGCAACAGTGATTAAAGTTCATCCAAAGCCCTGGGGCTGGGTGTCCATGCACAGCTGCTCCACTGCACAGCAGGGTATCCACCCACTGCTGCCCAAACAGAAGCCACAAAGACTGACTTCCTCCCACGCTGGTAAGACACAGCAACAGGGCAGAACATAGTAAAAGACTTTTAAGTCAAAATTATCTCGCACTCAGATTTCCTCACTACTCTCATAATAGCCATTATCAGCTGCAAAGATAAATCAAATTGGAAAATATCCTGCCTTTGTTTAGCATACTTCTATTAAATCTCTCAGTAACCTATCCCTGGCCAGATGGGGACTATCCATATACAGGCAGCTACAGTCTGGCTTCCTAAAGCAACCCCTGATCAGGACAGAATACCCCTTCACTGCCAAAAATGTAACCAGGCAGAGCACATCAGAAAGGTGTAACACAAGTTCTTGATTCCCCAAATATACTGCTACTGAAATATGGCCTGCATATTCTGCTTATGACATGTCAACTATAAGAAAAACCTTAAATTTCCTAAAAACAGGATCTAAATGCATTATCTTCTGCATCAGAACTGCCACTTTAAGTATCACAAAGAAGCAGCACTATTTGAATAACCAGGACATAAAAAAAGATTTCTAAAAATATTTACTTCAACAGTTTACATTCCAGAACTGTTTCAAATACCTTCAGGTGACAACATGACCTGTCCTTTAACCATCAGGACACACCAACCAGCATTCACACGTTCCTTGTTTTTTCCAATCCGTTAATGTCCTTCATAGACATTTTTGTAAGTCAAATTACTGAGCACGTGAACACCCCCACACAGGTTTTCTGCTTCACTGAGCTCTGAGGTGGTACAAGAATACTACAAGGATCCAGATCAACCAGCAGGAATGACAGCTGGTACTGGTAACTCTGTAACTCTAACTCATGCCAGGAAGGGATGAAGGCACACACCTGCAGCATGGCCACTGCACTACACCCCACTCACAAGTGACTGTCACTTCCTGCCTTCTATTCACCTCACGGGCACTCCAACCTGCTTCCCCAGCCACATATGAACAGAAACAGCAGGGTTACCACAGTCTATTTCTTAGTTAGAAATGCACAGTTTATTTCAATGCAACAATAAAAAAAAAAAAAAAAAGAGCCCAACATTTCCAGATCACAGAACATGAACATAACAAGAGTTTTGTATTAGTCTGCTAGTAAGATTTTTAAAAGATATACTTTTCATGCCAATTGCTAGTCAACAGAAACAGCCTTCTAGGACTAAGCCCTTACATCACAAAATCCCTTACAATGTAAACAAAATAAATTTTTTCTTAAACTTCTGAAATTTGAATCCATTCTGTCAGGACTTTCATTCCTTCAAGGGCTTCCTGATGGTGAGTGACTGAAAGAGAAAGAAAAAGATTAAAAACCACTCCTACAGCAAAACCAACAGGAACTTCCCATGCTACTTCAGACTTCCGCTGCTCTGTCCCAGCTGTTTTCATTTACAGTTCACAAATAACGAGGGAAGTGTTATATTTTACATTTTTGTATAAAAAAAATGATTTAAGCTTATGAGATCAGCTGCAGGTGAGACTGCTCAGAAATCTCAACTCCAGCACATACTTCTCTGGTTACACTGAAAAACTTACTTCATGGTGCATTGCACAACTTGGCAGCTGTGCAGTTGAGCCAGCAGGAAGTCACCAGCAGGAATTTAATCCTACAACGTATTTCATGGTTTGCTCCACATCTTGCATTACTCACTTCTTCCCCAGATTCTAAATTCCTCAGTAACTTAGGGATACTTGATTCTCATTTGCCCACACTTTCTGTTGTCCTTTAACATTTCATTGAAGTAGATTCCCTTAAAATTATTATCGTGACATCCTGACTACCAGCAGCAGGAAGCGCCCATAACAATTCATCTTTTCATAGTTCACACGTTTAGAAAAGTAAAAAAACTAAGCTTTTATCCTTGCCCAAGTTAACTACCATAGGAACCACTCCAACTTTAGTGCTATTTAACCATATGGCACACTCAAGTTTTAAAGACATTCCTACCTTCTCTTTGGAGATGGAGATCTGGACTTTGAGCGACTGTTAAAAAACAAACATACAAAACAATTAACACTGTACACTTAGTCTCGGTAACCACTTCTGACCATTTAAACCCAGAACAGTTTGGTGGTGTTTAAACGCATTAAAAGACATCATCATTAACACTGCGAACAGCAAGTGTACCCAATTACTTTAAGCAAGAAGCTGCACATGAAAAGGAAAAATGCTGAAAACTGGAGCCCTTGGGAAAAGAGCAACACAACTTCAAACCAGCTACAAAGTCATCATGGTAACCCTGCAAAGCAGGAACAATGAATTGATGCGTTAGGAAGAGGGAGAACAATAGTCAGTTGAGAACAAAGGTAGGAAAGATATGCTCCAAATCCTGTCACAAATACCTTTTTTGTCACAATGTTGAGTGAAACAAAAACCTGTACGCACAATTCTGAATTGCCTACTGTCCCACAAAAATCATCTATTTAAAAAATACATTAAAATAATATATGAAAAATGTTTTTGAAATCAGCTATTAAAAGAACAACAAGAAACTACAACACAACAGAAAACCCTCTTCCGCATGCAACTGAAATATTGCTCCAAACAGATTTTGAACCATGAGGAAAAAACACAAAACAAAAAACACAAAAAAACACCAACCAAAGCAAAAACCAACTGAGTGCTACTTTTATTTAAATGCTCACCTTTTAGCAGGTAAGCCAGATTTAGATCTACCATGAGACTCAGACCTACAACAGGAGAAAAATAAAGCTCAGCAAAGCAGCCAGTGGCATGCATATACAATGAAAGTTAGCTACAGCGACAGCAAATTCTTATTACATAGCATCTTTCCTTGTGACTTTTCAGGAGAATCCTTTAGCTCTTATTGCAGAGACCCCACTTATCAGAGGACATGAGTGCAAGCACATGAAGCTCCCCAGCAAAGCTTCAGCTACCACTTTCACGAAACAGAAGACCAGACTCACAGACTTTCTTCCTACCTGTAAGTAACCCTTCTATAAAGGGAATAATAATTTCAAGTTTCATTTTAGAAAATATAATAGCACATTAAGAGTGTGAAATCAGCCACAAGTAAAAGTGTGCTGAAGAACTGATGCATTCTTCAGGTCAAGTTCCAATGCCCATTTTATTTGAATTATTATAATACAGATTTTTCATAAGTTTTGCTAATGAAAACATTTCACTTTTCTCTTCAGTACCCGGTTACTGATGTGTCAACTATTCCCAGTTCATCTTGGGAATTAAAATCTACTCAAACAGTGAGACTTTCCTCACACATTTATTACATTACTTAACTCAAATATTTGCTGTTACTTAGAAAAAATATTTGTCTTCCTAGAGTGTCAGAATTCAGGCATGTGCTATTACTCAACATCAAAACACTCAGTTCAATAGACTTGGCCAATTTTTATTCTATTTCTGCTAGGAATTGTTTTTAAAGGGTAATCAAGATTCACCTTTACCTGTTCTATTAACTTACAGAAATACTGTACGGGCACTGCTGGTTTAAGGTAAACAAAACATTAAGTGCTGCTGCTTTGAAACCTTCCTGGCCACTGTGCTGAGCCACCATCCTTCCCAATTCCTACCATTATAACCAGTAACTTTTTCACTGGATCACATGAGAATAGGGTTACAACCAACCACCCAGAACTGGTACTTTGTAACACAAGCATGACTTCTGTTGCTAAGTAACAGTAAGGCAAAACACACCACCATCATCATTTTACCACATACGTAAGCATTAACTACTGTTCAAAAATTCACTCCACAGACCTCAAATCATACATATGCTTTCTTATGGCCCTGTACGCACAGATTATATATAGCAGCCACAAACCAAAACAAACTCGTTTATTAAAAGAAACCTGATCACTACTTCAGTCTGTGAAAAGGCACAAATTAAGTATTGCTATGCTACACAGCCTTCTAACACCTGCCAGCCAAAATCCCCCAGGAAGAAGAACAAGCAATGAAATACAACCACAATCAAACAACACACCAGAACTATTATGAGTGTGAACTAAAACAAGTATCTCACCTGCTTCGAGGCCACACAACAGATCGGGACCGTGAGCGTGACCTGGACCGAGATCTAGGAAAAAAAGCAGTGGAATCTCTAATCCTGCAGGATTCATACAGCTGGGATAGAGATCATTACTGTAAAAGTCACCCAATATTTTGCAGGACTTTTGGCTTTGCAGAGGAAACATTTACTATTACAAAGCCGTAGTATATCTGGTCAGTACTGCCATCCAATCCCACTGTCCTAGGTGACTAAGCAATGACACCCTGTATCCTTGAAACTGAACAAAGAAACCTTCATCATCGATCAAATCTGTAACTTTGGTACAATACTAACATAAAAAAGCTAAGAAACAGCAGTTCCAAAATCATATGCTTAGACTTTAACATAAAGAAAGCATTCAGACTAGTTCTGAGAGACATAACACCATAAATGTTCCTAAAAAACCATGGATTGCACAATAGAAACTTAAGGTTTATATTAAATACATATTATATATAAAGATTTAAAGTTCCAACTTCAAGTTACGCTCCCTTTGACAATGTCGTCCTTTAAAAAAGAAAGGAAAAAAAAAAAAAAAACACAAAAAACACATACCTTGACCTTCTTAGAGAGCCAGACCGGGATCTGCGAGGTGAAAACGATCTATATCTACGAGGAGAGATTGACCTGGACCTACGGTAGGAAGCTGACCTTGATCTACAAAACAAAGCAAAAAAACCAACCAAATCACTGCAAGGTACTTTTCAAAAGAGATGGGAAAGAAGGAGCTGAGGGAGGAGTAAGAAAAAGAATGAAAATACAACAGCTAGAACCCTACCTCCTACCACGGCTCCGACTGCGTGACCGAGAATACCTCCTTCCTCGGGACCTCGAGCGTGATCTAGACCGGGACCTGGGTTTAGGTTAGAGAAAACAGGTATCACCAAACAGCTGCAGCAACCTGTGCATGTGAGGCCCTGCTGAAGTCAAAACTCATTTCAGACAACTAAAAAAGAGAGGAATAAAAAAAAAAGAAAACCAAAAAACAAATGAAACAAAACAAAACAAAACCACACCACTAGCATCTGTCATTTGGAAAAACTCTCTGGGCCTACTCGTCTTGAGCATTTTTACTACCTAGAAAAATGTTAAAAGCTGAATTACATTTGCAGAATTACATTAGAATAGAAAACACTGTAATGCGTATTTAAAATAAACCTTGCAAGTTTGCAGGTCGACCCTCTTTGGCCCAAGGTCTAGCAGATCTAGACGATCTAGAAGTATCTATAGCCGATCGCTGCATCTAGGTGTTCTCTTCAATCTAACGACGATCAAACTGACAGCCCAATGAGCCAGGGTGAGGCTTGATTGACGCAAGAAGATTTTTCTAGGTGGGAATGTGGTCAATCTGGTGTTCCTCTTTCTAAACCGGAGGGGGGCCCCAATTGAAAGCCAAATTTACTGTTACGGCGGTCACCGTCTCAAATTTTCTGCCCTTAAAGAATAAGGTGAAGCTACGTGTAGATGGCTCGAGGGGATCTGGCCTCTTATGCTGATCACCTCAAGGTCTAGGAGGATCTTAAGTGTCGGATTTGCAAGGCGCCTCAGCATGAAATCTTAAGGCTCGTGACATTCTGAATCAAGGCGACTGACTCAAACGAAGAAACCTGAAAGGTTTTGACCAGGTTGATTATTAAAATATTAACATTTTATATGTATTAGCAAAAAATAAAACCGTGATATACACCTGTTGACTTACATCATTAAAGAGTTAAAACTGGTGTAACATTCTGTTCTTTGCTAACAAGAACTACACAAAAGCGAAACTGGCGAAGCAACGCGGCCGCCCCGGCCCCGCACGTACCTGCTCCTCCTGCGGCGGCTGTAGCGGTGACAGTCATAGGCATAGTGGCCTTTCTCACCACACTCGTAGCATCTGTCGTTGGGGTCAAAGGGGCGCCGGGCAGGGGGCCTGTCGTAACGGGAGCGCCGCGGCATTCCCGTGGACACTTCCACTCTCACCCTCGAGCCACATATTATCCTGCAGGACATAGTGTGTGTTACCCACAGGAATAACTGTGCTCGTAAAACGAGCACGAGAAATCAACGGTTGGTGGGCGGTAGGGGGATCACAGACTGCAGCCATGGCGGTCCAAGCGCTTCTAGATATGTACGTACTTTCCATCGAGGCCGAGCACGGCATCTTCAGCGTCCCGGGGGTCCTCGAACTCCACAAAGGCGAACCCTGGCGGGTTCCTCGCGATCCACACGGTTCTCAGCGGGCCGTAGTAGCTGAAGGCTCTCTCCAGCTCGCCTTTGCCCGCGCCCGTGCCCAGGTTGCCCACGTACACCTTGGTCTCTGTGGGCGGACGGAGAGAGGAACGGGCGCCATGTCAGGGCCACGCCAGGCACGCGGCTGCCCCTCCCCCCGCCGCCATCTTTGACTCCGCGTCCATCTTAGAGCGCTCCCGCTGCCCCCCCCCGCGCTGACAGACCCCACAGGGCCCGCGGGTGCCCCTGCGTCCCCCTCTTCGCCGCCTCTCTCAGGGGCAGCCTGAGGCGACGAATGCTTTATTCCACGCTCAGCGCGACGCGAACGCCGCCGCTCCACCCCCCGCTCTTGTACCCCCCAGCAACAGTAGCAGCCCCCATACGATTCCGAACCCCCGCTCCCTCTCCCTTAACCCTCCCTGCCGCCCGTACCGTAACGCCCGTATCGCGACATCGCCCCGGCTTCCCGACCACAGCCCCGGCTCTTTTGGGCGCGACGTTTTATATATGGGAGCGGCCGCTGCGCCTGCGCATCGCCCAGGGGGAGGGGCGGGGCAGGCCCGCGCCTCGTCACGCACGGGTCTCGCGAGAGCGGAGAGGTTTGAGCGCGCGCATGCGCGTTGAGTCCCGCAGGGAGGCGCGTTTCCCGCCCCCAGGCGGGAGTGGCCGCTGGGTAGGTGCGGTCACTCCGCTCAGCTACGGCTCCCCCGGCCCCTCCTCATGGCCGCGGGCTGTTCGCCTCCCACCAAACCCCAGTGAGCGCTCCCGCCTTGGCGGTGCCAGGAGGGAGCAGAGGGACTGGAGCCCCTTTCCCACCTCGCACCCCTCATGCGTGACTCGTGGGCTTCTGGCCTTGCTGAGGCGGGGGGCAAAGGTGCTGAGACCACAGTCCTTATTCCTCGGCGCAGAGCCAGGGACATTTCCTCGCAATAAGGCATTCCCAAATAACGTGGCATTCCCGCACTGTTCCAAACCTGTTGTGCGGAGTTCGACCCGACACTAGCTCACACATCAGATCCATACTAACCACACCTTGGGTGCTGCAGAGTTCAGGCTCATCCCCTCAGGCAGCTTTCGGGTGTCAGCTGTTCAGGGAGACACACGCAAGAGTGTACGCATAGTAGACATTTTTAAAGAGAAATTGACGCAAACCTGACAGGTTCAAAGTAATTTTAGATAAATCCCAGCAGGAATAAGGAGAGCCTTTTATTAATGAGAGTCAAACAGACTTTTCAGCTGCATGTGAGCACAGCAATGTGTTTTAGTGCTGGCTCCTAATAAGGCAAAACAAATACACTGTAAGATAAATGAGGGCTCTAAAGGCTCCTCACTGGATTAATAATCTCAGGAGGAATCACACAATGATTCCTGCATAGTGTGTTGTCATAAACTAGAAAAAAAGCATTAAGAAACAAACTTACTGAATTGCAAGAAATTCTCGTTTTACAGAACACTGGTTTTCCAATCTGCTACTGTAGAATAACAAATATAGATAGGGAATGCTTTTAAATGGTTTTAAAACTTGCACTTTGCCTGCTAACCTTCCCTAATAATTTTACAAATTTGGACAACATTATAATTCATGTTCTAACAACAAGAACAGTTGTGAGGAAAACAAACAACAACTGACCAACTACAACAACGAAATAAAACAAAACAGCTTTCTGAACTAACTTTTAAAAATCTGAGTGTCACAACTCTCTTTCTAAAAAAAAAAGAAAAAAGAAAAAAATAAACTGGTAAGCAGTTCAAATAAACATGCCTACACCACTAGATAATTAATCAAATTTAAAGGCAGAGGAAAACAAAGTTTAAATTTATTGTATATCACCTTTCACAATACTGTTACAAAAATACTAATTTGATATATTAAGTGATAAATCAGCTTAATACAGCATCATTATCTAACGGTTCGCTTTTAATAAAAAATAGTGCATGAAAAATGCTTGTGCTTTTTGTTTATACTGTTTGTTTTATCCCTTTGTTTACATACCAAAAAAATCAGACAAAAGTATCTAAAACCAGCACTTTTACAAACAGTGTATACTGATACCCAGAACAGTTCCTAAAACACAGCAGGTAGACCCATTCCTAAAGACAAATCCTGCTTTAAACAGCAGACATCACTGTTGTTTCTCCAGATAACCCTGTACCAAACCTTGAACCCGGGACAGGATGATCTCATTGGAGCTGCTGCACTCCTCGGGGCCGTATGGGGGATCAACTGTTAACACCCCTGCCACACACAGCGTCCTGCCCGACTCCCCTTGCTCCGCCACGGGGATGTGGTTTGTTTCCAGCCAAGTTTTCAAGTCATTCTTCCTCTTCTCCAGTTCCTCTGGGCTGTAGGCTTTGCTTTCCTTAGGCGCGAATATGCGAGAAAGGCGTTTCTTCATTTCACTGTCCCCTTCTTTCAGTATTTCGACCTCTTGGACAGCATGGCCCATGACAACTGAAATAGACACCTTTTCACTCTCCGGGAATGCTGCAAGGACAATGCTATCAAGGAAAGAAGGATGTATAAGTCTCTGTTCTTAACTGAAGACTGAGAAACACAGGCAAAGATTCTTGGAAATGATGCTCATTGGCATCAGCCTAACCCAGGTATTTAGGCAATAGACAGTACTCAGCACTTTTCCTTGAAAAGAATGCTGCTGTACCCTTAAAATACTAAAAATGTGGGCTTTGCAGGCAATTGGTGGTCTTGAATTTGAAACTACTCCAGACACTATCAAGCAGAATATTAAAGAAGCAAAGTATACATTAAAATCAGGGCTTGGAATCTAAACAATTTTGTGCAGCTTTCCCAACCTTGCTGAAGAACCTGAAGTCTTCAAAAACAATGAAACCTTCCATACATTCAGCATTTTGAATACTGATGGCAATGGTGACAGCTAACACCATTAGAACCTTTTAAGGAAAACTTGTTAATATTTATTGATCATTACAGAATGTTTTTTTTATAACTGTTGCTAGTTTCTTAAATGAAAATAGCTTGAGTGTTACATTACAGCAGGTTCAGGCTCATGTTGTAGAAGCTTCATCTTTTCCCAAGGGCACTTGCATTCCGGAAGTCCTAAAATGCAGGTAGGAAGGCAGCTTGTTGATTTCTAGGATCAATTCCTCATATATTGAACAACTGTCTTCCTCTTTTGGGAACCAAAATTCCAGAATTTGATGATTCCAGCACTTCACTAATCTACTGTTATAACCTTTTGTGGAAGTAATTACTTTCTGGGCTGTGTACAGTGAAATATGCCTTGATTTCAGCCTGGACCATCACCAAAATCACTCATTGCTGCATGTACCTTTCCTACCAAAATGATAAGAAATTCCAAGAGAAGACTATCAGAGCTACTCCAGAGTTGAAGCAACAACCAATTCTTCTGATATACATCAGAAGCTGAATGTTTTTGTTTCTAGCCTTCATCTTATGCTCATCTGGGACAAGCTCAAAACTAAAAAGGCATGAAAGAGCTCTGGCAGCAAAGAGATTGCCTATCCCTGGTGCCTTCTGCCTTTCAAACCCTATTTCTGAGATACCAGAGACCTGTGGTACCACTTTCTGTCCAATGTCCTGTTGATTTTCCTTGCTTCCTCTCCAAAGAAGCCACTACACCAAAGAAGCCACTATACCTCCATGGGTGTCTGACTAGAGGGGAAAACAGGGCACTGATATGAGAACTCTGGATGGAAGATAAGGATTTCAACACCTAAAGCATTAAAAACATTCCTGCATTCCTGCTCTCTTTGTAAAGCAGGGCTTGGTATATTATTAAAAGCAGTCCTAAAGATATGGATTGTTGAGAGATTATAGTAGTTTAGTTTCATAGGTAAGCTTTAAGTAAGAGTAAGTCAGAGTTATAATACTATGTGATTTAGTATGCTGTTCCCTTAGCTTTACTTGCTTAACGTAAGCAGCTGGATTTGCTGAAGCCTTAGGCTGCAAGCTGTGAACTTTCAATTTGCAGATATGCATTTGCCTGCTGTAGAGTTAATTTCTTTAGCAATTTTCCTAGAAGCCAGTACAGTGCTGAGTTTTGAATTTAGCATGAGAATAATGTTGATAGCACGCTGATGTTTTGGTTGTTGCTAAGCAGAGCTTACTCTGAATCAAGGACTTTTTAGTTTTCCGTGCTCAGCCAGTGAGGAGGTGCACAGGTACAAACCAGACGATAAGGAGGCTGCAGCCATCAGCAGAAGCTGCAACTCGACAAGAATAGTTAATGGCCTGTCCGCAGGGACACAGAAAGAATCCAATCTGGTGCCTGAAGACCCCAGACTAGAAATCACCACTGGACCAAGCAGCACATTCAAAGTGCATGAGGAGCATGTGACCAATGGGCACACAGGCTGTAAGGGTATAAAAGCCCAAGGACTTCTTTGTTCTGGGTCCCTCTCCAGAGGCGCCCAGCTCATGCTGACCTCCTGCTGTACCACTGTATTAAATTATTTTTATAAACTACAATGTTGCTTTCTCTTAGGCCTTGCCAGTTAAAAAAACCAAGACACACAGCCCCAGTGTGCAGTTTTTGCTCCAAATGAGTTTACTTCAGTTTTGGGATCTTTTATTCTTCAAAAAAACCCCTTGTTTTCCATTAGTTTTACAGAAGTAAAAGCTTTGGTACTCACCTGGCAGAAACCGGATCAACTGTTAAAACCCATCCTTCATATTCATGTTTCTCAATTGCAACAACTTTCACCAATTTGTTCACGTACGTTTCCCAGTCTAGAGGGCTCTTCTTCTGCCAGTCATTCATATTTCCTACATCCAGAACCTAGAAAACAGAGCAATTAGCAGACGCAGTGAATGCCTTTTGCTTTGCTTTTCACATCAGAACTGAGTTTCCCTCCAGGATAAAGATTCATCTTAAGTAAAATTTACCTTTTTTTAAAAGCAGATGTTCACACAAGTGTTTTGCATACAGCTGAAGTTCTGTAATTTCACACACAGTTCACCTGCTTTTAAAGGCACACCAGCGAAGCCTCACACGATGCTTTATTGCTCTTACCCTCTTACAAAACCTTTGGGATCGCCGTCCCTTGAAGGTAAAATTTTACCGCCTTTGCTTCGTGTACTGGGACAGCGCTTGTGTCCAAGCCCTTCTGCTACCTATGGATAAGCGTTATCCCCCCGGATCCCGGCTCTATCCTCATCCCTTATGGCAGAGCAGCAGCAAGTACGTTCCCCCCCCACCAGCTGCACTGCCCAGAGCAAAGCTACCCCTCGTCCAGCATTGTATTCCATGACAGCGTCCCCCCGCCAAAGGGGCCGGAGGGATATGTGGGCAGCGCAGTGCGGGGAGGACCAAGGGCTGGAAGGAGCTCTGTTCCCCGCAGGCTCCCTGGCGATGCCAAGGGGAGCGCTTGCAGCATTCCAGCTTCACGGGGGTATGAGGCAGGAGCGCTCTGAGCCTCCCGTCCTCCCAACCCGCTCACCAGCTCACCTGCCCCGTGTTCCCGTCCCACTCCCCGCCGAGGTCTCCGGGGAACTGCGCCCGGGCTGGACCCGCTTTCTGCCGCTGCCGAGCGCCTTTCCCCGCCACGCTCCGGGGGTTTGGGAGCACGAAATGGGCCGACACGGAGGGTTTTTAACTACGGGTGTACACGTAAATTGCATAAAGGTTCACATATACGAGGCCTGGTTGCAAAACGAGGAGGTGGAGCTGATAGTGCCGTGGGACTGCCAGCTTCAGCAAGAAAAAACCTCAAGCCTTTTCAAGCAATCCCTGGGCGTAAACAAGGATGGATGCAGGCTGTGTGCCTCTCCTACATAAAAATAGGAAATTTTTGCTCCCCAGTTTTGAGTTGCCTTTACAAACTTTTCTGTGCCGCTGTGAAGGTTAGAAGCTTGATTCCAATACCCACCCCCACCCACCGCGGCTCTATTACAACAGCACTAAGGAAAAGCTTCTACGGATGAACAAAACAAGCTGCCGATCATGTCAGTAATTTGTGAAAGCGAGCATGCAATGGTTTTGTGAGCATTACAGAAAAAATATCAATACTATGAAATGAGATATTTTGCAGACTTGAGGTAATTTCCTTTTTTTTTTTTTTCAGTCTCAATCCAACTTCTGCAGTACTACAGGGATTATTTATGAACGGCTTGTGTCACTGTATTCAGCTACTGCTTTCTTTCAGTTATAGTTCATTGAAAAGCAGGGATAGCAAATCTGTTTTCATTCTAAGACCAAGCAACACAATGGGAAAGCAGCTCCCCTTTAAAACAGAAACAGTGGGAAGAATAAACATAATTTGTTTTTATCTATATATATGCATTTTAGTTGTTTAACTCGTTCCCTTCTGGATCAGAGACTGGAGAGTGTTTTGTTCAAAATACCTTTTGAGCAAAATACTCCAAAAGTCTTCCAAAAATCCCTACCGATCATTTTTCTCCACTATTATCAGTGTAGTTACCAGAGCTCTCCCATCCGGAATTTGGCAGTTGCCAGAGGTGACAAGCACAGTCACAGAGACTGAGGCTGTCCCAACTCAAGTGACTCTGCCACTGGAAGCTCCTGGCTCGGACCGAGCCATAAACACTCGATTTGCGGGACAAAGCCCGCTTTGCCTGTGGGAACAGCTCTGCAGGGATTGCTGCGCTGCGCTCCCAAGCTACCCTGCCCGTTCGGAGAGGTCAGCAGCAGCTCGGACCGCTTCACCCGGCTCCGCGGCAGCCCGGAGAGGCCGTGGTTCCCGGGTGCCACTGGCTCATGATTTGGATACCGCCTCCAATACTCCAAGGACTACTCCCCCCCAAGAGATGCCAGGACCGAAAGGTCTGCTAGCCTTACTTCCCATGGGCAGATGATCCTGTGCAGCACCACCAGGAGGTTCCGTTACTTCCTTTCTCGAAGAAAGGTGCAATTCGCCTGCAGGGCTCCAATTCCCACTCAAGATCTTCGCCCCCAACGCCCCGCCCCTCGCGCATGCGCGTCGCCGCCGGGCGGGGGCGGGAGCGCTGGGCAGGGGGCAGGAGGCAGGCGCATGCGGTAGCGCGTGCGCGCGGGCGGCGGAGCCGTCGGGATGTCGCGTTACGGCCGCTATGGAGGCGGTGAGAGCGCCCGGGGCGCCGCGAGCGGCCGGGATATCCGCAGGGGGCAGGAAGAGGAGGGTCTGGGGAAGGGGCGATTACCGCGGGGAGCGGAGCGGCCGGTGGGCGCTGGCGGGGAAGGGAGGAAGGCGAGGCGGCCGCTGCTGCCGTTGTCGCCGCCGCCATTTTGCGTCAGCGGCCGTGGGGGGAGGGGGCGCGGCCGCGCGCGCCGCGCTCGCGGCGATGGCGGGAACGGATCGCGCGGACAAGATGGCGGCGGGGGGGCTGGGGCTGAGCCTGAGGCCGGTCCCGGCGCTGACATCGCTTCGCTCCCGCAGAGACCAAGGTGTACGTGGGCAACCTGGGCACGGGCGCGGGCAAAGGCGAGCTGGAGAGAGCCTTCAGCTACTACGGCCCGCTGAGAACCGTGTGGATCGCGAGGAACCCGCCAGGGTTCGCTTTTGTGGAGTTCGAGGACCCCCGGGACGCTGAAGATGCCGTACGTGGACTTGACGGGAAGTACGTGTGCATTTCGGACGCTTGCCGGTTTAAAGACCAGAGAGAGGTTCTCTGGTTTTTCTGCTTTTGTAGTCGTGTGGTAAACTATAGCGTTTAACTTAAAACCATCGCGGACTTTGTTGCAGAGTGATATGTGGCTCGAGGGTGAGAGTGGAAGTGTCCACGGGAATGCCGCGGCGCTCCCGTTACGACAGGCCCCCTGCCCGGCGCCCCTTTGACCCCAACGACAGATGCTACGAGTGTGGTGAGAAAGGCCACTATGCCTATGACTGTCACCGCTACAGCCGCCGCAGGAGGAGCAGGTACGTGCGGGGCCGGGGCGGCCGCGTTGCTTCGCCAGTTTCGCTTTTGTGTAGTTCTTGTTAGCAAAGAACAGAATGTTACACCAGTTTTCTTTAAACTTTAACGCTAGAATAAATGTATAGGTGTATATTACAATTTGTTGCTATTTCTATCAAATGTTAATATTTTAATAATCAACCTGGTCAAAACCTTTCAGGTTTCTTCGTTTGAGTCAGTCGCCTTGATTCAGAATGTCACGAGCCTTAAGATTTCATGCTGAGGCGCCTTGCAAATCCGACACTTAAGATCCTCCTAGACCTTGAGGTGATCAGCATAAGAGGCCAGATCCCCTCGAGCCATCTACACGTAGCTTCACCTTATTCTTTAAGGGCAGAAAATTTGAGACGGTGACCGCCGTAACAGTAAATTTGGCTTTCAATTGGGGCCCCCCTCCGGTTTAGAAAGAGGAACACCAGATTGACCACATTCCCACCTAGAAAAATCTTCTTGCGTCAATCAAGCCTCACCCTGGCTCATTGGGCTGTCAGTTTGATCGTCGTTAGATTGAAGAGAACACCTAGATGCAGCGATCGGCTATAGATACTTCTAGATCGTCTAGATCTGCTAGACCTTGGGCCAAAGAGGGTCGACCTGCAAACTTGCAAGGTTTATTTTAAATACGCATTACAGTGTTTTCTATTCTAATGTAATTCTGCAAATGTAATTCAGCTTTTAACATTTTTCTAGGTAGTAAAAATGCTCAAGACGAGTAGGCCCAGAGAGTTTTTCCAAATGACAGATGCTACTTCCTTAGTTGTCTGAAATGAGTTTTGACTTCAGCAGGGCCTCACATGCACAGGTTGCTGCAGCTGTTTGGTGATACCTGTTTTCTCTAACCTAAACCCAGGTCCCGGTCTAGATCACGCTCGAGGTCCCGAGGAAGGAGGTATTCTCGGTCACGCAGTCGGAGCCGTGGTAGGAGGTGTGCTTCAGTTTGTCTTTTATTCTTGTTTTCTTGTTCTGGTTAGAAAAAGCTGCACTTGTACAACTCTTTAATACATTTTTTTGGCAGGTCCAGGTCAGCTTCCTATCGTAGGTCCCGGTCCATTTCTCCTCGTAGGTCTAGGTCCGTGTCTCTCCGCCGGTCCCGATCAGGTTCTTTGAAGAGATCAAGGTAACTAGTAGAAATTTTTAAAATACTGTGTGCTTTACTTTTGTTGGAATTTTCTGAGTTAATTAGGTTTTGGATAGCAGACTTCAAAAGGTGTTGAGCTCTAGAGGTCAGCTTCTTAAAAAGTTTCTGATAATCCTAGCTAAATTCACTGGCGGGGTAATTCAGTGAGTTTTGGGACTTTACACAATAGCATCTCCCATAATGAATTTCTATGTGCAAAATGTCTAATGATCATGTAGCTTTTAAGTTCAAGATGTGACATTAATTTATGTAGTGCTGTAATTGTCGTCATTTCTGTTTGAGTTGACTAATTTTTCACTGATCCTAATTTTTTTATTTCAGGTCTAGATCAAGATCCAGGTCTAGGTCAAGATCTGTTACATGGCCCCGAAGCAGGTAAGATCTCTTCTGTGACTGCTGATACTTGGTAAGAGTTTCTTAAAAGTCTGTTTAGGCTCTCTAACAACTGTTAACTTTTTCAGAAAAAGTTGCATTTTCTCTGCACTAACTTAGATGTTTGTAGTTTTAAAAAGCAATGCAGAAGATTGTTCTTTCTCTTTATTGTTTTGCATGGCACTGACATTCAGGTCCCTGCAGTCATCACAAGTATTGGTTTGATCAGGTTGCATTGACAGCTAACAGAGCAAACATTTATCTTAAAAGTTTGGTTTTTTTGTGTAGCACACACAGGATTGTAGATTCTTCCTATTATTTTTGCAAGAAATCAGGATGCCGTTCTGGTAGTTTATTAATGCATTAACGTACGCAGCCAGGCAAGTCCTGAAGGGCTTAGTAGTGCGCTGAGTGCTGCAGATGTAATTCCAGCTCTGTTGAATAACAAAGTGTCTGTCTGCAGGAGCTGACTTTAATTTGAGATAAACACTAATCAGAATTACTCTGTACCAATAAATGTGTCATAAGAGTAATGATCGAATTTTAGAGGAACACAAGATGTCATCTGTTCTCTTAAATTCTAGTTCATAGTAAGTAAATGCAGCTGATGCTTCATGGAGCCCTGTCCAGGCAGTGTGGTTGACACGCTGGATGTGCTGGATAGACTGTCAGGAGAGCAAGAGTAAATGGAAGTTCTGCTCTGGAGATGGTGCTGCTTATGCCCCCCAGCCCATCCCTGTGCCTGCTGTCCTGGTTTGGTGGCTACTCTTTGAAACAAGTAACATAATGGTCAACCATGAAGAAACAGAGAAAAATAAAGGGAAGCTTTTAGCTCAAGGGAGAAGTGGAAAAGCCTAAAGCTGAAGGTGGCATTTTCTGAGAATGGAACAGCAAGCCCAGAAGATGGCTTAATTAAGAGCAGAAGCTCACACAGAATAATAAAGAGAGAAAAGCTCACACAGAAGCTAATAAAGAGAGAAGGATGTTCCTCAAGGCAGTAGATCAGGTACACTTTTCTACCTGTTGAATCTTAATTCCAGTTGTTTCAACATGACTTAATCATGGCTCATCAATGTTCCTTGTTGGTGATGAGCAGAAAACAGCTACAGTCAGCAGATTCTCAAAGAAAAAAACACCTTGATTTTACCACCATTGTTTTCTCTTTTTCATTACCAGAGTGGTTTTCTGCAGGGTAAAAGATACCTTTAGTGACATTTCTAGACTATTGTGTGACACTTTTCATTGTAAGTAGAAATTAGGTGACTGAGGCAGAGGAAGTTACAGATGTAAAAGTATAAAGAAGTGGCAAAATAATGGTGCTTAACTCCAGTGAAGTCACTGCTACACTTCATATGAGGCAATTGAAAGATGGTTTCTTTACAGAAGAGTCCAAGGAATGTGTCACACCCGGAGAAAGGCTCTGGATTCATGAGGACAGACTGAACAAGTACATAATGTTTGCTGGTTTGACAGCGTCACTACATAAATCTGGAAGTTGTTGTGGAAAGCCTTGGATGTGGAATATAGAACACTTCCTTTGGGGATCTAAAAATTTCAGTTACGCTTTCAGGCAGTATTAGTGTTTCTTATGGTGCAGCAGTCTTATCTCAAAGACTGACATTTAGGACAGTTTTTTTCACAAGGATTAAGTTCAGACATTTAAAAAATATTTGAAGCGAGTGCATGTATAAGTTGAACTTCACAGAGGAGAAAGATTCTTGAGGAATGTTCTATCAGCAGCCAGTTTAACTGTAGTGGTCAAGCCTAATAAAACTTGCAAGTTTAGAACATGGCTTTTTATTTATATATTGGTCAGGATTTGGGTTGTTCATGTATTCCTTCCACCTGCATCAGCAAACACTGGTCATTAGTCAGACACCAAAGTACAGAGCAACATGTGCAGCATCCATGTTTAAAGCTTTCTTCTGAAACTTAGCAGGCAAAGCCCTGGAAACTTGGAGGATTCTTTGTGTTTAGCATGATAGTTCTCATACACTGAGTATGACTCCTGGTATCTCAAACATGGGAACATGTGTGCTCTCAGCTTCCCTGCTGACTGTTTCTTCTTGTTGTAGGTCTAGGTCTCATGGCAGATCAAAGTCTGGCTCTCCGGCTAAGAGGTGAGCATGCACAGATAGAGCCTGCAGTAGTGTCTCAAATTCAGTGCTAGGTTTGCATGATTAACAGAGCCTGGTCCTTTAAAAAAAAAATCTCCCAATATGAGCCCCCAGCTAATCTGTTTGTGATATGACAGAGATTATAAAATTTCCTCTGTAACTCTGGGACAGCTTCACAGAGCTGTCCCTTTGTTTTCATTAACTCTTTGTAGTTTCCAGTATACTTCTAATTTTTGTGGGTTTGTGCTCAGTTTTTATATTTTTCTATCCATAAGTAAAAGGGCTTGAGCTTTGTAAATGCTGTTGATAAAACATCAGGAATCCCTGATGATGTTTCTCTACTCAAAGCCTCACAGTACAACCTACCCCTTGTTTTTCTGTTCTCTCTGCTGAAGACTGTTGCTTAAAATTATTCTCCATGGTAAATGAATAGAGAGTCCCTGTCAAAGTAAAAGTTGATTTGAAAACTTTGCCATTGGAAAGACCTTCTGACTAGATCCCATAATAATTCCATTGCTTTCCGATATGCACGCTTTTTTAAAATATAAAAGTTTTGAATATAAAAGTATTTGATCTTTAAGCTGCATTGCTGATATTCTTGTTTTGACAGTCGGTCAAAGTCCCGATCACCATCTCCAAAGAGAAGGTATGTTGATCTCCCTACTAATAACATAGAGCTGGCATTTTAGTATCTGCATTGATTTCTGCTGAGGAGTTTTAACTGCTGCTTGTTGGAAAATACTGGAAACGTATTTTCCTGAGATCTCTTTGACAGATGATGTTGTGGTTTTAGCCTTCTATATGGTAATATGTACACATGGTAGTAATTCCTCAGGGTACTGGTTATGTAGCAGTGTTACGTCCCATCTTTGTTTGCTCCCCTGTTCCTTTCAGTTCACTAACAGTGTGAATGAATAAAGACTGATAAGCTTAAAACACAGAATAAATGTGGAAATCAGCTTTCAGTCTCATTAAAAGCTACATGGAGGTTGGGGAAGGTGAAGTAACCCAGCAGAGCAGTCAGGAATGGAAGAGCAAGCCTGTGACTTTTATTGCTGATTATTTGTTCTATCCCAATAAGTCAGTAAATAGTTTTCTCCCTGTGTGTATGCATTATGTGTAGTGACAAAACCAGCAGCATTTTTTCCCTAATTTGAATTCTTTAATAGTTCATTTTTACAACTTCAGTGTCAAACAATCACAAGGGCATGCGTATGTGCTCACAAATGCTGAATGATCACAATAGTTTTTGTTTCAGAACAGTGACCTTTCTGAAGGTCACTATTAGTAATTAGATAGCCTTACAGTAATCACATTTAAATTGTATTATAAAAATAACAGGAAAGAAATGCAAAAATTTGAAAGAAAAAAAGTATTAAGTCTAAATCATCAACCTATTACTGTTGTCCATACTGATTGGTTATCTTATTAAAAAACAGTGCTGAAAGGGTGCCAGAGTCTAGGTGTCCTCCTGTTGCTTTTTCCTGTATTTGTGAATCCCAAAGGACTGCTGAAATGTTAATTGTGGATTCTTTTCCTTTCAGCCACTCGCCATCAGGAAGCCCGCAAAGAAGTGCAAGTCCTGAAAGAATGGATTAAAGTTATGAAGTTAATCTTTTAGGAAGAAAGTTATTTTGCTTACATTATTATAAGGGATTTTGTGGTGTCTTTGTAAATGTAAGAATGTAGATAGAAGAGTATATCAACTAAAATTTGGCATGATCTGGGTCTTCTGAGTTAGTCACACCAATAGACTAGCACAGGTCTCTTTTTATTGTATGAAATAACTTCCTGTGATATGAAAATGTGGGACTTTTTTATTGGCACATTGAAATAAAATGTGTATTTTTAACTAAAACCTCTCTGTAGTAACCCTGCTGCTTCTGTTAACATTTGGGTAATTTTAGCTGTGTGCCATGTAATGTGGATGAAAAATGTCTAAAATGGGAATGACAAACACTGGTCAGTGTCTTCTCAAGGCAGCCACTTTCACATCTACTGTTGAATGGTCTTCAGTGAAAGGATCGGTTCCTGCCTTCTTTGAAATGGAATTTAAAATCCATGTCTGTTTGCGCAGATGGATAAAAATTGGCATGTAACCTTTTCATTCCTTGATGATTATTTAGTGGGCATTCCTTTTTTTCCCTGATTTGCTCACTCTGCAAAGCTTATTCCCTGGTGTTTGGTGATACCAAATGCTTAAAAATTTAAGGATAAACTTGAAGCAGATAACATCTGCAGAAACCTCTAAAGGTAACAGAAATCATTAATAACTTATTAGTTATTTCTTAGGCTATTAATATAAAGAAAACTTCTTACAATATCTCAAGGCGGATTTTCCTTTTTTGATGGAAGACATAAGGTCTTCTGACCTACTTTCTGAAGGACCTTATGAAAATGTGTTTGAGAGGTGAAACAAAGCTGTTACCAGTCTTTCTGCAGCTCACTCGAACTCTTCTCCTTTAAGATTCTCACAACTGACCTCAGGAGTTCTAATCTGCTTCACAGAAACTGGTATGTTTTTAAAGCAGCCTCCATATCCTGGAGATGGTTTTGTTGAATTATGCTAATTTCTTACAGCAGATGTACAGCCTGCAGGACTAATTATTTGTGTATAGGTGTGTCAAACTGTCCTCATTCTGTATAAAAAATTGTATGATAAGGCACTGTTGACACAGATCACAGCAAAAGACTGGAAACAATGTTAGACTGTGAACAAACTGGTAGGCAGAGGGCAGAAAAGCAAACTCTTTTCTTGCTAGGATGGGATATCTAGCAGAAATAAAGGCCAGTTTCAGCAGTAAATAAGCACTGAAATGGAAAGCAAGGCCTGTTTGGGCTTCTAATGAAATCTGTTATGGCAGTTTGATTCCAATGTGTAAACCACAGCAGAGCAGCTCACATGGAAACAAAGTTACAAGATGGGTCACACCTTGGGTAACCCGAGGTTTTCAAGAACCAGGTTTACTGTTAACATGGAGCTTTTCCAGTGTGAGTCAACAGTCCAGATTCTGAGTGTACTGACCTGCTGCAGCATCATCTGGCCCTTGTGCCTGGTCCTCACTGCTATGGTGCTTCCTGTGCCTGGATCCTCCCTGCTGCCCACGATGGGCATTGGTGTTCCCTGTGCGGGGTGCGATGATCAGTGTTCCTGATCAGTGTTCTGGCAATACCCGTTAAATTCCGTTGTTGCTGCAGTGGTAGAGCAGGGGGTGGCAGCAATATTACCCTGCAGTGATTCAGTCCAAATGTTCAAAGCCTGTGGTACGTGTTTGGAATAATTACTGGTTGTGCATTGCCTGCCCGGTTTATGGTGTGCCTGGTCAGAGGCACACATATGCCACTACTCTGGAATTTGATCACCTTTTCTTTTCTGTACTCCTACGGCAAACCTACTCCACAATAAACCTGCAGACTGACATGACAGCTATGCTGGTACCTGTTTTTCAGTACCCAGAGACACCGTGGAAGACTGAGCTGAGGAGCCCAGGGTTTCTGTAGGGGGTTGGGGTTCCTCTAAACCTAGGTGTAGCAGCAAGAACGAGCAAGGAGGCAGGGCTGTGCTGGCAGGGACAGCCACTGCAAAGGACAGCAAGCACTTCAAGGTGCAGAGAGGGAGCAGTGACAAAGCTGACATCTGTGCTTCTGTGCAGCTGTGGTGTCCAAAATTGAGGGTGGCCGTGCTGCCTCCCTTAGCTCATCATCATCCTTGGAGGCTGTGCAGCTCCAGCTCTCACCTGAGTTTAGGAGGATTTCACCATAAAGTCCATACAGTGTGAGTAATTGGAAAAGATTCCCTGAGAGGTGTGTTGTGTGACGGCTACTGCTGTGACCCTGGGCCCTGCGCCTCTGGGCAAGTTGTGCACACCCCACACAGCCTGGGTCAGGTGCAAGGGGACATGTATCCAAGGTCTCTGGTGCGATGGGCAAACTCCACTCTCATAATGGGGTTCCCCTGGTTTGCAATTGGCATTCCCTGCTACTGGGCTTTGCTCTCCAAGTGGATGCCTGGCCCAAGAACTGTCTACCTGTTTCCTTGGGAAGAGGGCTGTCAGCTACGTAATATGATGGTACAGCCATCTCCTGGCTTATGCTAATTTTTTAGGAAACCTCAGAAACATGGAGGTTTTCATCAGACAGGCCCCTGTTGCAGGGGTTTTGAGATTACATATTTCATGTGGAAACACAACATTAAGATGATGGTTTTCCTCCTGCAGTTGTATATTCAGGACTAAATGGATGTGCCTGCTTCACTTCAGCAGCCAAGGCATCTTCCATACTATGCTCTTGTGCAGCTCTTGCTGGCTTTGAAATAGGAGTTGAACCAGAGGATCCAGGGCAGCCAGGTGGGATAATCCCAGCACACTGTCTTCCACAAAGCTATTCTGCATAAGCACTGGGCACTGTGTGAAGACAGCAGCAGCCAGCACAGCTCAGAGCACTTAGCTGGAAATAGCAGATGTAATGAACAACCACAACTGCATCAGCCTTTCCACATGCTCTGCATGAATATCACAGAATATACCTGCTGTAGTTGGAGCTGCGACGTGCCATATCCCTAAACAAGGTGTTTTCAGTGCATTTTTTACTGCAAAACAAAACCTAGTGCCCAGGGTGATGCTAGACAGAGTGTGAGAGCTTTGCACAGAACAGACAGAAGCAGAGGTGGTGACAGGAGTCAAAGCCAGCAGAAACCACGGGTGAAAACCACAAGAGGAAATAAAATGCTCCCAAGTGGGATCATCATCCAGGGTAGTTGGAGAGCTCTGTTTGGCACCTGGCAGGGTTTCTGGCTAAGCTGCTGGAGGCGCTTACCCCCCTCACTGGTAGGAGTCAGCAGTCCTCCTCAAGCAGTGTTGAACACGAGCCAAGTGGTGGAGTTGTATTCCTCACCTGGATGGAGCAGAACATTGGGGAAGTGGGGCTGGGGAGAGACAGCAGCACATCAGTGACTGAATGAATTCCGTGGAACCACAAAGGGTTATAAAAGCATGGCTGCATCCCTTTGGCCTTCCCAAGGCATCATCCTACAGCTCCCCCCAGCCATTTCCAGCAGCAGTGTGTTACCCCCCGTTACTTGCCATCTGGCTGAGTGGACGAGTCCTCCCACTGGTTGAATTCAGGCCATAAGGAGTAATTCAGATTTATGAGGACGTGGCAAGGCCCCAGTAGGGTCTTCTGCTCTAGACTCCATGCTTTGGGAAGCTGGGCTGCACAGGGCTAGTCTCTGCTGCACTGACTGATCCCTCTCTAAGGCCACAGTATGCTGTGACCTGTGCCTGCTTCTGTTCTGGTGTCTACAAAGCCTCTCCAAGACTCTGTTTATATATTTAATGCCCCAGAGACATGGAGAGTGGTGAGGGTATGGTCCCCTGCCACAGGACCCAAGCAGCCCCTGTGGAGGGAACAGACAGTTCACCTTGTTGATGGCGTCGGGCCAGTTCTGGGTTTCCAGGCAGAAAGCCGAGTGCTTGGGGTATGTGATGCCACCTTTGCCCTTCAGGGAGCCATCAAGGTTGTTCCCGGTGTAAAACTGGATGCCAGGCTGGGTAGTGTGAACCTCCATGGTCCTACCGGTGGGTGGGTGGCGAACCCTAGGGAAATGCCAGTGGAAGATGCCAAAGGACTGGCTGAACAGGCACCCCACAGCTCTAGGGGTTGAGGACCCCTTGGCAAGGTCCCAGCCTACCTGGCTACAAGGTGTGGAGACTGCACCTCCTGCAGGCAAAAGTTGTGGTCAAAGCCATCCAGGTGAAACTTCTGCAAGTGCTTTCCCAGCTCCACAGGCTGCCGGAGATCAAATCCAGTGCCCTGCACGGTGGCCACCTCCCCTAAGCAAGGAGAACAACAGCGTCAGCCACTCCTCCACACAGCAGCAAACCCCTGTGGGGCTGGTTCCTGGGCAGGATTGAGACCCGTTGGTTTGATTAGCCGAGGGGTTTTAGCCATTTGTGATCCTTGTCTCGGTGCAGTGTCCTGCTTCAAGCAAGCTCCCCTTGTGGCCACTGTGACTTGGGCTGGGATATCACTTACCTTGTCCCCCAGCACAGCTGGCAGCCCCTGGGGTGCTGCTGTTCTTAGAAGGGATAAAGCACAGATAAGGAGCAAGAAAACACAAGGGAGGTTTGTATTTGTAACTGTACAAGCTAATATAAACCCTAAACTTCTTGTATATTAATGGTTTTGTATGCATAATATTTACCTACAGACACTATCTATCTCTGTATAAAGAAATTATTCCTTCCAGATCTCTGAATAAACATCTCTGAGGTGGCCATGAAGGTGGTCCACCTATGGGATGATGAGTATGGGACCAGTGGGACTGGTCCCCTTCTGCTTCAGGGCATTGTTTCAGGAAAATGGTTAAAGACCATAAACCTAGCATTTTCTCTTGTCTTTTTTAAGGCCTGCTGTGGGAATTAAGTCCTGTGAAGCAAGAACAGCCCTAAGACATACTAAACACAGTGCAAAACACAGTCACACCAACCCAAAGGCAATGGGTTTGGCATAGGAAAGGGGAAGACAAAAGGAAGGGATGTTTTCCTAAAGTCACATTTTTTTCTACGCCTTTCTAAAGAGAGAGGTTTCCAAAAGTCAGTAGGCAGGTGCCAGCATTGGGGATGGTGGTGTGGGGACATCCCAGCCCTGTTGCAGGCCCCATGAGCTGTGCTCTGCTCAATGCAGCCACGCATCCAGCTTGGCTGTGGCTCTGCACCAAGTGTACCCTGAAAACCTTGGGAAGCATCAGTCTGCACTTGACAGCAGCACATTTCTGTGGCTCCTGATCCTGTCTAAAAGGAACACAGTTACTCAATTCAGCCATGAGGTGGAAAAACACCTTGGGAAAAATTAAACCATTCTGATTCAGTTACATAAAATACAGCAGCCATTGCATGCCAGGGCTCTGTCTTTAACACTTGCATAAACCTTGTCTTCACCCCAGGACTAAGACTACACATAAAGAGGGAACTGCAAAAAGCAGGGGTAGCAAGCTGGCTACAACTATGATGTGAAACATCTCTATGGTGAAAGAAGCAGGAAGAAACAGGGCAGTGGTTTTGGTATGGCCTTAAGCTTTTCCCCTGCGTGTGTACAGGCATGACATGCGAAGCTGAGCAAAAGCCACATGAACCAGGGAATCCACTCCTCCAGGTGTCCTAGGTAGCTTGTCTTCTGTATGGACCCATGTTTCAGTCTCACATCACACATGCCTCTGGCCCCATTTCCTGCTCCTCCTGGCTGCATCCCCGAGGCAGACCTGGCCTCCAGGTCTGGGGCTGGTGATGTAATCAGGACCTGGCTCTGCCCACTCTGCTCAGGAGCAGTGGGACTGCGCCCATGGATGAGGGCCCCTGGGATCCCCTTGGTGCTGGTGTGTCCCCCTTGCTGGGCAGTGCTGCTCCCAACGCCAAAATACTCCTCTGACAAGCCACTCTTCCCATGTGCCACACGGGCCGCACCACCCACCGGTAGGGATCTTGGTGTCATCCACAGGCAGGTAGGAATCTGCTTCAATGGAGATCTCGTGGTCGTAGACATCCAGGGAGCCCTGCAGGAGGATGGGAAATGCTGGGATTCCTGCTGCAGCCCTTCCACTGCTCAAGCAACCCTAAGCTCACATGGGAACTTAGTATCCACAGTGGTGCTACAGCTGATCTGGTAGTGCCTATGGGACCTCCTGGCCATCATCCTACCCTGGGCACAGGACAAAGGTACTGGCACAGGCTAAAACCTTCAGGGGCCCTAAGAACTGTAAATCCCACAGGGCTTGTACCTCACCAAGCAGCACCACACAGAAGACTGACTATCCAGCAAAGGGGGAAGGAAGCAAGCAGGGGGGAATGAAACCCATCCTCTTGGCTCATCTCCTGCACTGCAGCAGGGGTGAGCTCCTCCTCCTCTTCCACAGCCTTGAGAATGCTGGCAGGGAACCTGCTGGGCTGGAAGGGAAGCAGGATCAAAGCTGAGCCTTCAGGTCACTATCTAATCTGAGGAGCAATTTCATGCCTAAAGGTCTCCTGTTCCTCTGGAACACGCCTGAGCCGCACACTGGAGGTGTTGGTATTACTGTACCTCTGGCAGTACAAGCAGAGGGTACAATAACAACTGCACAGCCATTATCAGCAGCAGCCTGAGCAGAGCTCCTGCACAGAGGAGCTGGCTTGTCTCTCACTAACACTTTTAAGTGTCTTTGTCTCACATCCAAGCGTGACTGCATTATACTGTCCTATTACTCTGCCCAGCAACATTTTATTTCTCATATCCTATTCCTCCTCAGTTATAAACAGGGTGAGACTAAAACACTGCTGAAGTTAACTGCCTGTTTGGTTGACAGGACCCAGAACAGGGTGTGAGAGCCCTCTGCACAAGGCTACTGCAACCTTGCTACTCTGCAACTTGGCTATCTCACATCCCCTTTTCATGATGTTTCTCCTCCCCATTTTGACATGGGTATTTCAGTGCTGGCACTAGAGGCTCCAAACTCAATTGCACCACCCTGTAGTGGACTGATTACAAGATGGAGTCTGATTACAAGATGGAGTCTGCTTCGCCATTGTGTCGAGCACGGAGGCACGGAGTTAAAATGCCTCGATGCCACAGCCAGGCTGCTGCAGGAGCTAATCTACTTGCAAAAGCTTCAGGAGGCACCTAGCAAGCCAGCGGAGGCAGCCAGATGAGCAAAAAAGATAAAAAGTTGTTACAATCAAAAAACGCGGGAAGGACTCGCTCTCCCAAATACGGTAGGCCAGGCAGATCTTGCTTGAGAGTGGTGAACCAGCCACTGGGCACTCTGGGCCCATCTTGGTAGCAGGTGACCTTCCCTCGGATACTGGTGAAGTGGCCAATGGGCATACCAGGGCTACCATGGCGAGGGTATTTAAGGCCGTGCCTGGAGACTGCTGGGGGGGCTGCTGCCACTCTGTTACCCTGATGGTTCCTCAGAGGATACAAGGTGACCAGGGAAGAAACCCAGCAGAGATCTACTAGCTTGCAAGCCAGAACTTCCGTGGTGGTGGTAACTCCTGTCCTATGCTTTTAACAGCTACCCTTAGCTTTTCCTACTTTTTTATCTTCCTTCTTTCTCTCTGCTCTCTTGTGTTACAAAATAAAGTTGAATTATTGTTTTGAGATCCATCATCTGGCCTCATTTGTGCCTTAATCTTACTTATGAGAATGTTTTAGAACCTGGCTCCCCTCTGCATCTAAGTGGATTGGAAGCACACACCCATGCAAGGGTTCAGCACGTTATCTCAGAAGTGCCAACAGAATACAGCTAAGAAATGTCAGCCCAGCACTAGGGCACAGCAGGGTACCTCTTCTGTAATCTTCCAAAGGGACCAGAAGAGACTGAAGCTCCCCAGCTACACACAAAAGGAGAGCTAATATTCAAGAACCACTGAGACAACATGTCCTCATCTGAGGTCTGTGTAATTCTGTCCTGTCCCTGCATGTAGCCCACAATGCATAGAGGCAACTCTCACTGCTGTGTCCCCAAACACATGCTGTGTCCCCAGACCAGCATGTTGGTCCCAGTGATCCCCTGGGAAGCTCACGGATCGTCCCATGGGTTCCCAGGCTTTCTTCCCTTGCACGGTGTCTCTCTACAGAGTTCATCTCCCCACGTTTACCTGCCCTGCGAGGTTGAAGTACGTGTGGTTTGTCAGGCTGATGGGTGTTGTCTTGCTGGTCTGGGCTCGATAGTTGATGGCCAGCTGCCTGCCACTAAGGGTATAGGTCACCCAGACTTTCAGGTCTCCAGGATACCCTTCCTCGTGGTCGGGGCTGAGCCGGAAGAAGCGGACGCCATCCGGGAGTACCTGGGGGCTCCAGAGAACCTGCAAAGAGCATGATATTGGTGGGACAGTGATGGGAAACATGGTATCCTTCTCTCCTGCCACAGCCTGGGCTAAACCCGGGCACAGAAGGCACTCAAGGGATGCTGCACTGAAACAAAGGCTTTTTCATTCACCTTTCCTGCCCTTACTCCTAGAAGGGGAAAAAGGGAAAAAAAAAAAAAAAAGGCAAATCAATCTTTTTCTCCCTATGAAGGACTTTTTTTTCTCGTTGAAAAAAAAAAAGAAAAAAAAGGAAGAAAACACAAGCACCAGCCTGCTCTTGGTCAGCCAGGACCAGCAGCAGGGAACAAGTTTTCCAGTGAGCAGCCAAATAAACAAGGCAGTTTGGCAGTCTCATGGCAGTCTGTTCCAGCCTGCATTACTCCATGTATAAGACAGTCCACACATTTGATTTTTGCCCTGCAGCTGGACTTATTCCCCTTTCCATGGATCTGCTGATGTACAACACTTCAACCAGCTGCCACCCTTCCCTCTGCTCACTAGGCTCTGGCTTCTAGGATAATGTAAGTACACACTGGGAGCTCCTGCTCAGGGGCTGGGGTTGAGTTAAATAGTACCAGATGTATTGCCAGACACATCCACAGGTCTTTCTCCAGAGAGCTGGCACCTCTCCCATTCTTGCCCCTGCCACAGACCAGGGCTCTGCTTGAAGCCAAACATGCCAGCAAGTGAACCAAGGCAGCTCACCATACAGAGATGCCCAGACAGGCTGTTTGACCCCAGCCTCATGCTAAGCACGGATGTGAGATAAGAGGTGAGGTGTCTGGGCTCTGAAGTTTTGCATCTACCTAAGGAATAGTTACTGTCTAATCAAAGAGGACAGATTTAGGAATGGGGGCCAGATAACGCTTTTGAGATTATCTTTCTCATGTCCTGTCCAGAAATCACAAACATGGGGCACTGTCAAAAGCCAGCATTTTCACCAAACATAGGAACTGAGGATGTCAAATATACTAGGCTGCACAGCAGGTCCTCCTGCACAGAGTGCAGGTCAGCTGCAGCTCCCACTGCTCTACAGATGCTATGATTTCAAATATGAGTTTCTATTCAAGTTCTTCGAAGAAAAAGCTACTAAAGTTCAGGAAGCATACAGGTATCATTATTTTTTTTAAGCTAAGAGGGTTATTTTCTAAAGTCCCCCAGCAGTGTGGCCACGTACTGCTGCCATCCAAGCACAGATGCAAGACACTCATCAGACCACGTGCTGACTGCAGCACTCAGATCAGCAAGATCAGGAAACACTGACAAGATGATTAAGACAGTCACAGTCAAATGCCGGTGTGTCTTGTTTGTGTAAGGATTATCTCTGAACAGTGATCACTTCCTAGCTGGAGGAGGTCTTGAGCAGGTGCCCATGTGTGCCCTGTGGGCCAGAGAACACACAGCTCTGGCTGGGAGATGTCACTGCCTTGTCCCCAACAAGCTGGTGTGCCTTCAGCAACCAAGGGGAAGACACCACATGCCCCACCTGCAGAAGACAGCTCGGAAGCCTCAGGTGCAAAGGAGTGCACATTTTCAGCTTCAGATCACAGGAGTCAGGGTGTATAAAGAAACCTTAAACCAAATTGTCCTCTTTGGGGTACAACAGCCAAGGCACCCCGGTACTCCCTTTTTTCTGAGGTTGCTGAGGAGCATTTCATCCCAAGCTGATGCCAGCTCACACTGTACTGCCTAGAAGTGATTTTTTTTATAGGCACTCTGACTTTTGTCCCATCAGCCTGGATGTCCTTTCATGAAATAAAACATTAACCCAGGAAAGCAGCTGCACCAGCACATTCACATGTGTTCCTCTGGGGAAATGGTGGATCAGCTACCTGCTCGTCACAAATACATTTGATCTGACAAAGCCCAGGAAAGCAGAGACTTCTGAACCTGCTCTGCAGTGAAGCTGGGTTTTCAGCAAGGCTTTCAAGAGAGGAAATGCTCTGTTGCTCTTACCATCCGTAGTGCAGGGACAGTATCTGACTTCAGCAACAGCTCTTGGGAGAAGATGAAAAAGGCTGAGTGCCCTGGGGCCAGGGAAAGGTTATTTTAACTCACGAATTCACAGGGGAGGGCTGGGAAGGAGATACAGTGGTCCTGGATCCTGGGATTTCAGGCCTGATCTAGTTCCCCACTGCTGAGTCAGAGTGAGAGCTGGGGGGGCATAGAAGGGTGCATGCAATGACTGCACTGAACCTGCAGCACCATCCCGCTCTCCCCTTACTTGGAAGTGCTGTTACAAACAAGCAGCAATGACAGTTTCTGCAAACTCAGGTCCTTCTGACTCTGGGAGGAGCTATGGGCAGGTACCAGTCTCTAAACTGCAAGTGGAAATCAGCCTGTGTGGACCCCTGTTCCCCAGGACACTTTCTTTGGGCACTGGCACAACTACAGTACACACTCCAGGGTGGTACAGCTGGCACCTGGGGAGCCTCCATTGCACTTGAGGTTGGTCCTCACCTTTGTGTCCCAAGCCAGGCTCCACAGGAACAGCACCTTGCCCAGGACAACTCTGTCAGAACTGGGCTCATGAGGCCTCAGGCTGCAGTCACACAGAGGAAGCACAGCACTCCTCAGCACAGCATCAAGGAAGATACAAAGAAGCCCTGCAAACTCAGGCAAAGACAAGCCAACCCAGCAGCTCACAAGATCTGTCTCACTTCCCTCCATTCCTGCACTCACAGCACTTTCTGAGCTGATTCAACTCAATAACCACTAGAAAATACTACAGGGTTGGAAGGGAAGACATCATACCCTCTTGCCACAACCCCACAGGCTGTGTGCTGGGAGGACACTAGGACTGCCAGCCTGATTTTCACCTTGTCAAATCCCTTAGCTCCTCCGTGCAGGCTGTTGGGCCCATTGTTGAGGAACAGCTGATACTCCTTCCCGTCCAAGGTGAACCTCCCCTTTGCAATTCTGTTGGCAACTCGCCCAATGACAGCACCAAAGAAGGGGTGCTTCTTTGTGTAACCTGTCGAGAAAAACAGCACATGGTTAAACAGAAGGACTGGGACAAGATGGGTGGTCTCCAGGTGTGCTTATGGACTCAGAGGTCTCTCTCTCTGTTTCCCTCCAGGACTAAATACAGGACTGCAGTTCCAGTGTTTCACAGGATACACAGCTCACCACTGATTAAAATAGCTTGATGGGATCTTGTATTCTTTGCAGATTTGCAGAAAAGGGCTCTTGCAGTTAAGGTGTGACTCAGAGCTGCCCCAACAGAAGGGCACACTGCAAGATAGAGCCACCAGTGTCGCAGTTCCACATCCACCACATCCCGCCAGGAAAGGCAGCAGGAAGTGTATCTGTTCAGCCCGTGATTTGGAGGGGACCCTTAGAAGAAGATCATGCTCTAAACGCTGGTTAAATTGTTAAATTGCCTGATTGTGGGGAGTTCTTTCTTTAAGAAACGTATTTAGACTCACCTTCCAAAGTGTCAAATCCTAGGACAACATCTGAAAACTTCCCATCCCTGTCTTTAGTCTCCAGAGCTGTGATGATGCACCCTAAGGACAGGATCTCCACTTTCACGCTGTCCGACTCTAAGACGAACTTCTCTACCTCTCCGCCTCCCTGCTCCGCGGGCATCCGCCCGAACGCCTCTCTCCGCACCGTAGTCATCGCTCCCCAAGCGCCGGCACTGACCCTTCCGGGGAGCCGCAGCGCTGTCCGGGAAGGACGCCCGTGAGGAGGAAGAAACAATGGCGGCCGGGATGGACGCACACAAGGCTCCAAAGGGCGGCCTGAACACCGGCCCGGCCGCCTGCCGGTGCGGGGAGGAGCCGCGCCGCGCCCGGTGGAGGGAGTGCCGGGCACCCTGGGCTGGCTCCGAGGGGCAGCCGGCGCCGGGTCCGGGCGGCGGGAGGTGGCCGAGGGGAGCAGGAAGGATGCGGAAAGCAGGGAGCGAGGCTGCGGCGCTCAGGGTGGCGCTGCTAAGCCGGGCACTGCAACCGCCAGCTCGCAAGTCCGGGGGACAGAGCATCGCCGCTACCCTCCCCGACACGGCTTTCATGGCCCTTGCAAAGCGTGACTACACAAAATGCTGTTTTTTCCCTTTGTCCTCCCCCCCACATAGCCTCTCCACAAGAGGCACAAGGCAGTTCCTGCTGAGGGAGCTGTAAATCAGGCTCGCTGGCCAGGGTGTTGTTATTCTCCAAGTTGTGGCTCTGACACAGACTCCATTAAAAATCATCATCTTTTGAAATACTGACCTCCAGCCTTCGCAGGCAATTTCAGTCTGCAGGGAAAACCCGGGCAACATGTAATTAATGCATGTGCCTATTTTTGAACTCTCTTGGCAAGGCTCAACTGCAACCTCACTACAATTTGATATGGTTGTATTTCTATGAGGGCCCATTTTCAGAACTTGTTGAAAGAACCAATAGTTCCTAGAACTGCCACCAAAAAGCCTCAGTCAATTAACCAGTGGTTGCTAAATATTAATTTCCAACACAGCCATCATCTTTTGACAAGACAAACTACAAATTCCGAGCCAACACAGAAACAAAACCTCCCACCCGAGACTGAGCAGAGATGGTTTGAAAACCTGCACTTCTTTGTTAGTGATGGCCTCATAGTTGCTGTGTAACACAAATGCCTGTTCCTGTGTTTCCTTCTGCACCTTCACAACCCATGCTCTCTACTCAAAAACAACACTGCAAGTAAACATGCTTTTTACTGCTCACCTAAACCACCTCCCATTTGAGACACGACAGGGAGCAGCACAAACCTTGGAGTAAGGAAGGCTCCTGATGGATAGAAGAGAGGACAACCTCATTTATAACTAATTCATGTGTTTTCATATATGTTTTCACATGCAGAGTTCCCAGAAGCTCACTCCTTAGCACCTTGACTCCCTCAACACCTCTCTCTTAACGTGCTTCTCCAGCCATAGGAAGCCTTTCTGCTTTGCAAAGACCGGATTTCATTAACCTGTGGTTTTTTTTAACATGACAGGAGTTACCATTTTGATTTACTTCTCTGATTTGCAGCAGAGAAGGTCTAGATCAAACTCTTTGTCTGATGTAATAGTCATGAACATGCTGATTTTCTCACCTACCTTCACAGACGCAAGACCACTCAAGCCCCAGTGACATCTAAGGCTGTTCAAGAGCAAAAGCAATACCGCAGACAAATCTATTCACGAACTAGCCACTCAATTTTCAAGCTAGCAGATAAACTAGAAAAGAAACCACCTTGCACAAGCTTGAATCTTGCACAAAACAGTAAAAAGCAATGTCAGCTTCAGAATCTGAGCAAGGTATTCCAAGAGGATGATCTTGAGGATTTCTATTTCTATTTTTAAGGAAGAGTTTGTTTTGGGCCTTATTCACTGTGGCACTGAGATTTGCTTACAGTGATGCTCAAATGCACGTTCCTTGCATTTTTCCCTTCTTTCTTCGCAGAAGAAAACTGTAGTATTGGGCCTGGACGCACCTGGCAGTGGCAGCAGGGCACTTCCACAGCTGGTGAGTGTTCAGAAGAGCTTGCTGTTCATCTCTGAGACTCTGGTTTCACTTCTCTGCCATGCAGCTCGGCATGAGCAGCTGGGCAGTGCAGTAGCTCTCTACTCTGTATCTTCCCTTGCTCTCACTAAAAAGGCACTGCAGCAGCCTTTTCTGACCCAAACCACAAAATGTTTGTGAGGAACAAGGATTTATCTGCTCTATTGCAGCCAGTGACTCTGCAGGAATAGCAGAGCTGTGGCATGAAGGCAGGTTACATGCTACCCAGAAGCCTGGTACCACTGGTCCCAGCTCCTCTAAACCAGGCAAGGTATTCCTGTTTAGTAGCAAAGGCAAACTGGGGAGTCACCCTGTGAGTGAGTGGTCCTGTCTTTCCCCAACCAAAGAGCTTGTAAAAAGGCACACTGTGATAAAGAACTGTTTTGTTGTGTTTTGGGTTTTTTTTTATGAGAGGGAGCTATTTAATGCACCATCAACTACTATGAGAAAATAAACTTATGAGAAAAATTACAGCAGAGAATTTACTTCCCTGCGATCTGCAGTTTGGAAATTCCTGGTGCTTACAGGGTAGCTACCATTTTGCAAGACAGAAACAAGTCCTTGGATTTTATATATATTTGTGCTATTTTTGTAGGAATACTTTATTTCTGTGCTTTTTTCAGATGTTTTTCTTTAATCCAAAATAAAGTGACTTTGTTTAAAAGGCTACAGTCAACCAAAACTTGGTTGTGCACAACCTGCTATGCCAAGATCCTTTTTCTGTTTGGTTGTAAGGCACTTCTGTAATAAATTACATCACTATATTTCCTTCCTTAATTTTGTATTTATGTTAATCCAGCTGTAATTTTCAGTTTATTCTGGGCCCAGAGCAAGACTTTAGGACTCAACTGATTAAATGATAATTTTAAAAGGCAGTTCAAATTTGGGAAGGGACATGTTGTGCTCCCTTATAGTATCTAACTCCATTCTGAGTTACCCAGATCCATAACCTCCATTTTCATCAGAGCTGCCCTGTGCAATGGAGCAGGAATGTGGTGTTAATGCTACTCACCATCCTTGAGACAAGTGACATGTGTGTACGTGTCCTGTGGGGAAACTTCGGACAATACTCCTGGGCCAGGTTGCTTGGACCAGATGTCTTGTTTAGGTGATCTAAGCTGTTTATCTCAGCACCATGAAGTGCTTTGCAGGCAGGTACCAGAAACTATCAAGTTGTTATTACACCAGTGGAATTTTGATGTGAAGGTGACAGAGACACTCCAAACGCTGTAATACTTAGGCAATGGCTAATGATTACAATTTGCTGTTGCTCAAGAAGCTTCCTTATTCAGTAATAGCAACAGTGATGTACCCAGCACTGCAGCTGGAGATGGGGTCTGTGGGGGTTAATTGCTGCACAGACACAGAAAAGAACGCAGACATCACTTCTTACACCCTCCAGCATTACAAGGCTGTAATTAAATCCCTTTTTTCTGACAAAGTCTATATAAGCCCAAGGGATGAGCTGGCACTTGAAGCCTGCTGGGAGTTTGCATCAGTACACAGAACAAAAGGGGAGATGTTTCCCCACCATTTTATTGTCTGCTTATTGAATGTTTCTTTAGCTCAGCTGGGTACTTCCCGGCACACAGGCTTAAAATGGAGCCTGCACTTTTTTTTGCTTCATCTTTTCAGGGGCAAATATACTGAGCCATTGATTAGGTTATTTTGGGATCATGGCATGATACAATTGCTTGCTGTTATCCTAGCAGTCATTTCTCATGAGCCTGTTATGCACGTTTTATAAGGCTCTACAAAAAGCAGAGCTCCCCGAGAACGTTTTACATAGCACGTTTCTTACGTGCCTTTGAATGCAAGTTGTTTGTATCTCAGTAGCAGCCAAAGAGCCATTCAGATGTGTTGGTTGCTATAGTAATTACTTTCCTTGGGAACTAAAATAATAGCTTACAGCTCCTGCAGCTCGCTGTTATGTAGGCTGCCTTGAACCAGAGACAGTTCCACTTTGTTTTGGAGGGGGCTGGGGACTATAATGTATGCCAAGAGACAGACTTTCCTCTTTCCCTTCTATGCTTGTGCAGCTAATTTTGAATTTAACCTTTGTAGAGGATGTGCTACAGGTCTAAAGGTTCAAAAATAAAAGCAGTTTATGAAACAGTAGGACAGCTTTGCAGCTGCGGTTTCTGATGGGGCGAAGACACAGATTTGCTTTCCATTTCTGTTACTGAAAGCTGGTAGGAGAGGGACTGAGGCTCTTGCTGAGACTGATCTGCAGTGCTGAGGACCCTACAGAACAGTGGGTGCAGGGCTCAGAGGAGTTTCAAAAATGCCTAAGCAAGTTGAGCAGGAACATGACAAGTAGGACAGCTCTGCTTCAATCAATATTTTTTTCACTGGTGAAGCAGCTACTGTAAGGACCTACATCTCTGGAGAGGGCTCTGCATTGTCGTGGAGGAGGCACCAAACAGGAAGGCCTGTCAGTTGTTTTGGGCTACTGGACTGACAAAACTGCAGCTCACAGCCAGACGGGCTGGCATAGCATGGCATTTCTGGATCTGCCAAGGAAGTAGAAGAAGAAAGGCAAGGGCAAGTGGCACAAGAACTTATAAGCCCGATTATCCTTCTGCATCATGAAGCAGCTGTAGGTCGACTGCAGACCACACTCATGACTCACAGGGGTTGACCTACATAAGGGTCCCAGCACCAGGAACAAGTATCAGTTTGGTTTTGCACTCAGAGGACACCAAAAGGGGAGGAGGATATTAAAAAAGGGTTTGGGGCGGGGGAGGAGATAGGATGAAAGGACAGAGAAAACAAAAAGGGAAAGCATTTTGCCTCATGGTGCTGTCCCAGAAAATTTGCTCTCAGATTTATACATGGCTGCACTGGCAGCTGGCAGGGAGATGCCAAAGGGAGATTAGAGCATCACCTTCTAAAGGCTGTGAATGCACAGCAGTTCCTGTTTGAGCAACAGCAACAGAGTTGAAGAGAAGGAGGGTGTTTGTGGAAACCACAGGGCAAAACTGGGCCCTCGTGTGTGATGGGGATGTGCTTGGCTTGCAGGCAGCTGGTGATAAGAACTTACTTCACACATGTAGATGTGCAGATCCATTCCCCCACTCCTCAATTTACATAGTAGCATACACACAGGTTTTGTGTCTACACAGCTTTGCTGCTGAAGTACAGTGCTTTACCAACAGAGCTAAAGCAGTAGGGAGTTGTATGAGTATCCACATTCTCCCCAGGCAGTGCTGGATAAAGCACCCTTTGGCTTGCCCACGTTTCTATAGGAGGCAGCAACAACAACACTGGTACAACTATAGCTAGGTGACTTTTTTCATGGAGAGATAGCCCTGGAAAGCCAAAGGTGATGCTGTTGTTGCAGTAAGTGGCAGTCCAGGACTGCTCTGATGCCCCAGAGCCTGTGGAGGCAGAGAGAGCCTATGGATGCTGGGCATGGGGGGCTCAACCTGCCTTGCCTGCCTGTCCCTCCAGCCTGAGACAGGCTTGTTGTACCCTGCCTTCAGGTGACACCAGGCTGGTTGGAATTCAAGAGGAGGTGGTTTTGGTGTTCCCAAGCCCTCTTCCTCTCACAGTGTGGATCTAGCCAAGATTACTTGGGTAGCGTCTCTAAGGATAGTCCTTAAAGATCATGGAAATCCCAGATAAGACAGGATGATAGACTTTGTCAAGGAAATCCCTGAAAAAAAAAAAAGATACAGGAAATCTGGAAGTGCTTCATTGCAAGGACTCATGGCTCTCCATTGTATTTTTAAATTTCCTTTTATGATTACAGAGCCAAACCTTTAACTCACAACTGTCCCATTGTGCAGGCTTCAACTATGAGGACATGTCAACTCTCTGTTCTGTATTAAACTTGTTGTGATGTGTTTTTTTTGTTTTTTTTTTTTTTTTTTTTTTTTTTTTTTTTTGTTTTTTGTTTTTTTTTTTTTGTTTTTTTTTTGTTTTTGTTTTTTTTTGTTTTTTTGTTTTTGTTTGTTTTTTTTGTTTGTTTGTTTTTTTTTTAATCTGGGAATTTTCTAAGGCCATAGCCCTTGGGCTAAGTTTTCTGCTTTTGTATCAGAAAATTTGGCTGTATTTTTAGTCCTGGTGGATTACGGCATACCAAAAACCTGAAATTGTCCCTGAAGCACAGCAATAGAAACAATATTTAAGATACAAAATCCTAAATGCAGAGGGGGAAAAAAAAGTATTCACATGTCAAGATACTCTGAGAACCAAAAAAGTAAATCAAAGGTATGTGAAGATAAAATTTCACAATCAGTCCCATGTATTACTTGGTTCCATAGAATATCATCTACCTTTGAAACAGCTGTATTCATGGTGGCCAACACCTGCAGTTTTAGCAGAGTAACAAAATTTGTTTCTTTAACCACAGTGGAGTTGGACGTAGGAGAATCTTGGCTTTCCTTAAACAGGAAATCTGCAGTTGTTATGGGGACTTTAAATCATAATTAAAAACATGATCCAAGGATGAGATACAGTCTCAAGTTACCACAAGGTGAACAAAATAATTTGGATGGATTTAACCACAAAAATATGACTTCGGATTTTAAGCCATGGTTTAGGTGGGGAGCAGGGGTAATTCATGACTTTTGATTTCTAAGATTGGCAGTACTGGTCTAAAGAATGATTAATGAGAGTATTTCTGGACCAATGGATTTTTCTTTGTGTTAATTTGGGAGTCAATTTTAGTATTAATTATTTTATATCTGACATTTGCAATGACTCAGAACCTGCACTTTAGGAATCCTTGTTATATTAAAAGCAAAAACTGCAGCTATGTTAAAAAGTCGGGGAGGCTGCAAAAATCTTTCTCTACTGGAGAAATACTTTGTGTTAGGTACATATTCTTGCTGGCATACTAATGATTTCTTCTCAGCAGCAACTCTTCTCCCGGAAAGACATCATAAGATGAAAAAAATCTCCAACGTTTGCTCTCACATGTCATTAAAATGACTTATCTCACATCACTGTCTAAAAGTGTGACAACAGCTGGACAATGCATGAATATTCCTGTGGAGTGTGAAAGGCTAAAGGGTGTCACCGAATAAAGAGTGTCATTGGCACCCTAAGGACATGCTTCATCAAGTGCTACTTCCTAGTCAAGTCACTGGAGCTCTAAAGGGGTAGCTCCATAGACCTTATCTGTATAAACAGCATTTCCTCAGGCAGGGAGGTTGTGCCAGACAAATGAATAGTCATAGAGTAGCTCAGGTGGTGATAACTATTGCAGTTGCATAAGAGATGGCTGACTGTATATAGATACTACCACACATGGACTGAGCCTGATTCCTCTACCCCCACACGGTGTTGTCATCTATGCTGCCAGCAGCAGCCATGTCATTGTCACAGGTTTAGATGCTGTCAGATAGGGCAAAGTGAAAGTGGGAATTATTTAATTTAATTTTATTTTGGTTTTCCTTCTTGTGAAGCAACACTTGGTGAACTCACCCTCTTTGTCAAAGTCAAAATCCCTGTGCTAGTGTCATGCTTGGGGAGTCCAGGAAGGTGGCAAAAGTAATGCTGTAGGGAAATCACAAGGGATTTACATCAAGGTCATTGCAGGTAACTAGGTGAAATGGTACAAAATGTTTTTTACGGCTTTAGCCAGCAGAACCTTCCTTGGAATAGGCGAAAATAAGAGTAGGCAACATTTTAATGATAATCAATAGAACTAATCCTGATGCACCCCATACAGCACAAGGACATTACTAAGCAGAATTGCTTTGTTCTTACAAAGTATTTGTGCTGTATAGTGTGCATTAAACCACTCTGGAAGCCCAAGCAAAGACACAGACATATATAAGAGGTTGGTTTCTGCTCTGGGGTTGTAGCATCCTCTGCCTGCACGAGGATGGGGAAACATCTGTTCTGCACCCAGTCTCACCCTGTAGACATTTTTTCTTACCAGTTAGATCAAAATCCATCACCAGTTTGCGTTCCTGCCACAGCAAGCAAAGCAGTCCAGTGGTGCTGCACCATCCTGAATGGAAAGAGACAAAGGAGATCAAGGTTAGAAATAGAATATAATAACTCATAGGAAAGCACTTGGCTCTCAGATATTCTCTCACTTAGATACTGAACTTTATGCTCCAGTAAAGTTTTCACCATCAAAGAGCAAAATGCAAACCACAGAACTTCAATAAACTACTATATTAGCAAATCATATCCTTTCTGGTAGTTCTGGTAACTCTACTTCATAGGTGCTTACCAAGTGGTTATTCTGAGAAGCAGCCCCTGCTTCACACATTGAGCACTGATCATTTCTAGGAACTGTTGCCTAATATAAATCCAGAATTGTGAACCATTCCTTCTTTGGGGATGCAACACTCAGGAACAAGAAAATGCATCCAAGATCTCTGATTTTAAAATGGAGCAGCTATTTTAAGACAGTGAGGACAGTCCTGATATCTGGATACAACTTTCCCCACAGATGGCAGTTCAGGTTGTAAGCAAAGGTCAGACCTGGCTAAGGGCATGATTTGTATCCACAGAACAGGAAAGGTTTTGACCTCCTCAGCAGGACAGGCTGCCCCAGGATTTTAGCATTACACTGACAGGTAGCCAGGGCCTCTTACCTTTGCAGGCCATGTTGGTCAACCCTCTTTTCTCTCCACACACCCCAATGTGCTGCTTGCTCCTCATGATTCTGTGTCCACATTTCCTGAGCCAGGCAGGACAAGGTTTCTTTCAGAGCACTTGACTATGCACAGGGCACAGCCAATGTGTGTAGCACATCCATGTCTCCTGGACATGTCAACAAGCAACCTGCCAGCAAAAAGAAGAAATTTTGGAACTGCAGATTTAATGCTACAGCCACAAAGAAGCAAATTCATCCCTGGATGGGGATATGAAAATGCTGTTACAGTGTCTTAACAAATGGTGTCTACTATTTATGCAGAAAAAAGTGATCTGAATCAGAGAGGAAGTACTGGCTAGACAGATATGTTACAATGTCCACCCAATGCTGGTAACCAAACAAACCATATAGGTAAAAACCCATCACCCACATAGGGGCCCCATACCTGGGGAAGAGCCATGACATTGGGACTTTTATCTTTGCTGAGGCTGAACCGGTGCAAACAAGTGTAGTGGCTCTCATCTGCTGGTGTATCTCTGCTGTATTCAAGTCTGAAAAATCCCACAGGGTGACCTGTCAGGCTGCCTTTTTATCCTTTTAAGAGAGGGTAATCACACATTTTATGTTTAACAAAGAAGAAGAAGAAAGCATGCAAAGTAAAAAACATACATAATGGAAAATGCCAAGATGACAGTTTCAAATGCAAGCTGATTTTGTCCCCTCATGCCTAACTTTTAGTGAAAAGTACTTTTATTTTACAGCCATTGATTCATTTGCTCATGGGGCCTCAGCCTCACTTGGTGTACTGAGCAGGCTGTGCCCAGGTAGCTCAGTTTTTTTGCTTTCCTCCCACTCAGACAGGGAGCCCAGAGCTCCTCAGCTCTTCCGCTGGTAAAGCTGACTTGTTTTCTTCTGAGTATTTTTCACTGCTGCAGGAAAGTGCATCACTGCCATGTGAGTGAGCAGCTGCTGCAGTCTGCTGCAGGGGTAGAAGACTGATATGTAGACAGATTTTGGCCAGGTGTGTTCTGGCCATACACTTTTCAAGGGATCATTTGAAATACTTAAGGCCTGATTTCAATGATAATGCAATTTTATCTTGCACTCAGTTCCAAAAACCAATTCTGAGGTTGCCAGCTCACAAGTAAGAAAATGAGCTAAAACCAGTGACTGATGGTAAGCAACTGGTTTAAGTAACTTGCCTATATTACATTGTCTGATGAGAAATAAAGCAGTGTCATCACTTTTAAGCTCCTTGTGTATGTGTGCATCTGTATGCACACTGATTCTGTATACAGACAGAAACATAGTGGTAATGAACAAAAACATTTGAAAACTTTGTGTCAGATGATCCAAAAGAAAACGTGAGATCTGCTTTTGTGATTTTATGGACTATGTACTTGAACTGACTACTGTTGGGTTGCCCCTGGAATGGAAGCATTTAAAAATCATGCTCTTCAGGTGCAATCAAAGGAATTAATTTGGGGTTTTTTTTCAGAAGTACTCAATAGACAGAGATAAACTTCTCTAAGTTTACTCAGAGAATTAAAACTTGGAGTTATTATGAGTCTGATGCCTTAAGAAACAATAAATATCCCAGTATTTCTGATCCTTTTGGAAGTGCTGGCAATAGTGCAAGGCTTGGTGATTCTGCCATGTAAGGCAATGTAAGTCCTTACTGGTCAGTGGATCTTGACCTCTACCACAGCTATTTATCGACACAAGCACACACCAGTTTAGGTATTCAAGCCAGTGTCAAATATGCTGAGCAGTCACGGTTTCTACTGACAACAACTAGTGTATCACATGCTTAGAACTACCAAGTTTTGGCTTCAGAAGCCTTACAATGAGTACCCAGACACAGGGGGTCTCTAGGAGAAGCACGAGCTGTCCAGGCCAGAGGAGAGCATGGATAAATTAGAAAGAAAATAATAAAATAATTAAAATGGAGAAGAAATTCTCAGTTTGTTTTGTCCAGGTATATTGGAGTTTTCACCATCCTCTGCAACTGAGGTAGAGGCAACCGGACGGTGGTCAGAGCACTCCTTTCTTAAACTGCTGAGACTAAATTCCCAAGAAGGAACAAAAACCCTGCAAGTGTAATGCTTTAGCATTGTAAGACACATTCCTTGCTACAGTGAGCTAATAGCCTAATGTAATATAAATTACAGTAAAGGATGTAAGAAAGGCAGGGCACAAAAGGAAGAGGAGTGAAAATTGTACTGGAAACAACATGTAATTCCAAACTATGAGTGTAATTATGCGATTTAAATTTCTGAAGGATTTGGGGATTTTTCCTCATATCATTGTTCTGCTCTTTCTGTAATTATGTGATTATACTTGATTGCACAGTGGTAAGCAAATAACACTAATTGCTGTTCTTATTGGAGGGTAGCAGACTGAAACCATGACTTCTGTTTATCATCTCCAGGTAATAAAAATTGTATGAAAAGAACTCTTTCATGCAGCATTAGCATCTTTTCTCTCTCTCTCTCTCTCTCTCTCTCTCTCTCTTGCTTATAGAAAAGCAGCAAGTCTGACAGTGAAATATGTCTGCAGAGTCAGGTGCTCAGTTACAAACTTACATAATTGGAGCGTATTTCCATATTCCCTCCCTCCTTTCCTATGCTCGAGGCACAGGCAGAAGGAAGGACTGCTCTAAGGATGCTCACAGTAGTGAGTGAGGAAGCCTCATTGTCACAAGTTAAATATGTAAATTATCTTAACATCTCCACAGTGGAATAATTAAATACTGTACTAAGTCAGCAAAGCAGGGTCTGCTCCCCAGTGGCACTGGAACCCATATGCTTCACAGAAGCATCCTGAAACTCTACTGTTTCTTGGAACACTCAGTAAATAAGAATTTGGTTAAACAGTATGCCACAGGATCAAACAGGATGGTTTTGGATTGGAAGAGACCTTAAAGATCACCTCGTTCCAAATCTTTATGGAGAACATGGCAGGGTCTGGTGTCATTTCCCCATTTTCAGAAAAGTACTTCTAAGTACATGGAGGAAATTATTAAAGAAAATCTAATTAGTGCAGCATTTCAATACCATTTTCTGACTCTGGTACATCCTGTGATTTCTCAGGCTGTTACTTTTTGCAATGTTATGGTGCAAATGTCTGCTAAAATCCCATAGCTCTACCACATAAAACTAATTCACTAGAAACTTCATCTTGCAAGTAAGCAGAAATATCAGTAGTGTATTTGGAAAGAAGTGCTTTATGTTCATAGATGGCATGTTCCTCATTGACTGTTTCAACCTACAACAGACATAAGCACAGCTTCAGCCCTGTGGACTGTATGCTCTCAAAGTTGCAATGTTCTTTGTTAAAAAATAGGTACAAAATAAGAAATACTGAAAGAAAAACATAAACTAGGAAACAAAGACCAAAGAGAAAACGAGAAGGTGAGAAACACAGCAAGTTCAGTTAAATCAAGTGTATGTGCTTGTAGATAAGATGATTAGATGAGCTGAGAGATGCAGATTCACATCATGCCAGGCAGAACAGGAAGCTGAACCTCCTCCTACTTCTTGGAGGAGTGCCTTTACTACTGGATTTCAGGATAACAGAAAATGTGTAAAGAACACACTATCTGCTTTCTTTTCTAGCTTTCAAAGCCTACAAGTACCATTTCAGATTGAATAACGTTTTATTTGATAGGTGTGGGGTTTTGGGATTTTCCACACACACACCTCAAAAGAAGAAGAAAATAATAGCATTTACTTTTGCTGTCTTCTGAATTATCTCCCTCCCTCCTATTTGGCTGCTCAACTGAAAAAGCAATCATATATCCATTCTCCAGTGATCTACTTCCAGCAAGGCTGCACTCCACATCCATCTTGGTTTGGCAGCCACAGCTGCAGAAACTAATTCAGCTAAAAAGTCCTGTTAAGCCATTTTAACACTGGGAGTCTTCTCGCCATGCCTCCATTCACAAGGAAGTCTTCTGCTGAACAAACTGGCAAGACACAGATTGGATAGGTGGTCTGCAAGACAGTTAGAAAACTGGCTTACAGGCTGCACTCAGAGGACGGTGATTAACGGTTTTAACTTGGTTTGGCAGCCTGTCACAAGTGCCCCTTCCCCCCAGGACTAACACTGGGCTCCATCCTGTCCATCTTCATAATGATTTGGACGATGGGGGTTGAAAGCACCTTCATCAAGTTTACTGATGGCACTAAACTGGGTGCTAAGGACAACCTGCCCCATGAGGAAAGACTGAAGGAGTTAAGTCTCATCTTCCTGGAGGAGAGAAGGCTTGGGGGCAGGCGGCTAATCTCAATATATCTCAATATATCTCCACCTCTCTTCACAAAGAGCCACGTGGAGAAGACAAGGAACAACATGATTTTTTTTATAGTGAGAACAACCAGTGACTGGAACCCAGGGATGTGACGGTAGAGTCCCTGTCATGGGATGTTTCCATGCTGCTACTGGACAGGGTGCTAGATAATCTCATCTAGGCTCCCTCCCACAAGAGTTGGACCAGCTCCCTTCCAGCCTGGGCTGCTGGATGGTTGGATGGCACACAGGCAGAGAATGGGCTCCCAGAGCCACCTTCGACAACATCGCCCTGAAGAAGGAACTTGAGCTGACCCACCATTTGCCAGCACACAGCCCTGCGTGCAGCACAGCGTGAGGTGTGCGGGCAGGTCTAATGCGCACCGGGATCGCAGGGATCGCACAAAGTGCGCTGCTGTTTCTCACCGATGAACACCGGACCCCATCGGCCCACTTGAACTTGCCAGGGGCCGAGGGCCAGCTGTGGGTGCTCAGGAGCGGCCACACGGCTCCCCAAAGCCTCCGTGACCTTGCCAACTCGCGGCTGCCGTGCCCCTCGCAGCCGGGACACACCGGCTGCGCCGGGGGCCCGCGTCCCCCGCCGCCAAATCAGCTCGGCGGCTCTGGGAAGCAGACAAAGGCGGCGAGGCCTGCAAGAGGCGGCGGCGGGCAAAGGAAAGGACCGCCGGTCCGGGGGCGCTGTGCAGGCGCTCGGGGCCGCTCAGCCCGTCCCCGCTGCCCTCCCCCGCCCGACCCTGAGGCTCAGCAGGAGGCGGGGCCGGGGGCGCCTCAGCGCGCTGACGGGCGCGCTCCCTGTCCAATCGCCACGGCGCTGACTCCTGATAAACACCCTCGCTGGCCTATCGCCGTGGCGCGCTCGCTCCCTCCCCGGCTGGGAGCCAATCGCGGCACCGGTGGCGGGCGGGGGGTGGAGCCCAGCGCGGGGCGGGCCGTGTGCGGGGCTGGGGCGTAGAGCATCTCTCGGGGTCGGCGGTGCTGCCGGCTCTGTCCCTGCTCCCGCGTCTCCCTCACCGCCCGCCGCCCCTTCCCGCCCCCTCCCTTCCCTCCCCTCCCGCGGCCATGTCGTCTCCGTCGTCCGGGGAGCGGTACGAGGAGGAAGAGGAGGAGGAGGAGGACGGCGCCTACGAGAGCCAGGCCAAGCGGCTGAAGCCCAGCGCCGCCGCCGAGGAGGGCGAGATCGAATACAGCGGCGCGGAGGAGAGCGAGGGCCGGCGGGACAAGCCCCCAGCGCCGCGCGGCGGCGGCGGCTTCTCGGGCGGGGTGAGGAGGGATGCGGAGCCGGCGGGCGGGGGGCGTCTCCCCTCAGGATGCGGGCGGGGGGACGGGGCCCGTCCCGCCCCTCCCGCGGGCGAGGCCGCGCCCGCCCCCGGTGTTGCTGCCCCGGCGGGGGGGCCCTGCCCGCGAGGGGGGTCGAGGGGCTTCGCGAGGCCTTCCTGGGGTCGCGGCCAAGCAGGATATGGAGGGGCCCCGGGCCGGGAATGGCGGGGGGCGTCGGGATGGGTCCTCTGCTCCGCAGACGTGCGCTTGTTCCTCTCTGGAGCTGCCCGCGTGAAGGGGCTGAACCTGCGAATGGATGGATCCATGGATGCATGGATGGATGGATGTGAAGGATTTGGGGTTTGAGGCTAACGGATTGCCGGTGTTCCCGTTGGCAGCTGGCTGCCTTTTGGGGGATATCGCCATTGCAAATTTTGTGCCTGCCCTGTTGCTGAGCGTAACTATAGAAACACGGGGGGGGTGTGTTGAAACCGAAGCAGAGGGTACCTTTCATCTTTGTGCTTTACCTTTGTGTCTTTCAGCTTACGGTGATAAGGCTGATCATAAACAATTGCCTCCTTTTTAAATTAATTTGTATTTCTACTTTCTTCCTCCCCCACGAGCACTGCTATAAGCATGCTGGTTCACTGTATGTTGTTTTTTGCGACAGCTTTTCTTCATGAATATGTGTTGAAGTATCAAGATAGTCCTCGACCCATAAATTTGAGCAACAACACTTGTGTGTCTGCTGTTTGATTCCTGAACTAACTGTCCATCTGATAGTGACCATTTTTCTTCTTGATGACTCTTTCTGTTTCTTACTTGAACAAACTAGATAAAGAAAACATCGGTTTAACAGCAAACCTTGACATTTAGAATACTTGTTTTATGGTTTGTTAAAGTGTACTTGCTTAGTGCTGGGATAAGTTAGAGAGAGCATTTGCTGTTATCATTTCTTCATCAGTTAAATCTTTTGATGGAGAGGGTACCTGCTCAGTTTGTCGTCGTGGTTTAACCCTCACCTACAACTATGCACCACACAGCCTCTTACTCCCTCCCCCCTGGTCTGATGGGGGAGGGAATCAGAAAGGTACAAGAGAGAAAACTCAGAATGTCCCCTCTTCCTTCTTCTTCCCTCACTTTATATGCTGAGCATGATATCATACAGTCTGGGATATCCCCTAGGTCAGCTGAGGTCACCTCTCTCGGCTGTGCTCACTGGTGGAGCTGTAGGAGTAGCAGAGAAAGCCTTGATTCTGTGGAGTGCGCACTGCTCAGCTGTAAGGAAAACATGTCTGTATTTAATTGACGCTGTTTCCAGCACAAATCCAAAATATAGCTCATACTACTATGGAGAAAATTAACTTTGCCCCAGCCAAAACTAGCACATTATTACAAAATTTCCCGGATAAACTGCAACAAAATACATATCTGGAAAGAACTATTTTAATTCTCCAGTTTCTTGTGACACAGCATCATCTCTGTTGCAGTCAAGACTTAGCAATGTGCTCTATCTTAAAGGCCAGTTCTGAATGAAATCCATATACTTGCTTAAGCTATCTTGAAATTTTGTTGTGTAGGAGAGCTGGACATCTTGCAGTGAGTGTTTCAAGTAGCAACAAGATTCTGCTCTTGCCTTTCCTCTTTTCTGCGTTACTTTATGAAATCAACTAGTTCTTACCTTTCTCTTTTTCCTTCTTTCTGGGTTCTGGCTCGGAGTGTCTTCATGATATATCAGTATCTCAGTTTATCTGAGGTAAAGTGCCATAATGCTGCCCTGCCCCTTTAGGTAATGAGAGTATGGAGTATGTAACTTTACATTTAGGTTCTCAAGAATGGTATATGCTGAGTCTTGTGAGTGAAGAAACTGAAGCAAATGTGTAGCAGGTCAGGAACTTGAGAGTTTTTAGGCAGCTCATTATGTCAGTTGTAGTGTACCTCAAGGAGGTACATGCTCATTGAAGATTTATTAGCAAAGCTGTGTTCCCAGATTCACTATTGGAGAGGCAGAAGTTGTCTTGATAGTAGAGATCAAACTGTTTTTTTTTTTAATAAGCTATAACATCAAGTGGATATGTGAAAAATGAATGGCTGAGTGCTTTTGTTCATAATTTTTTGTGAAGGATTTAATAGCAAAATGCCAGCATCTATTAAGTAGAGTAGGTTAATATGATTTTTTTTTTCTTTTTTTTTTTTTCTCTAATAGATACAAAACTGTGCAGGAAACTTACTTATTCTGTGACATATCTTATTAATTTTTCTACAGGGAAATGTTCTCAGCTTATAAAAGTTGTATCTGGTTCAGATATACAAGATGAAGGTAGGCTGAGAGGAAAGAAGAAGTGGAAGTATCCTGGATTGCTCAGAAGAGAGCAGAAAAAGAATAAGTAGGAGGAACTACAGAGAATGGGGAACTAGGAGGAAAAATGGAAAAATGGATGACCAGGGTAAAAAGAGTGGTAGGAGTCTGGTAGCCTCACTGTTTGATTATTTTTTTTAAATTTTCCCCTGACATATGCCCTGGAATATCAGTGAACTATACACTCATATGGATTATATGCACCTGTTGTATAAAAGCTCTTTTGTGGTAGGACCCTGCTAAGCGAGTTGGTGGGATCTCCTTCCTGGACTATATTTATTGTTGTGGCAGTTTCCTGTTCTGGGGTTGTTTCCTTTGGGTGAATAAGACTTTCATGTGGACACTTCTCATAACCCAGATGTGTACCCTCTTTTTCGTGGCTCATCTCCAGGGTGAGTAGCATGGAGAGCCAGGAACAGACCAGAATGTTGACCAGGGAAAGAGCAGGATGTGCTCTTGCAGAAATATTCGGTGGGGGAGAGTATGATTTGGAAGAAGGACTTTATAGAGGCAGTGAGGCTTTGGCAGAGGAATCAGAATTGCAGTGTAGCAGAATGTCAGGACACTGGGAAAATGTGGGCTGAGAGCTGTATTTAAGGGAGTTGAGGGGGCCTTTTAGCTCCATCCCCTCTCCTTCCCTGAAATTTCAGTTTTATTGATGAATGTTTTATTTATACAACCTGTAGCATCCACTTTGTCGCTGTCTCTGACATACCTATTCTTAAACATTTCTGTGAAGTAGGGAAGATCTATTATCCCTGTTTCTACAGCTGGGGAAGTGAGATGTGGTGTCTAAATGCACAAACATAACTATGAGCTACCGCAAGGTAAGATAGGGACATAAACGTGCAGCTTCTCATCCGCTCTGTTGAAACTTCCTGGGCAGTGTTCTTTCTCGGTGGTAAGTGGAAGGCAGCTCTCTTTGCAACTCAGTCGCTTGGTGTCTGTCACAGGCAGTGTGGTAACAGCAGCTGGATGCAATGAATTCAGATCTTGACCTATTTTCCAGTGACTTGTTCAAGTATCCATTTCTTAAATGAAGTACATCCTAGAAACTGGTTTTGGAGTAAGTGTAAATCATCTTCCCTCCGTAGTCATCTCTCTCAAAAAAAGTAACCATTGCCTTCAGGCTAGTTCTTCTTCCAGTATCTCAGGTTGAATCTCCTGATGACGCTGTGTTGTGTGGGGTTTTGTTTTAGGATGGTGTTTGCTTGGCTTTTGTTTCTGGTTTTTTGTTGTTGTTTGGGTTTTTGTTTGTTTTTGTTTGGTTGGTTTTTGGTGGTTTTTTGTTTATTTTTTTAAGGAAGTTCAGATTGTGCTGAGCGGAGAGGAAAATATAATAGACTATTTCATTTGGAAGGGACTTGAATCAGTCATCTAGTCCGACTCCCTGAGCACTTCAGGGCAAGTTCAGAATTGGCAGAGAGTTGGTCTTCTGTTCTGTAGCAGTTGAAATCATTGAAAGGGTAGAATGTTAGGAAGAGGTATGCATTAAACAAGAGAAATGATACCCAGACTCCTCATCCAAAATGAAACTAAACTGTCAGGTAGCCCTCCAGAGTATGGGGTCATCAAACCACCCCCTGTGGGCAGTGCTGAGATTATTGGGAATTGTGTTGTGTACCTCCTCTTTGCCTTTTCAGTGCAATAATTTTAGCTACCTGTGTCATTCTGCGAGGTAGTTGGATGCATATCAGTCCATAATTAGGCATTAATGAAGTTTTGAGCACTTACATACTTACTGAGCAACCTTTTAGGGCTTCCCCCCCTAGGCCTCCAGTTCTGTCATATTTATAAAAGAAATTTCAGAGCAATTAAGAGGGATGCAGAGAGACAAAAAAAGTTGAGAGTGAATAAGATAATCTAAATGGAGAGAAATTAAATAACAGTATATTTAGGTACCTGGGGGAGAGAATATGGGAGAGGAGTGCCATCCTTGTGCAGTAAGGAAAAAAAGAGATGGAGGAGGTAAGCAGTGGAAAGGTAAAGAAGTGGTGCTCAAGAAAACGTATTACAAATCAGTAGGACTTATATGCGTATACTGACTGGAAAGTGTCTGGAGAAAGGACAAAGGACACTTTTTTGTGCAAACAGTTGGTGAAAAAATTCCAGTCTAGAATTGGTGAGCAAGAGAGACATCATCCTAGAGTCCACAATGACTTTCTTCTTTTTTGGAATGGCAGATCACAATTAGTTGTCAAGAAACCATTGATATATTTCAAATGTTGTCTAGAGATATGTAGGTCACAAAAAATGGATGTTAAAATGTCACCACCGTTCTTTGAAGCTGCTTCTGTTACAGTCTTACTGTTGTGAAGTCACTTGTCTGTACTTCATCTGCTTGGTTATGTCAGTGCTTCCCTTCGTGCCTCAGCTCTGTTTCAGTGTTAAGCACTTTTATGCTCTTAGCTTCCTTCTTGAGGGAGACCTTTTCTGTCCTTGTTGCTGGCCTTGAGCACACAGAAAGGAAGTCTGTTTCCATTATCTATTTAAATAATTGCATTTTCTGTCCAGCTGATGATCTTCAAGAAATCGTTATTGAGCATTCAAAGCCCTCAAAGCTATGTATATATATATAAATGGTGCAGCAATAACATCAGCTACTCTGTTCTCCTGGATTTGGGGGAGTGCAAGGGTCGTGGTGGAGTTTTGCATGGGGCTTTTGTGCCACTGTGGGAGTTGAGTGACTGAAAGACTCCTTTGTAGGCAGAGAAATACTGGTGGTGTTTTAGTCTATACAGGAGCAGATGCTTTGATGTGACCTTTGCCTGTGTGCCAGCTTGTGTACTTTTCAGGGTACAGTGACTGTGAGATCTTGGTCAAAATCCTGTATTTTTCATCTCTGGGAAGCAATTACAGCAGTTGGATGAGCTGTGTACATTCTGACCTCAGCTGTAGATGCACTTTACACTTTGCAGACATGTTTGATTTTTTCATATGGTCTAGTGGTTTTATTTCTCCTTCTAAGGAAATCAAGGATCATTTTAGATTTCCTTGATACTGCCACTTTGTAGCTGCAAAACCTGTTTGACAATAACATGTATGTCTGCTCTTGGTGAAGACTTTTTTGCACTCAAACATATGCCTTGTGGCAAGTGTTCCTGTCTTTCAGCAGCCAGTGTGCTCTGTGAATGTTAGTTTGGGGCTTCCTGGCCCAGGACTGACTTATGCTCAGTTTTTGTGCTGCTGTTTGCTGCTGCTGGCTAGAAACTATTTTAAGTAAAGCAGAGACGCTCTGATTTGGCTACCTCAGTGGTTTTATCTGTATAAATGAGGTTCTGAAATGCTATATAGGTAGGTCCTTAAGTTCATAGCAAGATTTTACTGTTTTGTGTTTGTTTTTTTTTTTTTTTTGGGGGGGGGGGATTGTTGTTGTTTGGGAGTTTTTGTTTGTTTGTTTTTATTCCATGGTTCTTGAGCTTCTGAGCAGGTGACTGTAGTAGCAGCAGCTTTTAATTCCTGCTAAATCCCTTACTAAACCTTCAGAAAGGTATTGAGTAACAAGTACTAAGCTGCTCATACCTCTTTCTAGTGAGTCTTTGCTTCAGTGAGCAAATAATTGCTTATATTTATCATCTAATTAGACAGAAATATTATTGGGTGAGTTTTCTTGAATTTATCTAAAAAAAACTAACAGAAAATGCATACCCCTAGCACTGACTGGGATCTTAATATAGTAGCAGTTATGCAGGGCAATGAATAATCAGTTTAATAACTTTGGATTTTTCTGTGGACTGTAAATAAAGGTACCTGCTATCTTAACACCTTAGAGCAATAGGCTTTGCAGGAAAAAGTGGTAATTATTGTTAATTTTCTTTTAAAGGTTTTCCTTAGGTGCTTCTTTCAGCTTTGAAAAGTGTGAATGTGGGTTAGGAATATATAAACTGAAAATAAAACCTCTCTGTAGTTCTGTTCCTTATGCAGTTGTCTAAGCATTTGCAGTTCAAAGTATTAACCTTTTATGACCACTTTGATCACTGCTGTTGCTGTAGACCTGAGCTGATTGATTCAGGATATTAAGTATCTTATGCAGGTATCACTGGCGGTGTTTTACCAGCATTGTCAGAGTTCTTATTCAAAGAAATGCGTTGCTACTTAACATGCTTTCACACTGCAAACAAATAAAATGTAAGCTAAGCTTAAAAAGTTACACAGCAGATTGTTCTGGCATCTGAGGAAGTTTGAAGTGCTGGCTCTTGGCTCAAACAGAATGGTCAAATCCTTGATTTAAAGAAACAAATGTGTAACTTTTTAGTGAGAACTGCATATGGAACACAGTAGTTAAACGCACTACTCAGTTTGTAATTATCTGGAATGTGTTTCTTTCCTTGAATCTGTTGTTCAAATGGACAGGGAAGAGAGGAATGTCTTGCAGTAGTAGCAATCATTGTGTTTACTTAATTACTGGAGCTTAATGTTCCTTTGTGCTACAGATGAGAATCTCTCTGCTATACTCCTGTTTATGAGAAAGTGAAAAATCAACAAGACTTGATCTGCTAGATTGAACACATTGATGTAGTTGCTAAATTTGAATACATCCACTTTACACTGCTGTTACGCATACGAAATTTGAGTGCTGGGTATTTGCAGTATATTTTAATGTGCCCTTTATTATCTTTGATCTTTTTTTATTATCTCTCATTATTAGCGTACATAATTTTTCTTTTCTTTTTTTTTTTTTTTTAACCTTCTGTGTCTTAAAATATATAAGATAAATTCCAGTCTTTACTTCAGGCTTTGCATGAAAAGATGAGCTGATTTCAGCCCAAATTCTCCAGTCACACTAGCTCTGAAAAAAGCTCATGGTGGGAATTCTGTGTGCTAATGTAAAATGTCTGGATCTGTTAATGGTATTCAACCTTGGGGTGAAAAGAGAGAGCATTGTGAGTCTTTAAAAACTTGTATGAACACTGTTCAGAATTAGAAGAGTGTTCAGAATTATTTCAAGTATAGTCCAGAAATGGCATTTTCTTGCATTGTGGAGCACAGCTCTACATACATTAGAAAAATAGTCCATCTTCATTCAGTTTACTGATGGCCCTTGTTTGTTCTTGCTTTTTTTATTCCCCCAACCTGTCTAAAACAAATGCTAGCAGCAACAGACAGGAAGAGTGTTGAAATACTTTAGCTATTGGGCATGTCCTAATTTTTTTTGTGCTCTTAATGAATAGGGTGTAAGACCTTCTACAATTCAACCAGTGTTAAATAGGCTACCTTTTTTTATATATTAGAAAAATCTTGTGTGTGCAAATAGATTAATTAAATCTGAAAAGCTTTTTATTTTAAGTAGACTTCAGCAATGGAACTTGGCAATCTATTTGGAAAGAAAAGTTAAATTATTTAGCACATGCTTAGACTGTGCTTTTAGATGACTGCTTCTGGACATAGTGTGGTGTTTACCAAATTTAATTTTAGTTAATGATAACCGTATTTCTTGTTCTTTGTTGAATTTTAAAATGTCATTTCGTTGCTAGGATGCTGGGGGAAGTCATCACAAAGTCTCTGTTTCTCCCGTCGTCCATGTCCGAGGGCTGTGTGAATCAGTTGTGGAAGCAGATCTCGTGGAAGCCCTTGAAAAGTTTGGAACCATATGGTATGTCTTTGTGAGGATTTGTTTAGAAAAAAACATGTAATATGTAACCATTGCGGGGCTTGGGAGTTGTTTTGAGTAAGCACAGAGGGAAACTTACTGTGACATTTCTCTCACCAGCTATGTTATGATGATGCCATTTAAACGCCAGGCTCTGGTGGAGTTTGAAAACGTAGAAAGTGCAAAGAAGTGTGTAACATTTGCAGCAGATGAACCTGTGTATATTGCTGGGCAGCAGGCCTTCTTCAACTACTCCACAAGTAAGAGGATTACTCGGCCAGGGAACACTGATGACCCATCTGGAGGAAATAAAGTTCTCTTGTTGTCAATTCAGAATCCTCTCTACCCAATTACAGTGGTATGTTTCTTCTTTTATGTTAATAAAATAATACAAAACAGAGAGCAACAATCTCTGTTATATTATTTTCATTGTGTATTATCTGTTAATTTGAGTCAGAAATTAATTTCACCAAAGCTTTATACCATCTTCACATAGGTAAACATGAATGTTTTAAAGGGAAGGTTTTTTGAGATGATTCAGTCTTGTACAGATATTTCACAATACATTCGAAGACTTGAGAGGTCAGGATTTTGAAACGTTTTAAGTTGCTGCATGCTTCTGAAATACTTCCAAATGTGTTGCCACAACATCAAGATTGTTCTTTAGCCTTTAGGCTCCGAGTAGTGTGTGTTTAAAGAGCAAGTAATTTTTCCAGTAGGAAGGGTTATTTTATTGCAATCTTTCTTAAGTGTTTCCTTTGTGGAAACTTGAAACCTTCATTTATTGACAATCAACTCCAGTTTGATGGAAGCTTCCTCCTATTTTTATTTGGGCCAATACATTTTCCTTTTCAGTATTTCAAGTCATACCATATATACAGTTGCATCCTAATTTATTGCCACTTATTTATGGCACACATACATGGATTTTTTAAGATACAGTTGTTTTTTTTTTTGCTAGTATTTAAGAATGTATGTTGTATCATGCATTGAATGCTTATATTTTTCATGGAGATTTTATAGTACATGTTGAATGGCACAGAAATAATTCAGGAAAAAATTAAAAATTGCATTCTATGATACAAGCATGAATTACTTAGGGAAGTATATAGGATGGTATGGATCAATCGAAGTGTTTGGGTTGTGTGGAACCATGTAACTTAATGCAAGTATTAAGTTTTGTTTAATGTGCTGTATATTATGCTATTGATTGCAACTTAGTATTCTTGAAATTACCTCAAGTAGTCAGTTACATATCGTGCTTTGTGCTTCAGTGTTTTGTGAATATCAATAGGTTTTTGCCTGTTGATTCATTAGTGGATGATGATTTTTTTTTTCTGCCCGTTTTCTTTATAGAAAAGCATGTCAAGGTATGAGTTGTTTTTCAGTGTTTAAAAACGAACCTGCTCTGAGCTGTGTCAGCACATCCACTAAGTTAAAGTGTTCTTTGCATGTGACTGTGATCAAGTTTTGGAAACTCTGTTTCATTCATGCGATTTAAATTTGGCTTGTGTAAGCAGCTGAGTTGAACTTAGATGCTTGAAGGCACTGGTAGCAGGAATGTGGTTCTGGGCTGGGAGACTTCATGGAAATTCATTCTGAGGATGAAGCCTTGAGCAGAGTAGCTCAAGTAAAAACAAACACTGCCTCATGACCTCTTCCTTCCCACTGCAACCAGCTGTTTGCTTAGCATATACCAATGAGTGCTAGAAACAGGCAGAATTACAGGCAAGCATCAGAGCTCACTGAGGACAGTGGAGTCTAGTACAGTCACAGCAGCTGGGAAAGAGCAGCTCTACCTGTAACAGCTTAAGAATGTGACAAGAAAAACACAAATTTTGGACTTGGCCAGTGGGCCAAAATTGCGAAAGAAAGTCGTATGCCTGAAGATTAATGTCACCTGGAGCTGGAAAGTTTCTAGGAATCTTTTCTCCCAAACAAGAGGAAATGGAGGGCAGCTGTTTGTGCTGTAGAGCGTGCATAGAAAATATACGTATAAATGATCTCATAGATCCTACTGTTTATGGGTTCAGGCTGCTTGAATCCTTTCCAAAAATGGCTGTCCATCTTCTAAAAATCTTGAGGTTGACAGTCTCCTCTGTTTGCTTCATTTAGCTATGCAAAACACTCAGCAGAGTGTCCAGAGCAAGGCCCCTGAGTATGGCCAATGTTTTTGGTTTGTTGTGTGTGTTGGGGGTGGTTTGTTTTTATTTAGAGATAACATATTAAAGCTTGTGGTACTTTATATGAGCCAGAAGTTAAACCACTGCAGCTGCAGTCAGCAATGATACATACTCTTTTTTTAGTTTCTTCTTGTGTTTGTGTGGGCTATGTGGGCCGTGTTTGTTTTGGTTTTAAGAAATCCAGCATGCCCCCTGCCCCTGTGCCTCCCAATTGCTCCTCTATTCTGCAAAACATAATAATAAATACTAGACCTACATGCTTTCCCCCTTCTCCCTCATGTCAGCCAAATAAACCTGAGGGTATACACCAAGATCCTGGAATGAGCATTTCAGAGGTATTTGGTTTAGATATAAAGAAAGGAAGGAGAAAATGGATTGCGGGTAGTGCTTCACCAAGGTGTAGTGTCTTCGCCTGCTAGATGTAGTTATGCAAGTGGCTGTCCAGTAAAGCTTATGTGCTTTCAGCTGTTTGAATATGGTCTAATGGGTGAATTGTTTTCATAAATCACAGTTCCTGTTTGTTTGGGTTCTCAAGCCTGAGTCCTGGGAATTCTGAGTATGGGTGTATAACCACTCTAAAATAAACTTATCTTTGTTTGCCGGATTCATGCTGGAGACTGGTTTCTGGTACCATGAAGTCTGATTTGTTATCTGTAATCAACTGTAGTTTGAGTTACTCAGCACCACGTCCTGGGCTGGTCTGATGTGCACTAAGGTGAGCTTTACCCCTTACTGTTTGGTTCCCCTGCAGCACTGGGGATAGTCTTGAATTTTATTGGTTCTTGTAATACAGACAAATGCTGCTGAAAGCAGAGGGTTAGCAATGGGTTTGCATGAATCCAGTCATGAATCCACTTTCTTGTCAGAAGTTTTCTCTGCCTTAAGTGAAGAAGCATAGCACCTGGACACTTGAACTGTCTTTGATTCAGGTGAAACCGACTGAAATTCTCTTTTTGATAAGCTATTTAAGTTCACATCTTGGACTATCCCTGGTTACTCTGAAAATGAGCATGAGCTCAGCTGCTAGGGTCTCATGAAATGAAATGCTGTAACTAGTGTCACTTTGTTTCTTTTTGCTTTGGTAGGCCTGCTGCAGTGCACGCTTCAAAGGCAGCAGAGCTTGAGACATGGATGCAATTACTGGGTCTTAATGCAGTTGGAGATACTTGTTTAAAGTAATGTTTGCATGAATACTTCATATAGAAGTTTTTTTCTTGGTTTTCAGATTTGATTGCCTGTATTGTATTAATCCATAAAAAATGCTAATCGTGAATGTAAAAATTGTATAGAGGAAAATAAGTGAAAAATTAACAAGCCTTTTCTTTGCTCTTTGGCATTTAAATACCATTGTTCTGTGGACCAAAAGTATTTGGAATTTCACATTTGACAAAAATATTTTCTTCTTCTTCCTTAGGATGTTTTGTACACAGTGTGCAACCCTGTTGGAAAGGTTCAGCGCATTGTTATATTCAAGAGAAATGGAATACAAGCCATGGTTGAATATCCTTTTTGAGTGCAATTTTTTTTTCCTGTAGGTTCTTGACTCCAGATGGGTTTAACGTGAGAATGTCAGAAAAATACCATGTAATTTTGAGACCAAATTATTTTTGAATTCCTATCTAAGACGTGGTAATTTCTAATTTCTGTATGTCTGTTAGACAAAGTAGCACTTACACATGTCATCTTTATGGGAAAATGGCAATGTCAATAGCCATGTTTATAGCCCCTAAGGCTAATAATTGCAGACACGAAATATGTCATAGTTTTGACAACCCCTTGTACATAAAAGTTTCATGGCTTCTGCCTGTGTTGATACTGAAGAAATGGGTAAGGGATTGCAGAGATGCAATTTGACTTCAAACTCTTCTAAATTAGTTCCAGCGTGTACTGCTTGTCTTACTATTCTGACTTCAGTAGAGCACAAGACCAACTTAGGCCTCCTTTACCTGTTCATCATGTGTTGAAGAAGTTCACTGCTCTGTTATGCTGCTCTTTACTCTGTGGCATTAAGTTGTACACATGGGTTGAGATGAATGTTCAGGGTTGTGTGTTACTGGCTTCGCGAAGTCTAGAGTATGATATGATTTTATGTACCTTCACTTATAACACTCAGCCATCTTTCTAAAGGCTGATTACTCACCATTTTTGAGCTGTTATCTGGACAAAATTTACCAAAATCTCAGGCATTCTTTTGTGATTTCAGATGCTACTAATTGGGCAATTATTAGTGGGTCCCTTATGTAAAACAGGACTTAAACAGTAGCTGCATTGGTGATTTCACAGGCAAAGCTACCCTGACTTCCATAAAAGCAAACTAACTGCTATTTGTGTAGGAGACTTAAACAAACTTAGGTATCCTAATAGACAGTAATTTGACTTACTGTATTTGTTAAGTTTGTGGTAAGTGGTGTTGTCTGGATCGGATTACTTGTACAGTTGGGGGTTATTGTGTCTTTTGAAAGATTAGGGAAGTTGTGGGGAGGATCCTGCACACACTTGGAAACTGCCATACTTATGTCCTTTGAATTAAATTACGTAACATGCCTTTTATTAAAAACAAAACAATTAGCAGTTGAAAGAAAACTCACAAATGCAAATGAATAATGCAGGAGCATTACAAAAGTAAACAGTTGGGGAGAGGAGGAAAGTGAGCTTCAAGACAAGCCTTATCTGAAAAGTTCAGAAATTTACTAAGAATTAAATGCTAATTGCAGTACCCAGTACTTCTGCAAATGTGCTCCCACAGTTCTTGCCAGTGTCACTTTCTTGTAGGTCTGGGAAGCTTAACTTTTCTCACTTTTAAATTCCACAGTGAACCTGCATCACCTTGAAAGAAGTTGGGCTGCAGGAATGTAGTAAAACTCAAGGCATATGCTATTGTTACAGACTACTTCCAAAATATCACTAAGTGATATCAAAGCATGGTGCAAAAGGTCTGTTCTGCTGCAAATTTCAGGCTTTCTGACACCATATGTTATTGAGTGTGTATGAGATCATGGGTTGTGATGCACACATCACAGGTACATTTTTCTGCTAATCTTAGAACTAATCTTGAAGTACATAGAGCATATGAAATAACTTATATGTTGGAGCCTGGTACATGCATCTACCTGTTGTATTTCTTTTGGTGCAAAATAATGATTTGTTCATTCAAAGTTCTCTTAGTTATGTGGTTTTATTTGGCCAACAAGCTAAAAGGATGTGCACTTCCTTAGTTCTTTTTGCTATAAAGTAACTACTCTGAGTTCGTATTCTCCCTACCCACAAGTCTCTAACCAATGCTGTGAGAAGGGAAGCGTCTTAAATCACACCTTCTCACACCACAACTCTTGACTCCTTCCCAAATGATGCAGCTTGAACTTTCCCTTCAAATATTCTCTAGACTTGCTGGTAACTCTCCCTGTCTTCTGATGAAAATTACTAACTGCACCAGAATCTCCTTCTAAATGGTGTAAGATCTGAGCATAAACAAAGCTTGCATCCGTACAATCCACTGAGGAATTTACTAATATATGAATGGTCTCATCGTGTGCTGAGCACATCTCTTCACATAAGTTAAACCCAAATGTACTTGTTGGTCATTTTTTTAAGTCTCTTTGGAATTCTTGTAGTGTATACAAAAGTGAAATATCTGCAGGCTACAAAAATAAAGCCATATCAGATAAAAGGGACGTGATTGAGACACCTGAGGGAAAAGAAATCCTTAACACGGTGTGTATGTTCGAATCAGTGTTTTGTGCCCAGAAGGCAAAGGCTGCACTCAATGGAGCAGATATCTATGCAGGATGCTGCACACTAAAAATTGAATATGCAAGGGTAATGCTTGGACCTTTTCTTTTAATTTTACTAGAAAAATACATATAGTCAAGACTTAACCTTTTTCGCTTTTACTTTATTTGAACAGCCAACTCGACTTAATGTCATTAGAAACGACAACGATAGTTGGGACTACACTAAGCCATATCTGGGCCGACGAGGTAGGTTTTCATACGTTATCCCTGTAGATGTTTGACTGTACTAATGACAATCCTTCACACGTGGTCAGGCTGTATGGCAATAGTCATTCCAAAGCAGGCCAGTGCTGCTGAAGGCTGTGTCACCAGCCAGGGAATTAACCCTGAGCCCTAGTGCCCCCTACTGCTGTGTGCTTGAGCCACTTAGTTCAACAAGGAGCCCACACCTGCAAGCACCTTCGCAGTTCTCAAGGACTTGCATTTCTCCAAGCAGCTCTCTCTCTTTGGAGGAGAGGAAACCTGGCACAGACTATTCCTTATAAACTACAAACTTGCACACTGCTTCTCCTTCGAAAGGACTCTTTTCCCCTATGTTGGACAAGGCATTAAGAAGGATAGAGGACTTCAGCAGGCTGACTCTACACTTCATCATGCACCACATCGGCATCAGCAAAAAAAACCCCAAACAAACAAACCCTCTGAAAAAAACTCAGACTTGCAGTTCACCTTGTCTGCATACTGCATGCACCACCACCACAAGTTTTTAAAGGAGGACATTTTCAGTACTTCAGATTTGTATGGGATGAATAACATGATAGACTGTACACATTCTGTTCAAGCTTGTATGTATGCTGGTCTTATTTCCCTTAAAATTACCACTGAATAATTGAGAACATCCAAAATTAAGAAAATCTTGTTGCTATCATTGACATTGTAATCTTTTTATTACTTGCTGTATGTGAGAGTTGCATTCAAACTTAACAGTGTAAATATTGTCTAGTAGTAGGGAAATTTAATTCTTATATGTAGATAGTTGGAATTGAGCAGTGCAATATCAGTAGCCCCCCTCAGCTATACATAAGTAATAAAGCAGGGAGATTCATAATTGGTACAGGCAGACTGTCTCTTAAGTACTCAGCTGTAAAAATTACCAGAGCTTAACTCATGTCAGTGGAATCTATGATTATATATGTACAGTCAAACTGCTGTGTAGTCTGACTCCTGTAAAGTGTTTATTAAAAAAAGAAAACAAAAATCTGTAACTGTTGAGTCTAGTGTTCTCTATGTACAATAATGTGTTCAATGTAAAGTTAGAAAAGTGAAGATAATGTGACCAAGGTAGAGTATCTACTTACCAAAGGCTTTATGAGAACCAGGGCTTTGCTGTCTCAAGAGATATGCACTTTCAAAGTAAATTTGCAGAGACGCTGGGCTTGTAAAACTGTTGTACAACTACAAACTTAGGGCTTGGATTTTCAAAATGAAGTTCTTGTAAAAAGTTAACAAGGGAGCTACAGTATTGGCTGCAGCTTGTAGATTATGAGTATTTGTATTGGGACTCAAGTTTTTTTTCTCAAATTTTTGACTTAAAAATAAAGGGATTCTGAAGAAACTCAAAACTCAAGGGCAAGAAAAAAATCTGAAAAATTTGAAGGATTAATTTGACCCTCATATCTTTTGGTTATTGCAGTGTTTGGAGGCTGACTTGTAAGATTGTCCATCTAATGACATTATGTAATTGGTCTGCAGATAAGTATGGCTGTATGAACTAAAGGTTCCCCCAACTAGAGCAAACAGTGGAAAATGAAAAACTTAGGATAGGAATGGCTTGCTCTTTTTCAAGAACTCTCACTCTAGTCTTTTGTTTTCATTTTGTTACTGTCTCTATTCTCTATATATCACCCTGCTACAGATAAGAGGAAAAAAATCAGCCTTCTATATATCATTATATATTGTATATAGCATGATTTTTCATTTACAGTGGTTCACATCCACTTATCTAGAAAATGGGAATATAAATTGTTGAATAAACACTGAAATGTACTTGGGAAAGCAGGCATCTAGAGCAATTTTGCCCATAAAGTAATTCAGGAGTTGGAGTTTTCATTGAGAGAGACAGAGAGCGTTTTTGTATCTGTGCTTCAACTTACTCTTGCATCATCATTATTTGGATTTTGAACTTTGTGTGTCCCGAACTGTAGGGCTCTCACTGCAGGAAGATCTTAACACAAAGGAATTTTATTCCGGGGACAGACATGCTGATAAATCCTTTCAGATTTTCATTTCTCCTCCTCAAATGTTAGAAAGGAAATGCATTTTGCTAATTACTTTTTTTTTTTTTTTTAATAACTGGTTTTAGTGCTTTATGATAACAAATTACAGACTTGCACATAATATTTCTCCACTGAAGTAAAATTCCTTACAAGTGCCTGCTGATATGAACCCACACTGCATTTGATTAAACCAAAACCACACCTGACTTGGTATTCTACTTGTCTTCAGCCAGAATGTTTCAACTCTAACTTGGAGCATTTCTTTTGGTGGTAATACCAGCACAGTCAGTGACTCAAGGACCTGATTTAAAAACAAGCCCCAAAATCAACAAAACCGTACTTAAACAAGATTATAAAGAACCTTTCCTTTCAGAATTATTTTTAACACAGAATCAGTTCTTATGTTTCTGTGCTTGTTTGCACAACTGTTTGTACTGGCACAATCAAGGGACTTTGTTCAAGGAAGGAACAAGTGAAGGGCAAGGAGAGAGCAGTGGACTACAACACTACGAGGAGGAAATATTTGTCAAACTGTTCTCTCGGAATTCTTTATCTGAAAAACGTGATCCTTTACTGGATTTTACTGGGTGCAGTTTCAAAGGATTTAGCTCCACAGACTGTAATTACAAAACTGATTTTTCTGGAAGATGATTACTGAATACAGTTTAAATGCTCAAAATACTTGATATGATGCCCATTTGCTTTCTAGAGCCACGAACTAGAGGTGTTACCCTGAAAAGGGAATGGAAAAGCAAAACTTGACAACAGTAATCTCTCTTCTATATACTTGAAGGTGTTCAGCACTATTCTCTCTTCAGTCTTTTTTGTCAAAGTAAATATCTGACTTGAAACCCCTCCTCAAAATGCTGGGCAGAAAGGGCACTTATGTTTTCATCTCCCACTGTTTATAATGTGAATAGTTCCTGTTTTTAGGGGGAAATACCTCCAACTGCACTGGGCTGGATTTACTATTTTCAGCAGTCATACCTAAATTTCCTGGGAACTGTTGTAAACTGATAAATGTCTTGCCCCATCTTTTAAATGTGGCTTTTTTAATTGTACGAAAAAATTGTTGCTTACCACAAAGAAGTCTGGAAGTTTAGATTTTCTTTGTTGTGCAGCATGGATCTGATTAGAAAATACAGCTTTGGCTGTGATGCATTGCTTTCCTCCATTAATGTAGATCCCTTGCTTAACTTTATGTCCTAGAGAACTGGGTTTTCTTAAAGGATTGACTGATTAAGTGCATTATTCAGTGATTTTTTCTTCAATTGAACTGTTACGTGCTGCTGATAATGCCATAATGTACAATCCTTTCAGCACACCCACAAATCAGTAGGTGTTCTGTAAATATATATGTACACATATGTAATGCTCTCTGTTTACTGATTATGAAACCATGTAATACAGGTTGTTGTTGGCTTATGCTGAAACTTCTTGAAAGAAGCCCACTTTGAAAATGTGTTGCTGTTGAAGCTAATATTATGATTCAGGTACTGTCTTTCAAAAGTACTGCATTTCAAATTTGTTTTAAGAGATACATAGGTAAATCCTGCTGTATGGTGTTTTCTATACTAATGTGTGGTGTCTGTTTAGGAAAACTTTTGGGTATTTCCATAAACTTTAAATGTCTGCATCTCCTCATTGGCCACTGCCCCCAATCAACTTAAGTGCAATTTTGTTATACAAATGGCAGTCTTTTAATTTTGGTGTCCCAGGGCTACAGCTTGTGTTTTTAGACATACAGTGAATGAGAAATCATTTATAAAATTAACAAGGACTCAAATTACTTTTTTGCTTCTTAACTAGAAGCTTTGTTTCTTAACTAGAGAAGTCAAGTGCATACTTGTGATTACTAAACTGTTTTTTTTCCCTTCCCACATGTTAGACAGAGGGAAGGGCCGGCAGAGGCAAGCTATTTTGGGAGAGCACCCATCATCCTTTAGACATGATGGTTATGGTAAGTAACAGAAGATGAAAGGTGGTTATGATTTCTTTACATGTTGTGTGGAATTCTAAATATTCAATCAATGCTTGAATGTGGATCCCTTCAGCATGAGCAGTTCACCTGCAGTGCTGTCGGTCCTTTGTCCTGAAAACACTGTTGGTTCACTGAAATCCATGTGCTTTCATTGCCTTCCCTCTTCCTTTCATGGAGAGCATCCAGCTCTACGTATTTATCGCTTGGAAGAATATTTCCTTACAGTTGCTGTCAGCCTAGCAGTGGATAGAAAATGACATTTGTATTGGGAGAGCAGTTTTCTTGTAGAAAACAGCAACATAGCTTGATTGATGGTTTGATGCAACACAGAGCTCTTGACGTTCTTGCATGCAAAGCTATGAATTGTTGGTGCTGCGTTTCTTCTAATTCACCTGATTCTCAAAAGGTATAGCTGTGTGACTATGTAGGAGTGATGGTCTGGAATTACTGCTGCAGTTGTTACCAGTGCTTTTTGTAGATGAAGGTCTGTCACATGCTAGACCAAGACCTCAGGGTTGAGAAACAAATGTCCCCACCTAGAAATAACTTTTCTAGTTATTTTCTCTCTCAGCTCTCAGATGCAATGTGATATGTCTTGCCTCTTTCTTTGCAAAGGTATTTATGATATTTTACAGTGTAGGTTGACATCCTATGTACTCTTTCTAAAAGGTTCTTCAAATCTCCAGATTTTCCAAGTTCCACCTTAATTCACTGATGTTCTTTTTTCATTCTTATGATATATCCTTCTGCCTTAAGTAATGTGTCTGTCTCCTCCTATACCACTGTCTCCCTCTCATTACTGCTTTTTGCTGGGGAAAAAAAGTTAAAAGGTTCCTTTTATACTTACCTTTTGTGAATTTCACATTATTTTTGTCTCAGAAAAACTCCTCTTGGTCTGTAATTCTGGTGTTTTCTACAAATAGAGGTATTACTTACTAGTAGTGTCTTATTAAAAAAAAAAAAAAAAAAAAGAAATTGCCTGTTTCAGTGAAACTTGTCACTTTACCTGTAGTGAAAAATTGGACTGCTTCCTTTTGCATTAATGTAGGGGGTTTAAGTATTTGTGTTTCTTCCAAATGAGCATTTTGTAGGAAGGCAGTCTTCTGACTTAATCTCATGTCTCTGGAAAAAAGATCTGTGTCATCTCTCCTGATCTTTGGCTAAAAGTTCACTCCTTTTGGTTAGTTTTCCCTGCTTTGTAGTATTCTTTCTTGGTGTCATGTAGCTCTATAAGTAGACATGGGAATATTTCTGATGGTTGATTTTAGATATTTCTTCCAATAGGTTTATGTTCAAATATTTTGTATAGTGCAGGAAAGATGCTATTTTTATAATTACTGAAATACCTGTTTTCACTTGCATATATCTTCCCTGGTAGTGTAAGAAGAGACTTGGAACACTGAATGGAATAGAAGAGGGTTTCTTTGTTTGGTGGTTTGGGATTTTTTTGTTATTGTTATTATTTTTGCTTTGTTTTGTTTTCTTTAAAAGGGAAAAAGCATTAATGGCAACTACTGTAACCTTCTACCTCTCCTTTAAATTTGCATTATGTGTGTGGGCTTTAATGCCTGATTAAGTAGTGAAACTTATCTCAAACAATATGAAAACATGGTCTTTCATCTCCATAGGATCACACGGTCCTTTGTTGCCCTTGCCAAGCCGGTACCGAATGGGATCTCGGGACACTCCAGAACTTGTTGCTTATCCATTGCCCCAGGCATCCTCTTCTTACATGCATGGTGGAAATCCTTCTGGGTCGGTTGTCATGGTTAGTGGGTTGCATCAGCTCAAGATGAACTGTTCAAGGGTATTCAACCTGTTCTGCTTGTATGGAAACATTGAGAAGGTAAATCATCATTTATTAGAAACTTGGAAACTGCTACTTTTAAATGCTTTGAAAGAGCCTGTCTGAGATGGTAAAAAATGTTACCTACTAATTTATAAAACTATTGGTTGGGCTGTTTGTTGCAATGTCATTTTTTTTTACCTCAGGTGAAATTTATGAAGACTATTCCAGGCACAGCACTGGTGGAAATGGGTGATGAGTATGCTGTAGAAAGAGCAGTCACACATCTCAATAACGTCAAGTTATTTGGAAAGAGACTTAATGTCTGGTAAATATGTTTTATTGGATTAATAGTCTGCTAGTGGGCAGATGGAATGAGATTTCAGACAATATCTCATTATCTTTTGTCATTGTTGGAGTTATGATTTCCAATTTGCAGCTGTTTGTTTTGGCTTTCAGCTGAAGTAGGGTGGGTTTAGATTAGATATTAGGAAGAAATTCTTTACTGTGGGGGTCGTGAGGCACTGGCAAATGTTGCCTAGAGCAGCTGTGGATGCCCCATCCTTAGAAGTGTTCAAGACCAGGTTGGATGGGGCTTTGAGCAACCTGGTCTAGTGGAAGGTGTCCCTGCCTATGGCACGGGGGTTGGAACTAGATTGTCTTCCAACCTCAGCCATTCTAAGGTTGATTTATTACGATTTATAATTTTATTTATTTACATTAATAACGCATATTGGCATTACATGGATTGGCCATTAGGAAACTGTATTCCCTAATGTGTCTTATCCATCTTTTCTGCATTTTTTAAAGGCAGGTGTCAAATCCAACCCATCTTGTTCTTACTGTATTTCAGATTGTTACAAAGAAATGTCAACTCTGTTCTAGTTAGATCAATAATCTGCAATTATGGTAGTCTTAATTATTTAAAAAAATTTACCTATTTCTATCTATCCTTAAATTCCAGCGTTTCCAAGCAGCATTCAGTAGTTCCAAGCCAGATATTTGAACTGGAGGATGGCACAAGCAGTTACAAGGATTTTGCAATGAGTAAGAACAATCGTTTCACCAGTGCTGGCCAAGCATCTAAGAACATCATCCAACCACCCTCCTGTGTGCTGCATTATTATAATGTTCCCCTGTGTGTAACTGAAGAAACATTTGTAAAGGTAGGCAGTTGGAATGATTTGCATACAGTGCTTTTGAGCTCTGTCCCAGCTTTACATGGTGCTGCTTTTAAAAAGAAATAACTGGGGTGGTTATAGCATAGCCACTGGAGGAGAATCTGTTCTTTAAAATACGTCTGTAGCCCCTCTCTATAGAAGATGCTATATTTTCACAATGCTGGAGTAACTCTTTCAATTTCATTTATTTTTTTAATTTATTTTTTTTAACGTGAGAAACAAAATCCTGGAAATAAAGTTGAGGAGCTAATGTGGCGGTTTTTTTGTGGAGGAAAGGGAAGAGACACACAAAGCCAAATACATGAAAGTTAGGACTACAGTTCACAAAAGATTTACTGATTTCCTGAGATGGTTGCTGTAACGACTGCTAGGATGTTTTGGAATGGAGAGAAGCATGTACCTGGAACACTTTGCGCAGTTGAGTCCTAAAAGAAGTCTGGATGCTTAAAACATGCAATACTGGGCCTCTTAGCTGGAGGCAGTGGTAAAATTGCTGACAGTTCAGTGAGTTCTTTTTCCCGACTCTGTGTGAAAGTTGACTCTGGGTCACAAGTGGTGTCCTTGTGTGTACAACTTCTCAGCTACTGTATTGAAGTAGGAATGTCAAAAAGTGGAACTTACTACTTAAATGCATTCTTTGAGATAGTAGTGATGTCACAGATATAAGAGCCTTGTTTTGTGTACTAAAGAATGGTATTCTAAAGAATAATTTAACTAAGAATCTAAACCTTTTTAAAATAATAATTTGCCTTAAATTCTTGTAAACTCTTTTAAAGAGTATTTTTGGGTTTGTGTGTCTCCTCTAGGAACTCGAAATTTTTGCTAATGTGCATTTTTAACGGACTTTTATGTATTATTTTATTTTTGTGACAGTTATGTGAGGATCATGAAGTTCTCAGCTTTATTAAATACAAAGTGTTTGATCCAAAACGTAAGTAAAATTTGACCTGTTTGGGGAATTACATGAATTCCAATTTTGATCAGAGCATATGCTGCCAGGAAACATTACTGATCCCCTATTTCCCTTTTTTATTTCTCATTTGGACAGCTTCTGCCAAAACATTGTCTGGTCTGTTGGAATGGGAATGTAAGACAGATGCAGTGGAAGCTCTCACTGTACTTAATCACTACCAGATAAGAGTCCCAAGTAAGTAAATTTTCCTATTCTTACTGCTAGAAATTGTTTTCTGTGGAGAAGGACTTGGGGGTTCTGGTGGATGAAAAGCTGGACATGACCCAGCAATGTGCACTCACAGCCCAGAAAGCTAGCTGATGGCACCCTGGGCTGCATCAAAAGCAGCATGTCCAGCAGACCAAGGGGAGGTGATTCTGCCCCTCTGCTCTGCTCTGGTGAGACCCCACCTGGAGCACTGCATCCAGCTGTGGAGTCCTTGCACAGGAAGGACTTGCTGGAGCAAATCCAGAGGAGGGACACAAAGATGATTAGATGGCTGGATGGCCTCTCCTGTGAGGAAAGACTGAGACAATTAGGATTGTTCAGCCTGGGGAAGAGGAGGCTCCGGGGTGCCCCTATTGTGGCCTTTCAGTACCTTAAAGGGGGGGCCTACAAAAAAAGAAAAGAGAGAGCGACTTTTGACATGGGCAGATAGTGATAGGACAAGGGGTAATGGTTTTAAACTAAAAGAGGAGAGATTTAGAGTTTAGATGTTAGGAAAATATTCTTGACTGTGAGGGTGGTGAAGCACTGAACATGTTGCCCAAAGAAGCTGTGGATGCTCTGTCCCTAGCAGTGTTCAAGGCCAGCTTGGATGGGGCTCTGAGCAACATAATTTAGTGTGTGGCATTCCTGCCCATGGCAAGGGGTGGAACTAGATGATCTTTAAGGACCCTTCCAACCCAAACCATTATATGATTCTATGACTCTTTCACAATAAATATAGAAAAATCTGTAATGTCTTGGGCAGAAGATTATGTAAGTTACTCCACTTATTACTCTGAATTTACTGCTTCTGTACTGGGTTCTCTTTGAAATGAGAAATTGTGAGGCTCAGTTGAATTTAGCTCCCAACTAGTAAGAATAGAGCGGGGAGAGTTCACCTGCTGAACAAGTACACAGTAGGCCAGGTCTGCACTGGACAATTAAAGATAGTTTACTGGATTAAATGGAATTTTGCTAGATGTTCACAGACAAAACTTCAAATCCAGCCATTTAAACTACCTTCTCCAAAGTATTATGAATTTGTCTCCTTGTGAAGTTTTAACAGTTTAAATCTTTCCTATTCTCCCACATCTTTGGTCCACCATCTTAATAATGGACTGAGATTACTTTGGGGCAGAATATTTTTGAAGATACTATTGAAAACATACTGTTCACAATTTCAGTTTTATCTCAGTTTGGAGAGGTGGTAACAGCAAAAGAGCTTTCTCTTTCAACATGAAAAAGGGAAACCTTAATGCATAATCCAGAATACAGCTATCACAGGGAAAAACAGTGTTTTAAACCAAGAACTGCTGGTCCAGACTTGCTGTAATAATATGGCTGAACCAGGAGGGCTTAGCTTCCACTACCTGAGAGGCAGATGTGTGCTGCCATCTGTGGATCTTGATAGCTTTTTCAAATAGAGAGGGGTTGTTTTATGCTTTGCTTTATGGAGAGGCCTGAAGGGTGTGCTGGACATCCTGCTGTTCTTTTCTCAGTCATACACACGAAAATACTGTCCAGTGCCACTCTGGCTCTGATAGAACTGCCTCATTTTAAGTCTTGACTTCCTTAAATATCTGTGCCTTTTGTCTTTGAACTCTTTGGCCCATTGAGTACTACTTTTATAAATAGTTCAGCCAGGAAGAGGGGCAGTGATAATGGTAAATTCTTTCTTGTGTATAGTACAGCATTAGGACTTTGATCTACATTACCTTGCAACCAGATCCATCACTGTTTTTATGTCTAAAAATGCTGGTGGAGTATCAGTAACACCTACTAACAGGTCACCTGGTGTCAGTGAGACACTGGTGGGGGTAGGCAGGGAGGTGTGAGTCTTAAATGTACAGGGTTGGTGAACTTGACAGGTTATGGAAGGTGATGTTGATCAGCAGGAGAGCCGGGCTCCACAAGATGCCCACAGTCTGTTCTGTGTTGTCTCCTCACAGATGGCTCCAACCCGTATACCTTGAAGCTTTGCTTCTCTACTTCATCCCATTTATAGAGAAGAGGACAGCATGTTAAGAGCTACCTTCACCTCGATTTGCAAGTCTAAAACTACACTTCGTTCACAAAGCTCTAAAGTGGTTGTTCTAATGTTGCCTTGTTTCAACTTAATTCTAATATCTTTTATCTTGTTTTATAATAAATGGATGTTCCTTCATAAATACAAACCAGATTTTTTTCTTTTTGCCTCTGAGAAGTACATGTTGTAAGCTTACTACAAAGTTTGTATTTTGTTAGTGTAGTATCTTCAAATGTCTTAAAAAGCACCAGTAGTATAACCAAGACTGTTTCTTTTCAAAATTGAAATATATTTGCATTTTCAAAATGTTAAAGATTTAGCAAGTATTTTTCCATTTTTAGTCTTAATTGGCAGATAGAACTATTACATCAGAATTTTAAATGTAGGACTTGTTTTTCAGTATGTTAAGTAGTGAAGTATGTTGCAATATTAAAAAGCTTGTGTTTATAAAATGCTATGATCGGGTTAATGTTGCACATACTGAACTTTTAGTAGTATAGACTTGATTTATATTTCAAACAAAGCTAACAGAAAATTATTAAGTGTGTACACGTGTATGGTATGATTCATACTTATTTAAAGTGGCTTTGGTTTTTTGGTTTTTTTTTAAACTATTTTCCATTTGCATTAGCATGATGCCATCTATAGGTAGTTCCACCATAGGGGCCTTTTAAAAATTAAAGTTACAAACCTGTATCAATGTGTTCATCCTCATTTTCCATAATTTAAACTTGAATCTTTGATGTTTAACATATCCTTTTGACTCTTTTTTTAAAGCAGTGTTTATGACATAATAAATGGTAAAATGTATGTGGCAAGAAACGAAGGTGGTAGAAATAGTTAAAACAAAAAGCAAACCCCACCATACTCTCTCATACCTGGATAGTTACTTCAAGGTTTTCCTTTGTCTGATTTATCTTAAATATCTGTTATGGCCATTGGAAGAATTCACAGGGTGAATAGTATTGGCTAGGCTGTGTCTTAAACTGAGGTAACCTCAGTGGGATTCAGACAACAATAACATGATGTAAAATTAACAAGGTGAGAAATCTTTCACTTTGGGGAAGATTATTTGTTTTGTCCCAGTACTTTGAAACATCTCTTTTGGAACTGGAGTTGTATCTTATTTGGGCTAAACCCCCAGAAATGGGAATCCAAGCAGGGAAGCCTGGGAGCTGTTGTCCTAGGCTCTGTGTTTGTTCCCTTTTCTGACTTTGTAGCAAAGCGTTTAGGGCTATTTCAGTTCTGCTCTTAGTTGTCAGAGGGAAGTTACTTTTTCATCTATTTTATACTTTATCATACAAGTTCTTTGTTCTATCTTTACACGTTTTATCTATATCCATCTTTCAGGCAAGATGGTTTGTGCAGTGTGCTTGTCCTTGACAGGTTATGTTGCAGCATGTTTATAGGCTGTGGGCATTGCACATTTTTCAATACAGACTGGATTTTCCCCATTCTTAATTTCAAGGCAAATACTCTTTATCGTACAAGGGAAAATGTGTCAGATGCCCTTCAGGTTTTCTCATCAACAGTGATTCATTTTTGTTCTGCATTTTGGTCATGCTTTAGGTAATGAGTATTTCAGGTATTCCCATCAGGCTTCTAATAGGTCCATCCTGGGAACTGAAGGACAGCTGCTCTTTGGCAGCTCTTTTAGCACAGAGTTTGGACACTTAGCCTCCTGTCTGGGAGGTGGTAAACTGACTTGCATTTTAGGGGCACTGCTAATATGCTTTCAGCCTCAGTGCTCTTCCCCCAGAAATTGCTTCCAGACACCTCCACGTATGTGCTACATGTTGCTACTTGCCCCAGAAGTGCTGGATAACACTGAAATGCTCTGTGCTGCTTAGTGTTTTAACTGTAAAAGGTCTCTCCCAAGCTTTCATTGCTCTTCCATAACTTGAATGTTCTGTGGAAACACGTTTCTTCTGTTCTAACTTGCATTGCTATTTGTATTAATGTAGTTTCAGAAGTGAAGTTGTTTGTAGTTGAGCATTAAAAATAGCATGTTTTCTGTTGGTCCAGTTTGACCCTTAAAACATTCAGGTTTTACAAAAAAAAAAAAAAAAAGGAAAAAAAAAGAAATGCACTTTAATGTTTTGGTGTCCTCGGTGGATCACAGCATTCAGTGCCTAAAATGTTCAGGTGAAAGGCATCTTTCCTGTGGCTTCCCAGATGAAATGAAGCATGGTTTCAGGTATGTCTTAGAGGACTTGATAGCAACTGAAAGTCCCATATGCAAAATGAGTAGCCTGTGCCATGTGGGGCAGAAAAAAGAGGAGACTGAAAAGTTGTGCAAGCTACTTTCTCCACAAAAGAATCATCTTATTCATGTGTTCATGAGAACGGGAAAGATTCCTTGTTGGTGTTTGCTGTTAAAGGAAATAAAATAATGTCTTCTCTTGGGCCTGCAAGGATGGATGCTTGTCCTCAGGAGGGAATGAGGTTGGTCTCCTTCCATACATGACATCTGTGTTCACTTTTAATCTTGCTCTTTAGAATAGAGACAAAACAGTGGGGCAGCTGGGGAGTTAATTGCTACAGGGGAATTGAAATTTGTCTCATTTGGCAGCAACATTACTGTACTTGTTAGATTAAAATTAAACTTTTAAGGTCTCTTAATGCAGTTTTTTCCTGTCTCTTTTGCATAAGCCATACAAACAAAACAGTGAACATTGCTATGCACATTCCCTGCTTGTAAGCAGCTGGCATTCACACTGTAACATCTTCATGTCTGTCCCACTGTTTGTTTCTTGGGTTTCCTTTGTTTGTGAAGTTTTGTTTGTTTTTCTAATGAGTCACCTTTCATTGGAGGTAAATGATATATTGAGGTGGAGATCTGTTCCTCTTCTCTCATGATACTCTAATCCTTGTTCATATTTATTTTTCCGTATATGCAAAAAGTTGCAAGAGTTGTTTTTTGACTTTCTATACCACCACAGTAAGATTGAGTGTATTGCCAGGTGATTTAAAAGGAACAATGGAGAAGGTGTTTGGCTGTCCTGCTTTATGAAAGGAATGATACAACTTAATGTGGTGTCTGTCTTTTAGTAAGGGATAATCTTTGGGGTGTTGGCTTGTTACTGGCTGAACCCCTTTTGTTGTAATTAAATGCAACTTGCTCCTTTTCCTGCTGTGTGTTTTCTTGTGAACAGTGCTTGAACTCGTTTGAATATGATGGTGGCTTGGCAGGAGATATTCAGTATCTTCTGTTAAATAATACATGGAAGTCTGGGAACATGAAACATGCTTGGTCAATAATTATTTTTTCACTTCAAAGATGTGTTTAAGCAGGTTTTTTTTGTGCCCTTCTTTAAAAATACCTTGCATTCTCACGTCTGTAGCTACTGGTGGGTTTTTTAGCCATTCCAGGGTTTCATGTGTATTTTATGTCTATTTTTATGTCTAACCAGTGCGTTGGTTAGGATGACAGCAGAGAGAAGTATGCTATGTGACTGATTTGTTGCAAAATTCAAGGGTGAGTGGAGAATTCTATCTAAGCAAGGGACAAGTGGTGCTAGAAGGAAGTCACTGAGGAACAAGGCGTGAGCACAGTTCACAAGACCTGTATTTCTCTCTCCCAAACTGTGGGGCTGACAGGGGTGAGAGGTGCATGTTAAACTGTAGGCACATGATGTGATCTGATACACAGGATCTCACCTGAGGTGTGTTTTATACTTCTTTCATTTCTACCTTGATGCCATTTTTGTTCCTAATTGTTAAGACCACGCGTTTTAAGGTTATCTTGGCTCTTCCCAGCCTACCTTTGCTTCTCTACAGAATGGTCTGGCAGTGGACTGAGATGTGAGAAATGTTAATAGTATTCACCAGGGAACTCTTGACTTGAGAAATACGTGCTGTCATTCTTCACCTATAAAACAAGGGGTTTCCATTTGTTTTCCTTGCCTGTTAAACTTTATGGTTGCTGAGTGAGTAGCAAGGCAGTATCTTCCCCGTTGCACCATTAATACTGACACTTGTGAAGAGGGGTGATCGGATGGGCTCCCGTGGTAATGTGATGTTTCTAGCATGCCATTTGGGTTCCTTAAAACCATAGTCTGAGATAAAAATTACCTGAATCAAGTAGCTGTTCAGGGTTTGGGATGATGAGGCCCCCCAAGTTATACTGCTAATGTATCTGATTTGATAAAGGGTGAAGAGCTTCCATTTCCAGCTGTATTATCAAGTTAAAAGAGCAAAATATTTGTATGCTGTTAAGTCTCCTAATACATAATACTCTTTCCCTGTTTAAATAGAAGATTTCTTTACCCTGGAATTGTAATTCCCACAGGATGTGGAGGAACCTAATGCAGCCAGATTACTTGTGCTATGCTTTTGACCATGGCTCTCTAAAGGAAGTAACCTTAGTCCCTTTTCTTATGTTGAGAAGGCTTTGTTATCTATCCTATGCCAAGGCTTCCTATGTTGGCCTTTCCCAGCCAGCTCCCTGGGCTAGAGCCATGCATTAATTCCATGCTCTTGTGACTGTTGCAGCTGCTGATGCATGGTCTTAATTTCTGGCATGATTTATTTAACTTTTCTGGTGTTCATGGAGCAACTGCAGACTGAGTGGGTCTTCATGCAAGGGAATGAGTCCTGCAGGAATGTTCCGGGGAGCCAGCAGCTATGGCAAGATAATTAACACTCTTTTCCAAAGCATCTGGGATCCAGGAAAACAAATTAGTCCTGGCAGGGGCAGTATAGCAGTATTCAGAAGGAAACACTGAAATGGGCTTGTAGCATGGGGGGTGGCTGAGGTTGGCAGTTGCAGCAGAATACAGGAGGTAATTACTCAATTTCATATAGGCGATTATCTGTTTATTTTCGTCTTGCCACCTTTTCTTTCCATTTGTGGTCACATCCTTCTTCCAACAACTAATAAAATTAATTTGTTTGTGCTCCCCTCAAATTCAGCTGAGCAGTAGTCAAATAAGCCCCCAGAAGTTATTAGCTGTGCTTCTTACTGAAACTCTCTCCTATATTTTTTTGTCTTTTGGGCTGTTAATACAACAGACTTTGGATGTTTCGGGAAGCACAATTTGTATTAGTTGATGCTTTCTCTATCATCTAAGTGTGAACTTCTGGCCATTTTAAACTTAATGGTGTGGATGCAGGGATTTGCATGTAATATAGATTATGCTTCTATTTTGTCTTCTGTTAACCACAGCACTGTAACTGCTAAATCAGATTCAGTCAGTGGTCTTTAGATAAGCATCCTGTCAAAAGGCTCTAGAAATGTCTAAGAAATAGTCTGGTCAGGCAGTGACCTGGGTAATCTTTTTTTGAAGATTACTGTCTGAACCATGGTAACCTAAAACTTCAGTAAATTAAGGTGGGAATCCCACTTTACTGACCTTTTTTCTTGAGGTGGCACTTTAAATCCAAAACAAACTCCTGTGTTCTGAAAATAGAGTTCAAACTGGAATATATTAGTTAAATATGTTCCTCTTACCCAAGACTTCTGTGGACATTTTTCATCTTTTTGTTGCCCTATAGGCAAAGATTTGTGTGTGCCTTTTTAAGGATCCTTTATATGCCTCTAACTCTTCCTTTTTGTATCCTTTTAACGTGAAGCAATGAGAACTAACTACAGGATTTCAGACCAGGACTGAGCTATTGACTTATTTCAAAGCATTTCAAGAGTAACATGCTCTCTAGTCTTCCTTTTTTCAGCTACAGTTTTTATCTAATAGTGATAAAAACAACCCTACCCTAAGTAGTCTAAAGGACACGTTTCTCTCCATGAAGATAAATACTTCATCGTGTCTTTAAGGATACGGACCCCAAGTTCACAGCCAGGTGCAACCCTGCTCTTCTTGGTTTTTTCATCATAGGCAGTAACACATCATTTGTGCTTGAGCGCTGCTTCAGTGTGCCCCTGCCATTACCTCCAGTGTCCACACCCTCGATGACCCTGGCATTGCAAAAAAAGAAAGGGAGCTTTTCCTTTTTATCTCCCAAAGCATCCAAATGAAGCTCGTTTATCTGTTTGTCTTCTCCACGTTTTGAAACTTCCTAAGAAATAAATCAGGGATACTCAGGGATGCAGGCACAACAGAAGCAAAGCTTCCTCTTTGAGACTGGCAGGAAGGAAAGAGCTGTAGCTCCTGCCCTGAGACTGCCAGCGCAACCTCCCATTTTCTTACTGCTGAAAGCAGACTCAGCTTTCCAGGAACTCTTGCTTTGTAGACCCTTCCTGAGAACATCTGACTAGGGATAAACCTCCTTTCATGAGGAGGACAGAGCAATTCAGAGACCGTGATGGCATGTGCTCATCTGCGCTGTGTGTGTGGGGTGAGGATTTTGGTTCGAAGGGGACACTTGTTTCTTTCTCGTGGCGTGCTGCCATCCTGACAGCCTTGGCAGGAGACCCACCTCTGCTAAGCTGCTCATAGCTGACCAATGTTTGAGAGGGGCTAGTCTTTAAATTGCTCAAGCAGCAGTCACTTTCCATGTGAAGCTGCTCTTAAGCCATTTTGCAAACACTTGAGCTGCTTCTATAATTTAGTCCTCTTGAAGTGCTGATATTCCCTATTTCCCCAGTCACTGTGTGACTGCCTGTACCTTGTATTGGCCTGGTTACTATTAAAGACCACGAAGATCAGTGTTCCCAACAGTGTCATCCACCTAAGTGCCTGGTTTGAGTTGTGTAGGTGGTTTGAGCTTAGGCCTGCCAGCCATGAGGTTAACTCCTGAGCCAGGGAGGGTGGGAGTCAGCCCAGTGCTCCTAGTTTCAGTGGTAGCTCAGAAACTTGTCCACACCTCTCCTGCAGCTTGGCCAGGAGTCTGTTTACCTTTTGCAAAACACCCTGCCAGTAACCCTGAATCAACTTTGTACCTAGGGCTGTGCAACACAGAAGCCAAGCTGATAACCACTGCCTTTTGCTTTGAGTCCTTTCCAAGTACAGACCGAGTTTCACTGATGAGATCTGATAAAAGGGGGGGGGTGGAGAGGCTAACGCTGTGTTCACCTGGGAGATACTGTTCTTATCTGCTCTGCTAATGGGGAGCTGACCAAAGGAGCAAAGGAAACATGAGCACACCTTTGGCTCCTGGTTGTGAAACCAGCACAGAACAGTCACAAATCTGTGCTGCTGGTCTGTAAAGCAGAGAAGCTTTCAGAGCCAGGCTTTCAAGTTTTTACAGACAGCTGTCTGGTAGATTGATTGTTGTAAAATGGATTTCATTTAGATAGCTTTGGGCTTGGTACAAGGTAGCTCTGTGCACCTGGCTTGCACATGATGAATCCATGAGACCCAAAATCTTTGACTTCCCCATTTCCTTGGCAGTTCATCCTGGTTTCCTAGTGAAATGGAGCAGCTTGCCCTTGCAGCGTGCCCATGCAGTTTGCTTGACCTTCGGGATTGCATTGGTCCTCACAGGCACAGCCAACATGCCTCTCCTTATCCTCCCACAAATCCACATATTGCAGGGGAATGTTATTCTCTGGGGAGAGTTGAGGAGATGGATACAGTGAACTATAAGGCCGTTATTGCCACAAAGACATTTATCAACTACTTCTCTACAGACCTTTTGCAACAAACTTTGCCTCTCCTCCCTATCCTGGTTCCTTTCAGGGCCTGTGGTTCTGTCTATAGATAAATGATACAATATTTAATAAAGAGGATGGAAAAATGGCTTTAGATGCTGTATAGTCCCAAATTCGCTTTGTGCCAGGCACAGCTCAGGTGGTACAATCCTGTTTATCTGAAATACAGAAGGCTGCTGTGGAGGAATGGGCAGGGGCTTTGAGTGGGGTCCTCTTCAGGACCAAGCACCCGTAGCTCTGCTGTTGTCCGGCTTCTGCAGGACTTTACCTGATTTGCATCTCTGGACCAGACACTTGATCATCTAAAATGCTTCCTGGCATCCCCCACTCAACTTACTTTTCTGTTAGTTGAAGCAGGAAACTTACTGTCTCAAAGTAGCAGGCATAGATTTTTTTTTTTTTTAATTATTATTTCTTCTGTGTCTGCAGCTCTTGCCTTTCTTCTCCCTGTGATGGGCTGAGTTAGCAGGGAGGAGGCTCCCCTGTGGGCCTGTCCTGGCCCAAAGGTGGGCCACTGTTCCCCAAGGCTGTCACTTGCTGCAAGGTGAGTGGCTGACACTGTTGTCTTGTTCACATGGAGGGATATGCAAGGATACTGCTAGAGCAAGGAGAGCCTTACATCCACAAGTGCTTGGCATGGGATTGAGCTTTGGCAGTGACTGGATGGAATTCACTGAAATGAAGACAGCTTGACCTGGAGATTGTCAGGCAAATCTTAAACAATGACGTCAGCCTGCAAGGATCAGTCCTTGGTAAGTGTCCACCTGCGTGTGTATCTGGATACTGTCTCTGAATGACTTCCCAACGTCTTCTGAGGCCTGGCAAATGAATTGGAGACCTCTGTCTGCCTGCAACGTGATCCTCCACTGCCCTGCACCTGGCCAAGGCTGGCTTAGCCACAAATCAGACTAGGGTAAAATAAGGACCTGTTCTGCACAGGGTGTAGCATGGAGTTAATCTGAATTACATTAAAGCACTGCTATAAAGTGGACTGGTGAAACTGCATTAAACCCCCTTGTGGGCACAATTCCAGACTGAAGCAAGTGAAGTCAAATACAGGCCAGTTGAGCCTTATATGTGAGTGGGGTGCTGTGCTCATTGGCAAATCCCCTTAAAACACCAAATTGAGTTTAACTTCTTTGAGTGTCACAAAATATCCTACTGCTGATGGAAAAAAACTAAGTAAAAAAAAAACCACTTTTCTCCTAGACAAAGCTACAGAGCAAATATGAGCCTGTGGAAATCAGAAGGGCAAGTTTAGCCCAGTAATAAAGTTGTTGACTGCATTGCTCTTGTGGCCACATGGATCCTTCTGTGTTATCTGCTCCTCATTTCTTCTCAACAGTGCACATGCTGCATCTCCTCGACCTCTGCTGCTCAGGGAATTTCAAATAAAATGCCTCTTTTGGCTCCTGCTACTTCTGTGCCAGTCTCACCCTGGCTCGTGCTGCAGTGCACTGGGACTGACGTGGCCTTTCCCACTTGTCCTTGGAGCTATTTACTGCACCAGTTGCATCCTAGCTTGTCCCCCTGGGATGTTTCTTGGCTTCTACTCGAGCCCCTCTTGGGCTGCAGATGGAAAAAACACAAAACAACCTGTGGGTTTGCCAGTGGGAGCCAACGGCCCTGGCTTGCGGCAACTGGCTATCTATTGCGGGTTCCTGGGGGTTAAGGTCCCGCGACAAGACCCTTGAGGCACATTTTGTATGGGAGACAGGTACACACACACGAGATGTGACCCACAAAATGGCGATTTATTAAAACAAGATGACAGCTTATATACAGGGGAATACAGAAGTTTCAGGAATAGAGGTAGGACCCCGGCTAGGAACATCAAATCCTGAGAGCTACTGATATGGGAGCTTGGAGGGATAGGCTATTGGAATATGTCAGGTCACTCAGGGGGAAGGGAGAGCTAGGGAATAATGGGATTTTGTGTCCTGGGTGCACAGACAGGGGAATCTGCTGAGGCTGCAATGCTGCGGCCTTGTAGCTGGGTCCCAGGCAGATCTACACAGTTACAGTTGCTAGAAGTCTTCTAAATAGATCCTTTCTTCTGGGCCGCCTTTGCAGCTTTTTTGCATCTCTCTCCACTCTCTGTAGGCCTCCTCTGGTCCACCCCCGATAGGTATCAGTGGCTTCCTCCTTCCAGGTAGGAAATTAGGTGCAGCTGTACTTTAAGAGCTTGTAACTAGGAGAAGTAGGACACAGAAGCCACTACTTTTGTTTCTCTGTTAGCATCCAGGCTTTGGGTCTGTCTGGTGCTTCACAGGGGCCAGGGGCTGGGGAGTGGGGACAATGTGTCCTGCTGTTTTCTTCCCTGGATCCAGGCTGGGGGCTTTGGGGCAGTGCTGGCAGGGAGCAGGGCAGGGAGCAGGGCTGCCCTGCTGGCAGGGAGCAGCAGGTGGCAGCAAGAAATTGAGGCCCTTGGATCTGAGTTCAGCACCAGTGACTGAGTGTGTTGACCTCTGTAGCCCAAGGCTGCGGAACGGGGGACGGTGAAATCTTACTCAAACTCTCTTAAGTAGATTTGACACTGCTTTTGGTTTCTCCTCGTGGGCTGTTTGAGGTCATGGGGTGCTGTCTTGCAACATCTGCACTGTATCACCAGCAAGGACCTGCAAAGCCAGACATGCAGGACTCTCAGGTGCTTGAGTTTGGACTCTTTTATTTACCAGAATGGCTGCTCCAGCTCGTACAGGAGAATTTGCTGAGACGTGTGTAAGTGAAGAGAGAGATTGTGTAGGGCAGAGCCAAGGGCAGCAAGCACATATATTGCTGAACACAACTACGTTTTGGAGAGGGCAGCGTGTAAAGTTGTTTGTGCAGAAGCTCATCCTCGCCTTGGGAATCCTCTCTGCGTTACCCAGAAGAATGCAAGCTGGAAAACTTGATGTCTGAATCTCTCCTGCAGTCTTGCCAGCTCTGGGGAGTGAGCTAAGACATCTCTGCAACCCTTTTCCTAAGAGCAGCGTTGCAAAAGAGTCCCACTGGAAAACTCAGAAACCTGGATTTAATTCCACTTGTGTAAGCAATTTAATCTATCAAGCAAGAGGTGATATTTCATCCCTCTTCCTTGAGGGACCTGATGTGCTTCTAAACATGTGCAAATGTCTTTGATACTTCAATAATAGTGGATAAATGGCAGCCTGGCTTAGGAAGAACAGATCTTCTAAGTCAAGTGTAATTGCTTCCACTAAAATGGCCTGGGAAGCCCTGAGGAGTATTAGTTAAATAAATGCAGTGAGGCAGTGAGAGGCATGAGAAACTGACTGCCACAGTGGCACAGGTGGAGCTCAGAAGAGATGAGGGTCCCCCGTGGGGCAAGACATCTGCCTCAAAGGGCTCACAAAAGGGATACAGGAAACCTGCACTTTTACCTGGAGGAGGTGGGACTGGGTCCCATTCTGCCTCCTCCTGGTTTTTCTCCGGGCTCTGCTCGTCCCACTTCTCACGGGGTGGGGGCACCGGGGAAATAATGGCAGAGGTGGAGCTATGTCTGCTTCCCTGGCTTCTGCCTGGCTGTTGGATGGTGCCGTTCCTGAGCCATGCCCAGTGGGCTCTGTCTGGAGCTCACCCACACACAGGGAGCAGCGAGCCCTGCCTGCCTGATGAGGTCTGGTGGCTTTTTTCCAGGAGGAGCCTGTTTTTGGATAGTCACTAGGGGCAGACACCCCTTGCACCATGCACAAAGCAGGAGATGAGAGCTTGGTTGGAAAGATACAGAGACTGGAGGGGGGGAAGGGGCGATCTTGAGAGACTTTTTTGCCACTGACACATTGGCAGAACAAGTGGGAGATTCAAAAGGGAGACTGGAATGGGATGGAGAGGCTGTAGGCACATTTCCCATAATGATGGGCTGCTGAAGGAAGACAGGTGAAGGAGAAGCCTTAACAGTGGTGGAGACTACTTTAGGCCAAAGCAGGAGCCTGGCAAAGGCTTGATCCTGCCAGTCATGTGCTGTCAAGCTCTGGCTGTTCTCTGGACTTCCTGATGTTATCTTTACTCCTGGAGAGAATGAGGCCAGCTTCAAACTTGGAGACAGATCACTTATACCCAAAGCACAGGAGTTGTTTTGAAACCACATTAACCATGTTGGTAATTTTGAAAGTTTTCCACCTTCTTTTTGTTTCCCATCCTCACTACGTGTAACAAAAATTGGCTTTAAACAGAGTTTCAGAACAGGAATGGTGCCACAGTTGTACAGCAGCTGTGTAGTGCCTGTTGGAAAGCTGTTCTTTGCCCTCCCTTCTTGGCCTCAGCTAGGCTTGTTCCTGCTCTGCTTTCCTTCTGGATTTGTTCTTTTTGGGTTTTCCTTATGTTTGAGCTCCCTTCTTCCAGGCTGGGGCACGTGTTCAAGGGTCAGCCTAGAGCCAGAGGTCACAGTCTCTTTAGTGTTTAAACTTAACCACCGATTTTGTAATTCTTGAGGGGAAAAGAACCAACCTCGGTTTGGCATTTCTTGCAGCCCACTGTCTCTCATCTGCAAGAGCCCCTTGCTGTGTTTTGCACAAGCTGCCCGAGTGCTCTAGGCCCTTTGCTGTGCTCTCCCTGTTGCCCTGCTGGGGACAGGAGTAAACTGAAAGTATGGGGCAGCTTCCAGCATTCCCATTCCCACAGCTGTGTCAACCAGTGAACACCATGTCCTGCTGGCCTGGGTGAGGCCCAGGGTCTCAACCTGATCCATGCTAGGACACCTGAAATACTTGTGACCTGGTGAACACCCCTCCCATGCAGTGTGACAAGTTGTCCTTTGGCGCTAAAGTGCTGCTTGATCAGTGTGATCAGATGGAAAAATGCAACTGTGAGCTCCTGCCCTTTGAGCAGGGTAGAAATTCCAGCGCACAGACAGCTGGAGGAGCAGCCTGGTAAACACAGCCACGTGAATGTGTGATAAGGGAGCACTTGCCTGCACAGGTTCCTCAGGCAGACCCTTTGCCCAGAGCTGTTAACTACCCTGCCATACAGTGAGCCCCTTTCCCCGCACTCCTGCGCTGCAGCCTGACCCTGAGCTGCCAACCTGGCATGTTTGCTGCCAGCTCCAGTTTGCTACTGAGGCAAAGTGCAAAGGCACCTCTTGCATCACTCGGGAGGGGGGGCAGGCTGGGCTGTCCCTGCCAGCAGCAGCACTTCAGTCTCCAGTGGCACGACTGGGTGCTGTGGCATTGGCAGGAGAACCCAGGCATAGCCATGGCAGCTTTAGCCACAGCAAGTGCATTCCTGTAGCGTTACTGTACTCAAACTGTGTCCTTGCTTAGCATGGCACTTTGAGAAGCTGATCAAAGCCCAAGCTTGCACCCTAGGAAGGCTGAGCAGCTCCCAGCAGCGCACCAGGGTACAGTCCAAGCCTTCTTTGTGCTGCAAAGCACCAGGCATGCACCGGAGGCTTTTAATATCCAAGGAACAGCTCCAATCCAATTGTCTGTTGCCTGTAAATGAAGTAGACTAGCTTTGCAAAATCAAAATACTCCTAGCAAGCAGAAGCTGGTGCTTCCAGATGTGATGGGTCTCATCCAAGGGGAGGGCAGTTTGCCTTTGAAACAGCCAAAATCTTTCTGCATTAAAGGCCTGGCTCACCTCTCAGTGAAAGCACTGACATGTCACCTGTTTATAAGGCAGCTTTGAAGTTAACTGTTTATGTAACCTATTAAAAATACACTCACACAACTTTTTATTCTTTTCTTCCCTGCCAAAGAAATTGGTAAGAGGGTTTCAGGTGAGCTCTGATAGCTGGTTGCTGCTGCAGGGTGCAGAGGGGTCAGATGTCGTGGCAGCTTATGGACTCAGCACCCCTCTGCACTGCTTGCTGGGCACTGCAGGAGCATCCCTGTGCCTTGCTGCACACGCAGACCTCAGGCTCAGTAATGTTGTGCCCTGTTCTTCAGAGAGCATCACACCTCTTTAGCCCCCTGGTTAATGGTTAGACTTAAATTGCAGCAGCTGGCTTCCCAGCCCAGCTGTGGAAAGAGTCACAGATTTTAAATATTAGATTTTCTGATCTTGCCCTTTGGACTTGTTTTTGCTGTGGCTGTTGGTAAACGGTGTGCTCCTAAGGCTGCTGTGAAATTATGTGTGGGCTGCTCCATCCCCAAGCAGGTCTATCTTTGTAAGTTGTACAAGAGCAGTGTTTGATGTAAGCTGGCATGTGTGGCTCAGTGCAGTAGACTGACTTCAGCTCAGTTTGGTATAGATTTGCCACCCAGTGAAAGTCCCAGTGAGAAGGGGCCTGGAGAGGTCTCAGATTCAGCCAACCTTCAAAGCAGGACTGTTGCCAAAGCTGGATCAGAGCACCTAAGTCTGAAAAACTTGACAGGATGGAAACCCCTCCTCTCTGGGTACATGTCCCAGGGCTGCTCCACCTTTCCTGGGAAGGAGTTTTTCCCAACACCCCATCTTAGCTGGCCAGGCTGTTAGATTGTCTTACCTACTGGAAAGACTCTGGCTCCATCCTCTCTGTAGCTTCCCTCCAAGTCACTGTAGACTTCTGCTAAATTGCCCCAGTCTTCTCTTCTTCACAACTAACCAAGACAGCCGTCTCCACTTCTCCCTGTGGGCAACGTTCCCTGACTTCAACCAGCCTGGTGGCTCTGCCGGTCCTGTCCAGCTTCCAGCAGATCCAGGCTCATCCCGGAGGGGCTGAAAGGGAATGCTTGGAAACAGGACATGCTGAAGTCAAACTCAGAAACAAGCTCGTTGTGTCTGCTCAAATGAGCCTTCAGGAGAACCTGGTTTTGCTGGATTTCTGAATGAGATGGGTCTGAGCCAGCTGGCAAGTGCCCAGCAGTGATAAGCAAGGCCTGCCCATGCCTGTCTCCCTGCAATACTGCAACACTCTTCTGACCACTGAGGCCTGCAGGCCGCTGCCCTGAACCACCTCCTCAGCCACATGAAGGAGCATCTTCCTGGGAGCAACACAGTTTAGGGACATCACCAGCACAAGGCTTCTGTGTCCTGAGTCCTGGACTATGTGGGGCTCTCCAGAGCAGCAGGCACTTCTCCACTGCCTCCTGGGCACTGCCCACCCCTTCTGGGGTAGGTCAGGGTGTTCAGCTGCTCCCAGATTCCAGAGGCAGTGTGGTTGGAACCCAGGGGAGCTGTTGGAGCTAGCTTGCTATCTTCATCTTGCCGGCACAGCTCACTGACAGGAAGAGGCGAGTGTTGTGCTTTATTTAGATGGATACCAGGGAGCAGGGGGACTTTGCAGGTCCTGGGCATTTCAGCAGAGTCTGGGCTCCAAACCTGATTCCTTCTGGAGCATTAGGCTACCTCCTCTTCTCCCTTCTGTGGGACTGAGATGTGCTGAGCAGCCCATTCCTGCTCAGAGCTACTTGGTCCCCAGTGGTCACTCCTCTCTGAAGGATCGTGTCAGATGCCCAAGGCTGCTTCTCTGAGGTCTGAAAGGTTAGACTGGAAGTTTTATGGGTGGGAGATTTCCCAGGGCTGAGGTCAGAGACAGAAATGTAATGTCTGCCCAGCTCTGTTATACAATCTGCTGTTAAATAATCACTCAGGGTCACTGCGCCTGCCAGGCCACTGCAGCTGGTGGTAGGGCTGCATGGAAAACAGGCTGTGATTTGTGGGATCACTGCCCACCGGATAAGAAAAAGAAGGAAAAGCAGCAATATGCTTTTGGACAGTCCCATGCTCAGACCCTTCCCAGCCTTGGAGTTCCTCATTGCAAGGTACTTTTCAGTGACAGAGGCATTAGTCTCGCAAGGGCACACTCTATTTGTAAAGCCTGATGGTCACAGTGTGGAGGTGGCTTTGGCCACTATGAGGAAAGGCTGGTGTTTATCTGCGGTATGCCATGACTGGAAGTGCATGGGCAGGGTACTGTTTCTGTCACAGAGTTGCTGGTTCTCCACCAGGTCTGGGCAAGGTGGAGATCCAGCATCCACCCGATACAGCCCTGTGTTCCCCAGCCCTTGACTGCTCTCTGCATTTCTTAAACCTGCAGTCGAGCAAGTGCTGGGGCAGAACTGTGGACCCCCATGCAGCGCCTACTAGCATGTAGGGATTGGGCCAGTCCCACAGTCCCTGGGCACTGATTTCAGGCTGTGCTGCCCATCTGGGACTGACACCCATTTAACAGCACTGTATTAATGATTTCAACGGTGTGACAAAACAAAGTAGCCAAAATGGGAACCTGTAGGACATCAGGGAGCGTGTGGGAATGGCTAGTGATGATGTGCGTTGGCTGCAAATAAGCAGTCACTTGAGGGAGCTGGATGATTTGTCCTAGGAAATACAGGCCAAGTCTAGGAAAAGAAACCATGTTGGCAGGGAAAGCTCATAAAGCAAAGCAGCCACACCACACTCTGAGCCTGAGCCTTGCTGCCCTGGGGTTCCTGTCCTTGAGCATGCTTTCATAGCTAGCTGCTTACTTCTGCTGGATAATTTCTTCCTAATAAGGGGTTTTGGCAGGCAGCTGTTCTCCTCTGAGGGTGAGGAGAGCAGCTCAATAAGAGCAACAAACTAGTGTGGGGCAGGGATAGTTCCTTTTGTTTTCAGCTCCAAGGGTGAGTGCGAAATAGAAATGCTGGGGGATGACTGGATGGCACTAAGGAAACTTGAGTTACCCCTCAGTCATGTTTTGCCCCCCTGAATGCTGTGCTGCCAGAGGAGGGCATCAGCATGGTGGTGATGGAGAAAAGATGCTTTGGGCTTCTCAGTTTTGCTCTGCATCTCCCCACACAGAGATCAGGGTACCACAAGCAGCAGGGCTGTGCCAATAATTGCCCAGCAGCCAGAGGCCAGCACCAGTGGGAGATTACTGGGGAGCTGCGATGATGTGAGGTGTCTTGTGCACCTCCCAAATATTTCTCATCTGGCATGACAGCCCATGGCAGCCCTGGTGCTCCTCTCCTTCCTAAATGCTGCTCGAAATGCACCTTCTGCTCCACCTATGACATCCCTGAGGCTGCTCTGGGACAACTGGGACCCCAGAGAGCCCTGAATGGGACTGGTGGGCCTGTGGTAGGAGACTGGCTCTGTCTAATCATTTGCACACACGCACATCTCAACTGGCCCAGACAACAAGCTGCCCTTCTGTACTACCCATACAGTCTGCCACTTAGCCCTCAAAGGCTGCAGAGCTATGGCACAGAACATGCTTGTCTGTCCCTGCCAGCAGGCTTTTCGGTGCCCCTTCAGCACTCCCTGTGATCCAGGGAGGCATTCTAGCTTAATGCAGCTATTTTGTTATTTAATCACTCTTGTTTTTCCTTAACACCTTTCCAAATGTTTTAAGCTAGCCTTGTTGTGCTCATTCACTGTTTAATCTGAGATCAAATGATTGTATCTTAATCCCTGGATCTCAAATGAATTTGCCTCTGGTTTGGGCAGCTAACCCTCCAGCCCTCTGCTACAGCCAGGCCTGCCATCTCCCTCTCCTTCTCTCATTATTTCTCTCTTTCTTGCAAGTTAACATTAATTGACATGAACAAAACAGATGATATCACCCTGATTAATATTTCCAAACAATTTTGTGTTTTTTCTTTTGATTAGCCCCTGGAGCCGTCCCTTGTCAAATGACCTGAATGTGATCACAGCAAGTGCAATACTGTGCTTTTTGTGGCTGACTGGGTGCACAGAACAAGCTGACATGGAGTGAATGTACAGGACAGCACGTGAATCCATTGTACAGTCTTCCTGGAGGACCCAGACATGTTCTGCATTAGCAGTCCCCAACAGCAGCAACCTGGCACTGTGCTTTTTCCAACACACTTCACCTTGGTGACACTGCCTTTATCCCGATGTACTTGCCTGGCCCATGGGAGTGCATTTCTCAGCTCAGCAAGGGGACATCTGCAGTTGCTGAACTTCCCTGGAGCCAGCTGAGCACCACAGCCTTCTGCAGTTCCTGAGGGCCCATCAACACAAGCCCTGCTACCTCTTGAGCAAGCCTGGGAGCAGGGCTGGGGCCAGCAGGTACCAGGTTGGTCCCCATGACCATGCCTTCCTCACATTCCTCACACGCCTTTCCTGAACGAATTCTCTTCCCTGTCACACAGAGAGGTTTTGGGGCAAGAGAGCCTTTGAATCGGACTGACACAAATCCAAAGATGACGAGATGCTGATCTCAGCCCCATCCTTTGGGTGCTGCTAAAGCTTGGCTTCTCATTTCATTGCACTTGCCCACAGCTTTGCTGCAAGTTCCGTGCTCAGTCGCAAACAAAAAGGCTTGGAGAATGTATTAGATTAAATACAAGTTTTTGACAACATGTTCTAGATTTTACTGAGAGTAGATTAAATCTAATTAAATTCATACATTATTCCAGCCACATAAAATGGCACATTCTACTTTGTGTCCTTAGCTTGGCCCAGAGGCCAGACTGAACCTCAGAGACTGCAGAACTGGTCTGGCACTTCATGTCTAGACTCAGACCCAGACTTTGCTTCAATATGCAGGATTGGATCCAGACAGTTTCATCGGTGTGTTAAGGATCATAACCCAGATCCAGGCCTGGTTTGGAGCACAGTAGTAATCCCAGCCCTGAAGGGTGTGCTGATCCAGGTACCCTCTCATAAGCCCACAGTGCTGGTGGGAGAAGCTCACTTGGGTTTCCTGTTTTCTGGGTGCTGCTGCCACTGGAGCTCACACCAGCACCTGTTGGCAGCTACCATGTCTTTGAGGTGCCCAAGTGGTTGGTGAGACAGCCTGTGCTAGTCCAAAACTCCTCCTGAAGTGGGCATAGAGAGTTGTGGCTAAATTCCCTCCAAACCCATCCTATCCTGATAGAGTGATGGGCTAATGCAACCTCATCCAATGGCGTGTACAGGACTCTGTGGTGGAGGGGTTTGTCTTCCAGAAAAGGACAATGAGAGTTGCAAGTCAAATTCCCACAGCAGAATCCCTCTTTTAAGCACAACTCATCTCTATGCAGCCAGTCTGGACTTGCACAGGAAGAAAGCATGTGAAACTCTGGGAATAAACCACCTACTTCCTTGTAAGGACCTGTAAATCTCACCCAGCAAGGCTGTCACATAGCTGCAAAGGATGCAAATAAACACTGCTGTGTAATTAACACCCTTTGTATGCCAGGGCAATCATACTCAACACCACATGCAACCAGGAGTCAGGTCTGCCTGCACAGGGCTCAATGTCAAATACCCTCCCTGGGTGTTAAAGCTGCACTACTTCCCTCAAATCAGTATCACATGGTGAGGCTTTACCTCACGTGGGAAGACGTGGCCTGTGATATGAAAGATCAGTTACACTGCAAAGACAGATATCCTCTTCTAAACCTACAGCCAGTGCTGATAGGAGTGTTTCTTAGTAAATACATGCAGCACAGCTGAATCAGTCTTATTTTATTACAATAAAGAATGAAATCTCTACACAGCATTTTTCCTAGCGAGACTCTGAGCTGTCACGGAAGGCTCTCTGATGGTGGAGTAATTTTCATCCCAAATTGTCTCTGGTAACCTGATTTCTGTAGGCTGCACCATGCAGAAAAAGCACTAGTAGTACAGGCTGAAGCTCTGTCACTGATCGGATGGGCACCACTGGGGACTTCTCCTTCCTTGAGCCTTGCTGTTTGTAACAGAGAAACACACACAGCTCTGTGCCTTGGAGGGAGGCCGCACAACTTCGGGGGCTGGTGTGATTATCTTTGCAAGATATTTGATGGGCATCACAGTGACAGGTGAAGCAATTCCTCTTTTTCTAGGACAAAGAAGCTTGAAGTCTGGGGGTATGGGAAAGCACTTTTGCTGTGGTGGCCTTGGTGGCCTAAGGGGTCATTGGGAAATGCCACCCAGGGGACCCAAAGCCAAGAGGTGCTTCTCATTTTTAGAGGGGCAGAGCAGGCAGGAGGTAGCTAAGCAGACCTGTCCTCCAGGTGAGGCTGGAAGCAATGAAACTGTAGTCAGAGCCACCTCTGCAGTGGGGCAGCCCTGGGGCTTGCAGGTGGACTGGCACTCTAAGCAGCGCTGAAGATTTCACAGGAGTCAGTATCAAGCCCAGTCTTTAAAGGCAGCCTCATCTTGTGCTCTTGCATAACAATGAGATGGAAATCACACTCTGTTTATACAGACTGAAGTGACAGGAGTCCGCCTGAGCAAACGCTTGCACATGAAAGCCTCAGCTGGCTACAGAACTCCATTTCCAGGAGCCGAAGAAAACCACTTAGCCATTTAAACCTTTGAAGACTTCAATCACCTTGTTAAGATGAAGACAGGGCAGGGTGGAGGAGACAGCTCCCATTTGCACCTGCAAGAATGCAACCTCCATGGGCAGGCTGCGTACCACCACCCCAAAGAGCCCCCCTAACAGGTACTACACAGGCAAGCGTGGCTCTTGAGCCTGCTCGCTGTGACACAGTCCCTCGATTTAAACCCTTAATCCTGCAAAGACTGTGTAATAGCTCCTTCAGGCTGAGAACGGATTATGCCCGTTTCAAAGGTATTTGGCACTCCGGCTGCACCGGGAGAGACTAATGAACCGGCCCAACTCATCCCGCGATAGCACCTGCGGGCAATTCTTGCAGCTGGTGCCTAGCAACTTGCTCTGAGCTGCTCTCACAGCTAAAATTCAGTGTCATTTCAGCCTTCCTCCCCAGAGGAGCAGCTCCTGAGTCATCGTCAGGGAAGAATAAGAAGTGTTTCCCACTTGGCTTGCTATGAATGAGTGATATGGGAGGGACTGCTCTCCCTCTTGAGCATGTGTCCTCCAGCCATCTAAAAAGGCATCTCCTCTCAGCGTGTGGGATAGCTTCACGTTCAGGAGATTTAGTAAATTGCTTCCCCCCCCCCCCCCTTCCTTCCTAACTTGTTTTCTGCTCCCAAATGCCTCTCTGCTTTCTTGGAGCTCTCTGCAGAAGAACCAGGCTTGGATCCATGTCGTGTCTCACCTTGGCTTTGCTTGGGTGAGCCCCAGGTTGTGCAAACACACACAGGTAAATACAAGCTTTGGGCCGTGCTGAGCACTCTCTAGTGACACACAGCAACTTTTAGATCAGCTGTATGACAAATGAAGGCACCCCTGAATCTGAGAGAGATGCCCTTGGGAAATGGCAAACAAACAAAAAAAAAATGCAGAGGCAACCAAGATTGCCTCTTTACGGGGCTGAGATCTTTGCAGATGAGGTGAGACAAACACCAACCAGCCAGGGCAGGACCGAGCAGCGTGTTTCTGCATGTGGGCAGGGCACAGGGATGGGTGATGGGAAGAGGGAGCCGGGCAGGGGCTTGGAAAGCAGCACGTTTTCTGACACCTGCTGGCACCATGCCCAGGGGAGGAGCTCTCCAGCTGGGAGAGGTGGGAAGCTGTGAGTAGAGGAAGTCCATGAGTAGTAGGGCTGTGGTGTAGCAGCCTGAGGGTTTTTCAGGCAAAAACAAGACAAGGTGCCTTACAGGGCTTTTCAGAACTCTGGGGGAGGCACATGTTTGCCTCTGGGAGCAAGTCTGAGATCCAGATGCATTTCCTAGTGGGAGACTGTTAGGACATCTCAGACTTGTCTGAGTGGCACAGTTCCCTTGGTGGTGTCTGCTGGGCAGGTCCATCACTGCAGAGCTGACTTCTCCTTGGCTTCCCAGTCTTATTCCTTGGGAAGCCCTGGGTGGTGACTGCAGCCAAAGGGTTGGAGGTGCCTTATTGCTGTGAGTAGCGGGGGCTGCCAGAAGAACCATCTTTATCTCACAGCTGTCTGTCCTCAGCTCCTGACTGCCTGCAGCCCTGTGCAGTCTGGAAGGAAGATTGAGAATCACCTTGTTTGGACTCCACAGCCTGAAGCAGATGAGGAAAGAGGCTGGTAAGTGCAGAACCACTAATGGAGATGTCTCCAGCCCATCCCAGGACCCTCAGCCCCTTAAGATGGGACATGGCTCTGTTCCCAAGCCCAGGAGTGGTGCTCAGCATGCTTCAGGTGGGTGTTTCGCTTAAGGATTTGTCATCATACAAGTCACCTTAAATCCAACTGCATTGCACAGGTTAGCTGATAGGGATAGAGAAGCATTTTATACGGAAAAGCATAAAGAACTTGAGTCTGATCTGGCCTCGTCCAGTGTCCAGTGGGTGCCTCTGCCTGCATGGGTCAGGAACTGGCCAGTTCCCTGCCATGCTGTGATGTTTGAAGGCCAGGAAACATTGTGGTGGCTGTTTCCCCTTCAGCTACAGGAGGAGACAGTTCTCCAAGCAGAGTGGCTGAGTAGCCTCTGCCTTGAGTATAGATGGCACTGGTTGTGTTGACTGGCCTAAAGTGGGTTTGGGACAAGCTTGGGACAGCAGAGCTTTTTAAAATAGTATGGCCAAATCCAGGAAAAGGTGCTGTCTGTAGAACAAAACTGTGCCTTTGCTGGCAGAGGAGACTACTGGCCCAACCTGCACTTTTGGGTTAAACATGTCCTTCTGCTCTGGCGGTCCCTTCCCACCACAGCCTGCCTGTGGTTTGCACAGTTGTTCCCAAGCTCCTTTCAGGCCAAATCCACAGCTAGCTGAAGCAGTTTCAGTCCTAACTCTTGCATAACCTGGCTCAGAGGAAAGTGTCATGTAGCTGGGAGTGTGGTGGAGATGGGGATGTTTGCAATTGGAAGATGACACGTTAATAGCAAAATCCTCAGCTCAGAAAATGTCTCCTTCCTTCCTGCAAACATAAGAGGACTGAATTAAAGTTGAGCTTTCTGACCTCCAAGTTCTTGACTTCTGCTCTCACATTACAGGAGCAGCAAATCCTGTTGCATGAAGCAGAAATCTATCTGTCTGAACATGCACTATTTCAAACTCTTCTCTGTGCAAACTGTTCCAGACTCCATCAGAAACAAGTCCGTTTACCAACAACAGAACTAGGAAACTTCTTTAGTATTGTGGGTTTTATTTCCCCCCCCCCACCAGTTTTTTTAGTTTTTATATTGAGCTGCTGAAGCTTAAATCTGTCAGCTAACAATGTTTCTAACTTTCAGTGTATTTTACTTCAATGTATTTTACTTTGCCTGATTGCCTTATATCTCTGCATGCAGAGTGTGCTCTGTCTTCTTTCTGATGGAAAGAAAGGTTTTCCTTGATTTGGGATGAGGTTAGAAGGACAGGCAACGGCACAGTCATTTTCACCAAATAAGTAGAGGTTATCAAACTGCAAAAGAACAATGGCATTTTTTTTTGTAGTATTCATTCCAGCACTTTTGCAAAAAGGGCTTGAATCCTGCTTCCATTTATGCTGATGTAAATCTAGAATAATAAAATTATTTTACAGAATTGTGTATTTTATTAATCCAAATGTCAGAAGTAGAATTGAATATATAATAGTTTGATCATTGTATCCTTCTGCAGTTCTCACATAGTGTGATTATAGCATCTTCTAGGCATTTTAATGTCTTTTTAATGTGTTTAGGTGTTAAACTTTCTGACACAAGGACTGCCCAGTGTAAGCACAGCAGCAAGTGTAATGGATTCCAATGTTAGGAAACCTCTTATGTGCTACTTCAGTAGTAAAGGGTGCAAACTGGAACTCACTTTCAGGTGCCATGATAGTTGAGTTTTACTCTGAAGATCTCTTTTGAGCTTTCCCTCTGCCGCTGTTTAGGCAGAACCAAACTCTGCTTTTTTAGATTGCAGCCACTCAAAAGCTGCACCTCCAGGATGAAGTAAGCTAGCATAGCTCAAGATTTTGAGAAAAATCGTTTCTACAGACAGCATTAGCATGGTGAGGTGGGTTTTTGCAAAGCTGTTGCCCAGTTCAAATGATGACTTATTGGAGAGGGTGTTGTAACAAGTGTCAAGATCAAACCGACCAATTTGCTTGTGAAGGTTTACACGACCTTTAGCAATAGGAACCTTCACAGACTTGGAAAACCTTTGTGCAGTGAAGGCAGCAAGCTTTAACAGTTGGCCTCTTAAAAGGACGCAGCAAGGTCAGCTCGGGTTTAGAGGAACAAGACTCTTGCAAAACTCAGAAATATTTGGTCCCTTGGGAACTTGTATGGCTTGTTCTGATACAGAGCCGTCCTCCCGCTTGTCGCCAGCCCCAGGGCAGCAGCAATGGCACAGTGAGCGAGAACTCCGGAGCAGTGAAGGCCCCCTTCCTGGCTGCCCCCATGGCCCAAGAGAGGTGCAAAAGGGAAGCGAGGACCCGGCAGGGTAAGGGTGCAGCGCAGGTGGACAGACCGGTGACTGTCTGGCTGCGCAGAGCGAGCCGTGCTGGGCCAGCGGCCGACGGAGCGCGGGATCCCCGCGGGATGCGCACCCTGACGAGACGTTTCGTGTGGTTTCCTCGCCCTGTGCCCCACACGCTCCGCAGCCCCGCTGCTCCGAGTCATCACGGCGCGGGGCCGTGAGGGAGGCACCCACCCGAGGGCCGGGCCGGGCTCAACCTCTATGTGTGTGTGTCTGTCTGGATCTGTCTGTCTGTGTCCCTCCCACAGTCCCAGCCCCACCCGTCCCCTCAGCGTTTCCCCCTCAGCTCTCGGGGGGCTCCGGCCCCGCACCGCTCCCGGGCCGATGGCGCGAGGCCCCACCCAGCTCGCGTCTCCGGCGGGGCGATAAAGGTCTCGCGGCGGAGCTCTGACGTCACGGGGAGTTAATTTTAAACCCGGACAAGATGGCGGCGAGGGACGCGGCGCGGCGCGCGGGCCCGGCCCGCCACCGGCCCGACCCGGCAGGTAACGCGGCCCCGGGGCTGTGGCGGCGGCTCTGCCGGGCCGTGGCGGGGCTGTGCCGGCGGGGTCCGGCCCGACGCTGGACTGGGCGGGCGCGGCAGCGGCACCGCACGGCGCCGGGGGAGGCCCCCCGTGCCTCCCCCCTCCTCAAAATGGCGGGGGCGGCTGCCTGTCCCCAAGGGGTACGAGGCGGGGAAGCCGCGGCGACGGCCCCTCGGTCCGGCCCTCGGCCGCTTCCCGGCAGGGTCACCCCGCTCTCCCCGCGCTGCGGCCGGGGCCTCCCGCGCTGCGGAGGGCGGCCCAAGCCGGGAGAAGGGGGGGCGGCCCGGGGGCCGCTGTGGGTGACCTTATTCCCTGCCGCGGCGTGGCCGGACCGCCCGCCCGGGTGCACCTCGGCCCTGTGAGGCGCCGGGGCTGGGGGGGAGGGCCCGGAGGGGCCCCTGGGCTGTGGGGCGCTCGCCTAGCACAGTGTCGGGAGCAGAGCCAGGCAGCCCGGCTCTCCCGGAGCCGCGTCCGCTGAAGGAGGGAGCAGCTCCGGGAAGGAGGAGACTGACCCGCGCCGGCCCGGCCCCCACATGGACCCGGTGCGCTCCGCTGTCAGCGCTGCTCTCGCTGGTAATCTATCCTCTGGTAGCGATGGGACCTGGCTTCGGCGCGGTGTTTTAGCCCCGGGCGTGCTGGAGCCTGTGCAGTGTGTTTTTTTAAAAGTATCGTTATTCCTCAAGAACAGTTTAAAAGCTGAGAGTTCGTATCAGTATCCTTGCCGTACGCTGTGTGAGAGAGGGCACCTGGGACTTGTGAGGGTTGTACTGACTCTGAACACTGAGTTGGATCATGTGAGGTTTTTAGCGCTGCACTGGAACGCCGAACTATTTGAACATATTTGTTGTGTAACTCTCACTTAATTTGGAAGCAGAACGATTGGACTGGGCACAGTTTAAACAAAAGCCAGCAGTTGCCATATGCCACTATTGCTATTTCAATTGCTTGATTTGCAAGCCAGCTAGAGAGTGGGAAATCTAACCACACTATAAACTAGGAGATGCAGAGTGACAACTTACCTGGCTTGATTTACAGGGAGGAAAAGGCAGTGCTTCAGAACATGTGGAAAAATTTGATTGTGTTTGGAAGCATTGCAATTTTAATAATTTAAAGAGTCGAGAGATTGAAATTGAGGATATGATACTACTTTGCTGCTCAAGTACTGATTTCTCTCCCTCCCAGCACTGCTTGGTTTCCTTTGGTGGTTCTCTTGTGTTTTCACCACTATGTTGTTTAATAATCTTAAAGCATTAGGTTATTGCATAACTTTCTCAGGGTCATAAGAGCGCCAGCACATCTGTAATAAATGGCCTTTAATTAGCTATGTCATCATTAGCGGTCGAAACATGCACATTTTACTTGTGCACTTTAGTCATGGAATAACTTTGGTGATCGGATGTGCATGTACAGCTGTGGATGATCTGTGCTTGCCTGCAGAACAGCCTTTTGTAGGGTGAAATAAAGCAGAGTGGTAGATTGGAGTAGTTATAAGAAGAGAAATGTAACAGGAGAGTCCTGTAACTCCTCCTGTACCATTACTGAGTGTTGCTTAACAGCTGTTATGTTCTAGCTTACCCTAAAGTCACTAATGGTGTCACAGCACCTCCTCAAATAATAGTAATAGCTTTTTGTTTTTTCAACTGAAATGATTTTGAAAGCAGTGAGTGGGGTGTTGAGGAAGGCTGTGTTCTTTCCTTTTCATATTCACTTGCCTGCAACTTAAAAATGTTTCTGAAATAGTTTGGGCACAGAACTGTTTTATTTGAACTATTGTAAAAGCATCCCTTTAAATGTGACAGTCTCTCCTGGTTTAGGAGGCCAGGCAGCTCTTGTTAATGTTGAATGGACAGGAATGCTTGAGCCAGGTCTTGAAGGAGTCCTGACACTTCTTAGGTACCTTTTGCCAACTGCAGTCCTTGTGGTTTGGTTAAATACCAGTGATCAGCGTTTGCTTACTGATTGCACTAATGAAGTTCCACGGGCTGGAGCAAGTTATTGTGATGGATGAGGGATTATTTTCTCTTCTTGTCCTAATAATAATAGGGACACACCTCATGCTGGTAGCCTGGATAAAGCAGTCTGTTGGAGGGGAGAAGGGCTGGGGATTTTCCTCCAGTGTAATAGAAGAACACTTATCTCCTGATGGCAGTGTCACATCCTGTCCAACTCTGAGTTTTGCCTAAACTTCAAAACCAGGTATAATAAGCAGATGGAAATGGAGGTAAATTAAGTTCCATGTCCTTGTTTTGGTACTGAACTGCAATGGTGTTGGTCTCCACCCTAGTTTTAACTTTGTGCCTGTTGTCAGTAGACTGTTGTACATCTTATCGCAGTCTGTGGAAGTTTCCTTTGCAAGGACATTCATAAGGAAAACTGCCAAATTTCACTTACACGTCACCTTACATAAGTTAATTTGAAGTTACTTTTGTTCTTGCAGTACTGTTAGGAACAGGCCCCATCCCTGGGATGATTTTTGATATTCATGGCAGTCTTTGAATGGGAAGTTTTAACCTTTAAAATCAGGCTGAATTGTGCCTTGTTTTTCAGGTTTTTTTAAACTATTGCTGCATGCTGTGCCCACAATGTGATCTGTGAGCTGCCAGCTTGGAGTGCAGTTTTCCAGCTAAGTGCTGCATTAACTTCTTAAACTTACTGCACCAGTTATTAGTAGTTTTGATTTTGTCTTTAACCTCAACTATGTTGAGGTGAGCAAGGCACAAAAAATTTTTTTGAAGTTTCTGCATAGGCAAGATATATTTGTCATTTGTAAACAACTGAAAATTTTCAGAAATACTTATATATTGTATAACCATTATATGATGGTTCTTAAGACTGCTCTTGCTGGAGAATGTCTGAGTTTCTTTTTTAAAGCATTTTCAGCAATGTAAACTTTTTAAGATGTCCTGGAGGAAAGACAGAAGTAGCTTTGCTTGTTCTTGGAAGCTTGCTCTTGATAATGAAGAATATTATCTCATCCTGTAGCTGATTTTGAGGTCATACTGCTGTGTAGGGAGTTGATTTACATGAATACGTTTGCGGGCTTGGGATTTGTGTCTGCAAAACCAGAACAAGCAAATAAGCAAGTTTGAATATGTGAAAACATCGCTCAGATTGATGTCTGCTATTTCAGTTAGGTGCAAAGAAATGACTGGTAAGAAATAAATGACATCTGTTAGGACAAGGATTATAATCAAGGCATTTCCAGCAGCAAGTTAATACCCAATAGGAACTGATGTTCTGCAAGCATTGATCACTAACTTGCCTGACCTTTAACTTCTGTTTGTTTCTGAATATATATTTTATGTAGTGTTTGTTTCCAGGAAACCAAGATTTTATGTGCTTGCCAAGCTTTTTGAAACACTTGGTATATAAAAGTTGGAAGAATTTTTGAAGTTCCTTCCTCCAACTCCAAAGGTTGGAGGAAGGTATTTAAACTCAGAATTTGAACCACTGCCCTCTTAAGAAACATGGAATGAAATCTGAGGAGTTCAAGTATCTGTCTTTCCTCCTCCACTGCTAATTCTAATTTGACTAAATGTATTTTGCAAGACTTGAAGGTAACACTCGTTGGTTTTTGTAGGTGTACAAATGAGTTACTGGGAGATGTTCTGAAGTACAAGGTAATGCTTGGCAAGTTGGTGTTTAACTGGAGTTCTTGCTCTGCAGCAAAGCAAGGACCTTGCTGGCCCCCTTTGTATTTGGAATGGAGTGTACATGCCCATTGTAGTGCCATAGCAGGTAAAGTCACGTAGTGAATTGTCTCCATAGCATGTGTAAGCATGTGAATAACCTCCCAAAGTTATCTACATAGTTTGTCTGGAACCTGTTGCAGCTGCTCCATGGGGATGTTACTCTTTCAAGTAACAATACTAGTTTATATCTCATTCTAGTGTGAGAATAGTACGTCTTTGTGCTGAGTGTGATCTGTGAAGCTAAATCAATATCTTCTTCCAGTAATTAAAAACAGGAAAAAAAAGCTATGCTTATTTTATAATGGTTAGTGGACGGCTTATCTTTAGGGTTGGAAAAACTTAAAACAGAATATTTTTGCCACCAAAGATGCCATTACTGAGCCATGCAGCATCCAAGGCAGTTCAGCAAAAGTTACCTGAGTGAATGCAGGTAAGCTGGATATTGGGCATCCTGTTTGATGCTCACTTGATGAACTCATGAGCAGGACGAGTAGGAAATCAAACTTAAGGTGAAAGAGTCCATTTTGACCTCTGAAGAAATGATTTATGAAAGACCAGCTTCCTTTAGAAGAATGGCCCTGCTCTTCTCTATGGTGGAGGAATAGGTAGGAGAGCTGTCAAAACTGTCAGACTGCACAAAAAGTGCCCTTTGGGAAAGGAGTTTGTTTACGGTTTAGTTACTGGCTCTGTGTACAGTATGAGGGTTATTCTTATATGCTTTACTACGAGGGGAGGTGTCTCATGTAGCTTTTCTTCTTTCTTGTGGTAAATGTATTTCCAGCTTTATTTTCAGTGCAGATGATGAGCAAATGATGGTTGCAATTTCAGCCCTATATATGGGTAGTTTTTGCATGGCAGGGTGGGGTTTGTGTGCTACTGCAAGTCATGGTAGGTTTCTCTTTAAAGACTGGAGTAGAAGCCAAAATGTTGAAGATGTGAACTAATAAGATGCCATACACATTATAGACATGGAGTGCAGAATGTAATTTCTACTGAATTGATGTTTGAGAGTAGAACTTAATTTGCATTTATGCAGTTGTTGCTCCAGTTAGATCAGAATCATGTTCCAGTCTGTAATTAGTGTCAAATTATAATGTTTGTTTTCCCGCTGTCACCTTAGAGATAAACATGAAAATTTACAAGTTCTTATTGGTTTCAGTAAAATATATGGAGTGTCTTTTGAGCAATATGTTTTACAATGCTTTAAGGATAACAAGGTGGCTTTTTTTTACTTGGATTGAAAATTACAGAAACTAGTTGGAGAATATCTGTCAGCTGCTTGTAGTGACATGTTAGGACTGCTTTTTGAATGTTGGGCATACTTGGAAAAGTTGTTCTCACCTCTTATCTTCTCAAACGGGGTGTTACTGCTGAGTGGAAGAATAAGTGCAGTTATTTTAACTGTCTCTTTAAGCCCTATCTTGTGATTCTGCTGCCTGCAAACTTGCAGTGCTTAGTTCCTGCTCCACCTCTTCTGCATGAAAGAAAGGGTCTTTTGGCTTTTACTTGTGCCTGTTTATTTACCTTGGGCTGTGTGGTGTGATCTACTCGGGGAACTGTAAACAACTGGGAAATAAAAGGTACAATTTGTCAATCCTTTGCCTAATATGGAAATCATAACAGTACTGATTTCAGGACAGGAACAGTCGCTCCAAGTATGTGAAAGTGCTGGGCATGGAGACAGAAGCTTTGCCCCCTTTAATGTATTGCTTAAACATAGAATAGTAGAGAAAATGACTGCTGTAGAAAATTAAGTTAAGGTTCTTGATATAATCAAATCACTTTCTTAAAACAAGAAGTCATCCTGCTTTTGGGAGAATTAAATTTCTTAAATACTTTGTAATCCTGATCTAATACTAAAGAACTATTTCTGATCACGACAGCAGTGTAATTCCAAACATGGCCTTAAAACTGCCCTCAAGGCAGTTATCACTTATCTCTCAAACAACAAAGTCTTAAGCTTGTCATGAGGATAGAGAGGGAATGCAGTACAAAATTCTTAAAAGAAATCTTTCAAAGTGCTGATGTGTCAGATTTGTTAGTACAGAAATTGTTTAGAAAAGTGCAGTAAGTAATGCAGTAAGTAATGCTTTTGAGGGTTGGGACACAGAACTGGAGTATTTTCTAGAGCTAATAGTACTGTAGAAGTAAATAGGTACTGAAAACTTTTCATGTGTTAGACTGAGATTTAAAAGGAAAAAACCACTTTCAAAATAAAATGTAGGATCATTAAGAAATGCAAGTCCTGCTTTCAAGCTTATTTTTTTCAATAGAAAAAAAATATTTGCAACATTTAGATACCCAGTGTGATTAAATATTTGTGGAACCTTCAGATGCTATGACGAATCGTGCTTGTTTGAGAAGACTCTTGAAATTTGGTGCTTTTGAAGAGGTTGGATGTTGGCTTGTGAAAGACTGAATATTATTCTTAGAGTCTTGATCTAAGTACTTTGAGTTGCAGACATATCACTGTTTCATTAATCAAATATCAAACTAAGCTGTTCTTTAGTGTAATCTGTTGTTGACTTGTTTCTGTAGTGCATTAGGTCTAGATTAAGCTTTTGTGAGCTTTGAAGAGGAGCACACTGCTGTCTATGTTTCAGTTCATCTTCTAATCCTGGACTTTTCTCCTCAGTGTTTACTCTACACGTTGTAAGGGAAGATTTCATGGATGTGCAGAATGAGGACATTAAATATGATCTACAGAGACTAAACTGTTGATTGGGGTGCAGTGTTAAAACATACAGTCTTTGTAGAGTTGTATTTCCATCTTCTTTCTCCACCCAAGTGAAAGATGTATATTAAACCCTTTGTGGTTTCAGCATATGGTATGGCGTGCTGGTTTGTAGAAAAGCAGTTAGATTGGCTAGATGTATTTAGACAAGTTTGAGAACTTGATGTAAAAAGAAGTAGTAACCAGCTCCCTTCTGTATTTGCTCTTTTTAAGTGTGGCTTGTCTTACCTCTGAGATTGCTCTCTCCTTTTCTCTCACTTCTATACCACTAGGCTTGACTGGCCAGTGCACACATGACAGTGGCATTTCTTGTCCCAGGAAAATGTGGTTTAAAATACAAAAATGCTTGTTTTGCTAGCAGTGGCTGATGTTTCCCTGGTATCAAGTGTCATGAATGATGTTAAAGATGCTTAGGTAAGTGGGCAAATCTTGAGCCCTTTGAACATACAAAGGTGCTTATTGCATGGAACTGAGCTACTGAAATGTAGGTGTTTTATAGTGTCCTTGTGAGAACTTAACTAGTGATTTTGAAATCAAAATTAATCTATTCTTTAGTAGACACAGCTCATAGCAGGCACAGTATATTCAGTAGATATGATCAAGGGAATGCTCTTCTATTGCCAGAAGGACTGTGCTGAGCTCAAGGTCTTCCCACCAGAAGACCTTCTTACACATCCTAGCCTGGGATACTGACAAAACTGAAACTAGTGTTAACCTCAATTTTGAAAGGAAGGAAACTGTGTTCTTAAGTGAAGGTTAACAAATGTATTGGCTAGCCCAGCGTAAATCTGAACTTTCAGATTGAGGCAAATCTTTGGCAACTCACGGTCAGATCCAGTTACAGCCCAGTTGTCTACCCATGTTTGCAGCGTTATCACATATCACTAAGTCAGTTTCCACATGAACACACTTCTTAACTGTACTTGTGAGTTTTGAGAGTCTGGAGAAATTTTCCATCTGAATTAGGTTGTAGTCACAGAGCTGAACTTTTCTTTTGGCACCAGTGCCCAGTCAAGCATTTTGTGCCTCCCCCTCAATTCTGCTGGTTCAGCTTTTTCAGAGGGTATAGAGTACACAGCACATCAGTTTGTGTTCAAGATAAGTTGATGCCTGGACCTGGGACAGTGGTGCCAACAGAGAGGGCAGCAGCCCTGTACTGTTCCAAGAGTCCAGCTGAACCGACCCTGTGCCCTGCAGAGGAAGCTGCATAGCTCTGCATTTTGTTTACCTTCAGTTCCAGTGCTCATTGGATTCTTATCTAAGAGGTGATACCATTTGTAGGAAGCTGTTTGTATTGGATTGCTTTTTCTACTGGTTTGGTTTGTTTAGCTGACTTGACTCTGAGCAGCATTATATATGTGGCAAAATTAGCAGGAAAGGCAGCATGGTGTTGGAAATGGGAAAGAGTGGGATAGTCCTTGTGAGTGGGTGGTTAAGACTCATCTGTGCTGTTGAAACAGGCTTCAAGAGGCAACGGGGAGAAGAGGCAGTTACTGGCACTGCCCTATTGGAAGAATTAATGTACTCTGAGCTGTTGTCTTAGCAAGGGATTTATGTGTAGCAGCAGCAGTGATGCCAGGCAGTCTCAGGAGTTGTGGTAGTAGGTGCAGGGCACTGAAGGATATGGATTTAGTTAGGTACTGTATCAATTATTATGGGTTAATTGCAGGAGAGTGATATGAAAATCCAGCCTTCCTCCTCTACGTGCTCAGCATCAGGAACTCTGATAAAAACTATTTTTGTTGTAGCTATGTGAGAAAAATCTCTTCCTCCAGTGGAGATAAAATGAACACATGCAAAATGTGATTTGGTTTTTTTTGTTTCAATTCTCTTGAATTGTGCCTTGTGTGGAACTTTTTTTCCTGTTTTGATTCACATTGTTGATCTGGGTGTTAGTTGTGTTGACACACATTGTGTTTCCTCCGTCACACTTCCCTTTCATCTGGTGGGTGTTAGTGATGCTGCCAGGTTAAGAAGGGAGAAGGAGAAGAAATTGAAATTCTCCATGAAGGTGTCTGAAGGTAGTTACTATATCAGTTTTGTAAAATGTGTGATCTAGATAAGGCAGTTTTATAAGATAAACCTATACTCTCCTTGTGCTGCTCTTTATTCTTTGAAATGAAATGCAGAACTTTCTAATAAAACAGAATCCTGGAGTTCAGTGCTGGAAAAACTGGCTGGAAGGTTCTCTTAGCTGCAGGAACATAAAGGGAGGTGGGAAGCTGAGTGTAGACTGGAGGCTGGGCTAAAAGGTCATTTTTGGTTAGAAACTTCATAGAATCGTTAAAGTTGGAAAAGACTTCTAAGATCATGGAGTCCAACTGTTAGCACAGCACTGCCGTGTTCATTACAACCATGCCCCTAAGTGCCACATCCACTTGTTTTTTGAATGCCACTTCCTGAGCCAGCCTGTTCCACTGCTTGACCACCCTTTCCATGAAGAAATGTTTCCTAATATCCAATCTAAACCTTCCCTGACACAATTTGAGGCCCCTTCTTCTCATCCTATCACTTTTTACCTGGGAGAAGAAGCTGACCCGTGCCTGGCTACAGTATCCTTTCAGGTAGTTGTATAGAGCAATAAGGTCTCTCCTGAGCCTCCTTTTCCCCAGGCTAAACTCCCCCAGCTGCCTGAGCTGCTCCTGATTGGAGTTGTACTCCACATCCTTCACCAGGTTCTTTGTCCTTCTCTGGACAACTGCAGCACCTCAGTGTCTTGTAGTGAGTGGCTCAAAACTGAACTCAGTATTTGAGACATGGCCTCATTAGTGCTAAGTACAGGTGGACAATCACTGCCCTGGCTCTGCTGGCCACACAATTGCTAATATCAGCTTGTTGAAAGCATAGTTTGATCAAAAAAGAAAAGTTGAAGACTCTTTGTCTTACTGTGTTTCCTTAAATGTATTGGTGTTCCTGACTGACAGCTTGTTTATCCTGGAAATTAGGATGAAACCTGGCACTTTGCCATACCTTCCTGTACAGCCAAAGGGAGAACTCGGCTTGCTTTCTGCTCAGCTCCTCTGTGGCCATGGTACATCTGGGTGGCTAAACCTGTTCTGACTGCCAATCTAAAGATCAAACATGGGGTAATTGCAGTTGGCATCTCTCGCCTTATTCTTTTCTCCCTGTTCTCGCTCAAAATGTTGGTTTAGGTTAGCTGATCATCGTTCACATTATTGGCTGCTGACATGAGGAATGTATACAAGGTACATAAAATGTAGTTATGGCCTAAACCGATTAGAAAATACGGACTTCTTGAGTGAGCAACAACCTTAAGCAAAATCCCTCTGAAATACAAGTGGAAGTTTGCCTGGTTTAAATGTGTGTGGCCAGCAAGGATCCAGTTCGCTTGCAGTGTTCACAAGGAGCTTTCATGTGCAAATTCCAGAGTTAGTGCTGAACTAGGACGTTGTCAGATCCCATGTATTTTCATTCCCATCCTCAAGAACATTCGGGATGGATAAGACAGGGGAGAAAAGGTGAGGAAGAGGCCTTTTAGTGCTTTCGTCTGTCCTTGGTATTCTAATACAGCATTCTCTGAGGGGGCTGGAAAAGTACTGGTAAACCTTACTGTGGACTGAGATCCTGTTAGATCCTTCAGTGAGTGTGCTATTAATAGCTCTGGGTTTTGGGCAGAGTGGAAGAAGGATGAGAAGCATGCTTTGCCACTATCCCTGCCTTTCATGATTTTCCTTGTAGCTATGGAGAAGTATCTTTCTTACCAAGTTCATGATGTGCTTTCTGAAAAGCAGTCCTTATATATATATATATATGTATGTGTATTTTACTTACTGGGTTGTGTTAGAGATTGTGCTGCTTGTGTCTTATTCTTTGCTTATTGGCGTTCTTGTAGCTGTTTGCTGAGAATAGCTGAATTTGAGGGTTGACTTTTTTTGCTACACCAGTCTTTCTCTGGTGTTTTTGTCTCCATAAATGGAGAATGCAGAATGCCATCTTATCAGTATTTTGTATGTGGGAGAGCTCCTGCATGCATGCAGACCATTCAACAGAGAACCAGTTTAAGGCACTTAGGAGTAGACAGGCCTATTGTTTGATTAGTTATGGTGCTTCATAGGTATCTAGGTCAGAGTATCTTCTTTTTCCCCTTGCTTGGCAGAATTGTAGCTCCAGGTACTTCTCGCTTCAGCTCACGGTTTATTTAACAGTTCTCGATCTGTCCCTTCAACATCCCTTTGCCCTGAAGGAACAGAGAGAGTGTCTTCCCCCCTTCACCCCTACTCCTCTGTCAGTCTTATTGGATATCCAAACAATTATTTGGAACTTAGCTCATCAGGGCTATTTATAGCTGAAATATTCAAAACATTTAATTATTTCTGGCCTTAAAATGAGCTACTTGGCAGTATTTGCTAGTCAGCAGTAGGAAAGCAGTGATGCATTAAGGTCTGTGGCAGCCCCATAGCTTTCATGTGAGTTTATTGCATGGAGTGGGACTGCTGGAGAAAGGGGAGCACAATTTTGTGGCTTAAATTTAGTGATTTTTTTAATTTTTTTTTTTCCCCTCAGATGATGTGTCCAAATAAGTTTCGAAGGTTAGGCTGTTTTTCTGTCCTCTGAACTCAGTTCACACATGCCTACACTTTCCTTCTTTCACTACACCAAAACAAGAAACATTTGAGCACTTCCTCTCCTTTCTCTCTGAGGAAAACTTCCTGGGTGAAACTCTGAGAGAATGCATTACATTTAAATGCAGTGCAGCAGTTTCCTCGTGATAAATTAAGATTTTGATTCAAGCCATGAACCTCCCTCGGGAGGTTGAACAAGATTTCAAGCCAGATGGTTTGAGGTTAGTGTAGCCCACTTCTGCTTGCTCTTTACCATTCAGGTGGTGGTGGGGAAAACAGTCGTGCATCTGTATTGAAACATGAGCAGGAGACTTGGATCACTGTTGTGTGGAGGCAAACATGTAGTGTCTGTAGAGCACCAAGAAAAAGAGTTCAGGGATTTTGAAAGCTGAAGTATCCAGGAGTACTGGAAGTCTTGATTTAAAGTTGGACCTGTAGCAAAGTGCAGGTTTATGCACATTAAGGCTACCAGCCAGAAGATGTACAGCTTGAAGTCTCTAAACTCCTTGTAATAGGGCCTTGTAGTAGAGCAGAGGAAGTACTGATGAGAGACATCTACACTAATGAAAGTGACTTATTTAGACTTTGTTCATAATCCAAGTCTTATGCCACTAAAAAGCAAATGGGATTTAAATTTATTTTAATGTTGTTTTGCATCTGTGTTCAACCCACTGCCCAGAGAAGCAGTTACTAGTTGTCATTCAGTGCTTGTTGATCAAAAACTTATTCTATTCTGTATCTAAACCCGAGTTTAGCAATTAGTGTGTGCTTTTTTTTCCTTTATGAAAGAATGTGAATGATGTGTTTAAAGAGCTCAAGCTGTATTTGTGCTAAATTAACACCAAGGTAACTATGTTAGTACTTTATTTCAATTAATGTGCTTAAAGGGAGGAATTTGCATTTAGAGCAGGCTGTCTCTTATTTTCATAGCACACAGGTGTAGCTGAGTGCTTTCACTCTTGTGTTCTTACACTGCAGGACAAGTAGGTCAGCAGCTGCTGGCTGTGTACTTAGAGGAAGCAGGAATTAGCTTTTCATTTTACCTCATACTTTAAGAAATGGGTTATTTAGTCGAGTTTGTTCAGTTGAAATACTGTCTGCTTACACAAGAGGCTACTGTTCTCAAAATCTGGCTTAGCATTTCAGCAAATGGAGCTTGTTCTGGATACTTAGCTGGTATCTGTGTAAACAGTATACTGCTGTAGTTGTTGCTGCGGAGCGAGGAGTTTATAGGGAAACTATATTTGCTTTCCATTCAAATCTGTCTGCTACAGTGTCTTGCTGTACAGTGTTGCTTTGCTTGTGTCTCCTATCCTGTTTGACCCAGGTTAGGAAGTGATTATGCCACTCAGAACTGTGCATTAGCCCACAGGTTCCATTTGAATAATTCAGGTTGGGAGAAGCCAAAATGAAGTAGGGAATGATTAGTGAACAGGCACAGTAATAGGCCTGAAAGGATGACAGGCTCCAGGGGCAGGTGCAGTTGATGATGTTTTTGCATCATCTCCAGACAGAGCGATAGGCAGGACCACAGTCTGGAGTCTGTCAGTTCAGTAGTATAGAAGGTCAGATGAACATCTTGAAAAAAGAAAAATGCCTGCAACACTGCTGCAGGTTCTAGTGCCATACACTTTGACAGGTGAAAGCTCTTCTGTGTGTATTAAAAGCCTGAGGTCCAGGTCTTCTGTGCACTTTTCCAACAGCATAGAGACCAACCCTGTGACTGAGCTGGGTGAATCTATCAGCCTGTCTTTAGGACTGTGGCAGGAGGCATCATTGCCTGGCTGTTGTGAACATGAAAGACACCTCTGAAACAACCATTCTGAGTGTGAATGTATTGGGGTGGATGTGCTGGGTTGGTAACTCCATTACTGGGGTGGAACTGGACTTATCAAAGTGTTAATATGTACTATAAAAACCAAACAAAACCCCCAGCTGAACACAAGTCTGGTTTTTTGGTTGCTTCTGTAGCAGTACTGAAATGTATTGTCATGGAGACCTATAATAGGGAGGCTGTCACTGACTTTGCAAGTCCAAATTACCGTCCATTTGGCTGTGAATGCTTTGGTTTAGAAGCAATCATTCTGTGAATGGCACCTCTTCTACAGTTAGTCTTCACCTGTTTTATACTTGATTTGCTGGGACTGGACTGTTGCAAGAACCTAGGGTAGTCTTTGATTCTTAGACTGGGCTTTAGGACAAATCAACTTAAATTCTAAGCAGTATGGTCTGACTATGGTTCCTGGTGCTGAGGCAGGCGAGGAAGGGGACAGAACTGAGGAACAGGGCTTCGTGTTCTGAATTTCATTATCTCCTGGCCTGACTTGGCAGTGCTATCAGCATGTTTATTTTATGAACTACTTTGACAACTTACTACAATGCTTTTGCAGAAAACTGGACAGTGAAGTGTGGCTTCTTGTCCTGACCATTGTTTCCAGAGGCTGCACTGAAAGTAATTCTTGGAGTTGGAAGATGATCTCTCTGCTCAGGATGCTGAAGCCTTCTAGAAAGGCTTTCTAAGTACTCCAGTGCTGCCTGAGACAGTGACTAGCCAGAATAAGAGGGTGAGCAGCCAGAAGGCAGCATAAAGGACCACAAAAGGCTGTGAGGTCTGCCAGGAACACCTGACAGGTTAGCATATGCTGATTATGCTGCTGGACGGGCAGTAGCACTTGTTCTATAGTTCACATGCTTAACTTGTGCAGTCTCTGTTCTGGTAATTGTTAACTAGTTCAAAATTTTGAAAGGAAGGGTGTTCTCTGCCAGAGTTACCAAACCAGCTCTTCTTGATGGATCAAGTTTCCTTCACAGCTGTCAACACTGTAGTTCTCCACCCTCTGAAGTGCTTGATTGATGGCAATGATGGTCTTTTCTCTAGGTAGGTTGGGAACTTCCAAATATATTAGGCTGGCTAGTAAAAAAAAAAAAAGCCAACAAACCAACCTGACCCCAAACAAGCAAACTTGATGGTCTGGACTTGACTTTCCGATTTCTGCTGGTAAGTGAAATCTAAGAGGAGTTTAATAGGGTCTAAGATGAATCCTCTCTCCTGTCCCTTCTGAGCTAATGAGCTTCAGTGGTGCAGAAAGCTGTTAAGAAAATGTTGTGAGCTTTTAATGGGCATATTGTGTGTAAGCTCTTGATAGTGCTGTCTACTTGTGATAGGGAGGATATGCTTGTTTATAAATAACTAATGATAAAGGGCCATTCTAGTTGTTTGTTCAGAAAGCTGCTTGGCCTGAAGGGGCATTGGGTGGCTGTGCTCTGCAGTGGTGGAAGGATGCTGCTGCAGCTTGAGGTCGTTGAGATTTGCCAGGGTTTTGATGACTTCCGGGTAGGACAAGATGGTTAATGTCAGGATCCAAGTGAATGAAGAGAAGCTGCAGATGTAGCTTCAAACTATTTTGCAGTCTGCCATAGTTTACAAAACCATTACCTCACTGCATTTAAATAAAAGAATACAAGGCTGTTTTAAGTAAACAAGTTAAACTTGTTGCCAGGGACGTGTGTTAGAAGCAGAGGCTTCATAACATTGTGTGAATATGTTTGCTAAAACACAGGCATCTCTTCTTGAAACTATCTAATGCTTTTATCAATAGAATTATTCCCTTTATGTTTCTAAGCTGTGACACTGAAGGCTTTCTTTCTGACTGTCAAAATCTTCATATCTTCGTACCTGGGCTATCCTCCCCAGTTTTCTGGCCTACAATGGATCCTGCCTATATGGGCAAAGCCTGTTTTCTAAACTCTTTTAAAAAAGAGGGCTTGTTTAATATCTGGGAAATACAAAAGCTTTAGGCCAAAAGTGAGAGATTTTTCCTTTAAAGTGGTGACCAGTGTTGTGTCAATGTAGTTTGTATATTTTGGTATCCTGCTGACAACTTCTCTTTTAAAAATTACTGCTTCTAGTTGTCAGGCCTGCTAGTATAATCAATTATAATTATTATAATCAATTACAATCAAGTATCTGGAATGCGAAGTCTGGCAAGAGTGACTTGGCAGATCCTGTGCATACTGGCAGGTTCAGAAGTGAATGAAACTGGTATGTTCCATGGTGCCTCGTGGACACATCCTGCAAGAGAATACTTCTTGCGGGCTGCTCTTCCTCAGGAAGCACAGGGGCCATGTGCTGTACCTGCACTCAGTGCATCAAATAACTGGAGAGATGGCAGCTGCTTTGTCTTTATTAGAGCAGTGCTTGGACATGTAAGCATGGCTGGGACAGGGGACCTAAATTCCTGTGTGATAACTCCAGATAAGTAACTGCCTTGATCAGGTTTGTGCATGTGGGGTTCCAATAGAATGTGGCGAAATGTAAGTCTGGAGTGGGAGGCAGTTCTGTAAGCACAAAACCACTTTCAGATGCTTCCTAGGAAAAGTGGAATCGGTAATGATAGAGTTCATTTCTGCTGTGGGGCAAACTTTGATGTTGTGGTGCTTGAACAAGAGAGGAGGTTTCATCTTGGATAGGCCAGTTTAGTTTTAAGTCTCTAACTCAATAAGTTCTGAATTGTAGAAGTCAGGAAAATAGGATATTGGTACTATTATAGTGTATCTCTGAAGGGCCGTGTAACCTTGTAATTCATTAGTAACTTAAATCTAATCTGAGTTACAGTTTTCAGCTACTATTTGATTCTGAGAGGATATTCATTATGAAATTGTGTATAAAATAGTCCCTTAACTATTTTTGAAAGAGCTGTTACTCAGTCTTGCTTAATAGGAAAAGTATGAAGCCAGAAACTACTTCCAGTGTTTTTAGGTTTTCTTATCCCAGGAGTGTTAGGCCTTGAGCATGCTCAAGAGTTTATCTTCTTGCAAACAGTGAATAGGATCAGTGGTCTTGCAAGCAGAACTGACATATTGGCAAGCAAAACTGACAGAAAACATTCATTTCCCCCTCCCCTCCCCTCCCTTACAATAGTATAAGAAGGTGGTGATATCAAAATGGCCTTTTTGGTCCTCTTGGGAGCTTATTTTAAACTATTATTTTTTTCTCAGATAAAAAGACCCTTGGTTTTTAATAAAAATTATACTTAAGAAGCCTTTAAAAGAAGTTTTGAAGCTGAAAATCAAGGGTTTTTTTGTTATTTTTTAAAACATAGGGGAATGCCGAAGATCTGAAATGTAGACTATACACAAAGGTGATGAAAATGGACATGGAACTACTGTGGATCTCTTTGTCTATGCACATGCAATCCCAAGAACATCCCTTTAGCTGCTGGAAAAGAAAGCCCAGCTCAAGACTTCACTTAAAAAAAAAAAAAAACAAAAAACCAAAAAAACCCCAAAAAACCAAAACCACACAACCAACAAACAAACAAACAAAAAAAAAACCTTCCCGCCAACCACAAAAATACCATGTTTAGTGCCCTAAGCTCTGACTTTCTAATGTGTTCTCACGTGTCAATTCGCAGGTAAGCATTATGAGGAAGAAGAGGAGGATGCTCTACCTGACTCAGATGCCCTGCCAGACTCAGATGACGAGGTGGAATTGGATAAGCCGCGCCCCATACAGATTGTCCTTGCTCACGAAGATGACCATAACTTTGAATTAGATGAAGCAGCATTGGAAAAAATCTTGCTTCAGGAACACATTAAAGATCTTAACATAGTAGTTGTGTCTGTAGCAGGAGCTTTCCGCAAAGGAAAATCTTTTCTGCTGGACTTCATGCTTAGATACATGTATAACAGGGTGAGTAATTTGGAGTTTTCCTGCAGGAGAATAGCAGTTTGGTATTTTAGTCATTCACCTTTGTATTTGTTAACTTGGGCACAAATATAGCAAGTCAAATTTTTCTTACTCATTTGGGGGCTGGGGAAGCCTATTACTCTTTCTACACTGTCAAGAAGTGTATTTAAGTGACAGTTTTTCAATATACACTTTCTTATGGTTGTCAGGGGAACTTAATGGGCATCCTGATGTAAGTAGTCATGAGAAAAACGAGTGAAGGAATGTGAGGCCTTCTAGTTGATCTTTGGGGAAGGACTCATCCAGTGGTGGCCTGGAGAAGTCTTGCTTTGACTTGATCTCCTGAAATCATACTGTACCACTCACTTTACCCATTACTGCAAAAATAAAAGTCTTACCAGAGAGCTATTGGAGGACTAAATCAGCTTAAATCTGATGTATGGCAAAAAGGAGGAGGTTTCCTGTTTGCTACTTGGAACGTGCCTCTGAACACAATCCAGGAACTTTTAAAATCCTTTTAAGTTATTGATTAATGAGTATCTGATCCAATTTTTTCTCTTAGTCTGTAGCTTTTGGATGGTGTTTTGACTCCTATACTTGGAATCATTGGCTTCTATGAAGAAGGTGGGGTGGGATCTTCTGTGAACATACACTTCCACCTGTCACAGGTTGTGGTGTTTCTTTTAGTCTGCAGAGTGAATATTGACAAGTCAGTGTTTTGTTGCTCTTTGAAGCTCTTAAAAAACCCCAGATCTGATTCCTTTTTTGGTCACTGTTCTTTGGAGTTCGTGCTAGCTGGCTTGAGGAGAAAACCAGATGAACCTTGAAGTTACAGGAAATATAGGAGTACTGCAAAGAAGCTGCTGATAGTTGGCAGATGAAGACTTCCTTCCCTCAGTGCCAGTAGTGCCTGCTATTGAATTCCTCTCGCTGATTTACCAAGAGCTGTGTAATAAAGACCCTGAGGATATGGTAGGAGGAATACAGAGTAGCAAGCTGGTGGTCCCAATTTGTTAGTACTCTTTTAACCTAGGGAGGAAAAATGTTTCAGTTGATACAGCTGTTCAGGGGGTGGCCTTTTGTGTGTGTGTCTGTATAAGCCTTCTTGTGTCCTGTCTGTGTTCCAAACAAAACCAACTGAACAAAACAAACAAACAAAAACACCCCCCCCAAAGAAAAAATCAAAAACACTCCAAAAACCAATAACAAAAAACACCCTACAAAAAAAGAAAAATCCAAAATCCTAGCTATAGCAATCTGAGCAAGATGTTGGGCTGGGTAGAGGTAGTGCTAATTCCTTTCAAAACCAGGAGAGCTGGGCTTTAAGCAAATACTCTTTCAGATTGTGAAATAAAACAAAAGTTGATAAAGCAAAGCAGATTGAAATGCTGTTTCAGCCTCGTGTATTGTGCTTCAGTTTCCTTTATTGTGCAGTCACTTTTCTCAGTTTTATGTAGGTGCCCTTCAAAATACCATTTGTTTCTCTTAAACTGAAGGTAAAGGCAAGCTTGGCCATCTACTGTAACAACTGTCTCTTACAAAAGCAGAGGTCTTGCTCTCCATGTGCTGCTTCTGGCCAGGCATTTACATTGTGAAGCTGTAATGCTTGCAGGCCCTTAGCAGAGCTGATCCAACTCAGTGATGCATCAGAAGACATTGCACTTTGACAAACTGTTTTCCTGCCAGCTCCGTGACTTAAACTGGGTTAGGGAAAGAGTTTGACAAGCATCAGAACTGGAAACTGATTGATGGAAGTTGGAGATGAAAGAGGATAAGTGCAACACCTCCTCTTTTGAGCACTCCTGAGTTGTGTGAAGTCAAATGATATCCTCTGCTTATGAAAATTTAGCACAGAAGGAGAGGTATAGTTTTATATTAATTAGTCTGATCCCTCCATGTTCAGTTAGGCTCAGTTACAAGTCTCTGTTTTCTGTGAACTAAATATTGGATCCTGCACAGAATACTAAAGCAATTGCATTCAGTTCATAGGCTAATCAAGCAATTTTGGGGTGTCCTGCCCTGTGGGTATTAACATGCAGGATGAAAAACTTGACAAGAAACTTCAGAATCTTGTTTTCTTGCCTTAAACCAAGGGCAGGAGGTCATGTGAAAAGCTGTCATTCCAAAAATCCTTTTAGGGCCAGCTGAAGCCAGAGGTAGGATTTGGGCGTGGCTCACTAACTTCAGGGAGGTGGACATCTCATTTCAAGCACTGATACTTAGGGTAATGATTGCTCATTTGGAAGGAGTAGCAGCAGTTGTGTGCTCAGCAAGCTGCTGCAAGCATCCTGTGATCTTAAGCCTTATTAAGGGTTGGGTGCAGTAACACTTGTAAGTTTAGATTTAAAAGTTGGGGGTTTTTGTTTGTTTGTTTGTTTGTTTTTACATGATGTCACCTTGTCTTGAATTAGTCTTCAAGGTGCACTGTGTGCTAATGAACTGTGCAAATAAAGCTGCACTGGGCCTTTCTTTAGTGTGGAATAAATTTAGAGAAATTATCTTTTAGGGGCCTTTTATTCCTCTTCCCATCTCTTGAATGTCTTTCAAGCCAACTTGATGGATGGAGACTTAAAATACTGAATTTCTGCTAAGGAAAGATGGGGGTAACAAGCTAGGAGTGCTTCAAACTGATGCAAAAGTCAGTCAGAGGCAGGCTGAAGAACATCATACATAAGCTGAAGCAACTTCAGGTGAAGTTGTGCCAGGTAAAATACCAAAGTCTCCTGTGGTCCAGATCACGTATGGAATCAAATGAAGCCATATCTAGTGCTCATTGAGGGACTTGTCAAACCATATGTGTAGTTTTGGTCTAAATTGTTACAAACAAGGATAATGTCTGGACCAAAGTGGGATGAACTATTCTTTATATAAAAGAAAAATGGAACATATTGCTGAATAACGTAACAGATTCTTTTGAAAAAGTAAAAAGCCACAGTCCATTGACATGTGCATGTGAAATATGATCCAGCATCGCAAAACCGTACCTTGGAGGCTACTGAAGCACAAACAGGCCTGGAGCTTTGATTTCTAGAGTGGTCTATGGAAGCATGAGCATCTTCTGGGATAAAAAAGAACTCCAGGGGAAAGCGGTTCAGGTTTTGCTTATTCTCTCTGGTAGAGGTGTCTTGTCAAAATAAAAGGAAAAAAAAAAAAATCACAAAACCAACCAACCCCAACCCCGAACAACCTACCTATAAAGACCTGTATATCTTTTTACTTGGATACCTGTGCTCATTTTCTGAATTTTTATCTGCTTGCTCCACATTTTATCCAAATAGCAGAGTTGTGTGGGGCACCATTAGCATTTGGGAGAGTGCTGCTGCAGAATTGTTTGATTGCCTGTGTGCTGTTAGACATGAGGAAAGTGTGCAGGTGCTTTTCCATCCCCTTTTAGAAATAAGCTCTTTCACTTAGTTTAACGTATTTTTATTCCTTACACCCCCTGGGTACTCCTGCTGTTTTCTGAAATGTGAAGAAATATCTTGAACTGTTTTCTGAAAAGTGCCTGTGCAGAGTCAGCTAAGGAGAGCCCATAGCCCAGTGAATTAAGAAGTTTCTACCCTGACCTTCTCAGTGGACACTTTCCTGGCTAGTAATCTACTCTGGACAGTTTGAGGCAAATTCATTAAATGTTTCTTTCTGTTCTGCCAGCTTGCTATGTTCCAGCCTCTGAAAGAAAGTTTTTTCTATAACTTCCCTCATCAGTTAAACTGTTGTGTGCCTGCCACTTCTTTCGTGTAGGATTTCAGTGTATATAAACCTATCACAATGAAACTTCCTCAGGGTGCTGCTCATGCTCCCAGTGCATTAACTACATTTTTGGGTTAAAAGTGCTCATATAATGGCTGGATTCTTCTGTGTGAGCCACTGCTCCGTGTTGCCTGTCATTGAAAACCTCATTACAATTCCATCAGCCAGGAATGTTAGCTGCCAACTGTACTCGGCTATTTCACAAATTGGGCAATGTCCCAATAAAATTTTAATATGAATGGGTTGATTGACATGTATCCAACTCTTAATCTGACCTTTTCTCTTGAATCCTAATCACTTAGGGGAGAGTATTTTGTAATTGTGACAAATGTAGATTGTAGATCTTCTGATCCTTGCCTGTTCTCTGTGGCTTCTGTAGGATGACATTGGGAGTCTTGTACTGGCTTTTGTTAGTTCAGGGGCTCAAATACTTAGCCAGCTGTTTGTGAGGGTGAAGGGATAGGATTAAGTCAAGATCAGGTGTTCTGTCCCTTGCAGAGGTTTTCCGGTAGTTAAAATACGTTCTACTGTGTTTGAGTTGATTCTTCTCAACTGTGAGAGAAGAGCATGAGTGCCAAGTGGAATTGATGGACAAAACTGAGCTGTTCTCTATAGCTCTGAGTGCTTGAGACTCAAACTGTGCACATATACTCTTCAGTGACTGAAAAGCTATGCAGCCACTGAAATGCAGTAATCTCACTTTGTGGATGATCCTTGAAACATGGCAAAATAGCTTTGTGTTTTCATATTTTGTGTAGTGTTGTCAACTGTAGTGGCTCTGAGGAAAATGTAAGGACAATGTGGAAGTCTGCTAAAATGTAGCATGTTAAAAAAAAATTAAAATCTCCTCCTTGGTTTTACATAAGCTTTTCCTTTTGTTTTGTAGACTTCTCCTTGCTGGATAGGTGGAAACACCGAGCCATTGACTGGATTTACATGGAGAGGTGGATGTGAACGGGAAACCACTGGCATTCAGATTTGGAGTGAAGTGTTTGTAATTGATAAACCTAATGGAACAAAGGTAGGTGCTTGACTTAGCTTGATTTACTCATGGTCTTCCTTGAAGGTGTTGTGGGGTTTTTGTTTTCTTTTAGTTGTGTGGGGGTTTTTTGGTTCTTTTAAAACAAAACAGAGACTGTGGATGGCCCATCCCGGGAAGTGTCTCTGGCCAAGTTCAGCAGGGCTCTGAGCAACCTGGTCTAGTAGAAGGTGTCCCTGCCCATGACAGGGGGGTTGGAACTAGATTATCTTAAAGGTCCCTTCCAACATAAACCATCTTTATGATTCTGTGACTCAAGTAGGTTTATGTAATAGGTTTCATGGTGACAGTGCAAAAATGTTTGCTTTCGTTTGCATTGAGTAGCTGCATAACGTATTTGGAATCAATATAAGGGTCAGTGAAAGGATGGAGACTGATTATTACAATCCAGGAGAAAAATTCAACAGTAGGGTCATTCTGAGCGTACTTCGTTTTGGCAGAGTTACTCCATCCAGGCTCATGGGTGGGTTATCGTGTGAATGTTGTAAAACTTTAATGGTTATAAATATCATATACAGACAAATGTTGTTATGAAGACAGCTCTGTAACAAACACTGTTTTTTGAGGGGTGAAAATACATTCTAGCTCATAGCTGTGTTGTAGTGAAATGTAATGCATGGCTGTAAGCACTGGAAACAGCCTCAGTGTCTGGAGGCTGGTCCTTCTATATAGTTTTAACAAGTAGTCTATAAAAAAGGACTAAGTCTAACAGCGGGGAAAATGGGCACTAACCCAATTCTAGTCAAAGCTGATGTGTCTTTTTTAACTCCTAAGTCAATTTAACTACAAAGTTTGGTTGGAGATGTTAATGCAGAAACAAAATGTTGATATTATTATTATATACTTCATAGTACTGGTGGTGATTCAGAGCTGTTCATGTTCTCAGCTATCAGTTCTAGGTTATTTAAATTTCTTACCCTTTGCATTTGCAAGGGAAACATCTGATGCCCAATTAATACGGGACATGGATCTTAAAAACAGTGGCTTAGTGGCGTGCAGGAAGTTTTAACAAATTTCACAGCTAACCAAACATTTCTCTGGCTAAAATCCAGTTATGTTGTGAGGATCTGCTTGTGCTCCGGGAACAAATCACTCACTTATTTGTGCTTATCAGTCATCTCTATCTGAAAGAAGGGAACTGTAATAGATCCCAAAGATGGGAGTTGGACTGATTACTTTTTTTTCCCTCTCACTTCTTTCCAGTAGTCAGTCAGTATCAGTTGTCTTATTTTCTTCTGAAAGTAATTATTTTAGGATTATATATTTTTTTAAAGTAAACATGTCATTCTTAGCTCTGATGAGCTATAATAGATTTGCAGCTGAGACTGAAGTTGTTCCAGTGAATAAGAGCTGTCAGTTCCTCTGCACTGTGCCCCGCTGGGCCAAGGGAGGCTGTTTCTGTAGGAGAAGGTAACTAGGCAAGGCCAGGGACTTAAGGCTGAGGACGTGGCCCTCTGGCTGCTGCTTACTCAGCTGTAGGCATGTGTGTCGTGTGCAGGGAGCTGACTGAGGTTTAGTAAGTAGGTGCAGGGGCAGAAGCTTGCTCTACTTGAAATAGAATTTATCACAGTGGCCTGGAGTATGAAAATGTTAATGGTTTGGTTAACTATTGCTGTTCTTTTAAACTCTCTAGGTTGCTGTTCTACTCATGGATACCCAAGGTGCCTTTGATAGCCAATCCACTATCAAAGACTGTGCAACGGTTTTTGCTCTGAGCACCATGACAAGTTCTGTCCAGGTGAGAATATCTGTGCTGGAAAATAATGGCAGTGACAGGAATCCTCTGTCCTGAATAGGCAAAGGATGGCTCTCAAGCCACACCTAGAAAGTTCACCTGCATATCTTCCTCCAACTCACCTGCATATCTTCCTCCAACTCACCTGCACATCTTCCTCCAACTGTGATTTAAAATTTCATTCTTTGTCTTATTTTCAGTGTAGTACATAAACTACATAAGGTTCTCAGTGGAATCAAGGTTATCCAAGGCAAGCTGAGTTACATTGCTGACAGAACTGGGAAATCCCTTCCCCCTCAAAAGATGTCAGAGTAGCAACTGCTTCTGTACAGATGTGTTACAGAATCTTTTTTAAGACTTTAGATACAGTTTGGGGTGACATTACGCTGTGATCAGCTAAACTTACAATAGCTTCTACTGTTAAAGTATCAGTTAAAAATCTGACAATTCTCTTGTGTTATGCTCAAAGCTACTTTTAAGCTCATGCCTTAAATGTGCCAAGAGCGAGCAGGTTTTTGAGGGGTGACCTTCTTCAGAGATGCTCTAACATAAAAGGAACAGGAGTATGTAGAACACTACTTCTGTCCTGTGGATTTTTTAGTTGGTTGGTTTGTTCCTGTGGTTAGGATAAGTTTTGGGTTGTTAATGCATCTTCTTCTTTATTGCTGTTCATTATTTGTGCTATTGAAACAATCTTGAAGCTCCCTGGATGAAACCAGATTACTCTGGGAAGATTTGAAAGCAAAAAAGCCTGGTGAATTGACTATCTGGTTATTTCTGTGTCAGAGATACAACTGCTGGATCATTGAATCCTAGAGCACTTGGACTTGAGGATGCTAACAGGCCTTCTTAATTCTCATCTCACACCTGTGTGGTGATTGATTGAAGCATTCTTCCTTGCTTCCTTTATGGTTTACTTCCTTGGAAAGAAATGGTTCTAGAAGGATTAGGGTGGTCATCAGTGGTTTTGTTGCTAGTGCTTTGAATAAGGAGGCGACTTTTGTTTGAGATGTGTTCTATGACACCTTTCTAGTTGCTGACTTTGGGGTAGTTAGACTTTTCTGTGTACCTGGATGGGGCAAAAATACTCAAGACACATAAAAGAAACTGTATGAATGTTAAATACTGGTTTCATGTTACACTGTAATTCTCTGACTGTCTCTTGCAGGTATATAACTTGTCTCAGAATATTCAGGAAGATGACCTTCAACATTTGCAGGTAAGAATATGCTGAGCTTACATTAAGCTGCTTCTGAACTGAGGGTCTTGGCGTTGTTCTAGGAGTTACTACTCGTGTAACTGACTAGGGAGCTCTTGCTGCTTCATCCAAAACACTGAAGCCAAAAGTAGTACTGTCTGTAAAAACAGTGTTTGCATCAACTTTTTGATGGTTCGATGCTTCTGTGGGGCCAATGCAGAAGTAAAATAGTACAGGCTTCTAATCCGGCTAATTCTTCAAAGATTGTTCCTTATACTGCAAGTTCTGAAATTCCCAAAAGAATGAGAAAGGAAAATGATTTATGGAAGTACGTCATGACAAAATTCCAATGCTTCCCCTTTTCCCTAAAATAGGAAAACTGATGGTATTTTGTAACCAGTTTCTAAAGAAATGTGGAAAGTTGGGTCAGGGCAGAAAGAGTGTCTTCTACCCAGAAGTCATCTCTAGTTTTTCAGCTGAGAAATTTCTGCAGAGTTTTATTTCTGCTAAGAAATAAAAGCAGGAAAGAGCTGCTCTCATTACATATGCTTTTTATCCTCTAGTGGAACATTGTGGCCAAAGGCCACTGAACTCTGGCTTCATGTGAGTGGTGCAAGAATCTTATCTCCTTAACTTAAAACCTGGAGCTTTAAAGACTAGCCTATATATTAACAAATGCCAAGACCGTGACCTTGTCACAGTTTAAAACTCTTCTGTATGTCTTCAGTGCTACAAAAAACTGGCTGCCAATGCTGGAAGTAGAAGAGTACTAAACATAATCTTGTGGTGCTGTTCTCAGTTAACAAGGTTGTATCGCTGGGCCAACACCCCCCACAGCCCTAAAAAACCCAACCAAGCACTGCAAACAAAAAAATCCATAGCTAATTATTTGAAAGTCAGGCTTTCCTTGTGACTTTGGTCCTTTAACAGCCTCAGTGCAATCTGAATAGAGCAATCCCTTTACTGGAGGGTGAGATGTGAGGGAAGGAAGAGAAAAGAAGGATGATAAATACAAGCAGTGGGTAGGGGACACTCATACATTTAAAGTTGTGCTAGGAATCATGGTCTGAGGGAAGGAAATTCTGAATTTCTGTTGTAACAGCAATTAATATAATCCTAATTACTGTTAGTCTCTGACTGCCTTTTTCATGTAGCAGGGAAGTGAATGAGGTAAGGAGTTGGGGTCAAAGAATCAAGTCTCATATGGGTGCTTGACCACTTTACAGCTGCTTTTGCTCAGGGTGGACAAGGGCTTGGAAGTTGATTTGTGTTAAATTAGTCTTGTAAGTTCTCAGATGCTTTTGTGATCAACACAGGGGGGAACCATCCCCTGAGCCATGAAATTTATCTGAGATGTTCCAGGAGTTTGTTTTAAAGCAGAACAACAGCTGCCTGGTACTAGAGAATTCTGGTATGCTTCCTTCATCTGGACCTCCAAGGAGGCTGGCATGGATCAGCTCTGCTGAAACAGCCAGCACAGTCCATAAGTCATGTTCTAGTGGGTAGTTTGGCCTGCTCAGTCCAGTGAAGAATGCTGCTGCTGGTGGTATTAAAGATGGTGAAAGCAGTGAGAGGAAGACAGCTGACACTTGCCTTTATACTGGAGGGAAGGAACAATTAGCAGCTGTGGTCATGAGCTGAAGCAGAGATCTGAGAAGCTGCTGAACTTGGCTTGTATTTAAATGCCTGATACACTGGCTCTAGCCAAGTTCCTTTGGGTTTCTAGGAATAAATGTTTTGTGGGAAGTAAGGGGCAAATGTTAGACAGGCTTACCTCCCTAGCTTAGGAAACAAGTGTTGGAAGCTGGCTTGCTGAAAGATGCAGCCAGCTTGCCTCTGAAAATAGCCCACAAGCCACCCACTTAGAGCTGCAGTGTGTTGGCAGTTATGGACTGTGAAGCCAGTGGAAATCATGTCTCCTACCTGAATTTTACTGAGGATTGATATACTCATTATTGAGGTTTATTTGCTATTCCCAATCTATAATAGGGTTTAAGATTGACTACTTTATTTGCTAGTGACATAATATTTTACAACAGAAAAATGTGTTTTATATGTGACACCCTGACACTTTTCTTTCTTTCAGTTGTTTACAGAATATGGAAGACTAGCTATGGAAGAAATTTACCAAAAGCCGTTTCAGGTAACTCTATGTTAAATGGATCTTAAGCAGTTAGATGTGTGGAAAATGAGCTCAGGAGAATTTCTGGAGATAAATTAGTTGGGCTGAAGCTAGCCTGTTCTTTGCAAGACTGATTTTCCTTCACTGTTGCCACGTTGTTTGGCAAAAACACAATGGAAACATGCTGAAGAGGATCAGATTTTGCATGAACATAGCTTTGTGCTTGAGTTATAAGGTGTAAAAGGAATCAAAGTGTCAAGTGATGTGTAGGTGTTAAGGAGAAAAATTTTGTGCTGCTTTCTTACTGATTACTCTGGTCTTTGCTGCTGGTACATGGCTCTGAAAGAAAGGTCTCGTGGCCTCTAAGCCATATTGCATTTCATTTGCTTGAAGCATTATTGGCTTCAGTGTTAAAATTCTCAAAACGAATTGTTTGCAAGGCCAGAGACAGGTTTGAGGCTGCTTCTGCTTTGCAGAGCCAGTGACTGAGATCTCTTCCATCCTGAAGTGTCCTCCTTAACCTATAAGGGTACGAGTTGATTACTATTAGTGGTGAATTTTAGGAGTCTTGTGTCTCCCAAGTTTGATGTTCTTGTGATAGTCCCAGACAAGGTGCTTTCTTTGTAAAGCTTCTTGTCTGAAACAAGAGTAATGTGAAGGTTTGTTTTGTCTTCAGCTGCTGGGAGAAAGTACAGTGCAATCCTTGTGGGATAGCAAAAGGCAAACCTGTGAAACAGGGAAGCTATCTTTTTGAGCTAGTTGGGACTGAATTTGTGGGTTTTGTGTTTGGTTGGTGTTTTTTTTAACAAGTTTGCACCACAGAACTACAAGGCTACTTCATTTAGGGCAGTCAAATATACAAAATCCCTTATTTGTGTAATATGTGTAATGTACAATATGTTTAGAGCAGCCAAGTATACAAAATAATTACATGAGTGATAGAGTTTTTGACCTTAGAAATGATGCAAGCCGTTCACTGTTGTTGTTCTTCCTGTTACAGACATTAATGTTCTTAATTAGAGATTGGAGTTATCCTTATGAACATGCATATGGCTTGGAAGGAGGAAAAAAATTCCTAGAGAAAAGATTACAGGTGAGTTGCCTCCAGTAGTCCTAGTCTGAACCTGCTGTCAAGGTAATGATGCATGATGAGCTGGCTCATTGTGCTAATAAAAGGCATTTGTAATGTTTCCATTTGTGTGCAAAGTTGACGTTATTAGGTTCAGTAATAAAAACTTACACTTTTATGCTCTTAACTGCTTTTAAGATGATACTGAATCTTAATTGCAGTACTGTAAATCTGCTAGCAGCTCTTACTGCCTTTTTTTTCCCTTCAGGTAAAGCAAAACCAGCATGAAGAGCTACAGAATGTAAGGAAGCATATTCACTCCTGTTTCAGTAATCTTGGGTGTTTCCTGTTGCCCCACCCTGGTCTTAAAGTTGCAACAAATCCAAATTTTGATGGGAGATTGAATGGTAGGAAGCTTTTCATTTTGTGTTTCTTGATTCAGATCACTATGTTTTTCTTTTCTGATGGAAGTTAAACACTGCAATGGTTGGCTATTGAAATGCCTGCTTGGAAAGATAAAAGGGTAAAAGGTGAAACTACAGAACCTAGGAACATGCACTGTGTGTTCCTTTTAGAGGTTTAAAGATCAAGCAGTTAAGCAGGCAGAGGGAATGGATATCTTTGTGTCTAGCTGTTGATTGTAATCTGATAATTTGAGACATACTTCAAGGTCATTAAAGATTCCAAAGATAACTAAGGGTTCCATGGGGGAGAATTTGCAAAATTAAAGATTTTACTTTCCTGAAAGGCCTTTCTCTAAGAACTTGCTAAACCATAGGTGGGCTCTAGAATGGCTAAAATAAAAGCTGTAGGATTCTGCTACTACAGTAGGAGAGGCAGTCAGGATTCCTCCAACTGATGCTTGTCCCCCCAAAAGAGGGAATGTATCAGAACAGTAAAGGCTATAAAAGGAGTTGTGATGGTGGGGTGCCAACCACTGCTGTACTGAGGCGTTATTGTACAAGATGTTGGCATAATTGGGGAAATGCACTTTAAATATTACAAGGACAATGGAAGCTTGTTCTCTGTCTGAAGTTAAGATTGGTAGATTAAGAGCAAGTGAACATACTAAAGCTATACCATGTATTTAAGCCTTTAAATACCTTAAAAGTGCAGCTGAGAGTTGTGATGCTATGGATTTTGAAGGATCATGAGTTATCATGTTCCTTTACGACATACAAGATTGAAAACTAACCACTTTTTTCTTGAAATTGATTGAATTTTACTAGATATAGATGAGGAATTTAAGAATGAACTCCGGAATTTGGTACCATTACTGCTTGCCCCTGAAAACTTGGTAGAAAAAGAGATTAGTGGATCCAAGGTGACCTGTAGAGATCTTGTAGAATACTTCAAGGTAAGCAAACTCATACTAATTATTTCTGTTAATAGCTTAAAAGACAGTATTCTAATTTTAGGCCACGTTGTTCCCAGAGAAGATATAATATCTAGGCTGACACTTGCTGATCATCTCACTTTTATTTTTATCTCATTATTCTGAATTTCCAGAACTGGCACACTCCTTTCCAACAGAATAGCCTTTAGGAAGCTACTACTGGCAGAATTGTGGGTTGTTTTTTTTTTGGTGTGTTGGTTTTGTTTGTTTGTTTGTTTGTTTGTTTGTTTTAAATAGGCTGAAGTACTTCAAGCTTTATTAGATATTTTTTGCTACTTTGAAATCGTAGTTTGTCTGGATATGTTGTTTACTTGCTTTTTTTTTTTATATATATATATAATAAACTAGGTCTCACGTAGCTTTACAGATAGAAAACCAGCTCCTAAACTGCTAGGTATGCAGTGATAATTTCAGATAACTCCCCTCTGGATTTTTAACATGCAAAGAAGGTGCTTTATAGACACTTTCATGTGCAGCACCACTGCGCTGAAATACTTGTGTGTGATACTTACAGCTGTTAGTCTTGAGCTTTTTTTGTATCATGGTGACACCAGCAGAAATGTGATAATGTAATCCGTACATCACCAGGAATTGGTCTGATGTGTGTGGCCTTTTTTGAATTGGAATAACTTAGACAGTTGGCTTGGTAAGAATGAGTGCCACTGTCTCCTGAAGACATGACTTTTGCATTGCCACTTTTGAGCATGTGTGTTCAAGGCATAACAGTTAGGCTGATGCTAAGAAACAAGCTATGCAAGGAAGGAATCTGAGGCCAGAACTCTTTTAACTTCACTTGTTAAATGAAGCAACTCTTTTAAAGGAAAGGCATGATATTGGATGTAGAAATGGTGGCTGTTCTGACAAGCATAAAATCAGCACTGGAATTCAGTGTTTGTCTATTTACATGGCTTCTTACTGCTTTTTGCTCCAATTTCCTCTCTTTAGTAGGGCCCGATCATTACAGTGCAGGGAGTGTGCATTCAGCAGCAGTTTAGAAAGGATGCATCCTAAAAACTGAGTGTAAAACCTCTATTGAAAAGCTGCCTGATTCACATCCTGTATCCAGTCTGGAAGCAGTCCTATGGTGTGCTGCAGAAATGCCATGCTTATGTAACTAAAGAGGGCTGCTCCCTTGGGACTGTGGATCTGAATCTGAGATTGTGAAGCCTGAGTTGGAAACTGTAGGGCTTTTACTTGGAGGAAATAGCTACAGAAGCAAGGAGGGTGTCAAAGGAACGGAGTCCTGTATAACTTTATATGTTTTTGTAGGTTGTTCTACAACCTCAAGCACTGAGTAGTACATAGGGACCCTGATAACCTTGTTCTCTCCTCCTTTTACAGCAAAAAATCCTCAGGCCAGAGGCTGTTAGACAAGCCAAGAGGAAAACAATAGTAGCATGAAGAAGAGTAATGGCCCAGCCTCTGAGGGGCTGAGTGGCCTTGTTGGTGTAACTTGCACAGCTTGTCCTGAGCACTGAAATGGACACTGCTGCCTGCTGTGCCCCACTTACCTTTCCCCAAGAGCTCTGTGCTGTGGGCCAGCTTGTGGACTGGAGTAGACATTCCAGCCCTCTGAAACCCTGGGAAAAGAAAGGACATCTGAGGATGGGTAGGGTGGGGCACAGGGTTAGGCTGCCTGCTTAGCTTCCGGAAGTATTTTGGTAGCTCAGCTCTGTCTGCATTAAGTGCTTTTTTGCCTCCCCCACTTCAATAGAGCGTAAGTATTTGTCCTCCCAGTGCTGGGCAGAGCTCTTGCCAGAAGGGCTGTGTGAGATAGTCATCTCCACTCTTTTGTTATGGATGAAGATTCCCTGCATAGCAAAGAGCTGCTTATGTATTTGAGGGAGCAGAAACCTGCTGTCAAACCTTTCACTTCTTGAGACAGTGGCTATGTCTCCTCCCGGTGCTCTCCTACCCTGCTGGGCCCCAGTCTCGTGCACAGGAAAGTAAAAGGGAAAAAAATGCTACGCTTACTAAGAAATTTACATAATTAAATATTTAGCATTATTACAAAGAAGTAATCTGAGCTCTGTTCCTGTATCATCCCTTCTTTCTCATTCTCCTTAACAAGAAATGTTTAGAAAAAAAAATATTTTTTCTTTTTTTTTGTCCCTATCAGGCTTACATTAAAATCTATCAAGGAGAGGAGCTACCTCATCCAAAATCTATGCTACAGGTATTTTATTTTTCTTTCAAATAATTTGATTAGATGATCTGTACTTTTTAAGTTCTTTGCAATTGAAGTACATGACTGCTGCAGGTTCGAAGCTCCCACACACAGCTGTAGTTCTTGAAGTTCTTTGAAGGCCATATGAACTGTAATGCTTGGGTACACATTTGTGTTTTCCCTCTGTTTCATCAGCCAAATGGAGCAGGGTCTGTCTGGTTGGCTGGGGTTTTTAGCTGCTTTAGTTTCTAAGCCCAAGATTCCTGTAACTTGCTGTTTTGTTGGTATCTCTCACGCTGTATTCAGAGGGCATTTAGCATCAGATGCAGCTGATGAAGTGGAGAAGGCTTTACAGTAATGTAGCTATGGCCACTGTCTCACAGTGTTGGACCACTCTGTGTAGGGTTTGTTAGATTGGATAACTGCATTGAGGCTTCCTTTCTGAGTTGGTCCAAAGAAGATGTAATGATCTTTAAAGCAATCTAAAAACAAAATTATTGTATAAAGCTCTGTTTTGAACCCTTGAATCGTTTCACCAAAGAATGGTCTTTATGGTCAGTTTTAACTATTTTGTATTTCTAAGACTTAGGTTGTTGGTTTTTTTTAAGCTTCCTGTGTCACTTCACTAAGACCTGACTGTTCTGGGTGTTCTCTTGTTCTTCAAGGAGCAAAATCTTTAGACTTTCTGGGGAGTTCAGAAAACTCATCACAATGAAACAAAGGCTGCTATTATTTTCTGTACTTATCATGCCATAAATGTGTCTTGGACATACAGAGGATAACATCTTGCAACATTAAGTGCAGTAATTGTCTCTGACGGTTGAAAATAAGCCTAAAATTCTAACAAAATTGACATTTACAGTTGACACCAGAACTGTACCTATATAATGCAGAAATAATACCACCTTCCATCTTTCCTCACAGGCAGTGATGTATCAGGGTTAACATGTAACAGTTTAGTGACCCTTATGTGCTTACTAACAATAGAGCATTCAGAAGAGATTGTTCATGATGAAAAACCTGTACAAGCAAATTGGGGTTGGTTTTGTGGGTCTGCTAGAAAGCTGAAGAAAACATCCTCCTAGGCAGTAAGATGTTTTGATGTATATTGCTAAACTTCACTTATTTTAGTGTGGCCTTTTCCTGGCCATCAGAAGCTATGGAGGTTGGGTGGGGGGGGTGTTGAGGTTGTAACTACCTGGTAATGCTGTGATGACACAGTGCTCAATGTTTTCCAGGCAACGGCTGAGGCAAACAATCTCGCTGCTGTGGCAGGAGCGAAAGACTTGTACAGTAAAGGCATGGAGCAGGTATGGTGGCACAACCTTTTCCAAACACCTGCATGCAAATACAGGCCTCCGGTTTTCATGTTGTACTCTGGTTGTGAGCACATTAACTGGGGAGAGAAGCTTGGGGGTTTTGTGTTTTCTGCACTCTGCTCTGAGTGAGATCTCTCATGCTGGGAGGTGTGGGAATGGGCGTGTTAGTTGCCTCTACAGCTCTTGACGGGCATCTTAAAATCCTGTGACATGAAGTGGACAAGCAGGTGAGGAGATATTTGTTGGGCCAGGGCTGCACAATGGTAGAACTGTATTTTTGTAGTCTTACACTTCTGAATTGTGGTCATTCATTAGCTGTAAAACGCAAGGATTAATATGATTCTGAAGTTTTAAAAAACCCTTTGAAATACAAGAATTAGTTTGAAAAACATGTAAATGTAACTTCCTACTTGTATCTTCTCCAGAAGATGGTGACTATACCATTCTAAGCTGAATGACTGGATGAATTTCATACTTCAGTGTAGCGTTATGCAAGGTTTTATCATAGGAAATTCTGAAAACAGTTACATGTCTCATGAAGGTTAACAGGACTATGCTTATTGTGAAACTACAACCAGAAAAAAAACAGTAGGTGCGATAACATGCTACAAACATAGCTCCCCATTAACCAGGTTTAATTTTGGTCTTAATTGCCGAAGTAGGTTTCCATTTTGAAATTAGAGTAAGACCTAATGCTAGTGGCAGACAAGCCAATTCCAGTTGTTAGCAAGCAGTTTTGAGAATGTTCTTCTGGTTTAGAGAGACTCCTTTTGTTTCCATTTTGGAAAGTGTCTTGAAATAGTAATTGTGTTGTTTATAATAAATGTCAAGTCTGCCTTCCTGCCTTGAATCTCAGTGGTTGTTGAGATACTGTAGTTGTAAGGGTTCTTACTTGGAGCAGGGAACAAACAGGAACAGATGTTCTTTTAAACAGACTTTGTTTCCATAGTAATGTTCCCCAGTACTGTATATTTTTATACCACCATAGAGATATGCACAAATGTCTGGAATCATTTTTCATCCAGATGTCTCATATGATGTTCCTAATGTGACACAGCTCTGAAACATTTATTTTTAAGAACAGAAGTGGGAACTCTTTGGATTTAAGACTTGATTATGTAAAGGTAGTTCTTATTGTAGCTTCTGAGTTGTCCTCGTGAAGCAAAGCCCTCCTTTGCTGAGTGTGCATAACCAAAATATTATCCCCCTCATGGCCTGAAATGTAAGGAACAACAGGTGCAGTCACACGGTGTAAGGAAGCAGTGACAGTTATTTGTGTGGTGCCCTCTTGATCCCTCAGCAGCTCATGGTGTTTAACACACTCTGGGCAATGTGAAAAGACTGTTTTGAAGAATGAGACTAGTGACCATTTTCCAGGTAATTTTCCTGGATGTGGAGGGCTTCAATATGGAAAAAATCAGAGAGGTGCTTGTTAAACTTGAGCAAAGGGCAGAGTGGAGGTGTCAGGGTCTCAGCAGTGATGTTCACCTTGAAAGAGGTGGTCAGTGAAGCCATGCATCTATCTTATGAGGTAGAAAGTGGATGCTGTACTCTGAGAAAGTGATATTGTGTATCCTGCTAAAGGGATAGCAGCAGGAGAAACTTAAAGTTGTTGCTGCACTCAGGACTCGAGATGACAAGCAGTACTTTGAGGCAGGAAAGACTGTTGTTTGTCTAAGAACTGGTAATTCTTTCCATATAATGTCACAGTCTGACTGTGAGGGTGTGAAGGAGCTGGAGCTGATCTGCCATATATGTGTCTGATGGCCTGGGTGAACAGAGTAGAAGTCCTTGGAGTCTAACCATTTTCATACCTATGCTGATTCAGGGAAAGGAAGATGGTGGTGTCCATATCATGGTATCCATTTGAGTCCCTGGTCTTGTCCCCTCAGCAGGGATGTACTCTCACAAGTTGATCAGAATCAAGCAGAGAGGACAATCTGGGGAAGAATAGGCTAGTGATGGCAGCAGCTAGTTCTCGCTAATTTGTATCCCCTGCTAAGTCCATGGAGCCTGCAAGTGGCAGCAATAAACAGGAATACACTTGTTGAGTGGCCAGAATCTGTTTGTCCAAGTTCTGCACTGACCCTCTCACTGAGATGGGTGACCAGGAGTAAAAAGATGGCTTGTGGCCTTCAGAGTAGTCCTAAATCTTCCTCAAGTTTTCTCTGCCCCTTGTTGTTCCTTTATTTCACTTTTTCATAGCAGGAATGTGCATGGGGCTGTTGTCCTATCCTTCTGGGCTTGGAACAGTGAAAGTATGAGTTCAGTCATGTGCTATGGCTCTGTGTGGTTGGACAGGTAAGGCTCCTGCTGTGCCAGGGTGCAGAGTACCTTTAGCTGCTTCATTAGACAGGCCATGAGCTTACAGAGCCAAGAGAGCTGCAGGGGGCAGTCTGGTTCTGACTTGGGAGAAGAGCGGAGAGAAGGGTAGGTTTGCTTTCTGTACAGCAGAAGATACTCAGGGTGTGATTCTCTGATTACTCTAACAGATCTGTGGGGGAGATAAGCCTTACATTGCCCCATCGGACCTCGAGCGGAAGCACCAGGATTTCAGAGAGACTGCTATCAGGCAGTTCCGCTCCGTGAAGAAGATGGGAGGGGAGGAGTTCTGTCGGCGCTACCAGGAACAACTTGAAGTGGAAATTGATGAGATCTATGCAAACTTTGTGAAGCACAACGATGGCAAAAACATCTTTTATGCTGCTCGTACCCCTGCCACTCTATTTGCAGTCATGTTTGCCATGTATATAGTCTCAGGACTGACTGGGTTCCTCGGTATGAACTCCATAGCTACCCTGTGTAATCTCGTGCTGGGGATGGCTCTTATATCGTTTTGTACGTGGGCGTATGTTAAGTACTCTGGGGAATTCAGAGAAGTTGGAACAGCCATCGATCAGATTGCTGAAGCTATATGGGAACAGGTTGGTATCTGTTTTTATTGCAAAATCTTCCTTTCTTGAGCAGACATACCAAACAGTTTCTGTTCAGTGCTGTGAGTAAAAAGCTGATCTAGACCTAATGGAGAATAGTAGTGCTGCCAAAAGGGAATTCTCAGAAGTGTGACTGCTCTTCAGGAGGAGATGCCACACACAAGGAACATTAAACAAGGTTAGGGTCTTATAAAAGAAGTGTTACCTAAAGTCCTTAGTAGGTGCTTGGATGGTAGACTGGAGGGACTCTTCCTTGTTACTTTTTCAGAGCAAGTAATTCTGTTTTTAAAAGTACAGGTAAACGATAGATGTGGTGGATAAAATATCTCAGATGGTGCAAGAAACGGGAAAGGCGAACACTGCCCTCCTCACCTGGTGTGATGCTGAAGGGCTGACTAGTCCTTGGAGAGAAGTGGCTGGGTGATGACTTGCATCAGCTGCTACAAGGGAGCTACAGCAGGTTTCTTTCTTCAAGATTTGTGTTGTCTGTGACAACTTCAGTGGGTGCAACTGCTGATTGCAGGCAATGCTCAACAGACAAATTCCTGAAAGAAAAGACGTGAGTCTAAGAGCACCAAAGCTGGAGCAGAAAACGTTCTGCACTGAGATTTTGCTGCATGAATTCAGTTGACACAGCTGGGCCACTAAGGCCAACGTAGAGAATTCCTGAGCAACTCTTGCAAGTAGTTTTTGAAGCATTCCGACTAGCTGTGTCCAGTGCCAGTAGAAGGGAAACACCTTGGTGCTGTTACTAGAAATAAAGGCCTCACTGAGCTTATCTGGGATGACATTTGAGTGTGTCCTCTGAGGCATGAACAAATAACTAACTGGAGCCCTCTCTACAGATGCTTCTACAGTTGTAAAATTCCTGTTTTCAAGGTTCATCCTTGGTCTAGCGGTACACTAGACCTATCTGAGCAACCCAGTGGGTTCCCTGTAAGGTTATGAGTTACACTGCAGCAGAAAAAGTGTATCTTCAGTAGTGGGAGGGAACTGAGCATCAGGGTACTAAACCTTGAGTGACACCCATAAGTAGTGGTTAAAATTGAGGCTCTCCAGTACTACTCAGCTCTTTGGAGCTTGGGGCTGAAGAGCACTTCAAGAAAAGTGGAAGGTGTCAGTTTTATGTCTAATACTTGCTGAGTGCAGCTGCTGCTGAAGGTTAACCAGAGCACATAAGGCTTGATTTGACTGTTACCTTCCCTGGAAGGGGGAAAACTTGGCTTATGCTGGCAGGAGCTTGCTACTTGTGGTCTGGAGGAAGGGAGTCTCCAGAAGAGCTTGCTGGTGTTGCTGTTACAAGTGCACATCACCAATAATACGCAAAGTACTGCAGGTCCTGTCTAAGTCACTCTGATTAGATACCATGTTCTTGCTATTGATTTTTCTGAATCTCTGCTTTTCTTTTCCCTCCTTGCTTCAGAGGAATCCCAGGAAGGTGAGCAGTTACTGGCAGTCAGGTTTTTTTTCTGAACTTGATTGACTTTCTGCTGTGTTTTAAGAGCCATTTTTCCTAACAGCTGAATTCGTGTTTTAGGTGTTTTCCAAACTCTTTGAAGTCCTTAGACGCCGAACGATTCATCGTGCTCTTACATCAGTGCCGCGACAGCGACTCTCATCCAACAATAACAAGAAGAAAAACTAGCCAGTATTTTTAACTTTCTTTCTGTATCTGAAGTGTTCACACTTACACATATAGGACAATAAGCTGGACCGTCTGGGCCGGTCTGCATAAATGCTGTAACCATACCAGACTGATGCTGCATATGGGGTATGGAATTGCACATCCATCTTCTAGGAACTGTAAAGTGGTTTGAATTCAGTGAAATACTGCTATGTAGGAGGGGTATCACTTGTGTCATTAGCATGTGACTGCTTTAACCTCATTACTCTAGCAGCAAAACTCATTTCTCTTTCAGTTCATGCCACTTTGGGTCAGACTTCATCATTCTAAGTTTTTTCATAATTTCAAGTCTCATCTCTTTATATGGTTTTATATTTTCTTTTCCTTGGTTACCTCATTTTCTTGTTTCTTTTGCACATTTCTCATTCCACAGGTGTTGAAGCCCATGAGTGATAATTTGATGGAGGATCATATGAGGCAGTCTGTAAAAAACTCTATCAAAGCAGGCCTGACCGAGCAGGTGGCTCACCATGCCAGACTAAAGACAGACTGACAATTCGTCTCCTCTTCAACTCTACCCTCTCATCCTAGACATGCTTGTTGTACCATGAGAACTCAATAATAAAAAATAAATAAAAATAAACCAAAGTTTACAATCAACTGTAGAAGTAGTTTAGTGTGATTGGCTTCACAGATTACTGCCATCACCAGGGAAGAGTAAGTTTGTCAGTGCTCAGCTTCTCAGACAAACTGGTGCCGTGGAGGCTGCTGGGGGTGGGAGGGAGGGTGTCAGTTTTACATATAGGCCCGGTGAACTGTGTATGTGTGTGTTTGGGGGTGAGGAAGAGGGGATCTTCTCTCAGTGTTTTGAGTCTACACAGTCTCTGGCTTACGGGGGGAATCTGTCCTCTGCAGGAGCTGATTTCAGGGAAGTGTAATGATCAGACCCACACAAGGTGTGCTCTCACCAAATGTACCCAGCTCTGCACCATCCCCTCGCCACCTCTACAAGTGTTTCTGTGTATCCAGTCGGTGGAGCCATTAGAGCACCCACTACATTACAATACATATCTTGCTTTATTGCCTTTTATACCAGTGTTACACAGATGCATGTGTTGGTTCCTCACGCCGCTGATGGCAGGATTGGAGTGTAAGGGAAGCAGTGGGTCAGAGCAGAGCATGTGTTGCCTTGAACTCGCAGACCTGGTCCCAAGGGAGGTGCATATTGGAACTTGAGCTGTCTTTTTCTGCAGTTTAGCCTTCATGTATATAATATTGCCATTAATTCTACTGGGGGAGAAATTCCATCCAAAAATGTTGCCTACAGCTACCAAGCAATGAGTTAGGATTGTCTGTACAGTGTGTTTAGTTTTTATTTTTTAAGAAATCACAGATAGGGCATGTATATGAAATATAAATATATAAATACAATTTTGTATCAAAGTTTTGTAGTTTATGGCAAAACCTGGTTCTGTGGTAGCTAAGCGCAGTTCCTGTAAAGGAATGTTTGTGGCTCATGTAAATGTGTGAATGCATCAACAATTTGAAGTTTTTTGATATATTTGTGATATTTACCTGCCTTGAGCACTGCAATCTCTTACCCCCTTGGGAAAATCAGTGGGAATGTTTGTTGTGAAACTCTTGTCTTCTGTTGCATTTTAAAGTTATTTCCTGTAATTTATTTTCAGTACATGATTAAAATCAGTTGTGTATATATGAAATGAAATCTGTGCTTATTTTTAAAAGATGTTCAAGTATGTATTCTACAACATAAACTATGTCAAATACTTATCCTGACAATTATATGAACAAATTGTCTATTGTACTTCATAGCTTTCTATTGAAGCTGATGTTTCTCTCATGCTTGTCTCTGGAAGATGACACCTGTCTAGATCATACCCCCTCCCTGCACAGGAAAACCTCCTGCTATTCTAAAGCACGCTTGACTTGAGGAGTTGCTTGTCAGATTCTGCCCTCCAACAACTGTATCACTCTGAAATCTTATTACTGGCTTTATTTTCATTCCTGTCTAAATCAGTACCAACTGTGTGGAGTGTAAAGGCAGCTAAATAACTAACTGCTGTAGTTTCAGCTGGAAATGGCTGTGTGCAATAGTTGGGATTTTTTGCATTCCTGAATGGTAACAATTTTCATCAACATTTGAGCTTCATCAGTCTCCTCTCTCTCGAGTGAGGGAAATCATCTGTCTAGGACTTAAGCAATTGCACTGTGACTTTTGCACTGCAAAGAACTGCTGGGGAGTGGTGGTTACCTGCCCTCTGGAGATGAGGGCTCAGCTCCAGGTGAAAGATGCTGAAGATGAGGTAGGAATGTTGCATTTTATGATTCTTTCAAACTGTACAGATTAAATACTGTTATTCAAACAAGCCAGTGCTTTGGTGATTACTGTCTTGGTCAAATGATTGAGTCACACAGGGGGCTTGGAGAGTCAGTGCTTGCTCTTGCTGCTTGTGTTCTCCAGGAAGGTGCTGTTCAGATCTGAGACTGCTCTGCCCTGCAAAAGAGCTTTACAGAATATGGACAATAAACAGGAAGGCTTTCTCTGCACTTTTACCTTCTAGTAGAGAACTGAAACAGAGGATATGTGGGGGGAGAGTTCATGAATCCTGTGCTAACAAGCTGCACAATGAATTCAACGCCCCCTCAATTTTTGTGGAAGGGACCAAAAATGGGAAAAGGAAGGGGTCAAGATGACTTTAGAGCAAGTGTGGGAAATTGGTGATTTAGGGGATAACGGGCTGGTCATGTGGCAACAGGTTACTGGGGCATGTTCTTGTCAACTCCATTTCTTATCCTCTCCTGGAAGAAGGGACTCCGTTCTACGCGCACACGTGCAGAGAGGTCTAAGTTCCAGTGACAGAAGAGTGAGGTGGTGTGTTGCTCTGTGAATAGCGAGCTGGATTTAGCCACCAAGTAGAGCAAGGGGCCTCGGAGTCAGGTATTGAAGCAGTTCTAAATCTAGGCTGGATACATATTTTTTTTCCTGAGGCACCTGGAGGGATGAGGAGGTCTGGGCTAACTTAAAGGGTCTGGGGTTTAACTGGGATCCATTTGTATTTGTGAGCTTCCCTCGGTGGGAGGCAAAAGAGGCTCCAAGGGCCAATTATCGGATAGACTTGGGTCTGGAGACCAGCTGCTGAAGGGTGTTCACAGGGGCTGTGCGCAAGGATGGGCTGAGCCAGCAACGGGAACACAGCTTTGGGCCATCTCCATGTGCCAATCACAGGAGCAGAGTAGTGATCCAGAGGCTGGATACTGGACAAACAGCCTCTTTGCCCAGTAACTGGAGGGATCCAGAGCTTGTGTATATATTTCCCCACTGCCAGACCTTCATTCTGATCAGCTGGAGAGGGACAGGATGTCAGTGCTGGTGCTGTTGTGCCAGTGCTGAACCTTGACTGGTATGAATGGCAGGAGCACATGCTGTGTGTGCCCAGTGGGAGTGCTGGCTCAGCCCTGCTGCTGGTTGCACACGGGGGCATGAAGCTGTAGTGGCCTCACCTCCATTGGGCAACTCCTTACAATTAGTATTCTTAGTAAAATAAGATTAGTATTTCTTAACTTTTGCCTATGTACTGTTAGAAGCATCAGGATCGTGCCCAGAGTGGGTACAAGGGAACTAAGAAACTTCACTAGCAGAATACATGGGGGCATAAAGGAGGTGACAGATGCTTGTTTTCTCTATCCCAGGCTATTCTGCTACTACTCAGGAAAGGAATTTTGAGAGCTGTTCCAATCTGTGGTGTATTCAGCCTTGCTGCCTCTGTCCTCCCTGAGCAAGCAAAAAGACCAATTTAACAGCAAAAGCATAGAGCAGCAAATGGTAACTGAGCCCACATTTGCAGTACAGCTCTGGCCATCTCCTGCCTCAAAAAAGGGATACAGCACAGCCAGGAAGGAAAGCTACATGGAAAATACTACAGCTAGCAAAGCACAGTGTAATGCCATAGACAGACAGATGAGATGACTGGGAAGATGTAAAAAGCTACAGCAGCCAAAAGAGGTCAAGAAGGCAACAACATTGGATATGTGTTCTGTCACTTCAGGAAGTATCTGCCCAAGTACCTTGGGAGGGGAAACTCTCATCTGGAGCAACCAGTGCAGTGATTTCTGGCTCCAGAAAGCCAGAAATTTCCTGTTGTTTATGTCTATCTTGTAGCTCAGTTCTCCTAGAGCAGGCTAAGGCCAGACCACAGATTTTTCAGTTGATGGCTGATCCTTAAAACTAAAAAGTACGTCAGGTAGTCTGGCACAACAATAATGAAAGGGTGGAACACAGGAAGCCCCGTATTTTATGAACCTTGATATGCGGAGTGTCCAGTGTGTTTTCTAGTTGTGCCACCTAAGTATGGCAGTGTCTGAAAACTCCCTACCCGTTACTGTTCTGGGTTAAAGTAATTAAGCACAGGTTATGGTAAAACTTCATTTTTTAATTGAAAAACATGGGTGGGAGTAAAGACAATATTTACACAGGTTCCCAAGTGCGGCTCAACTCAAGAACACTGGACCAGGAATATGGTAAAAGGATGTGGGTCCAAAACAGAATTATGGAGGGTGCCGAATGCTACAGCTTCCTGTTGACCTTCAGATAAGATCAGCAACTGAAACGAAGAAAATGGAAGAATTAAAGTATGCACCAGGTGTGCTGAGAGCCACAGCCCAGCAGTACAGCACACCTACTGCTGCTCCCAGGTCCTTCCCAGGGAAAGCCAAGATGGGGTGGGCTTAGGAAAGAGCATATTGCAAAACAAAGCATCTGGCCTTTCTTTTGAGAGGCAGCAGGGTAACAGCCTGGCCCGGGGGCTGGCTACACTCACCATTCATGGGCATCTCGTCTATCTGGGTGGAGTAGTACTGCTCGATGTCCCGCAGGATGCGAATGTCGTCGTTCTTCACAAAGTTGATGGCGACACCTTTCCGGCCATACCTGCCTGACCGGCCAATTCTGTAGAGGCAGAGGAAGAGAGGGAATGGAGCCACCTTGGGTAAGAGTCACCCGGAAATGCTCCCCCCTGCAAAGGCTGAACGTACCTGTGTATGTAGAGTTCTCTGTTGTTGGGCAAGTCGTAGTTAATGATCAGAGACACCTGGGGCACATCCAGGCCTCTGGCCCAAACATCTGTTGAAATAAGGACTCGGCTGCAAAGAGAAGGGATAATTAAGACTGTTCCACCCAACTGAGAAGGGGGTGAGAGCTGAGAACCCTGTCTCCAGCACCAAGCCATTCTGTGCTCCTCCCTGCCCACAGCACACCAGCAGCGTCTATGCTTTTGCTGCATGGAAAATTGTCTCATGGCCTATCACCAAACTTAAGTGAAGGCAGTGCCAACACAGAAGGAATAAGGACAGTACCTTTCAGAAGGAATAATGCTCCCAGCAACTTAAAATACAGAGGATAGAGCACAAGTATTTTTTCTTTATTTTAAATGCAGCAACTCACAATGTCTTCAGCAAAACAGAATAGACTAATTCTACACCTAGAAGTATGAGCATCCCTCCAGTGGCAATCTCCCAACCCTGCAACACCACAGGGGGATTAGATGGAAATCAGAGCTCTTCCTAATCTGAGCTGAACAAATCCTTCTAAGAGGAGAGGTAGTATGGGTCTCCCCTTCACACACTAAAGAAACCCTGCCCTGAGGTAGCAATGCTGTAAAGCAATACTGTTTAAGGCACTCACCTTGCACCAGATCTAAACTCTTTCATGATGGACTCTCTCTCCTTCTGTGGCATGTCCCCATGCATGGATGAAACTGTGAAGTTGGCTTCTCTCATCTTCTCTGTGAGCCAGTCGACCTGTGAACACAAACAGCCCGGGTGAACTCTCTGCTCAGGACAGCCAAACACATAAGTTGTGCTCAGAGAATATTTGCAGAGATGTTGCTGGTAGGGACTGAGACTTCAACAGGCATTCTTAAACAGAAGTGAGTAATTCTTGGAAAGTGCTGCCTATATGATAGAGGGCTCCACAAGCCCTGAAAGGAAAAGCATTTATTCAGAAACTGTGGTTTTGCTTCCAGAATTACAAGCTATCAGAATAAGCACATTCTTACCTACTCTAAAAAGGCAATTCCTGTCAGCTGTATCAGCTCTGACTCTAACCCTGTTGTTTAAGTTAGGCACATCCCAAAGACAAATCTGTGCTCTCACTGAATTATTTCCAAATGAGGAGGCAACCAGACCTCTTAACTAACCCAGCATTGTCTGAGTCATTCTCAGAATGTAACACGGTCCCCCTCTGATGGCTGCTGTACCTTTCTCTTGGTGTTACAGAAGATGACAGCCTGGGTGATTGTCAGTGTGTCGTAGAGGTCACACAAGGTGTCAAACTTCCATTCTTCCCTCTCCACAGCCACAAAAAACTGCTTGATTCCTTCAAGGGTCAACTCATCACTGTAGGGAAGAACACCACCACAGGTAGGTGAATACATGCAAAGCAGGTAGAAAGATGTGCTCCATCACAGATCACACCTCTGCGCTGTGGGTAGCTGGGTCCATGCACAGGCCTGAGTTGTTCTAGAAAGTCCTTGCAGAATTCTGCAAGAATTTCTGCTGGAAAACAAGACATGAGCATGTCTGCAAACACTCAGGCAATGGTGAGAGACTCTCTCTATATTAAAATCAGTCAATACTGTGAAATGCCCAGGGCTGCACCAACTCAAAGAATTCCTGTTCTTTCCAAGGAAACTCACTCACCGTTTCACCAAGATGCGAATGGGGTCTGTCATGAATTTGTTGGTCATTTCCAGAATTTCATGAGGCAAAGTGGCACTGATCAGAACCACCTGTGTAGCTGGAGGCAGGTATCTGTACACGTCATAAATCTGCTCCTTAAAGCCTGCAATGCAAGTCAAGTCACACAGAACAGTTTAGCACAACTTTTTCCCAAAAATTCTCCTCTTTCACAGTTTGATCTAGGATTCAGTACTGGGGCTATGCTATGAGATGAACATTGATGCATTAATCAGTATCATCAGACAAGGCACATTATGTAGTTTAACCCATTACAACCTACAATTAACTATAATCATCTAACTTTGGAAAAAGCAATTTTTAAGTGGGCCTGTCAGCTGAGACCCCCTGGAATCTCAAAGAGGTGAAGAGAAGGCAAGTAAAAGGAAAACAAATGCTTTACCTTTATTGAGCATTTCATCTGCTTCATCCAAAACTAGCATTTTGATGGCACGAGTTCTTAAACTTCGACGACGAATCATATCTGTAAGATTTCACTTTTTAAGGTGAAAAGGCTCTGAAAGCAGGTGACCTTTTTTTTTTTTTCCCACCTGTGGGGACTGTGTTCTCCCAGTGACAGGTGCCTGTGTAAGCCAGGGCTGTCTGCTTCTCAGAGACCCGGGAGATGTGAGCTTGAAGGCCAACACTGCCACTGTGTTAACTGCCACGAACAGCTGCAAGTGTACCTGACTTAACAAAGAGGGAGCAACAACCAGTACACAGAATATGTGGACTAACTTTGGCATTCAAGTAGACCCGGCTCCTATCCCCTTGAAGATACCGAAGTATTTTCTGGGATTGTAGTATTGTCTCCTTAAAAAATATTCTTTTTTCCTATGCCACCATATAAAGAAACACTTCAACAATGAAAAACAAAACATAAAAAGAGAAAATGAAGATACTATCCTCCCCACTGATTTCTCTCTAGCCTTTTTCAAGTGTTACTACAGCAAGTTGTTACCTTTGTTCCGTTTCATGATAATACTACATTAACGATGTCACGATAAATAAAATTTCCACGTTATTTATAATGAAAGCACACGTGAGCTAAGGGAGTTCCCATGGCTCAGCTCAGCTCTGAAGCTGGAGGTGATGTAGCCTCCCACATTTCCTCACCAAACACACGGCCTGGAGTGCCAGCAACAACGTGCTGCCCATAATCCAGTTTTCGGATGTCTTCCCCCACGTTGGTCCCTCCAATGCAGGCGTGACACTGGACATTCATGTAGTCCCCCAGAGCAAGAAGCCCCTGTGTTGATACAAAGCAATGGTTTAATTACCTGAGCTCTTTTAAGTTTGCATTTGTGAAGAGATGCAGGTCTGCAAAGCCAAACCACAGCCATGTGGGTTTTTTAGAGAGAAGTAAGCACAAGGAGTTGGAGGGATTTTTTGTGCGTCTGTTACCCTCAACAACAGCAGGTCTTCAAACACTGGGAACCCAGTTCCCCAGGGATCACAGCTGCTTTAAAAGTGCTGTCCTTAATTCAGTTAAGACTGTGTACAACTGCCAACCAACATGGTCATGCAAGCAGTAATGGATATAATGCAGATGAGCAAAAGAGGTCAGATCAAAATTTCTTATATCTTTAAGGAACAGAAAGAAACAGTGGAAGTTGTGCTCTGAGGTCTGCTGGGGGAACACCAGAGCATTGGACCCAGGCCTTGTCAGGCTTTACAGACAGGGATTTAAATGCTCTTACCTTCTGAATCTGCACAGCTAGCTCTCGAGTGGGTGCCAAGATCAATGCCTGGGTCTCACGAACCTGATTAAAACAAATGATGACATGGAAGTTAATCACAGGCCATAAAACCAAGCGTAAAAGATTATGGGTCCCCCAGCACTCTGAAATATCACAGCTGAATTAAGGGCCAGTATGCCTAGAGAGCAGCTTTCAAATAGAGCATTATTTGAAATTAGCAGCATTAGCCTCTTTTAAATTACTTTTGACAAGAAAGAACTTAAGCAGTTCTTTAAGAACTATTTTTCATTCCAACCCAATTTCTCACCAAAAAAGTGTGTACTTTCCTTGCAAAACAGAAACAAATTTAAACCCCTTCAGTTTTGTACATTTGGTTCAGATAAACACCTTCCATTGCACAAAGATTCCAAGACAACGTCTGAAAGTGTCAACTTTTAAAAATATTATGAGCACTTTACAGAAACAAGGCAAAAGCTGATCTCTGCATTCAGAACATGCAACCTTCATTTTTATGCCCCCAGGCAGTGTCAGATGAATAACAATCCAAGCTTTAACTAGCCCACAGATAACCATCATCTTATTCAATAGCGTCTGCACATTCAAGTTAATACTTAAAAACTATTGCATGGACATGATACCTCTAACCAGAACAAAAGCACACATTTCTCAGTCAAAAATCTGGGTTTGATTCTGTGCAATGTGTGGCAACTGTTCAGACAAACTGATTATGCTACAGGACTGTATGAAAATTCTGCTTACGGAGAAATTAACTTAGTCCTCTAATAGGTGAAATAATCTGTTAAACACAACTTCATAATTACAAGACTTTCTCTGAATTTATTTTGCCAGTCTGGTTTTAACAGTTGAACTGTTACAGAGTAGAATCAGAATTTTGTCCGAGATTACTGCCCATAATTAGAAGATTTCAATGTAAGGCTTCATTTATTTACTCAAAAAAAAAAAAAAAAAGGTTTTTATGATAAAAATTTTTAGCACGTACTGTAAAATTACCTGTATGTCCAGGCACTGCAGAACAGAGATGGAGAATGTTGCTGTCTTCCCTGTTCCTGACTGTGACCTGAGAAACAGATGTTTGATGAATACTCTGGATATCTGGACAAACAACACAGGCAACTTAGACATATTCCATCCCTCAGCTCTTTGCCACTCCTCCACTGCAAAGAACTCAGCAGTGGCAACACTGTATTTGACAAAGGCTTGTTGTGATCACAGCGTGATGTGCTGTCGAGCAGCTTTGAGATCTGCAATACCAGGGACAGAACACTCCATTGCAGGGTCTCCAGCTCTGGGATGCCCACTCCTTATCAGACCAGCATTTTAAGTTCCTGCAATCTCTCATACGTATACTTTTTTTTCTTTCCCAGTAAACAGCAGATAAGTCAATACAATTTTGAAGGCTAATGACTCCCACTAGTGACCTAGAAAGGATTTTCTGGAGTGGCATGCATACCCTTTTTTGTCTCTAAAACGTACTTTTTTTTTCCCAGTGACTAAACCTAACCACCTTTGAAATTAATAACCGTTGGATCACAGTCCACGTGCAGGATGGCCAATTTCACCCTGTTTTGCCCATTATATCACAAAACCACAGAATGGCTTGGGTTGGAAGGGATCTTTAAAATCATGTCGTTCCAAACTCTGCCGTGGTGCCATACACTAGACCAGGTTTCTGTGGGCCCCATCCAGCCTGGCCTTCCATGTTTCCAGGGATGAGGCATTCACAGCTTCTCTAGGCAATCTGTTCCAGCGCCCCACCACCATCAGGTCACTCCCCAAACCCTGCGACCGACAGACACGCACCCTCGCCCAAGGGCCCACAACCCCCACGGGGCACCCGCTCCCGCCGCCCCAGGGCCCCACTTACTGGGCGATCACGTCCCTGCCCTTGATGATCTGCTTGATGGCTCGCTGCTGGATGGCCGACGGCTTCTCGAACCCTGCGGGGGGGCGCGGCCGTCAGGGCCAGGACCCGGGACACCGGCACGGGCCCCAGCCCTGCAGGGCGCAGGCGCGCGGCCCACATCCGGGCGCGCACGTCCCACGGCCCCGCCATTCCCATTTCCCATTCCCTTTTTTCCCTTCCCCCTTGTCTCTTCTGGCCCTTCTCCCTTCTCCCTCCCCGCCGCCCTGACCGTAGGCGTAGATGCCGCGCAGCAGGTCCTCGCGCAGGCCCATGGTGTCGAAGGTCGGCGTCACGTCCACCTCCTCGCTGGTCTCGAACTCCACCTTGGTCATGTCCTCCTCCTTCATGAGGCGCTTCCTAGCCGAGCCCGCCGAGCCCGCCGAGCCCGCCATGGCCGCCCCGAGTCCCGCGCGCACTACACACTGCCGCGCACGCCCCGCGCCCTCTCTGCGCCTGCGCGGGGGCGGGCAGAGGGGAGGGAACAGTTAGTGCCTGTGCGTGTGCGTGTGCGCGTGCGCGTGCGCGGGGCGGGAGGGCGCCCTTAGGAAGTGACGGGATCGTGAGGGCTGGAAGGAAAGGACCTCTGGGGATCATCCAGGCTCATCTCGCCTGGAGCGGGCCACCCAGGAACGCCTCCAGGTGGGTTTGGAATGTCTCTAGAGAGGGAAAACTCCCAGGCTTCCCTGGGCTGCCTGTTCAGTGCTCTGCCACCATAAGTGTAAACAAATTGTTCCTTATGTTCAGGTGGAACTTCTTGTGTTTTAGTTTATGGCCATTGCTCCTTGTCCCGTCGCAAGGCACCACTGAAAAGACTCTGGTACCATCCTCTTGACATCTGCCTTCTAGATATTTACATGCATTGACGAGGTCCCCTCTCAGTCTTCTCTGGACTAAGCAGGCCCAGGTCCCTCAGCCTTTCCTCAGAACTGAGGTTCTCCAGTCCCCTTATCATCTTCGTTGCCCTCTGCTAGACCCACTCCAGGAGCAAAGTGTCTCTTGTTCTGAGGAGCCCAGAACTGGACACAGCTCTCCAGGTGATCCTCACCAGGGTCGAGTAAAGGAGCGGGATCACCTCCCTCGACCTGCTGGCTGCTCTCTTCCTGATATGCCCCAGGAAAAGCATCCAGGGGACTGGAAGGGAAGGTGGGCACAGGCTGTTTGTGTTCTTCACCTTGGAATGCGGGATGGAAGTGTCCTGTGGGTTGTCACCCCTATTTGGTTTCCCAGTGTGGTGTGTATTTCACCCTGAAGCTCCATGCTTGGAATATCCAGCATGCCGTGCCCATGTGGAAGCCAAGTGTCCAGTCCCAGGAACACCCTAGGCAGTTTGCTTGGAGCGGGGAGAAATGTGCCGGCTGGCAGCCTCATGTCGCTGCCTCTGCCAGCCCAGGGGTGTCAAGAGAGGGTTGATTTTCCAGCCTGAGGTGGGACAAGACAATGGAATGAGATGTAGAGGTTCTCAACAGAGACCAGAGAAGAATCTGAGCTTCTCACTGCCTTTCCTCAGCCAATGCCTTCTCCACTGCTATGTCCATGTTATTCAAGTAGCTGGGATCTAGTTTTCACAGAGCTGATCTCAGAGTTCTTTTGAGGGGCAGAGGGTTTGGATATGGGCATACTGCACTATCCTTCTCAAAGAGAGTTTTTAAATTTTGTTCCATTTGCACTGTAGAGGAGATGGGATTTAAGAAGCAGTTTGTGTGCTTCAAATTGCTGCAGCTGGTGAGTTTCTCTTGGACTTGTTTCTTGGGAACTCACAGATTTATTGACTAAACTGGAAAAGTATGGAGATGGAAGAGCTTTGAGGAGTTGCCCTTGGCACATCAATGTCTTTTAAGTAGCCAAAACTCAGCACTCCACGGGGTGAGTTTGTGAAAAGAATCCTGGTTGATGGCCTTGATTAGCAGCTCCATGAGGTGATTTCCATTGACTTTGGATAGGGAACAATAAGTTATTGCCACATCCCTACACAGGACAGATAATTTGTGTTTGATGTTTTACAGTGTTCTGCAGGGAATCCAGACATAAGTCCAGACATCACACTTAGAAAGGCTTCTCTGTCCCACAAAAAATAAAAGGCTAAAGAATAGGTTTTACTGAGAACAATTCAGGCCAAGATGTTTCTTTTCACAAGGGGGTGATTTTACAGACATTAGTTGGGCGTCTGAAGGTGGAGATTTGGGGAGAGTTTTCCACTTGTCAGTCAGTTTTTAGGTGCAGTGTGGACTTCAGCCACTGCACGGTGACTGAAAGGCTCCCTTGGGAACTGCCTGAGTAGGAGCAAACCCTGCTTAGGTGGTGTGGGATGGTTATACAGAACAGCAGAGGGCTATTGAGCCTCATCTTTTTATGGGAGGGAGAGGGATGCACATTGTAGCAGAGGGGAAAGATCAGCCCAATTCTAATACTGACTTCAGAAGTGCTGATGTCATTGCAGCTCACATGTGACACAGATTGACCTCTTTTTAGTCCATGGAAAAAGCTTCATTCACATTTTTGTTTGATGTAAAATATTTCTTTCTCCTTAGTGCTTTCAATTCCAAGGACTGGCAAGGCATTTGCAAATGCTTTTGAAGTAATTCAGCTTTAAAGCACTAAGGTGGAAGTGAATCTCTGATTACCCTGACGGCCAGGACAGCTCCATCCAGGATCTTGAGCAAAACAGCTCCAAAACAGAAAGAAGAGTTGTTTCAGGTTCTTTTGATTTAAGATTTTGATTTAAGGCTTCTTTCAAACCTGGCACAAAATTGATGCTTTTGGAGATGTTATTCAGTTCTTTGTCAGCTTTCTGCTTTTTGGGTCAGCTTGGCTGAATCTCATTTACTTTTGAAGCTTTGAAGCTTTTACCTTTCAAGGCAATTTTAGCCTCTGGGTCAAACAAAATGTTGGCTGGAAGTCCCCATCTTGCAGTTGTCACTGTAAACTCTGTAGCTTTCAATGTTGGTCTTCCTGTGGCTTCTGAGTGTTCACTAAAACCTTCTCATTTTAGTTGCCTTAAAGGCAGCTCAGAACATCTCCCTCCTGGCAGCTTGGGCTTGCTTCTAAAATGTTTCTTCAATATTGATTTGATCTATGAAGTTTCCTTTTGGTGTGGAAAGCTTCAGTGTTTCTCTGCCAGTTTTTCCCCACTGACTTATCTCTGCTGTTTTTTCCTCAGCGTCAGAGGGTGATGTGCAGGGAATTGGTGTGTCCTTCTGGCCAAGCTGTGTGGGCCCACGGCACTCCTCTATCATCAGCAAAGGCACCAGGTTTGCCAAGCCTCAGCTTGTCACTGTCACCTGAGCCCTGGAAGAACTAAGGGGAGATCCTCAAGGTCTCTGGTGCTGCCTTGATCGGTGGTGGTGGGTGAAGTGAGCGGCAAGGCCTTTCAGCAAGCAGCCATCTGGGTGCGGAAGAAGTGCTTGCAGCCAAGGTTCATGACGGGGTGGCAGGGGAAGGGCTGTGGAAAATTTGGGGTGGATATGATCTAGGCTTATCTGTGAGATGGGAGGACATCTCTGAACGACTGGAGGGTGGTCAGATGGTGTGACAACGGAAGTCCTGTTGGAACTCCTAGAAGAGGAAGTGATTTCAGTCTATGCTGTGCTTGCAGAGGTGGAGTAGCAGCATGGAGGAGCAGGTGAGCCTGGCAGAGCTGCCTGCAGCACTGGACAGCACGCTCATGGTCCCCAGGAGTGGGCTCCAGCATGCAGCTGTCACCTCTTATGGATACAAACTGCGGTGCCTCTGGTGAGGGTGTTGCTCCCCGGGAGAAGGGCTCTTCTCTGGGGTGTGTGAGGTGTCTCCTAATGCTCTGCTCTCCCTGTCTGCAGGATCCAGGTGAGGAAGATTGCCAGGGAGAGGGACAAGGCAAGGCTGGACTTGGAGAAGGCGGAGAGACGCTGCCTGCATCTTGGCAGGGAGCTGGACGACCAGTACGTCGCTCTCAAGCACACCCAGAGCAAGCTCAAGTAGGAAGGGTCTTTTTGGTGGGGCTGGGAAGATGTGCCTGCAGCCTCTCCCTCCCATCCCAATCTCCCTGTTAAATCTCCCACTTTTGTCAACATGCTAGTGCCAGAAAAATCCCTGAAGACCTTCCCCCACTATGGTTTCAGCATCCTTCCAACCCAGTTCTCATCTCCTGCTTTGTGCATGGTGAGGGAGGGTGTCTGTACCTCGTGACCATCTGAGAACATGTTCCAGGTGCCCCAACCATGTTGCTTTCTTCCCCCAGGGATTTTCAGGCAGAAATAAAAGCAAAAGAGCTGCTTTTGCAGCAAGCAATCAGTCACCAGGCAAAGCTGGAGGCTGATATGCAGTTCCTCCAGGGCAAAGAGGCCAGTCTGCGAGGGGGACTGAACCACGTGATGAAGGTAAGTAAAACTGGCCTGGGTGAAACATCTTCACTTCTTCAGAGGAGGCAAAGCAGAGGCGGTGACAAATATGGATGGCTTGCATTGCTTTTGCTGGAAAGGACAGGAATTTTATGCAGAAGAATCATCAGCGACATCCATACTATTGTATTAAATACAGAGCTTGTTCCCTTGCCGTGACATTATTAAACCCCCGTGTTCTTTGCTGGGAGTGGTTTGGCCCTTGGTAACACCTGGATACACAATGGCCAAGGCTATAATTGTGCCAGGGACCATGCCAAAAGCAGAGATGATGGTGTCTGCATGCCTTGGATCATCCCAGTTCTGTTCAGTGTAGAAGTACAGCTGGAGATAGCACAGGAATTGCTGCCTTTGTTGTCTGTGATGGAAACCATAGTTGTGTACAGCAGAGGTAGAGATGAGCCTGTGGGGCTGTCTAGCAAAACCCTTGTCTTTTGGAGAGATGAGCCTAACCCCAGCTCATGTGGTATCAGCAGTGTGCTGTCCTGTTGTGGTTTAGGAATGGTAGTGCCCAATTTAGTTCTCCCACAAGACTCTGCAAACCACACTGCTGCTCACTCCCTCTCCCCCATCTTCTGTCCCTTGGGTGGCTTTAGAGGAGAATTGGAGGCACAAAAAGCAGAGATCGTGGGTTGAGATAAGAACAATTTACTGGAAACAGCTATGAGATAAGAAAAAAAAACAGTAACAGCAACAATACTAATAACAAAAATATACAAAGAGAGTGTGATTTGTATGCAAAATGCTCACCGAAGAAGAGCCCAGCCCAACCTGCAGCCATTTTTCCTTTTCTTGTTTTCTCACTGGAAGAAAGGTGTTTCTCCGTGAAAGCTTCCTGCTGCCCCTGGCAATGGCATGAAATGGTGTAGAATAACATCTAGGCACCCTTCTGGCTGCTGCGAAAAATGACTCCTGTCTTGTCTGGACCGAGAAGCTGTCAAATCAGGTCTTCTGGAAGCTGTGCTGTGTTTGCTGGTTGTTTCACAGCTTCCTGATAAAGGCCTGTGTCTGATGAACCCATCTTGCCATGTCAGGACCCACTGCATCAAAATTTCTGTTTTGTCAGCAGAACACAGAGCTGCAAAACAAGGTCAGAGAGATGACTGAGAAACTGTCAGCCTCTGAGGAACTGGTGTTGGAGCTGCAGAAAGAACTTAACCACATTGTGAAGGAAAAGGTAACCTTTCTCTGTCGTAGTTAAATAGAAACTTTTCAAGAACTCATCAAAAAATTGATCTTGCATATTTTGGTGCAGATGTTATGGTCTCCCCTCTGTGATCTGCTGCACATTGATGGCAACCTGGAAAGAAATGAAATGTTGGCTTTTAAGTTAGGCCTTTTGAAGCTTGGGGAAAAAAAAGGGTGAAGAAAGTTTGCAGTTTTAGAAAATTTTACAAATCTGCAGTGTTCAAGTGAAAACTTTGAAGTTTGGTTTCCAGAAAAAAAGAAAAGCTTTATTTTTCTCAAGTATTGAAGTAAAGGGTTACTTTTGGTATCTTCTACTCCTACAACTCACCTGGTAAAATGAATCTGGGGAAAGAAATGTGTGGTCTTGTTAGCCTGCCTGTAGTTGTTGTCTCTCGCATGTGGAGAAAAATGTTTTTCCTCCTTCTTCTGCATCTGACTCATCCCACAGGTGTCAGTACGAACCCTTCTGTTGAATCTGTGGGTGTAACACTATGACTTCAGTGATATAGTAGAGCTTTTGGCTCTCTATTTGGAGAGGTGATAACTTTCTTGATGAGAGGTGTTTCCCTGTGCTTGTGCAGCTGGGCCAGGTGGAGCCCCACAGCCCAGAGTTCCTGAGCCAGAGTGAACACTTTGCCGGGATTGTCCTGGAGTACGAGCGGCAGTGCCAGGTACGTGTGGGCAGTTCTCCAGCAGTTGTTGTGAAAGTCCTGCTCTCCTCAGCACATCTGTTGGGCACTTTGGCCTGGGGGAGTGGAAGCAGGCAGCCCTGATCATGGTGCAGAGGAGAATCCCTCTTGTCTTGCTCAGAGGAGGCCAGAGACAAATGTACCCTCAGTAAAGCAGCCTGTCTCCTCACTCCTGCAGCCCTCCATGGGTTGTTTCCCTTGCTGGGATTTTGGCAGGGGAGAGTTAGGGGTGGATGGTAAATTCCTCTCTGTCTGCCACTCTGTAGCCATGGACTATTTTGTTTGGGAACCCTGGACCTCTGTCGATTAGGACAGACCACCCTGGGCTCTGTTGGCATTTCTTCTTGAGCACAAGGAGAAAGCTGTTCTCCATATTTGGAAAGCATGTTAACAGCAAAATTCTTCTGTCCTTTTGTTTTTCCCTTCCTTCTCCTTGCCCCCACTTTACAAACCTCTAAAAAACTTGCTGCTGGACTCTGCTAGAGAGTCAAGGTGAGCCAGTCCAGGTATCTGGTGTGTGTTTATGGTCCAGGAATTGGTGTTCTGTATGTTGTATTTCGTGCAGGGTAATGTGCTCCTTCCAAGAGCTTTGGGCTGTCTGGGATGAGCACAACCTCTGTTTCCCTTCTCTTATTTTTAAGTGACTTGTGTATCTTGCATGTTGAGAGTTGCTGAGTGCCCTATGCTTTGGCTCCCAAATCCTGTGCTTGTTACATTGCCCGTTTGTTCCCAAGTGGTGTGTGTGGCCGGGGAACACCACTGAATAGGGACAGTGACTTATCATATCCCTCCAGCAAGGACTGAAATGTGCACTTCCAGCAGTCGTTCTATGGACACATCAGACAGCCCCTCTTGAATCTGTAATTAAAAGCAAACACACTGGAGCACGATGCAGTCCAGCATTGCTCCAGGTGGCACCAGAGGGTTGAATATGCTCGGTGCTGCAATTTTTCTTCCTGTTGAGAAGCCCCAGAGTTGTCCATAAGAATGTTGATGTATGGAAAGGTTCGACCTTCAGGCTTCATCTGCCCCTGTGAAGGCACCCACTTGGGTTTATCCTTTACTCTTGTTGAGTGCTGTCAGCCACCTGCCCTTCCTGTTTAGAATGGAGATGAAACAAACTGAGTTTGCATTTGTCTACATGTTCTCAGTAATATTTATTAACTGGAAGTGTCCTAGTTCATAGTCCCTTGTAACACATCAGCTTCCTGAGTGGCAGCATGTGGGAGGTGATTTGATGTTTACTCAAAGTGGTCTGCTGCTGTTGCTTCCAGTATGGGATGGAGGGTGTGAGGTGAAACAAGCAGTTTTCCAGCTCCAGACACCCACATGGAAGTGACTGATTGCACTGATGTGGCGGTTCATAACTCAGTGTTCAGCTATGGGACTCCTTGCTACAGGCTGCTGTTGGCACTGAGGTGGGATAAACTCCTGTGCTGGCCTCAGGGTGTCTCTGGCACCAGGAGACCAGCAGGACCTGCCTCGTGCTGTGCTTCCCATGGGATCAGCACCTCCTCACTTCGCTTTATTCCTTCTGCAACCTGGAAATGTTCCCTCCCAGAGCCCTGTGGGACTTGCTTCTCTGTTGCCTTGTGTGCATACAATAGTGCTTGTTGGCTAGCCTGGATACCCACAGAGGTATCTTGAAGATGTAAACACAGACCTCTGGGCCCGTACTGAGATCACTGTGTCTCTTATGTGTTGGACGTTAGCAATGGTGGTTTAGGTCAGGAGGGTCTCAGGAGGCCCAGCCCCTTGAGGTGTCTGCAAAAAACCCTGGTAATCATGTGCTTTTGCATGCAGGGCCAGTTGCTTTGTGCTTTACGGTGTCTACTGGTGGTGGTCATGGTAATCTGGGCTTGCATTTCTTCTGTGGTGCTTCCAAATTCTCTTATGTCTGCCTTTGCTTGGGAAGGAAGAAAAATCCCCCTGTGCTGGGGCTGGAGAGCAGAAGGCTCTTGAGTACACATGGCAGCTCCAACACCCTGGGGGGGCTTTGTAGCCACATCATGACCAGTCTTTGGTCTTTTCAGGTGCTCTATGACCAGAACAGGGCACTGCGGAGGGAGCTGCAAAGGCTGCGTCTCCAGCTCCAGGAGAGCAGGGCTGAGACAGGGCTGCCAGCAAGAGGTAATGTGCCCCAGGGTTCACTGCCTGTCTTCTCAGCAGGAACAAAGTTCCCTCTGGATTGACTTCTATGCGGGAGTGTGGGGTGGCTTGTGCCTGAAGTACTGCGGCAGGTTCTGGTACTGGGCAGCCACAGGAAGGAAGAAGGGGAAATTGGATGGTGGGGAGGAGGGAAGGAGGCTTTCCCAACTCAAGGGCTGGTGATGGTAACCTGTAGACTAGGCAACTAGGAGTGAACAGGCAGATTTTCACTGTTGAGGATGTTAGGGAAACACAATATAATAAAGAGGAAGTAGCCAACCAAACTGTGGCTCGGGAGATTCAAGTTGAGCATTAGATAAAACCTCCTGGAGTGATGCAGCCCTGGGACCCATGAGATAGATGGAGAATCTCCATCTTTTGGGGTTGTATGGACTTGACTGGATGAAGCTGCAGCCATTCTTATCAGTCCTGTCTTGTAGGCCTGTCCTTACAAGGCTCCTTTCTGCCAGAAAGCCCCTCTCCAAGCCTTCTTGTTCTTGCTTCTGCATATACAGAGATGTCACTCCCAGTGGAGCAGATCCAAGAGCAGCTGCAGGACCTGAAGGTGCAGCTGGAAACCAAGGTGAGTGGGGTGGAGGGAGTTGTCCTGACTTCTTGGTAAGCACAACTGCTACACCATGACTGATTAAACATCTGTTCCAGGAGGGTTGCTGGAGAGAGAGTTAAGGCTGGGAAGCAGTGTGGTACCTCAGCACTTGGCTGGGATTATTCCATGTGCTTCTCCAGCCTGTCTTAGCTGGTAGGAGCATCGGGAGCCCTCATTGGCTGGCAAAGGCTTTGTGGAAATCGCTGTCACCTTGCAAAATATTTGTGTGGGTCCTGTAGGGAACCAGAGATTACCCGATGTTGCTATCACAGTAAAACCAGCAAGAGGACCAAGAGGAGAAGCAGCCAGGTGTCTTCTGAGGGCAGGGAATGTATCAGAGCCCTGTTGCCCTGGGCTTGCAGCACATTTTAACCCACTTGCCTTAAGATGGCAGTGTGAGCCAAGCCCTCTTTAGACAGCTTTAGAGTGCTCATGTAGAAGGCCTCATGTAAAAGGCCTCCTCATTTTGCTGCTGAACTGAGAGGTCAGTGATGCTTGCAGGATTTCTGTTGCAGCACTGCAAGAGTAAATTCTAAACTGCCACATAGGTGACAGAACAGTTCAAAGAGCAAAAAGCTGCTTACAGATGCTCTGCCTGCTTCACAGTCCTGCCTTTGTGCTCATCAAATCCCAGAGTTTCTAGTGTTTACAGGGCAGCTGTGGGGAGCAGCAGCCACCCACCACCACATCTTAGCAAGGGACCACTCTGCAGTGGAGGAAGGATGTGAGGAGCAGTGGCAGATGATGCCCTGGCCTCCCCCGTCTGCTCTCAAGTTCCTTGTAAACGAGGAAGGGGAGAACTGTGCTGTTTGCTGGAAAGAAATGGTACCCACGGCTACCTGCCTGTTAGAGGCTGCTGAGACTGTTGCCTTAAATTCAGCAGGGACCAGAACTGCCTGAAGAGTGTCCCCTCTTGAGAGGGACCAATAGATCAACTTGAATTAGAGGTAATGGAGGAGAGGGGAGCTCTCAGGAACATCGTGCTAATATCCAAATCCTATTTCCTTCCAACAGATAAACTTTTACAAGGAACAACTAGAGTTAATGCAGAAAAACTTTGAGAGAGAGAGGAAGGACAGTGAGGAAGGCTTCAAGGCTGAGATGCACAAGATGGAAGATCAGAAGAGACACCTGGAAGAAACAGTTGCAAAGTACTGGGCTGTAATTAATAGCCTGAAAGAGGAAAAATGTATGTGGAGTCTGAAGCTGGAGGAGAGGTTTGAGGTGGAGCAGGCCAGGGTGGGACAGCACCACACTGAAGACATTAGCCATCCAAGGCAGCAGCTGGACGAGGAGGGAGAAGAGCTGAGGACACAGCAGCACCAGGACAGATTGAGCCTGAGGTCTGGCACTGTGCTCTTTCTAGGGCTAAGCAGGAGATTAGGGGTGCATCCCCTGCTCGTACCAGAGTAGGTTGGGCTGGAGAGCTGTTTTAATTTGGAAGAAAATCTGGGCAGTATTGCAGGGCTGCAGCTGTTCGAAGCAAGACATCTAAACTCCCCTTACATAAGTGCTTTTATTTCAAGACTTCAAGTTTCCCTGCATGTTCTACAAGCTTGTGTCAGAGGCAGTGCCCAAGCAAAGACTGTATCTCAAAATACTAAGAGATATAAGAGAGCTTTCATTAGTGTTTTCTTATTATCTCTTTCTTGGTCCTTCAACAAATCTGCCTCTGATTGTTAGATCATCACAACTTGCTATCTTAAAAGCAGCAAAAAATGTTTAAAATTTCTCTATATAGCTAAAACAGACTGGCTTGTGAAAGAGTGAGGCTGTCACTAAATGACTGGTAATCTTCCCTTCCTGTGCTTATGGTGCCTGTTCTGCAACATCCCAGGGACCCCATCCTCCTTGCAGAGGAGACTGGAGAGGAATTGGCAGGAAACTGCCTGTCCATGCCTGCTCCTTCTTGCTTTCCAGCACACCCCACCAGTGTCCACAGGCTTTCCTCCTGCCTCTTTCCTGCTGTGTCTCCCTTCAGGAGCAGAGTTCCCCTTGGCAATATGGAAACAGAGGATTTTGCTAGGGTCAGTATTGCTCTTTTAGGGCTGAGATATGGGGTAGATGGGGAGAAAGAAGGTGGTGGCTGAAGTCTGTGGTAGACCAGGGGAACAAAGCCAAATAACAGGAATACAAGTAATTTAAGCTGTGTTACCACTATCTCTGGTGAATGGTGGATGGACTGACTACAGCGGGGAGCTTTCAGAGTTGTTGGAAAAGATGTGATGGGGGTGAGTCTGAGAGGTGCAAAATAGTTTGAGAACTTTCTGTAAGGTTTAACTAATTGCCTTGACTTTGCAACAAAAAGAAAACTTTGTATTGCATCTCCAGCAAACGTACATTCTGAAGCTGGCTGAGGTTTCCAAGCCGTATTTTCAAACCCAGGCCAGCAAAGTGGTTTATTATCTTTAGGAAAGATGCAGAGGTTGAGCATAACCAAGAGCTGTCGTGGAGTGAATGTCAGCATGAGAACAGCTGTAAGGCTTTATTGCAGCAACACTAGTGTGAAAGGAGGTGATTTCCCAACAATAAAGGTTCCAAGGTGAGACCTTCAAGAGCAGCATGCCCAGGAGAGGCAACAGTGGAAGTGTAAGGAAAAAGACAGTCTCTGTGGAAGCAGAGTCAGATAAAGTAAGAGGAGGTTAATGAGGAATAGGCCAAAATGTGTGAGGTGCTTGAGCAGAAAAATAATAGAAAAGGCACCAGGATGAAATGGAAGTAATGCAGAGTCCATGGAGCCAAGGGCTCTGGTGTTGGAAGGGACAGATTGTGTGGAAACTTGTCCTCTGGGGGGAAAGGAGCAGGTCCCAAGACTCAGATGAGCAGGTAGACCAAAATCTCCTGTTCCAGCTAAGGAACAGAAAAGAAATGAAAAATGGTGTGATGGATGGACCAGTCTGTTGCAGCAAATGGCCTGCTCAGTCTAGAAGCTGGAGCCAAAGAGGAAAAGTATTTATCATGGAGAAATGGAATCTTGATAGACAAGGAGATGTGCTTGGGAACAAGGCAGAGAGAGCAAAGTTAAAAGGTCTGCTTTCACACAGCAGACAGAGCAGCATCTCAGGACATAAGACAGACTTGATCTGGATGGGAAGAACAGGAGAAAAAAGCTCTGAGGGACAGAATGGTGTAGCAGCACAGGAAGAAACATGACATTCTGGCTGTCAAAATGGAGCTGGAGAGGCAAAGGACCAAGTTGCAACTGGAGCTGATGCAGCTCAAAGATGTCGTGTAGTAGTTGGAAAATGAACCCAGAGCTTAAGAGAGTGTCAAGTTGGAGTGCAATCCTATATGGAATTGGTGTTTAGCAGTAGCTATTGGATAGGGCTGTCTGTTTAAAACAGAACTGAGCTTCCTTCTCACAAGTGCTAGTATTCATAGACTGGAAGTACCAATAGAAGTGGAAGGATGATGAGACACAGAACCTGCCTTGGATTTGGGGTCATAGCTGTTGTGTCAAGGAAGCTGAGTTCTCCAGACCTGGCTTTATAGCAGTTGAGGGGCTGGGCTCACCACCTGGTGCTCCTGTAATGAAGTCTTGGTGTGTCTTGATGAGCCAAATCGCTTTGTTTCCATTCCTTGGAAAGACTGCAAAATAATTTTCACCAGCTGGAAGCCACACAGATTCAGAGTCTGATGCTCTTTGTCCTTATTCCTCTTTATTTACCTACCTTTGAAGATCTGCTCCTTCTCTACCGTTGTCTCTTGGTTGTCTGCACGTGTTTTGCCTGAGTTATTGGATGGTTGTTTTTCAGATTCCTTTATTTCTTGCTGTCCTTGGAAACCAAATGGAAAGAGACCAGGGAGCCAGCATAGAATGCCAAGAGTAAACAGGGCTTTTGCATGGTTTTTTCACTCTGCTGTCTCTCCCTGCAAGGGAGATCTGTGCTGGCTGCTGGAGAACAGCTTGTTGAAGAGTCAGCTTAGAAGACTCCAGCAGGAACTGAGGCTAGCAAAGAAGGGCAGTGAACACTATGAGTAAGAGAAGAGACAGCTGCAAGAGGCTGGCAAATGGGTGGATAAAAGGAACAGCCACTCAGGTGCATTTACCAGATTTCAGCTGGCTCAACCTGCCTTCTGTTTTCTTATTTCTGAGCAAGCCAGCACTCGCACGCCCTTTGCTCCACACAAAAGCAGCCAGTGCTGAGATGGGCTTGGCCAGAGCACAGGGCCAGAGCAAGGTTTTGGGGGAGGCTGTGGAGGTGGGTATGTGTGGGAGGAAGAATTGAGCTTCTTTGCTACACAAACGTTTTGGCCAGTGGCCTGTTTCTACCTTAGGAAGCTTGGAGATAGGTACTGAGGTCACCCACCAAGCCGTAAGTCTGAGGAGAAACAGGTTGCTGGTGTGGATGATACCAAGAATCTGTTAATTTGTCTCTCCTACTGTTCTTCGTCTCTTGATTTTTAGGCCTCTGACAGTGTTGCGGGACTTTGGATGTTCCCAGCTGTCTGCCCTGGGCTGGGCTGGGTCGCCTGTTGGGGCAGAGACACCTGACTCGCTCCTGAATCAATGCAGGACCATATCTGTTTTGGCTTGGTTTTGCTTCCTGTTGCAGGCCAAAATCAGATGTAGGACTACCCAAAACAGGGCCCTCCTCTGGGGAGCTGTGATTTGCTGCTCTCTGGCCTGATCATATCCCTCTTCCCAACAGGAAACCCATGAACAAGTTGGGCAGAGAGAAGGTGGAGGAGCTGGCTGAAATAACAAAGTTAACAGCATTGGTAAGAGGCCATTAACACTGACAGGCTCTTGGCTGAAGGATTTAGGAGGACAAAAACTGCATGTGCTCATAGAGGAGAACAAACATGTTTGTTTCAAACATTCAAACATTTGAAGAAACAGCTTCATCTTATAACTTGTCAAGTAGGGAAAACCTGTGTGCCAAAAGCTAGTGAAGGTCTTACAGAAAGGCAAGTATTGCTACAAAGTCTCTAATGAGGTTGACTTTACCTACGTGCAGTCTTTCTCCCAAAGATTTTGCTCACTCCCAGATGCTCAAAGGCCTTTAAACATGTATGCACACAAGGCCTGGCCAGGATTTTTTGTATGCAACATGAACAAGGCCGGTAGGCTTTTAAATTCCCTTCTCTGTTCCTGGGATATCTCATGATTTGGAACCACAACCTGTTTTTTTCCATGTCTTTCATACCCTTCAGGGCCATCAGCTGCAGCAGGGTGGCCTTTGCTGGCCCTTGCTGGCTTCAGCTTCCAGTAACCTGCTGCCCATTGCCTGCTTTTTCTCCTTTGGAATTGCCCATTTTCCTGTGAGGATAGCGGAGGAATGGGATCTTGCCACCCTGCTGTTAGATGCAGGCTTGCTGATGTTGTCTCTGCTGTGGTCTGGTCAGAACATGGGCCAGAAGCTGCACCTTGCTCAGCATTACTGCAAGGGAAAGTGTCCTGTGGGTAACACCTGGGGGATGGTGCCCTTTAGTGTCAATGCTGGCTCTTCTTGTAGCCCCTACTCTGCTCTTTTGTCTGTACTTTTACACGTGCATGTGAACACATTTCCATTCATACTCTCTTCTTACTAATCTGTACAGGCCTGTGTCCCCCTTCTCCCTCAGTGACCTCTCCCAGGGCTGTCAGCTGTGCAGGTTTCCTTTTTTAGGAATGCTGTGCCACTGGGCCTTGGTCAGGCTGGGACATGAGGACACTTGTCCTGAGTGCCCACAAGGCCCTGGAGCAGTGTCCCTGGGTGGGAACCCAGCGGGGGCAGTGTGGGGCAGATTAAGTGTCTTGCCTCTGTTCCCACCCCAAGCCTGTGTGCGTGATTTCTTTTTTTTTTTTTTCCCCAACCTTTTCCAGAGCGAGAAGAGCAAAGAGATCTCCCACCCAAATGTCAAGGTGCATCAGCTGGGCTGTGAACTCACTGAGCACAAGGCTGGTCACAGTGCTGCTGGCCCTGGCAGTGCCCAACTGCAGAGCCAGAGGCTTGCAGAGGCCGAGTGGCCACAAGGAGCAGAGGAGGCTGCAAGGCTGGAACACCACCAGAAGCATGCAGCATGTTGGATGGAGATGGAGCTGCTCCAACAGCAGCTCAAGGCCTCGCAGGAGAAGGTGGGTATCTTTCAGTAGATGGCAGGCTGCTGAGTGGTCCCTGTGATTGCTGTGATTCTACCCTGTGGACAGGCTCAGGGACTGGCTTTCCAAGGTACAGCTTACCCATGTCAGCCGCCCCTAGGTAGCCCTAATGCAAAGTGTGACCAGACCTGCTTCCCAGTACCAGGTTTGTTCTTTGCTGGTGGCAGGAAGCAGAGGACATGTAGTACAGGACATGTGGTACATCCCAGCTTGCCTGGGATATATCCAAGAACCCAGGTGAGCAGCCCCCTCTTTCTCTTGCCACTGTGGCCCTTCGTGTTGGGATTTCCTCCCAGAGGAGTCCTCCAGCAACTACTGCTCCTTGCTGCTCAGAAAAGGGTCTCTGTTTATCCTCCTGCAGCTCTTGGTGCTCCCAGTCCCTTGCTTTGCAGGCTGCCCATTAAGCATCATTCCCATGGTCCTGCAGGGTGCTGAGGGTGCGCTGAGGGTGCTACCTAACCTCCCCATTACCTGCAGAACATCCTGGGCCTGTCCCACTGTTGGCTCAGAGCTGTAACCAGCTATCCATCTGTCTGTGTTACAGCTTTTAGAAGCCAAAGCAAGCCTGAGCCTGGCCCAGACCCAGCACGCTCTGCACATGCAGCAGGCCAAGGCCCAGATAAACAACATGGTGTCAAAGCAGCAGTTTGAGCAGCTGCAAACCACCTTGAGAAAGGAACAATGCAAGACTCAGCAGCTCCAGGAAAGCCTCCACCAGCAGGCTGAGCAAACACGCAGGCAGCTGGTCAGGACCCAGGTAAGCGGGTAATTATGGGAGCTCAGTCAAGGGTACTGTGAAGGGAACACTGCTGTCCTGGCAGCCTGGAAGGCAGCTGTGGTTGAAGGTACCAGAGGTTTGAGTAGAAGATGCTATATGTACAGAACCCACATGGAAAATACACTTACCTTCAAATTCAGCTGCAACTTTTAATTCCTCATGAAACCAGTCACTGCCCTGCACTCAAACATGAGCCCTCCCCACTCAAATCCACATACCCCAGACCAGGCATCTACCTTGTGCCTAGAGGAGCAGGAGTTATCCAGGGAGAGACTTTTGGCTCAGACTGGGGGAAAAAAAAGTTTGAGTCCTCTGTGTGGAGTTCACAGTGTGTGGGGGGGGTTATCTCTGGAGCACTGGGCAACAAGGTGTTGGGTTTTTGTGAGTTTGTCTTGTGACAAACAGGGCAAAGAGCAAATTATAACCTAAGGAATTAAAATGAGCACACACAAAGACTGCGTTGAAGGAAACTCTGTCTCTCTCTGGGCTTTTCTGGACATGCCTGGGAAAGGGGAGGCCACTGGCTTGTTTTTATAGAAAACACTGCTGGGAAATCTTAAAATTCATCAGGTGCAGACCTAGAGAAGGTTGTACTGCTCTAGACACCTTTCCCACTGCTCTTTGTATCCTGCACCTCACCTGATCCCACCCTGCTCTCCTTCAGGAAGTGTGAAGGTCTATGAACAGGGCCCTGGGGAAATGTACAGTCCAGGGTTGCCAGAGGCCAGGGGAGTGCTAGGACAACCCAACCACAGGCTTTCTTGCCCACTGCAGGTGGAACATGAGCACCTGCTGCAGGCAGCTGTGGAGCAGGCAGAGGGGCTGGAACACAGCCTGAGGAGTGCTGAGGCTGTGCTGGCAGAGAGGGCAGCTCAGCTCAGAGATGCCCAGGTGAGTGCAAGAGGAGTTAGTCCTGGGTGTTCCTACCTGCCTGGTACCCCTGCATTGCATGCTGAACCTGAAGCCTCCTGTCTCTTCTGTAGGCCCAACTCTCCAGGAACAAACTGTTGATCAAAGACCTCCGTGGGGAGAACAGGGGGTTTGCAGTGGCCCTGCAGGCTGCTGAACTGCAGCAGAAGAGCATGAAGGAGAAGAACCAGGTATTGGAGGAGCAAGCCTCAGCTCTGAAGCAGCTTATTGGAAAAATCACCCCAGCATCTCTGAGTGGGTGATGGGACACCTTCAGTGGCAGTCCTGCCCTCGGTTCTGGCTGGGGTTGGTCAGGTGCAGAAGGGGAGGTATGGCTGGGTTGGGAAATCAGCCTTGTCCTCTTTGGTCTTGTCAAGGTGTTCTTGCATAGAAAATAGATAATGGAGAGCCCAGATCTTTAAGGAAGTTTGTCCTGTGGATAGCTGAATTTTTCAACTGAAAGCACCAGCTTTGCCGCATTTCTCAGTGGTAGAATGTGCTGTTATAAGTCAGGCAGCCATCCCACAGGATTTTCTTAAACTCCAGCAGTGTTTGGTGGTGATGCAGATGCTCCCTTCCTGTGGAGGGCTGATGTTCAGGCCACACTGTTATGACTGGAAAGCCAGGGCAGAAGGGCTTGCGTGTTCCTGTGTCTGGCTCATCTGATCAGGAAAGCTTTGTGGTGGCATTAAAATGTTTTGTAATATTACAGCACTTCCTGCCATCTCCAGTCTGCTCTGTATTTCAGGAACCTTCCCCAACTGTTGCTGAATTTTCATTCCCTACAGCTCCTCTTGGGCTCTAGGAGACTGGTCCACCCAAAGCCTGAGCCTAGGATCCAAACCCAACCAGACTGTTGCCTCTGCAGTGAGTGGGACAGAGCGTAGAGCCTTCTTTCAGTTTGAGCCTCCAAGGCTTGGGGCTTGATGAGTGTTGATGACCCCTACTCAGCACACTTCAGAGGAGACAGGAGACATGGTAAGTGAACTGTGTTCACTTGCCTTCCTTGGTGGCCTTTACAAATTGACAGTTAGTACTACTGCCAAAGTAGTCTAAAAGGCCAAGTATTCACATCAGCAAATACCAAATTTATTGCTCTGCCCTCTGCATGGAAGGTGCATCATTGCCCCAGTGCAATGGCGAGAGCAGAGGACATATACATAGGGGCTGTGGTTGCCACTCACTGTGAAAAGACTCCTAGGATTTTGGGGGCTATGGAGACGATTGTAGGAGAGACCAGACAAGCCTGACTATTTCAGGGGACCAGTGCAGAGGCTGGACAAAGTCAGTACAAAGAAGAGGGCTTAAAAATAGCTTACGCTGTTGTTGGTTCAGGAACAAAAGGGGATAAATAGGCTGTGAGCTGAAACTCAGGTACTGTGTTTAAGGCTGCCCTTCAGCCTGCTAGAGCAGAACTTCTGGCCCTGGGGCAGGGCTTGGAGATGACTGGAGGCTGTGACTGAGGAGGCCTCCTTGGTTTAGCTGTACTTTTTTTGCCCTGATGCATCGACTGCTGACACTCCTCTTTGCCTTGGGGGCAGCCCTGAGTACAAGGGCCACAAGGTGAAGCTGGGCTGTTATAAGGAGGGCAGCCCCACAGAGGGGCTTAGGGATATTGCTTGGCTGAGGGTGGGAGAGTAACGCAGTAGCGCCCCAAGCATTTATCCTGTTCCTGCATTCTTCCCAACTGCTTGCTTTTTCAGCTCCAGTCAGAGATGGGGGCTAAGCAAACTTCTAGTCTTAGCCAGGACTAATGTTTTTGCAACTCTTCTCTCAGCCACTTCTCCTGAGTGAGCAGCTCCATTAGGGAAACCAGTCAGGGAAAGCAACTCTTCAGCCTTGTTCTGGTTTTGTGCTAACTGAAATCCTTTAAACCCTCAGCTCCCTTTCCCACCCCTATACCAAACAGTCCCTAGGCCTTGCCAGACCAGTGCTTGGGGAAGCCCAGTGCTTGGGAGAAACCCACACTGCTCATTCACACAGCACCTCAAGAAACAACATTTATAGGTCTCTGATGGGAGACAAGGCTTCATGTCTAATCCTGGAAAGAAGCTTGCACAGCCTTTTCTGACACTTGGAGGAAGTTTCACTGAGACACTTAAATAATCATCATGCTGCAGGGTCAGGACAGGTTTAGCCAGATCAGAGTGCTTAATGAACACAACATTAACTCTTATAAACTACTACAGTGAAGGCTGAAGCAGTTCTTTATTTTGCAACCACAGAGCTTTCCTGACTTCCAGAGCCCAGCCAGTTGGTGTCTTACTCCTATGTGAACAATGAACTATTCTAAACAAAAATGCATTCACAAATGCTAGCTGTAGCTCTGGGGCTTGGATAACGTCCCGCTCCCCCCTTCCTACCCCCCAGATTCCCAGGATCACTACATTACCAGAATGCACCATTTCCTCCCAAAGAGGTGGCCAATGTGGTTTGCATAATATAGGGCTGATCTTCAGGTAGGGCACCAAAGGCTGTTGGGAGGAGTGGCAGGGTGCCACTGCAGAAATGCTAGCTGCACACACTACAGTTCAGTCCCCACTGTGGACAGGCCACCAAGCAAGAGTTGTCCCTCCTGTCCTCCACACTTAGGACAGAATGTGCTCCAGGACTCCTTGTCTGATTAACTGCTCGCATTTCCAGCGGGGTAAAAAGTGCTGCACAGAAACACAGGAAAACTTTCCTTGAATTTGTTGGATTTGTTGCTGCACACAGCAGCAGCTGCACACAGCCAGCTCTGTTTGTTGGGCTATATATCCACTGCATCATGGTACCGGACTAGGCAGAGCTGCAGTCTGGGCCATGCAGATGGCTTGCAGCATGTGCAGGGAGCTATGTGTGCAGGAACTGTGACATGCTGCAAAGCTGGGATAAGCAGGGGGATGTCATGGGAGTGAAAGGGAAGGAAGAGAATGGACCATGCTCTTGTCATGGGTACCTGGCTGTTCTTCTTCAAGAGGATGGTAGTCCCATCATCAATCTCAAATTCTCCATGGTCTTTTAAACACCGCACCTGTGAAGCAGAAACACAGCTCTCAGATCACCCTGTCTCCCATAGAAACACTAGACATCACTGCTGGCTTGCAACACGTGCCCCAGGACTGTGACACATTCCTTCCTGCCTAAGGGAGTCTCAGTACAGAGCAGACCTAGAAATGCAGAACTGGTCTGTGGGCTCCACCTGACGTTCTCTTCCTGCCTCTGCCTGGAGCAAGAGCTCAGTCTCTCCAGAGACTTGAGGAAGAGAAGCACAGAGATAGGGTCTAGTGACCCTCCCCTCACCACAAACGTACCAGAAAATGCCAATCTGTTGTAACAATGAAACTGCTTAAGGAGCAGGTTTGTTGTCACTACATGTTTTTTTGAAGAGAATATCAGAACAAAGCACTTCAGCTACTGACTGTGATTTCTCACATGCTCTTGCTTTGTTGTATCAATTGTGTAAAGCAATTTATAGTCTCATCTATAAGAGTCCATTTAAAAAAAAAACCACAAGAAAACCCCCTAGGTAACAGTCCTTAACATGGCAATATGGTTTCTGTTTGATCTGAGAGCTGGTTAAGTTTCTCCAAAAGCTGCAGAAACCTCACTGGATAACTCACCCCATCACAAATGCCCTACAGACTAGAAATACCATCTTTGACCATACATTGTGTCCTCAGTAGGAGTAAAACAGTGGCAGAGTAAAATCCAGAAGCCTGTGGAAGCTTTGGTGCTCTCAAAGGCTTTGCTCAATGAACTGACTTGGGATGGGGATAAAATTCTTTAAAAAAGATGGTCAGGTAAATGTTTGTTCACAGACAGAAACCACAGATCTTGCACTTACTTCAATGTACAGGCTTTTAGGAGGTTTTATGTCCTGTGTAAGGTCCAGCCCCTCCTCTCCTCCTACTGACCTCATGTACGTAGCCAGAGACTTTTTGTACCGATTGAACCACTCCACCTGTGGGCAGTAACAGTGATCTCTCAGTCAAAGCCAAACAGCTAATGCTGAAAGACAGGTCTCTGATGAATGAGATCTAGTTTATTTGTGCTGGCAGACCACTGTTCCCAAGCATACTCCTGACAGCCAAAGGTGAACAAGCTCTTCTAAAAGGAAAAACCACCTCTGAGGCAGTGCGCTCTGAATTCAGTGTAGGACAGATGCTGCTAATGTCAGCAGCTCTGTACATTGGTCTAGAGACGGCATTTGAGAGCAGCATATACGGACCTAGTTCTCTTGGTCTCTCTGTGAGTCTGATCTAATGGAGCTCACCTGATCCTTAAAAGTGCATTAAAACGTGCGCTCAGTGTCCATTTGTGGTTGTACCCACAGACAATGAATAAACAAGTATTTACAGAAAGGCATGTTAAGTATCATGTTTATAGTGGGGAGGAGAGGAGGAGTAAGTAGAAAGAGAGGAAGAGTTTAAAACAAGGCTGACTCACTTCCTCAGCTGACATGTGGAACTGGATGGTGTTTGGTAGGACGCTGCCATACTCCCACCTCAGCGCTCGGATCCGCAGCAGCCGGTCGTACCTGGGGGAAGAAGCGCGGCAAACCCAGCATCCCTGAGGTGAGTTCTGGCAACATCCCCAGGCAACAGTGATGGCCTAGTCTGCCCTCAGAGCAGAGAGCAAACACTTGGGTCATTCCACCTGTGATATTTGGCCTATTCATAATGAAAACTCTTAAAGGGCAGAGGGAAGCAGGGCCTTCTCTTTGTGGTGGTACCGGCAATGAAGACAAGGAGAACTAGCCCCACATCTCGCGGAGGAACCACCTGCCCCGGCCGAGTTCCAACACCCTGCCGCTGGGGGCCCTGTGCCGGCGGGGGTGAACCAATTCCCCGTGGCACCGACGGCCGACCCCCGCACTCACAGGTAGGCCAGGAGACAGCGCTGGTTCCGGAGCAGGCAGCAGTGCCGGAATCGGATGAGGAAAATTAGGTCTATCCGTCCCGACTTTGCTTCGGACCTGAAGGATGAGGAAGATGAGGAGAGTAAGGTCGGAGCCCGGGGCAACTCCCGAGTTCTGCGGTACGTGCCAACACTCACACATCCGCCTGGTTCCGCTCGTACAGCGCCCGCATCTCCTCTAGCGCCTGCCGCAGCCCCTCCGTCTGCAACACGGGACACAGTCAGCGAGAGCGGAGCCCCTCCCGCTCCCGGCGTTCCCGGTCGCCCCGTCCCTGCTCACCCGGAATGGCGGGAGGTGCCCGCCGGCGGCGCGGTGCAGTTCCCGCACCAGCTCCATCACCCGCTCCCCCGCCATTCTGCGGCCCCGCGCGCCAAAAACCCGCGGGAACTGCAGCCAATGGGGGCCGCCGGCTCGGCCGCGCGGGGCGGGGCCAATGGGGGCTGCCATGGAGGCGTGGCCTTTGGCGGCTCCCGCCCACCGGCGTTCCCTGCGCTGAGTTGTGCCGGTCTCGGCGCCCCTGGGTTACACCAGTGCGGCTGTTGGGCGCCCTTGGGGACACGTTGAGAGACCCTGAGTGGGTAAGGCACTGTCTGACTGCCTCTGGCAACCTCCTCCCCGCACCACCCCAGCCCTTCCCAGTGCTTATGACAGCAATGTCCTTCAACCTGAAATATACCAGAAGTAAAAAAAAATAAATAAATAAAAAAAAAAAAATTGTGTGCGTTTCTGGATGGGACAGGAAATTTTTTAACACTCAAAACCCTTGAAGAGATTCACTAATCCAGCACCATGGCGTATCCTGCTTCAGTAATTTATTTCTCCAACCATGTGTTTCTTATGGTTACTAGACATAGAAACTGAGCAGTGTTTTGTGCAGCATAGTTGTGCCACTACAGTCAAAACTGGAAGAGTGGGGAGAGGGCAGTGGGGCTTTCACAGTAGGACTCAGACACCTTGGTGTGCTTTGTGTGCCTGAGACATTTATGCTACTTGTGTTTAGGATGATGTGGCACCTGACACCTGCATAACTGAGCAGGGACTGTGTTCTGGCTCTGGCAAGAGTGTTTTAACGATCTCAACAACTGTTTCAGTTGGGATTTTAGGCATGGGGTTAAAATGTCCAGAAATGCTCCAGTCGCCTGCAAGTTGGAGATGGACTTCTGGGGGTTTGTTTCCCAAAAAGACCTGTTTCCTGGCCAGTACAGGTCAGGTTTCCTGTAGCCAGTTTTGTCTGTCTGGTGGGGGACAGGAGGGGATGACACAGCAGAACTAGTGACCCCTGCTGGAGGGGGTATTGGGTCACCTTGTCCTTGTGCCACCACTGGAACAGGTTTGTGCCTACATGGTGCTGCTTCCTTCAAGACTGTGGCATATTTTCCAAAGGATCTGACCTGTATGGGGTATATTAGTGTCTAGCTGGGGAGCACATTGCTGTTTGCCAGCCATGGAGTAACATGATCCTGTGGCTGGAAACCAAAGCTAGAAAAAAACCTGCTGTATGGCTTCAGCAGATGCTGTAGGAGCAGCCGTGGTGGGGGATTTTGCCCGATACAATATCAGGATGGGATGTTGGTCTTCAGCAACATGCTGCAGCTGTGGGGCAAATGAATGGACAAGGGGCAGCTTTGTGGCTGGAGTGTCATGCAGGAGGGCAGATGGCATGGTCTTGGGGTTTTTGTGAGGAGGAAAAGCATCCCGGAGTCAGGATTAGTAAGCAACATCTCTCCCCTCTCTCCTCTGGGCTGTCTGACTGTGGCAGGGGCACCCACCCTCTCCCTTCCCACCCAGCCTGTGGGCACAGCAGAGGTGTAGGGCCTGAAGAAGGTGCTGTGAAGAGCCTGGTCTCCAGAGTGCTGTCACTGCAGAAGCATCACGTTTTGCTTGTCATTAATTATTGTGTTCTGCAATGATAATGGCCCATCTGAGCCAGGAAAGATAATAGCAATAAATGGACATCCCTAATTCCAATTGTAGCTGCTGAAAATTGGTTGTTGCCTCTTGCCGAGGGATAAAAATGTAACTGAGTCTTGACTGAAAAATTCTGGGGAAGCAGCCTTATTTTACTGCTTTGCCAGATTAAAAAAAGCCTCATACGTAAAAATAGACAAAATGAATGGAGAATTTACAAACATCTATATTTTGTGTTAGGAATTGTGATAAAATTAGGAAAACAGCTGAAGACACTGATTTATACAACTGCGACTATTTCAGGCAATGAAGGTTTACATATCACAGTTTAACAAGATAAAAGGTCTCCCACAGAATACATAGATGACAGACAACTCATCTGAATTTGACATAACACAGCATCAAATACAAATGTAATGTGATGAACAGTGCCAGGTCATTCCCCAGTTAGGGTAACATACAACCTCTTGAATAAGGCAATTCAAATATAACTCTTAATTCAAATCACAACATACCCAGGCAGCATGCAGGGAAAAGTAATTTATTTTGTACATTGGAATGACACAACTTGCAACATATTTCCATTTTATGTAGTTAGAGCAACAGGATATAAACCATTCAAATTATATATATATATATATATATATATATATTTATATATATATCTGAAGTCAACAGTTGTCTTTACTGGAATAAAGATTATCTGTTTTTGGTAAAAATAAAACTATTTGAATTCACTAATTAACAAAATGCACAGTGATCAGAAACCCAATTCTTCTCACTATTGTCTTCCCTGGCTTGCTCGCACTGCCCTGTGATGCAGCAGCTGCACAACCCCAGATTCAGAGAGTTCCTTGCACAGAGGAACAAAGATTCACTGGCATGTGGATTCTGCTACTGCAGAGTGTGCCACCCACACCTGATGGACATCAGTGCTCCCATCACACCCATATGCACCCCATGGCTTAAAAACTGCTTTTCCCATCTCTGATTCTGGGCACCTGCCCAATAAAAAGCACTTACACATGTGCCAGACCTTTGGGGAGTCAAAAGTTGAACTGCATGTGGAAACACATTCACTGGAACAGGCCTTTCATTCCTTTATTACCAACTAATTCCTCCAGACCTTTATGACCAAGACATTCAAGAAACTGTGAATCTGCTCAGCAATGAAAAAAATCTGAGCCAAAAATCTCTTTGATATGGTGGTACCTAATGTGGCTGATATTTCCACTGCAACAGACTTGGGGATCACATAGGATAATGAAGACTTTTTCTAGTATTGAAAAGTTCTTTCAAAAGGAAGAAATGAAGAAGGAAAAGAAGATTTTTCTCTATAATAAAAAAGATTAGTAATTTCTGAAAAGACTAATCTAGGCAGTTTCTCCCAGGTCAAGGGGTATACATCCCCCTGTTTTAACTGGATACCTGCAGGGATGGATTCTCTTGCTAAGGTGTCATGTCCCATGGTCGACAAGTCTCCCTTGTCCCATCCCCCTGTGAGGAAGGGGACAGATCTGGATGTCAGCAGGATTTCTGCCACTGGTTCAGGGCTGCTGGCAGATGCTAGGTGTGTTGTGGGAACGGCTTTGGAAGGGGCCAGACTTTGTCAGGCTGAAGCCTTGGGTGAGGGTTCTCCATGTGCCACAAGGCCTATTAAGGGCCAACAAGGATATCAAACCCATAAATAATGAAGAAGCTGAAGTTTGGATGTGAGGGAATCCAAATACTCCAAGCCTGCAAATGGATTCTTGAGAGATATCTCTCCTTCAGGTGATCTACACAGCAGCCACAGTAGCAGCAGCCAAGACCTTCCTGCTGGACAACTGTCCGGGGCTTCAAAACCCGTCTGTCAGCCAGAGTAACTATGGGAGAAATTGGATCTTCAGAGTGATTGTTATGGGTCCTTTTTATCACCTTTACAAAGTTGTCTTGTGCCTCCCTATTACTCTATTTACTCCTCTAGTAAAAAAATCATTGGCATGTTTCTTTGCCCTTAAAGATACAAAAAACCCAAAAAATATTCAAAAGATGTGGGGAGAAAGGTCCTTTCACAATGACATTCAGAGCAAAAAGAGAGAAATGACATTTTACAGATCATTAGAGAGCTATCTTTGGCAGAATATTTCAAATAAATTATTTTTACAAATATTTTCTGCAGTCATATATTTATTTTGAATAGATCACTTTCAACTATAGGGTCACTGGTTCACTACTCTCTATTAATAGGAAAACACCACAAATATAAAAATATATGAGCTCAGCACAACTTTTAGGCTACCACGACTGTGTCCAATAATTTCAAAAGTTGTAGATTGATACCACGGAAAATATGAAACAGGTTTTCTAACAGTGTGTGTCAGGTTAGAAGATCACAGCTCGTGGCTGCTGTAAAACACACCAGGGAGGGTGGCTGGTGCCGTGGCACGGGATTAGCGTGGGAAGGAGTTGGAGGAGCCGGATGCTCTGAGCCAGTCGCTGCCATCACCGGCCATCTTCCCATGGGGAATTGTCTCTCTCTGACCCCTAAGGCTTAGAGATGTCATGCTGGGTGGTGGCTGAAGGGTGTCCTCCCTGGGCAGGAGAACTGGGAAGCAGGTGGGTGACACCGGGCTCACTGTGCTGAGAGTTTCTGACAAATCAAGCCGTTCCCCGGTCCTGTGCTGTGCCCCAGGAGAGAGCTCAAGTGCGGCAGCTTCCACTCGCAGAGTTGCCTCCTTTCACCTTTGCGTGGGAAAAAGCACCGAGGGAGCCGCAGGTTTCGCCCTTGCACCATGGCCAGATCCTGCCCCAGACTGTCTGTAGGACCCCAGCAGGATGGTGACTCTGCCAGGAACCCCAAGCCTGAGCCATGGTGGCCCAAGAAGGGGGCTTGCCTGGTCCCAATCTCCCCCTGCAGCACATGCCACCGAGTCCACCAAACACTTAGATTTAAATGTTTTGCTTTGTTTATACAGCATGTACAGAATATACAGCATCGGACAATTATTTCCTAGTAGACTAGAAGTGTCTCCCAAGATGACTTCTTTTATCAACAAATATATATATAAATTGACAGTAATAAAAGAGTCATACCAACAAATATTATGGCTTTTCATATAGTGTAGCTGCATTGTGACACTGAATTTGTGAGGAACCATGACAGAGACAGAGAGATTGAGAGGCTCCAGCTGCTGAGCCCGGGGGTGACCCAGCTTTGACCCACCAGCACAGGGGCTCTGCATTGCTGGGGCAGTGCCAGCTCGTGGCACCAAGCATGGCACAGGTGGCAGAGGGAAGATGGAGTTGAATTTATAACCAATGCTCTGGTTCCTGTCACCAGGCAAACCAGTTCTTCTGAAAACTCTCCTTTCAGCCCTGCTTTGAAAAAATTTGGCTCTGTCCAGCTGGGGTCTGCCTGCTCTGTCCCTGGTGGGGGGACCAGAGGGTCAGTTGGGCTGCCAGAGATCTTTCTCTCTCTCTCTCTCTCTCTCTGTCTCTTTTTGTGTCAAGGTTTGCACAAGATGTCTATCTGCCCTAGAGTACCCTGTGGCTGTGAGGTGGAGGACACACAGGATGATGGGTAACACAGGATGATGACAATGGCTGGACTGACTGGTGCTTTGGGTGCATCAGAATGGGTGGTTGCAGCCTTCTCCCTGCCTGCCTCCCCCATGCTCCTCCTGGGGTGATAGGGAGCTCCCCTTGGGCTGCTGAGCAGGGCGACAGTGGTGGCTGTCAGAGGGGAGCAGGAAAGCTAGAGCCATTATATCTGATGGCTCCAGCACATCACTGATGTGCTCCAGCACATCCAAAATACCAGAAGACAACTTGCCTTGGCAGTGCCACCCCCATCCTGGCATGTTGTGCCTGTGGGGGGGAGTCACCTGTGCTGCAGGGCCACTCACCTGCTGCCTCCCTTGTCTCGCCTCCTGGGATGCATCCAGCCACCACCTGTTCCCTTCACTTCTTAGACCCAGAGAGCCATTTAGAGCTCTTTCTCTCTTGCACCCTGCTGTTCCAGGGGATCCTTGCTGCCTCAGCCATGGGGAGTGTCCAGCAACCCTGGGACAGGCTGTGCAGGCAGCTGCCAGCTCCCTGCCCGAGCATCCCTCCACTACTGAGTGGGACAGTGGAAGAAGATTCAGACGTGGATTACATCTCTGCCAAGAAAGATGTGTTTCCGTGTTCTCTCCAAGCTCACAACAACAGCCTGATATTTAGTCTAGAAGGAGGAGCAGTTGTTCAAGTGTGCAGAAATGACTTTGAGAACTGGAGTGGTCACTCAAGCGTTGAGATAATTAGGCCTCTTCATTAATGCAGAAAATTAGTAATGGATCTAAATTGCTGCTACTGTAATTTTTTGACTAATTCCCATCTCATTTCCCTCTCTTTCAAAATATCACAACCACTCCCTGCAGGCCTCCCTGGCTGAAACCAGGGCTGATGCTCCCATGAACAAGCATGGGGAGCTCAGGTCTTGCCTCTGGCTCTGCCTGCAGGGTGCTGGGCTGTGAGTGCCTCTTCCCTCACGGCAGTGATGTGGGGAGCAGCAGCGAGAGAGTACCATGGGGAACCCCATCTTTGAGATGTGTGAGGTTTCCCAGTGACTGCTTTGCTCCTGGCAGTCTGACTGCTTTTTGCTGGGAATATCCCAGGGGCTTGTTTTTGGGGTGGGAGGTAGAATGTAGTATCCTCCATGTCCTCTTCTTGCTTTATTAGCTGTGGTGTTCACACCTGGTGGACACCAGGTATACCAGAGACCTCTCCAGACAGCTGAGGGACAGCAGTAGGTGTAAAGATGCCCATCATTGCTGAGTGGTCTTCAGGAAGTTCATGGTTCGGATTTTACAGCCTCATGCCAGTTCTCCTTGGCACAGAGACCCAGGATATAGAGGGATGCAGTTTACCAGACTCTGCATTTTGTGGGTTTTACTAGCATGTCTGTGTTGTTCCAGCTAGGAATTGTAGGAGAATTCACCAATTTCTGCCCTTCATCCACAAATAAAACTGTGCTGAATTGCTGAACAATGTCCTCAACAGGTAGTCTTGAGAGCTGGACTACGGGCAGAGCTGTGCCTCCTAATGCTTAATGCATTATGGAAAAAAGAAGTAGGACAAATGTTGTCAGGGAAAAAATAAATAACATTTTCTTCCTTGCTAACATAGTGACTGTAATGTAAGAGGTATTATTGCCATCTATTGCTCTCTTGAGCTGCTGAAATAAGTGCATGTTTCCTGATTAAGAGCAAGACAAGCAGCTCTCCTGCAAGGCTCCCTGCATGAGCATGTTTTTCTGAAGAGCTCAGAAGATGAAGGAAGCAACATGGGGCAAACGAATGAAGACACAACAGGCATCGGTTCATTGTCATTTGTACAGGGGAAGTTCAGCCAAGGGGTACCTAATCACAGCTCTTACTGCAGCGAAAGGCCAGGGCAATGTACAGGGCTATAGCTGAAGGCAAGAAGCAAGGGAAATATCTCAGCATTACACGGAGCAAGGGGAAATCCAGTTCGCTACATCCCTGGGAGTCACAAAGCCAATAGTTTGCAAATGCTTTCATTAATGTTAACACATAAGCTTGATAGCAACCTGGGACATATTTGCACCACTAGGATGCAATCTATCCTGTGCCAGCACAGCAATTTTACAGTGACTCAGAAACTCTCCTCATTTCAAAGTATCTCTGCAAAGAAGCTCATCTGCCAGAATCTCAGTTTTCTGTAAGTAAGGAGCCCGTGGGCTGGGGTAGAGGGGTACACACTCCTGGGGATGACAGTGCCGTGGATTGCAATGGCAATTTCTGTCAAGAAAACAGAGCAACAAGGCTGAACTGTATGCAGGTCTCACCCTGCTGTCATCTGTAGAGTCTCTTCTGAGTCAGAATTAAAGGAGAGGAAATAAATCCCACCTCAACAAAGAGGTCAGAAGGTGCAAGGAGAGTCTTCCACGTCCTGCAACTTTGAGGAGCTCTAAGAGTGGATAGACATCCCAAGCCATTGCAACTTATTAAGCTGTGCCCATTTTAAACAAGGGCAGGAAAGTCTTGACCCTCCAGTTAAAGCAATTAGTTCGTTCTGGAATGTAGAGGCAGGGTTGGGTTGAGGGGTGGAGCTGGAGCATCTGTAGGACTTGAGAACGGTGGAAACTCAGCAAAAAATGTTTAGTCTTCCCCAGACTCATGAGTGAAGGACAGTGGCACAATAAAAGCTGTGCCTGTGGGTAGTGGCTGGGTGATGAGCAGGAGGGCCTCAGCAAGCTGAGCTCTGCCTCTGCTGCATGGAAATTTGCCTTGCTCCTTGGTTTGTAGGGGCTCAAGTCCACCACATAGGGAGGTTAATCTTTGTCCTGAGACATGGACAGCAAGCCTAAGCTAACAAGTGTTGTTGTTTGTTGCAGTAAGAAAGGAGACTTGTCCCACGACAGGAAGCCCTCATTTGTGGGGCAGGGGGGACACAGACTGCTTCTCTACAGGGGGCCTGGAAGAAGAGGCTCTACAGGGGCCTCAGCACAGAGCAAGGCCAGGCTGGATTACCACTGTGTATAGACAGTAATTTTGGTACCTTGAGATGGCTCAAGGCAGATGCTGGAGGACCCCAGCATCAGGTGGTATGTGCTCAGTGGTCCCCATTGCTACCTGAACTGGAGGGGGGCTGCATGCTGGGAGGGCAGAAAGCTTTTCTAGTGCAGTACAACAGGTCAAGGGCTGTTTTGAATCAGACAAAATTACTGTCTAGGGCTGGTGCCCATAGGCAGCCAAGCTAAAGGCTGTGCTGTATCTGTGCAGAAATCAAGATGCATGTCCATACCCACAGTAGCTGGGGCAGAGGGACATGCTGTGACAGTGCCGAAAACAAGGTTTCCGGATCCGTGTGGGACCCCACAGCACTTCTCCTCTCCCTATGTCCTCTAACAGTGGGCACCCCACCAGCAGCACCCAGCTCCACTGCTCAGCAGCGCTCCACAGCAACTGCTTTGGGAATAGTATGCACCCCAGTGCCCTCTTCCACACTTCTAGTGAGGGGAGCCACAGCCTGGCATCCAGCTTTGGGAAGGGGGAAGGAGCCATGGGAGGGTGCAGAGCCTGCAGGAGAGGGCGGTAAACCACCCTGGGGACACTGGGCCTCAGAGGACAGGGCTGGTTGTTCTTAAGATGCTCCAGAGAGACAGCAAGACCCTGTGGAGACTTCTTGGGATGCTCTCAGGGGCATACCACAGAATCCTTCCAGTAGCAGCAAGCTTCTGTCTTTCTGGTAACAGCTCCTGTTCGGCCAAACAGGTCCTTTTCCCTTGCAGGGAAAAGGACTTTCCCTTCCTTCTCTCTCGCTGAGGGGTGTTGCTGGCTGGCAAGAGGCTCTTTGGCATCTCTAGTTCCAAAAGCAGAAAGGTTCAAGTCCATAAAAGGTGAGGAATCTCACTGCATTTATTGTCCCTTGGTGCTTTTTGCAAGAATACAGATGTCTCTGGATGCTTCCTATGCAAGTCAATTTTTTTACAAGATAAACAGGCTTTTCTACAGCTGTGCAGCTTGTGTGCATAAGCGTCATAGTAGTTGGTCATTGCACACTCAGAGAGGCCAGAAAGATCCCTGGTGCTCTGCAAACATGCTTCCCCAGATGGGCTTGAGTGCCAAAGCCTATGGAAAACAATTCAAGGCTTTCTCCTGGAATGACACCATCCAGCATTAAGTTTTCCCTCTTTTCTCTCTCTCCATTGCTTTCTGGCTATGCCCAGCTCTGTCCCTCCAGGAATGTAGCTGAGTCTCCTCCTGAGTTATGAATATGGCCACCAATACTGTTGCACTTGACTCTTACCCAATAATTTAAAAATAGCTGTAACAATAACATATGGGCTCTGGTTCTCCAGTCCCTGCCCATAGCAGAAATAGCGTGATGAGTTTACAGACTGCAGTCAGACTTGTGACCAGAGCAGGCTCAAGGCCTCCCTTCTCCCTTTTGTCGTTTAAGGAAGCGATGAGAGCGGGGAGGAAGATGCACAAATGACTCTTGTGATTGCCCCTCATCCCAGAGGCACCACAGGCTGCCTGGAAAGGGGTGACACACGGGCAGGCACCTTGTTTGGAGATGAGGGATTCACATCTCTGGAGGGAGCGGTTCCTGTGCTGCCCTGGCACAGGTAGCAGTTCGGGTGGGCTCAGCCATGAGTCGCTGATGATTTGCTGCTCTTCCCCCTCCCCCCCTTTTTCATGTGTTCAGTTTGTGGCTGGAATTTGCCTCCACTCCTGCTGACCCCTGAAGATCTGGAAATATGGGTTTTCCAAGATGCTTAGGGCTGTCTCTGGTGTGTTCCTTCTGCTTCTCCCCAAGTGCTTTGCAGTGGCCTGTGGAGTTATTTGGGTGTCTGCCTCTGAATGTTCTATGCACCATGCTGCATCCTTTTCTGTGGAAAAGTTTGCCTTTGGCTAGTAGGGTGCTGAAAGGCAGTGAAAGCAAACAGGACAAGTGGATAGATGGAGGCCAAGAGTTTAAACTTCTGTTTCTGGCAACATTTCTGAACTCAGGCCTTTATCAGAGATGCTCCACGTCCTTCCCTTGTGAGAGAGGGTGGGAAGGCTGGCAGGAATGAGGAGGAAATGTGAGAACACTGACATGAGTCAGGGGACCCAGGGAGCTGAGCTGTGGCCCACTGGGCAGGTGAGCAGGCACGACAGCAAGACGTGCCTGTGCTGGGGACTGTGCTTCCTCCTGCTGCCTCCCAGAAGTGTGCCAGCCAGCGCAGGTGTCTTCTGGAGGAAGGCAGTTTGCTTTCGCCTTCGGAAAGTATGGTTTAAAGACAAGGCTGGTGCAGAAGAGCAGGCATGGCACCCTTAAGAACACTGGCAGGTGTCTGGGGCTCAGTGGAGAGGTCCTTCCCCTTGCTGCTCACCCGTGACTCCTCCATGAGTGCACTGGGCACACACATTGTGCTGTGCATAACCTCGTTGAAGATGCAAAAAAGCACACAGCTGGCAGGGAGTAATTGCATAAACAGGGCTGGTGTTTACCCTGTGATTTAGGCCTTGCCCTAAGCAAGCACTGCTCCATCATTCCCTTTGTAAAGCTCTGTGAGCAAACAGTTATTTACTGTCTGTTAACCTGAGTGGCTACACAAGTCCCATTTGGCTTGTTAATTACTTCAGTGACTACAATTCATTCTGAAGAAGCAAATGAGGAAAGCAAAACACCAAGATCACCTTTCAATAGAAGTAGTTATTGGGTCAGAAGAGCTGATTTGCTTTCACAATCCACTGCCTGTGAAAAGCAATAAACGTGACTGGCCATGCTCGAGGTGGCCTGGGGAGTGGAGAAGTTTGACTCACTCATCTGGGAGGGTGATGTGTGCCCACAGGGAGAATGAAGCAGCAGCATGGCTGGCCAAAAGCAGCACAGGGTGTGGGGAAGGGCCAGACTCATCTGAGAGCAGCCCAGGGATCATGTTAGATCCTTTGGCTGCCAGGGTGCGTTAGTTACTTGCTCTGCCACACATCCCCTTGCACTGGCAAGTGGGAATTCTAGTGCCTCTGGGCCTCTACACACATGGTCATGCTGCAACAGAATCAGCCACATCCTACCCTTCCTCTTTTTGCCTGGTGGCAGGTTTCTAGCCTGGAGTTTGACAGTCAGTTACTGCTGCTGGTGGCATTCTGACTGGCTGTGCGGCCCCATCCTGACCTTGTTTGGCAGACAGGCAGGAGCGTGGGCAGGACCCTGGGAACACACACACCTCACCAGGAGAGCCCCTCTGGATGAAGGCAGCGCTTGCCTGGGACCCATCTCCAGACCTGGGTTCAGCTGGTGTTTGAGTTCAGCTCTTGGAGCAGGACCTCCCAGGCATCATGGGGAGGGTTTATTTGGGGGCAACTCAACAAAAGTTGCATGAAACACTGGCAGCAGCAACATCCCTGGACATGCAGAGAGTTTTCTCCTCCTCAGTGCTGGCTGAGCTGGATCTGAAATGGCCCATGGCACCTGGACAGGGGCATGGTCAAGCAGCCATGTTGAGAGCAGCCCAGTGTCCTGGTGCACTTGGTAACCTCATGGTGTGTCTCAGATCTGCTTCGGCACCCATGCACCTGCCTTAGTAATGCATCCTCCCTTAAAATTAGCTCATGGCTTAACCTGAAGCAAGTCACTGTGAGGCTGTAGCAACAGCATGAGTGGCTCCATGTAACTCGAAGACACGAGCAGAAAGAGCTGCTAAGTACCCCGGGGGCACATGCACGGCTGTCCTCAAGCCTAGGGCAAACTGATTAGGGACCCAGCACAGGAGCAACTCCTGGACCCGGAAGGGTGGGTTGCACTGCAACTTTGTCCCTGGGTGGTTTCCTGCATCCCTCTGAGGGTGGAGTGGGCTGTGAGCCCCAGATGTATGGCAGCATACTGAGCCTGAGGCACCATGGAGATGGAGCAGGAGGAAAGGTGTGAGATGGGGCAGGAGAAGGTGTGCAAAGCACCACTACCCCTGTAAGTGGCAGAAACACGGTGAATGCAAACTAATGAGTAAAGGAGAGATGGGTACAAAGGGGAAAACAATTGGAGGGGAGAGAAGGGTTTTCCATAGAGAATATGCAGGAGCAGTACTGGATCCATCAGGAATCATTACAAACTTTATTTTTCTGTGCATTGTGTACCATTGATAAGGATCATCACAATTAGTGGACTCACTGCCTATAGTGGTGGGCAATACACACAAACTAAAAAAATTAAGCCAAACAGATGAAAATGAAATCATTGTACATAAAGGTAATCATAAACCTGAACAACCTGCACCTGTGTTTGATTCTCTCCCTAAAACAATGAAAAACAAAAAGAAAAACCCCTAACCCAATCAAAAGTGAAAAAACAGCTCAAGGAAAAAAACCCCACAACCTCATATTCCTAGAGAAAATCTCACAACAGATTCATTAAAATTTCCACAGATAGTTCAAAATGAGTACAAATACCCCCAGCCAGCTAGTTATGGTACAAGCATCAGATATGGTTTTCAGCTGAATGGGAAGAGCTCACGACAGACATGCAGGCTGGGAGTTTGCTGGCTGGAATGTCAGGAAACCTGTCAAAGGGCACAGGGTAAGAAGACATCTCTCAACACCAGTGCACAATGTCTCCTTCTCTGCTCAGCTCTCTACCCCAACCTGCACTAGTAGCATGGAGGGGGATGCTGGGTTACACCTCCCTGTCTCATCCTTCCCAGCAATTTCAGATTCGGAGAGTGCAAAGTGTGGCCTTTTCCTGTAGGGCATGCTTCCCAGTTGCACTCTGCAGAGTGGGAGATCTCTTTATGGCCCTTCAGCCCTTATGTTGAATTACTCTGCCTCCAAATGGCTGTGGGAAAGGACCAGCTTTGTGGACTGATCCTGATGGCTTAACACTCAGAAACAAGGGCTGTCACTAGACCTCTGGGGATACAGGGAATAGCAGGGGACCAAGGGGTTTTGAGGCAGCCACCGACTATAAAGGCAGAAGCATGGGAGATTCTGGGATTCAGCCACACTTGTCCCTCTTGGACTGCTCATCCCACTCGGGCTCCCTGGGACCTTGTGTAAAACCTTGTGTGGATAGTGGAAGCCTTCACACTGGCTTCAGCACGTCAGAGGACCCCAGCCACACAGGTAGACAGAGCCTGCAGTCTCTGGGGTTTGGGTTTCCCTCCCCTGAAAACCTACATCTCATGGCTGTTATTGCTTCCCATGGACCCATGCAACAAGCATAAGTGGGGACAGCTTTCCATCCTTTTACCCCCGCTAAGAGGAAACAAACAAGCAAAAAACCCTATGGCAAAACCAAACTAACTAAAAATAAATAAAAACCCAGTGAAAAGAAAAACGCTTGTATCTGCAATGCTCAACCCCCATGGTTGGAAGGACTATCGCTATAGGTTGCTATATACAGATAGATTTCATTTCATTCATGCAAATGTTACAAGTACCACGACAGCATGCCCGAGGAGGTGGAGGAAGTGGGAAGAAAGCCCCCACCACCCCCACGCAGCCTCGGCTTAGGACACTGGACATGAGGTTGCAGCTGTGCATCCCCAAAGCATGGAGAAGGAAAGGTGAGGGGCATGTGGGTGGGAAATGCTAGTTGTACACACTCCAAAACAAAACAAAAAAAACAATCCCAAATCAATGACGAAAATGGTTTGTGTTTTATCCTTAGAAAGCTCCCAGTTTCCCCTTTGCCTTCAGTTTGGTCTCTTGCTTTCTCTCCAACAGGGCCAGAGGGGATGTTCTCGAGTGGCGAAGGCAGGTGGATGGCAGTTGGAGATCAGAACCCTTGCTTTCCTCTCCTTCCCTTGCCCACTGCTCTGTTTCTCACCAGCTACCCTGGCCCTCCTAATAGCGATGGACCCCGGTCACCTTCATATCCATCTTCCCAGGTGGCTGGTGGGTGGGAGTCAGCGGTGGAAAGGGGCTTGGTGGCCAACAGCTGCTCCTGTTGGTAGAGTTGCAGAAAGGGCCCTGCTGCCTGGCTCCTGGCTGGGGCCACTGCCTGGGTAGGGGTCCTGCTGGCTTTGGGGTCCTGCCTAGTTCAAAGGATGCTCCAAAGCCGCTTTCCACCAGCAGGTGTGTGAACATGGCAAATTTCTTTTATTCTTTTTCTCTGTTCATTATACACAGCTTTATATCTATATCTATACCTATATATCACTCTATATAGATATATATAGATATACATATATTTGCTATCTCTTATTGTCCCTTTAGAAGCCCTTTATGTGGCAGTAGGCTTCCAGAGATGAGAAGAATATGTACAAGAGCCAGAGGAGGATAAACAGTGAAGATGTGAGCAGCTTGGAAGTCCGCGGCCCGCCCAGCTCACCTCCAATCTCGGGTCTCCGCCGGTACAGCAGCACACCCACACTGATAAAAGCAAAAATGGTGAAGAGGGTGACGGAGAAGGCCAGTGTGCCAGGTGAGACTTGGAATGCTTGTCCATGCGCTGCGTGGTAGATGGCTGCGATGGACCAGGCTACCCCAATTCCCAGGAAAACGTTCACAGCATTGCTCCCAGTGACATTCCCGATGGAGGCGTCTGCATACTGGTCCTGCGTTGCTGCTACCTTGCTGGCAAATGTGTCTGCAAAGGAAAGGAAGAGAGAAACCCTCAGGTAACATCCAGGTAAGGAGGGAGAGCAGCCAGCCTGGGGACAAGTGTCAATGACAACACCTGGGGAAAGAAGATAATAGGTAAGGGGACAGGGTACAGCCCCTTCTATGAGCGCCCCTGAGGCAGAGCACAACTGGCCAGAGCCAGAGTGACAATCAGAGTCCAGAAATGCACAGGAGGGAAATCTCAATGTTCAGAAATATGGGGCTTCCCCCAGTTTGGCCTCAGACATCCTGCAGTTCTTCAGGTGAGACAACACTACACTGCATTGGCCTCTTCTCCCACATCCACTAATTTGTTCTTGCAAACTTGCAAAAAAACTGGACAGGATGGAAAAGCTTTGTGGAGCCACAATGGTTTGTATTTATCCTTCAGGTCCCTTGAAGTTTTTTTTGTATTTCTGAGTTTGCCTTAATGTTGTCTCTCTGATATCTTTTGTCTCTCTGATATCTTTTGCCTCACTGAATTCCAGTGACCCTGACACTTTGGTAAGCCAGAGGTCATCTTTCACCCCTTGGGAAGAAAAACCATGTAAAATGGTGCATGGTTGCCCAGGTGCTCCACTAGCTTTAATACCAGTGATAAAACTTGGCTGACCTTTTATATGGAAAACCCTGTGTCAAGCAGACCAGCATAACATTGCTCTGCACCACAGGGAAGTGCTGATTTTACATCCAAACCCACTCTGGATCTGCAGGGGGAGGTGGCAGCAGGAAGGACTAGCCTCTGGGTTTTGTCCAGGTGAGTGCTCTCAGCTAACAAAGAGGAGATGAGTCTCTGCCATAGCTGCACTCCCAGATTACCTTGGGTACAGGCAGCCGAGTGTGGCTCAGAAAAAGAAAACAGTGAGGTCAAATTTCATGTGTTTTGATTCTACAGAATTTTCCTTTCACTCCTTCCCAGTGGGGCTCCAAGGTGAGATGGCCAAGGGCAGTTTGGAAAAAAGATCTATGTAACATATATGGGCACATATAAGAACAGAGAGAGGGTTCATTTGCAGCAAAGAAATCAAAAGGCTACTTTATTTAGATAAAAAAAAAAAAAAAAAGCTACCATGGTAATGCACCTGATTGCTAAGGAAAGGAAAAAAGGTATTTCCCTTGGTTCTCAACCTTGGCCACGGTGCAGTAATGGAGCTGTGGGGCAGTACTGATGCCTCTGTGGCTCTCCACCTGCCAGCGTGGGAGAAGGAATGGGACACACTGCTGGTGCCAGCCAGAGTGTGGAAAAAACCACATGCAATTCCACAAGCCTGAGCAGTGTTTTCAATGTAGGGAAGGTCCCTGTCAGTCTTGATTTCACTGCACACCCTTCTGATGCCTGCCTGTCTCCTGAAAAGCAGGTGTGGAGGAGCCCAACTAGCACCCAGCTAACAGAAGAGGTCTGGGAGCCAGTTGAAACAAGAGTAGCTGAATGTATTCTAAAAAGAACTTCTGAAATGCCACCTTTTGTCGACAAAAGCAGGAGGGAAGAGTTTCACTGTCAAGGGTGTGAAGCAGCACTGCAACCTCCTGCCTAAAAGCTCTGCTGCCAGAAGTGTAAAAAATACTCCTTCTTCTCAAATCTTCTCAGATTTGGGTTCTTTGCCCCGAATCTGTTCTTCCTTTTCGTTCTGCTGCTTCTTCTTTTTGCCTTTCGTAGCATTAGGACAATTTCAGGATTTCTGAGCATCTGAGTGCTGGTAAGTTGAAGTTTGAAGGTGGTGAGGGAAGGTGTGACCGATATGAGTGGGGGTTGGGCTGTGTTAGAGCCCCTGGTCCAGGGGGGCTCTGCCTGGCCAGCACAGGCCATGGAAGAAGGTGAGTGGAAGGCATAAGCTTTCTCACACAAGCTGACATGGGAATTTTCAGAATGACTGTCCACTGGAACCATCCTCTCCAGTGCACCAATTCATCCTTAAGTGAGGCCCTTTCCTGAGCCAGTGGAAAAGGAGGCTGGGTTGCAGCAACCCAGAGTGCACTGGGAGTGGCACATAGACATGGAAACTTGTGGTTTTCCCTCTCCCTGGTCAATCCTCAGTCTCTGCTCCCTTCTGTCTGAGTGCCCATTTGATCAGAAACCATGCCAGATATTTGTGAGGCTTCAAGAGCTGCATTTCAAGCAGGTCCCCCAGCTCAGCAACCTCACCTTGATCCATCTGAACCTGGTCTCAGACAAAGGTGTCTGTGCTGGGCAGTGCACCCTGGGTATGGACTAGCAATTAAATCACCCAGGAGCAAGGTTAAAGCAGCAGATGTGTAAAAAGAAAGTGCAGGACTGCCAACACAGGCAGCATTTGAATCAAAGACCAACTTCCTACTCTGAAAGTGGATGCCATGGAGGCTTTCACAGAACTAGATACTTCACAGTCTTTGCAAGATAAAGGTCCTTGAAATACTTTCCATGGGACTGAACCCACATCCAGGATACTGGCTCATCTGAGGCTGAAAAACAACTTCCACACATACCTCAAATCTGTCCTTCAGGGTCCTGCAGAGCAGCCCAAACCCAGACCCAGACTGGGCAGAGGTGTACATTTACAACAAACCCTGTGGTTGTCCCTACCTGGCACCGATGTCCCCAATGCGACAAATACGACGGCGGTGACCGAGTCCTTCAGGCCGATGGTGCAGCCAAAGTGGGATGCCAGGTCACCAATGAAAGCTGTCAGGAGGCCGATCATGAGGATGGAGACAACAAAGCAAGCCCATCCATTCCAGTAGTCTGTTGGGGGCACGAAGGCAAAAAGGACCTTCCAGAAGACGGTCAGAAAGTGCATCACATAGTCAAAGCAGGAGGGCAGCTTCTCTTCCCCACATTCATCGTCGTCGTCATCTTCCCCTGGAGAAAACCAGCAGTGCCTTATTAGACTTGCCCACCCTGGGGGAGGTTGGGCAAAGCTCCTGTGCATACTGCAGCCTACAAAATGCTGTCTCTCATGATTTGGGCCCTAGAAAGCCTTGACTTCCAAGTATCTTATTTTCTGGGCAAACATCAGAGGAGCTCGATGGCCTTTCCTTTCGCCTTCCCACAGCACAGAGAGACCCCCTGCAAAGGCACTGGTTTTAAAAAAAAACCCTGCACTTCAGAAAATGCAGAGCCTCATGCCAGCACCTCTGCCTGAGTTTAACCATCAGATGCTTCCTGAGCCTCAGTCCCTGCTCAAGAGCCCTTTCCCTGGAAGATGTGGGAAATAACTGACCTCATGCCAGCTGGAACTCGCTGGGGTAGGTGAACACACTGAAAGCAACATGTGCCTCACGGAGACTCCCCTAAGGAAGACCCTTTCAATCTTCTTTCACAAGTACCAGCTGGTTTTGGTGGTTGATGAGCTGCTAGCTCTGGTGCTTCCCCTTACTTCTTCTGTAAATCGGGATCCAGTCATGGATTTTTGCCTGCCCTAGAACCTCTCTGGCCCATCACTGCTGACTGTCCTTCCTTGTTGCGTTTTCCTGCCCTTTCACATACCTCCCTATGAGCTTTGTCTGCTCGTTCCTCTATGTCTGGTCTGACCCAGGTCAGTGGGCACTCCCAGCAAAAACAAGCACTTTCCCATTTGCACTCCTTTCCAGGTAGTTGTCAAGCACCCCAGGTCATGGGCCAGTTATGGGGCATCATTTGTCACAGCAAAAATGAACTTTCATTCTTCTCTTTTTTTTTCTGTCCCTGATCCATGTCAGTGCTTCACTTCTTACCAATCTGTTGTTAATGCCTTGCAAGGGTCATTTTACCAGTGCAAGCCTGACAGCAGTCATGGCTCCACCTCTGCTCACTAGGCATATTGTGTGGGTCAGACCCTGCCTCTCCTGGTGTTGCGCTCAGCTCCTCCCAGCACACCCCTGCTCATGGCTGTGGTCCCTGTGGCACCTGCAAGACCTGGTCTCCAGTATGGATGAGGAGCTGGGGATGAGTCCTCATGCCCATCCTGCCTGATGTCCCAGGGGCTCTTGAACCCTGTGGGGGCATGCTGCTGCATGTCGGAAGAGGCTCTCAGGGAGTTACACATTCACAGCCATGGTCCCTGGACATGCAGGCAGGCTGTTGTCCAAAGGTCCTCCTGTGGGTCACAGGGAAAGAGTTCAGCAGACGATGATTGCCCCCTCCCCTGATTCCTTGGCCCTTTCACCCTACACTGGCCCAGCACATCTTCATTCTGTTAGTCCTGGCAGGTGTCTTGGTTTCTCCCTTCCCTGCTCCTGGCATCGGCAGCTCACCTGTCTCTCCAAAACCAGTCGGCATCCAGGGTGCCCCCACTGTGTGGGGCTGACCCCACTAGTGAGCCTACTGGGGCTGGTGACCTCTTGCCTGACTCCTGCAGCTCTGCTGAGCCATTTCATGAGCCTGCTGGACAGCCTGTCCTCAGGGCAGCCTGCACGGCAAATGTGGAGCGTCCCCAGCCTGGTACAGCACACAATGCCGGTGTGGTGTGATAGACCAAAACTGCTCCTGCTCTCAGCTGGAACCACTCCCAGACATGGAGGGGAGGTGACGCTCTTCCAACTAAGTTAGGGGGAGCCTTCCTGTTTCCTTTAAGGAACAAGGATGCATTTCTACGTGGTGAACGTCAGGGATTCCAAGGCCACTGCAAATTGTGTTAAAGGCATCCATTGCACTCTGTTTGGTGATTTTTTTATTGTCTTTGATACTTTTTTTTCCCTACCAAGGATGTGGACCAACAGATCTACCTGTACAGCTATCGGAAGGAGCTCCTTACCAATGGAAGGATTCAATATACAGTCCACCCCCATCAGACAGCCTGAGTGAGTCTGGCTCTCCTTCCAGGGAGGACACCTCAGGATGGCAGAGAAAAGGGGCCAAGACCCAGAGTAGCCAAGAACACCTAATGAAATCTGAGCCTCTGCTCTGCTCCACTACAGTGGGCGAGGGGACAAGGTCCCAAAGGTTTAAGGGGATGTTGGCTCTGTGCCTGGGAAAAGCAGCTTCTCTCAGCAGCTACAGTGCTAATCAGGCCAACATTCCAAATGAGATCGTGTTGCTATTATCTGCCCTGCTGCTGGGCAGGGCGAATGTTCCTCCTTTCACATCTTCCTTCACAATGAGGGTCTCTGATGGAATAACAAAATGTATAAAGCCTCTCATGGGGTGAATAAAATGGTCTTGCTTGTATGCTGTGTACCAGCATGTGGGTATCAACTAACCCCATATTAAAATGGTGGCTCTGTGCCACAGCAACAGAGTTTCTGGGGGAAGCTGCTGGTGAGCTGCTTGCTCTGTTGATGCTCACAACAACAACAACAACTGCTTTCTGCCTCATCACAAAGGTGAAAAGTCAATCAGGGAATCAAGACATGGCATCCTTTTTGGGAAAGTGGAGGCCAAATGGACATCATCTTTGGAGCTTTACAATATTTGGTTAAATAAAGCCATGACCACCCAGGGAAAAGTTCTACTCAGCATCCTGTTGGGGTGCAGCTTTGCAGACACTGCTTGTCTTCAAAGCACTTTTGCTGATGTCTCTACCATAACTTGATGAAAAATTATGTGTTGCTTGGCTTCAAAGCTTCAAACTCACTATGATAAAAACCATAGCTAATCATCAGCATGGTGTTATTATTTTGGCAGATATAAGTACCTATTCCTGTGCATAGTCATGAAGTTTTCCAGCCTGGAAAGCCTACATTGGCTCATGGTTTTCCTTGATGCACAAAGGCTGCTACTGACAAGATACACTGTGCTTGTGCTCATGCTGTCATTTTGCAGCAGGTATTTTAATCCCCTGCCAAGCTGCATGGCAGCAGGGCTGTTATGGACCTAAATCTTTATGGAAATGATGAAACAGACTGAAAAATGAACATGAGTGCCACTGTCATAGCACTCATCCAGATCTGTCCATCATTCTGTTAAGCAGCTCTCTTTTGAAGAGCTGGCCAGATCCAGTGAAGGTGACTTGAAATGCAGAGTGAGGTTGGATGGTGACCCAGGGGTGCATTCAGGAACAGGCTCGCATATCCCAGGATGTTTTTGCTGTGGAAGAAACTTCACAGCTGTTGGGTGCACACTAAAGGAGCTATTGGTGAGAGGCTTGTGGATTGTGTGGAATGGCACGGAATGGTGTGGCACAGTCAGGCTTGTACCTGCACTGCCCTTCCACAGGCTTAACCTGCAGTTCCATCGCTCACCCTCCCTTCAAATACTGCTGTAAGTTGCATATTGGGTGGGAAATGGGGTTTTAATCTTTCTTTTCTCAGCTGGGATGTTACATTGAAGCGAGAATGTGGGACTTTCGCCCGCTCTCCATGGTAAACTGCAAGGAAAAACCTCAAACTCAGCTTCCAGTGTCTAAGGCATTTTAACTTGTCTGGCAGAAAGGTTGAGGAGCTAAAGCCTGAGTATGTCCAGAGCTCAGAGACAACCTACTGTTTCCGAACAGCAAGGGACAGTTAATGTCCACCAGAATATGTCCCATTTATTAAATGTTTGTTAATCATCCTGTTAGCACTGATAATGACTATATATTCATGGTTGGAACAGGGATTTCACATAACTGTAGTCTTTACATGTGTCACAGAAACAGGATCCAAGCATCAGTGATTATCTTTGCCTTAACATAGAATGCAGTTAAATAATTGGTTCTGGCATAGATTAGTTTAGCCATGTTAGCTAGAAAATCTGCAGCAAGGATTGTCTTGCATGATATGTTCATGCTTTATCCAAAATAATGGGAGGTTCTTGCCTGGAGGCTCTTAAAAAACTATGCTACGACTGAAGGGATCCCAATTTGAAGAGATAGCTGCTGCACAACGTCCTGTCCTTGTTTTCAGAGGCAGAGGTTAAATGGGACGGCCATCACTTTTAATTACTCTGTGCTGGGCAGACATTACCTTGTATAGCTGAGTTCGAGGTAGGAAATGTGAGTGTTCCCCCATGCATTTCAATGCACAATTAGCTGATGAGCTTTAATTGCCTTCCCCAGAGATTTAATTTAAACGGGTTGATTTTGCCCTAATGTGTGCACACAGCCCAAGTTGGGCTGGGAGGTTGTAACATCCAGTCAGTGAGTTATCCGTCTGTTAAAACAACATCTAGAGGAGATCTTCTTTCTTTCCTCTTCCACAGATGTGGGAACAATAATCTATCCTGTACTGGGCATACTGGTAAATACGGCACTGGCACTGGCAAGAACTGTACAGCAGGGCATTTCTGAGAGAAAGACAATTCTCCAAGATATGGAAGATATGATCATATATGATCAGACCCAACCACAGATACTACATGTTGCTGCAGTTGTTGGGCTGCTGAGCCATAAACCTCCAGCCACAGGTGGCTGGAACAGCAGGAGTTCCTGAGAGTAGGGGAAGTCAAGGGTAAATTTTGGCTCTCAGAGAGTTGCTGTCTTCAGAGCTGGGCACCCTCAGTACTGTGTTGTCCTCAGTGCAGTGGTACAGGAAGAACCAGGGATGGGGACCACTGCTGCCTAGCACCAACATCATCTGTGCCTGTCTGAATTTCAACACTGACTTCATCTCCCAAATCTCTCCCACTGAACTTAATTTTCCCCTCTGCCATCTGGTAACAGCCAGGGTGTTGTTCTGTCTGGTGCTACAGACACACTTAATGCAGCACTCCCATTAATAAGACAAGGTGCTCTTACAAAAGGGTTTAATCAGCTGTCTTATTTATGCAGATACTGTAAATAACTCTGCTTCCTGTTCTGCCTCCTGCTGCTCCTCTACAGCCTGTATTACTGATGCAGCCAAGCCAAGATGTGAGCAAGGTTGATTGGAGCTGTGGTCCAAACTCACCCGCGCTGACAGTAATAGCCTCAATAAACTGCTCCCTCCAGCTGTTTGTACCAACCACCAGGGCCAGGTTTGTCTTCTTAATGAGCTTGTCCACTGTGTTCTGTGGATGGAAATGCAGAGGAGAGAATTAGGGACTATCAGGCTGGAGATACTGGGCTAAAACTCACTCACACTAGTGCTTACAGCCATGCATTTATAGAAAAAATTTAAAGAGATTTTAAGCTCAGGTCAAGAGCCCCAGCAGCAAAACCAGCAACTCCCCTTGCTGCTGCTAAAAAAGACCTTTTGAAGCCTGCTCATGATGGGAGTTTGAACCATCTCAGAGACACAGTAAGGCTGGTCTGTTATGTTTTTATACTTCAGAAAAGTGGAAAAGAATGAAATGGCCAGTTTTCAGCTCTTGTTCTGGCACATGCATTCATGGCAGTTGAGCTGCACAACCGTTACTTGCATTTAGGGTATCAGCCCTCTGCACTGGGAGTCCCAGGCTTGTGGCTCACTCAAGACTGACTGTAAGTAGGACCTGTGTGTAGCACACCACTGTGAGAATAAGGATATGTTTTAAAGCAACCTGCAGCATTTTGGAGCTCAGTCAGCTCTTAGGCTCACCAGATTGATGTTCTTGTATAACAATAACAACCACAAAGAGTCTGTGGGTGGGACAGAAAGTCCCTGAAGGACCATGGCTGTGGGCTAAAATGAACAGTGAAGATGCATAGTGTATTTTAACCCATTGCCATCTCACTAGAGTAACCCTCAGTCTTTCATCATGCCTTGGCTCAGTCACCTCCCAAAGTGTCCCTTGGTCCTGCTCTGAGACCTTGTGATGCCATGCGTTGCCTCACTTTGCTGCAACACCATCAGCATGTGCTTGCCAATCCTGTGCCAACCCAAAAGGAGGGGCCCAGCCAGAGGGGAAGAAGAACAGGGTCAGAGGATGTAGAGAGTACCTTGAACTCGTAGGATTCCTCAATGATGATTTCGAGTTTGGTGTGCTCCCCCAGGACTGGGCGCCCCAGCTCTGCGATGCGACGCTCCTCCTCCTCCTTGCTGGTCAGTGGCTGCTTTTCCTCATTCTCCTCTGCAAAGCAAAGAGCCCATCAGTGAACCAGGCCCAGCTGGTCACTCTCTGGATCTGGCTTCCTGTCAGAGGGGGAGGTCAGGAAGCCTCCATGTGGGAGCATGAGCGACAGAACAGTGGAGAAGGAGGTCATGGAGCAATAGACACGATAGTTTTAGGGAGAAGTGATAGCAATAGGTCTGCAACTCATCCAACCTCAGAAGGAGTCCCGTTCATCCTTAGTGCTGGGGAATAGTTTTTTGCCTGGTACCTGCTGTCTCTCCACAGGGATGCTGGGAAGCGGAAAGATTATCACTAAGACTGCTCCATTTCCCAGCACTCCAGGTCTGCAGTGGGGTATGGTCAGGAAAATTCCATCAGCCTGTTACAAGAAGAGAAAGCTACCAGCAGCCCCAGGGCTGAGATGCATATGAAATCTTGTCTCTGCTTCCTTCTGAGCAGGGCTTTGCCTCAGAGAGGAAGCTGGCAGTCAACTCCTGCTGTGATGGTGGGGCTGGTGGAAATAGTACTGGGCCATACAAGTGTGAGGAGTCATCCAGAGGCCAGTGCCTGGCCCCAAACCTTGAAAGAGGAGGCAGCAGAGGGACTACACAAGCAGTGAAGCAGGTCTGCACCTCCACTGGCATCCATGCAACCTCTGGGGCATGGGGACTGAAGCTCATGGCCTTTGTCACTGTCCCTTGTGCAGACTCCACTGAACTCCCTTCCAGTCCACTTGAGGGATGAGCAGAAGAATGTCAGTGCTAAAAAGGACTGGAGTTAAACTGTCAGTAGGCAAACTCCCCAGTCAGTCCACATGGGATTGACGTGACCCTCAGGTGTCACACTACAGGTACCTTGGATGGAGACCACGGTGCAAGAAAGGGGATGATCTCTAGCCTGGACCTTCCTGAAGACGGGTTTGCCTATCAAAGCGATCAGCAGGACATCAGCAGGAGGGACTGCACACCCTGTGTAAACTGTCACCATGCAGTTAGTAAACTATTTCTATGTCACACAGGGTTAGTGTTGCTCCCTTGCTGGCTGCCCCTCATCTGCACAGACAGCAATGAGTTGCAGGAAAGCCTTTCTCCTCCTGCTGGTCAAAGGGACCCACCTCACTGCCAAAGCCTCCTAAGTCTGAATTATTGTTTTCAGAGCTCCTGAGGGGCCACTGCAATGTGTGGGACCCAGGATCTTCTCGTCCTGCAGAGCTTGGCTGAATGACAGATGCTCGGCTGGCTAATAACAGAGGAACAAGCCCTGCTGCTGGGTCTTGCTGGTGGGAAGGGCAGGGGCTAAAACAGCCATGGGGTCCTGCCCCTCCCACAGTGCTTGTGCACCCTGGCAGCTGCCTGGGGAGGGCAGAGCCCTGTGCACATCTCTGGTGTGGGCAGCAAGGAGGGGACAACTGGATCAAGTGGAGAAGCCCACCTTGCTCCAAGAGATGAAGTGAGGCTGCTTGTCACTTCAGGAGTGACAGCTCACCCTCCCCAAGGTGGGAGTTAGGTGTGTGTGGCAGGCAGAGCACTCTGTGAGAGGACGCTGTGTTAGAGGGACCGGCTGGGGCAGTGGGGCCGCAGTTCAGCGCCTTCTTACCATTCCAGAGTTTCCCTCCAGGACAGAACAAAAGTGAAGAGGAAACCAAGAGGAAAGAGTGATGTGAGCATATGGCCATTAAGAGAAAGGAAGTGGGGGACAGGGGAGGAGTAGAAATCCATACCTGTGATGGTGAAGCCACCTAGATGAAACCAAAAACGAGAGAGAGAGAGGGAGAGAGAGAGAGAGAGAGAGAGAGAGAGAGAAAATGAGGATTAGCATTAGCACAGCAACATGGACACCTTGCAGCCCACAAGGTGGTCCTTCCCTGCTCCATGGCCAGGAACTGTGGACATGGAGGCTGCTTCCCAACATGAACCCCAGGGATAGTGTGAGGAGACCTGAACACAGGCTTTTCAACCCACATCTGCAATCTGCCACCCCCTGGTATCCCATATATGCTGTGGAGGGGGTAAAACCAGAGTGAGTCTGCCCTGGTGCCATGGGTGCTTTGGGGAAAGAGGATGGCTTTGCTTCCCTCCCCAGCTGTCCTATCCTGGAAATGGCCAGCAAGGAAATGCAAAGGCTGGGTAGGCTCTAAATCTTCCCAAGACAGGAGGCAAAGTTTGCACTGTCTCTTCTAAAAGGACTGGCCAACTTTCCTGTCCAGCCACAAGCATCCCTAAGTCTCCAAGAAATCCCGTTTCTGCCACACCAGTGTTAGAGGAGGGGGTGGGTTAATTTGGATGCCACAAGCCTGTATCATGGCATGTTGGCAGGTATACTATGGCTGTAACTTAACTACCCCCAAAAAAATGCTCCTTGCCACAGCAGATTACCACTCATTAATACTGGTGAATTTGGGGCTCTATTCTAAGGAGAAATGGGGCATTAGATACCTGAGTTCACTCAAATAGTGCTGATTACCCTAAAAGAGAATGTTGCGAGCAAAGTAAAAATTCAAGCAAAATCAACTGTCTTCTGAAAATACGCAAACTGGAAAAATGGAAAGGAAAAATGAATGTGTGCTTACCAAGCTCATTCAACAACAGGGCTGTGAAGGAGACAGAGACAAACACAGAAGAAGAAAAGTAAATGAATAATGAAATCAAAAGGGATATCCACAGAAAGACACCAGATCCCAGGGCAGAGATTTCAGATCTGTAAAGCTGCAGGATACCATTAATGTTAAGACAAAGACACTAAAAATAAAGGAACAGAAAGTTTCAGGGGATTGCGGATTTAAAATAAAAACCATTGCAAACATGGGGTTAAAGGACATACTCCAAAAATTAATTTTCCCCCTTTGAATTTTATGTGCAAGATCTTCCATTGGTCTCGGAGGCAGTTCTGCCCCAAGGGAGGGCACAAGACGTCCCATGTGCAGCAGCTACTGGCTTTGACCTCCTCCAGCTGTCTAATGGGGAGCAATAGCTCGAGCATACAGCTGTACTTTTGTCATGTGAAATGAGGGAAGAAAAGTCTGTGGCAAGGCTTGGCTCAAAGATCTTGTTGCTCAACATTTTAGGTCTCCAAAAAGAAAAAGCCTCTTGCTTAGTGCCCCAGTGGGTCTCGTGCCCCTGAGATGCAGACCCCAACACAGCTCTGTGGCCCAGGGGTGACATTTCAGAGATATTCTTGTCTCCGGGTGGCCCTTGTCACCACTACCCTTGCATTGCTGCTTCTTGTACAAAACCAAGTACAAAGAAATGAGTTACAAATAAAAAAGATGGCATGGCCAAAGCAGCAAATAGCATCCCTTAAAATTCTGACTTGTCTTCCAGCTAATGAGTTTGCAAAGCTCAGCTTCTCTCAGTTTTCCTTAGTTATCTGTGTGAACAGGAAAACGAGAAACTTTATTTCCTTTTCCTTTTATTTTTAGCTAACACTTTCAGCTGGGATCTATAGAGTTGGTACCACAATTTTCAAACTTGGTCCTGGAAAGCATGTTTGCCCTTGCTGGACTTGCAAGGCTGAGCCCTTGTGAAGCTGGGCAAGGCTGGAGCTGCTGAGTTGAGCTGTCCATGTGTAAATTTATCTTGGCAACATTCTCTATGCTCCATAGATGCCACCAGCACCATTTAATGATACAGACTCCACCTGCAGTGCCTGAGTCATGCCAGTGTGTCTGATTTTTTTAGCCCAGCTTTTGCTAGTTGGTCACATAAACCAGCAGGAAAGCTGATGGTGGGGATGACGCAGCTGACCTAGACAGCCCCTGAGCTGACGAGGAACGTGGCAAGTCCCTTCTCAGTGTGGGGACCACTGGGGGTCCTCTCTGTCCTGGTCAAATAATATATTACAGCCCCATGCCTGCTGAAGGGAATGCTGATGTCTCAGAAACTAGAAAGCGGCTCCAAGCCAGACAGAGCAAATGAGGCTGACAATTTTCTACAAAGGCTTTAATAATAGTCCATATCTTAAGTGACTCTAAAACTGCTTCTTGCTCAGCCATGAATAGTGTACAGAACTAGCTGTTGCCATTAATTTTCACTCTATTTTCTAGCAGAAAAAATGCATGAGAAAATAGGTGAACTCTGCCTTTTCGGGAAGTTTTGCAGTTGGTTCAGAAATGTGATGAAAGAGGAAATTGTTTTTATTATTCCTGTGAGAAGCTATTATCCAATGCAGAGCCATGAAACTTCATTTGAGTATAACCTGATTTACCTAAACTGATTGCATCTCATGGTACTACCTGCTTGTGCTGTGATTTTCAGCTATTTTCAGATCCTAGTGCCAGCATAAAGAGGTTAAAATTACTACTCTGGCCATGCATTTTATTTCAAGGGAAAGCTGTTTTATCTTCTGATAAAAATGATGCAGCGTTGCCTTTTTACTTGCCAAGACTGAATGTTCTATGTGATTAAATGAAGGTGTAGCTGCAATGTGGCGGGGCAGTTACTCTCAAAACATCTCTGGGGGCTGGCGATGCTCATTGTCCCCTGTGCAGGTGCCCCGGGGCCATCCTGGGAGCACGTCTTGCTCCCTGGGGGCCCTGGTGAGTGAGACACAATCCTCTCAAAATGACAGAGGAAAGAAAACAGAGCAAAAAGGTGCAGTGGCCAAGATTCGAAGGAGGGAGGGCAAAATGGCCAGGATCCAAAGTGCGAGGAGAAAGGAGTGTGAGAGTAGGAAGACACAGAGAAAGCGGACGGCAGCGTCTCAAGAGCTGGTCTGGTTTTACTCTCACACCTTTCACTCCTCGTCGTAGCCACACCGGTTCCCCAAGCACAAGGAAGAAACTGCACTCTTTCTCATACTCCTCACGGTCAAGTACTCTAAGGGTAATGAATTTCCTGTGGGAACACAAGACAAAGGCAAACAGATGATTGGCATCGCACACACACATGCAGTTCATGTCCACCCAGGTGCTGTGGTGACAGAGATGGTTGGGTGGGGGAAAGTGGCTGCACATCCCTCCTGGGGCATATGGGGAAGGGCAGGAGCATCCCCACCACCTGGCCAAGCTTGTACCTTGGTGAGCTGGGGAAAGGTTGCATTCAGAGGGAATGGGAAGTGGTCTTGCTCCTGCCCTTTTCCATAGGCTCTGGGGATGTGAGCTCGGTGTTGCAGGTGCCAGACATGAGTGAGCCAGACAGGGGCACACAGGCTGGGCTCAGCCCCGGAGCACGTCCCCCACCTTTCTTCTCACTCATCTCCACCAGCCGGGGCTCCCCGATCTCTAGGTAGAAGGTCTTGTTTTTCTCATACTCCTCATCATCTATCACCTTGATTGATATCGTTTTGCTGCAACAGAGAAGAAGAAATAGAGATTCAAGAGTAAGGGGGAAAAGGGAGGAGGGGAAACAGGGAGAGGAAGAGGAAGAAAAGGTAGAAGAGGAGGAAGAGGAAGAAAAGGTAGAAGAGGAGGAAGAGGGGGATGGAAACAGCAGGAGAAGGGGGCTGCAAACAGAAAACAGTGGTTTTGGTAGCACAGGCTGGAGGGACAGCACAGCCAAAAGCAAAGGCAGGAGCCAATGGGCCAAGCTTGCCTCAGGATGCACACAGACCACAGGGTCAGAGCACCAGCATCTTGCAGGGTGCCATCTCCCCTGGCAGGGCCATAGGCCAACACAGCTGGGCCAATTTTCCATAGAAGTGCCTTGGCATGGGGGCAGCATGACACGTCCCTTTCCAAAAACCTAGGGTATAGGACAGCCCCTTGATAGCTTGCACACATTGTATGGGCATGAGAACCAGGAACAAGCACAGACCAAGCCTCTGAAAGCATGATGCACTACTCAAGCTTGTGCATGGAAGAGACTCTGTCTCACCAAGCACAGCAGATCCATGCACAACATCATGTTCAGTTGCTCAGTTTGGACTTTAAAGACTCTAATTTACAAGCTTGAAAGAGATGTTGGAGTATCACTTTTTCTGTGAAGAGAATGTAAAGGAAAAATGGTCTTTCTGGTTAGAGTAGGGTGATGAAAAGCTTCTCTGATTTTACTTTTTTTACTCTGAGATTTTACTTTTTAAATTTTGCTTCACAAGCAGCACATCCTTTCCCAAGCCTTCAAGGTTTATTTTTCTCCTGTTCGAGAGCTGAGCAGCAATTCTCCCTCACATGACTCAGGGTTGCTAAATTTGCCCCTGCAGCATCATCAGGACAGGTCCAAAGGACAGTCCTTGCCTGGAGCATAGCCACAAGCACACACCACAGAAGATGAAAGCCTTGCAGGAGGCTGTGGCCACCCACAGAGAGGTTTGCTCCTTGAGCACTCAGTACAGTGAAAATTGCTTTACCAGGGGTAAAAAAAATTAGCACAGAAGAAGTTTTTCAGCTCTTTTCAGGGACTTACTGTGAAAGTAACATAAGCATTCCAGAAACATCCAGTTGAAAGCTGCTTGCCAGAAGGTGCCCAAACCTGGGGTACAAGGGGTGTGGTGTGGGGGGTGCTGTGCTGTTGTGATCCTTCCTACAGTGCAAAGTCCTTGCAAAGACAACATATGAGACAGCAATCCAACAGCCTCTGCTCCGCCCTGGAACGCTCTGCTCACTGTCATGCACTCATGGCATTGCTGATGGGACAGGACCTCCTTCTGGCTCTGACCTTGTTCCAGACAAGAAATAACAACACTAAAAAGCCAGTGCAGTGACTGACTGTAGCCCTGTGCTTGCTGCCAACTTTCTGACTGGGTTTGCTTTCCCCCAACACTTGACAGCATTGCCCTCCTGTGAATGCTCTTAAAGAAGCTTCCCAGTTACTCTCTCCCTGTCCAACCTTGTCTGTCTTGTCCTTCGAAGAAATGTTTCTTGTCCCATCCCTGGCTCCTCAGTACTTTCCACGAGCAGCCAGCACAAACTGAAGCAGCCCCAAGGCCACTCTAATATATGACCAAGGAGGTTCTGCTGTTACTGGCAGGTCCCAGCACTGAAAAGCCATAAACATGGAAGAAAGCCACGCTCTAGGGGAGTGAAATTCAGGCCACGCTGCTGTAATTTCTGGCTTTCTACCCTCCTTGCACATCTGCACTGGCCACCCAGAGCCCCTCTGTTAAGCAGACAAGTATTTGGCACCAGAGTCAACATTTTCTTCTCATTCCGGGTAAACACCGAAAGCACTCGGAGGAACAGCCAGGATGATTTCTTGTGCTGTTTGCTGTGAGTCAGGAGTGTATTAAGTTTGCCCTTCATGCTCATAGTGAAACCATTTACTCAAGAGCAAGTGATGGCTGTGAAAAGTGTAACAATGCAGCACTGCTCAGTGTAATTGTACTTTATAATGAATATCTGTAATAATTTGTCCAGTTTGTAATTATTGTTGCAATAGGTTTGTACATAGGAAAAATGGTTACCAAGCGCGCAGCTGATCTTACTCTGTGTTGATAATTTAGGGGAAATTATCGTGTATTAAAAAACTAATGAAGGACATAAAAATGCTTTCAGCTAAGCTTTCAAGGAGAATCTGGCAGAATTATCGGAATGGCACAATTTCAGAAACATTACTAACAAAATCAATAATTTCCCTGACAACTCCTATTAAAATGTACACTTCATCCTGCCCTCACGTATGAAAAAATAACTTTTTTCAGGAAAGTTAATTAAAAGGGATGCCTTCTTAAATTCTGAGAACAGCAGAGGTATCAAGATGTAAACTGCCTGTGGGTGTGCTCTGGCTTGCTGTGTGTGCCATTCCTCAAAGCTTCACAAAATAATTCTCTCTCTCACAAAAAGAAACCTGGGTACCAATTAAAAAGGATTTTTCTGATATTTAGACCCAACACCAATAGGACTTCTTTGAATAATGCAGAATAATGGGGCAAAAAGTGCCACTGCCAGGACGTGGTGTTATTATGCAGTTTTCCAAGTGATCATTCTAGGGCGTGAACAAGTGCTCTGTGTTAGGTAGATGAGCACTGCTGCTGTTTCTGCTGTAGAAGGCTGTTAGGAAAAAGGGTAGGGAGAACAAATGCCAAGTCTGTTCTCTGTGTGAGTCTCCAATCAGCAAGAATTGCCAAGGCAAATTTGTCCCTGTCCCTGGGATGAGACTGCAATCCCGAAGAAAAGGATTACCTCCTAATGGTGTTTGAGAAACAGCAAGTATATGAAAATAACACAGGCTATTCTTAGAGCATGCCTGATCTGCATCATGCTGCCTTTTGCCTGCTACAAAGCCCCTCTGCAGGGTCCTGCACGCATGTGGCCATGTGGCAGTGTTTGATCAGTGGAGAAAAAGGAGGATCAGGCAACTGCACAATTTATCCTGCCTCAAAGTAAGAACTGCTTTCTACAGTAATCTAGGCTGTGCACTCCTGTCACCCTGCTCTTCCTGGACCCTTCAATATGGTCTTTGCTTCTCACTCCTCTGCCAGGCAGAGATCTGCTGTAGAGAGGTGGCTGTGAGGATGTGAGCAGGAACAAGCTACCATGGGGCTGTCTGTGAGTCTGTGGAATTCAGCCTGTGTTCCCAGTGCCCTCACCTAGTCCTGTGCTCCTTCTGCATTCAGGGTGTGGCTGTATCAGCCTGCTGCCTGCAGAGGTACGTGTTGCCATGCAAGGCTGTTTTCTTGCATTACAAGACATGGTGGGAATGAGATAGAGGTGGGTGGCTGGCAGAGCCAGTACAGCTTGGCTAAGGTTCACAGAGCAATGTGGACTGACTGCAGCACTGAGCTCTGCTGAGCTGCCCCTGGACTTTACTAGCTAGACAGCCGGCTGAAGAGACCCAAAGTCCTGATAGCGCAAGTACACACTGAAATTTGGATTTAAAATCTTTCTGTCCTGTGGCCCAGAGGCCAGCACAAACTGTGATAGTGCCTGTACAACAGAAAACCAAAGGGACACTGATTATGACCTGGAACCCCCAGTGCTCAGTCACTTCAGGGTCAGGAACCAGGAGCCCCAAATCCACGAGACAGAGGGAAAAATCAGAAGATTAAAGCAGCCTCTAAACCATTAAACATTTTCTTCTCCTTGTGACAATCTGTGCTCAATCTAGATGATGTTTCCAAGATGTCCCTTCTAGACAGAGGTCTAGAATCAGCTTTGATTTGGGGCTGACAGTGGTGTGTGTGCCATAATTTAATGTCTCTGGGAGCCAAACACTCAAGATCCCATGACTGTGCAAGACCACAGCCCTTGAAAAAGATGGATTTTTTTCTTCCTATTTTGACCCTCAATCACACTGCCTGTGGGAAAAAGCAATTTCTGGAGAATCTCTCCAACACATTTGGATGCATGGGGATAGAGGTCCTGTGTTGGTCTAAACCACCAGCCTTGACACACCTCCCTATCCCTTCCTCCCTGCCTCCTGCAGGGATGCCCAGTGGGGCAAGTTTTCAGCAACGCACAGCTGCTGCTAGTCCGTTTTCCCTGAGCTAAAGAACCCTGCTCTGGCATGAAGACTGAGGGCCCATCCCACTGTCTGCACTTCTGTACCAGAAACTGCACTTCCCTGAGTCTGTAGTAAAAGCAATTGCTGAGGGAATGAGTTTCATCTCATTTACGTGTACTGAAAATCAAAGAATAAAACACATCTTGCAGAATTGCAGCTTCAGCTCTTCTCCTCTTGCAGACACCCAGCAGCAACAAGAGAAAGTTGGTAACTTGGGCATTCAAAGCTCTGCCCTCACTCCAAGTCCAATGCTGTGCATCAGGACTCATTTCAAACCACGATATTTCATTCAAACTGCAAAGGTCTTTTGTCAGAACGTTCCCACACAACCCTTAGTTACAACAGCCCATGGAAAAGTCCTTTTGGCTGGTGATGGGGCACCAAAGAAGAGCTGATATGCCCCATCAGATGCAATGATCATCCAGCAGAGCCTTTTCTTGTGATAACTGCCAAAAGCACCTTGGAATAGGAGGACAGGCACATAGACATTATTTCCAACTGATCGTCTCCCAGCCCCAGATATTTGTGCCTCAGGGATTTCCTAGCCAGACCAGGTTTCTGTGTACTTAGCTTTGCTCTGCAGATTTCTCACGTTGCCCTTTGAGCTTCTGTAAGCTTTTGGCATTTGCAGTATCCCATGTGCCAGGGGGAGCAATGTGATTGCTAATGCCAACTCAGGGTCATGGAGAGCAAACAAAGTGATGTGCACTTGGCATAAGCATGCCAGCCCACCTGCCATTTTCTGGGCACATCTATGGAAAGGGCAAGAGAGAGTGCCCAGATGTCTGCCTGCAAATGACATAGCACTAGCAGGACAGGGCTGCAAGTCTCTAGTCATGGGGAAGCAAACTGGCTTTGTGCAATGGCAAAGGCAGGGCAAAGAAGAGAGCTAATGCCTAGAGCAAAATGCTAGCTGGGGAAGGCACTTGCTTTAGCTTTGAGGTTGGCCCTGTAAGAACAAGTTGCACCAGAAACCTTCTAACCCAGAGGACTTCCAATCCAGAGATCTTGCCCAATTCAACTCTGCTGTGCACCTAGATCAGAATTCTCGCAGCTAAGAAATCATCATTGTGCCCAGACCACCCATGAGCTGGAGCTGGAATAGCAAAGAACTGCACATAGTCAGTAACAGTGCCTCCAGTGGGCCAGGAAAATGACAATCTCCAAACACACAACTAATCAGCTGTTAGAACAGTCAGTAATGAGCTTGCCCATGAGAACATGGCATACTGTTGCTGTCTGGACAGATACTTATTCCTGAATCAATAGAGAGAACAATGCACTTACGCAGCTTGTCACCCATCCAGCTTCCACTGCTCACCCAGGAGAACTGCATGAATAGCTTGGAGGACTTTCAACTGCAGATTCATAGCTATAACATCCAGGCTAGGCAGTCAGGAGTGCGATCCTGCTGCTGCCAGTCCTGACGTCCCAACAGACAAGCATTTCCCACCCAGAGAGCATTCAATTTTGGAGGGAGAAGAGCGATAAGGGATACATGTTCTAGAGGTGACATTCCACATCCATCAGTGCTGCCTGTTCTAGCACTCACTTTCAGGCTCCCACAGAAACCTGCCACATTGATTTCTCATATATCTGCTTGTCAGCCAGTCAATTAGCTGAAGTTAAAGCTTGCCATGAGAGATGGGCATGTAGCTTGGGAACCTCCCTGCCTCACACAACTCAGGTGATCATTGGGCACTGGACAGTGTAAAGAGGAACAAGTGGACTACTGTAGGGCACCAGGTACCGTGGGGAAGAAAATGTCCCAAATCTTCATCACCAGAGCTGGGCACCACCACAGCCAGCCAGGGCCACGTAAATGGGCTATGGCCACAGTGAGGAGCCTGGACCAGACCCTGGGGCATAGTTGGAGCCAACTACCAAGAGCAAGGCAACTATTCCTCTTGCCATCCCCATCTTTGCTATGCTCTGCTCTCCTCCTGGATGTCCTTATCTGCTCTGTGAGCCTCCCCAGAGGCTCAGGGGCTCAAGGCTTCATCCATGCTGTTACAGATGCAAAGAGACTTCGCTGCTCCCATGTCTGTCTCTGCAGCCCACAACTCTGCTGACTGAGGCACCAGGGAGTGCTTCTGTGCACTTAGCAGCTTCGCTGCTTGAATTTCTGACAGCTACTAGAGGAAGGAAGTTGTCTTGTTGCTGGGTTGGAAAAGGAGCTGATAGGGCTTTTCTTCTACCACTTGACAACCAAACTGCACCTTATGGTGAGGAGGTGGCAGCCTCACAGGCAGAGTGACACCCAAGTCTCTGGTGTAGGCATTAGTCCCAGCCACAAGGGATGTGTGCGTGGTGGGGTACAAAGGACAGGGCAACCAAATGCCTGCTTAGCCAGTGCAGGGACAAACCTTCCTGAGGGACAGAAGAGGTGCAAAAATGGGTCAGATTATGCGAATGACCTTGTACAACACATGATTTTAACTATTATCCAGTGGTCTCTGACAGAGGAGAGGGTTCATTAGGGTTTCCTGTCCCTGCTGATGAGTTCCCATCTTTGTAAGATGTCCAATGAGTCACCCATGCAGGATCCTTTGCCAAATCAAGCCTCGCTGACATGAAATGTCTGTACTTAATGAAAATTTTGCCTGCAGCACGCTGCAAACATGACAGGGAGGGAGAAGGAAAACCTGCCTTAAACGAAGCGTGACGCATGCTTTCGGAAGTGTGGATGTGATCTGATCTGATGTGGCAGCTTGGTTTGCAGGTCCAGCAGTCCAGGTCTGCATGAGGCTGCACAGTCCAATGCCTCCCAAAAATGTGATCGAGCACAACCAGTCTGGACACTGAAAACAAGGGGAGGGGGAAATGGTCCCTCTATTTTCCCTCCACCTCAGGAGCCAAAATTCATCTGGTTACTCTTATTTTCTTGGATGTCCTTCACCTCTTTCCCCAAGGTTTCCTGAATCAGTCTTTCTAAGATCACAGGGCTGTGTTGTCATTTCCATGTCTGCATAAACCAACTGCTCCTCTGGCCTCAGGATACGTTGAGCTTAAATGACAACATACGGCTCAGATACATAACAGCGGCCTGGTCCAGAGCATCACTACCAGGAAAATCCTGGAAAAAGATCCAGCTTGCTCTTCCCTGGCCTTGCAGAAATACACGGTGTGAGAGGTGGTCTGCAGAGACAGGAAGACTGAGAGCTGTTGCTGCTTGAATAGCTGGGAGATGACAGGCACAGCTGATGCTCAGTGTCTCAGAAAATACTTTTCAGGAGTGGCGATTGCCAGGTAAGATGATTTCACATGCTAGGCTGCTTGACTCTCCTCTTAGGAAGATCATATTGAGAAGTATTTGTCAGATCAGAAATGTTTTTTCTGGTGGATCATCAATGTTTGCTCTGAATTGACTGTGAATTTCATGCTCTGACTAATGCACTTCTTCACTTATCTGCCAATGCCACATCCTGCAAGAGCCCAGCTAGGTGAAGATGAATGGCACTCTCTTGATCTGCCCTAAACTAGTGCCTGAGCCTTTGGTGATGCTTAAATGTTTCCTTGTCCCAGGACAGCTGGAGCTGTGGCCTCCCCTTCCATGGCTCTGAATGTGGTAACACAGGACTAAATTGTTTTTCTGCTTTTTCCCAATCTCATTGCCATGCATGTCTAGCGATGGTGATCCACAGTCCTGAAAGCTACCTGAGTGCCTGGTGGAGGCAGGATCATTGGGGGATCAAACAGGAAAGATCCATCTAGATCAGTATCTGGAGCTCCAAGGACAACTTGCACAAACAGTGCAATACAAGTGATGACTAGGAAGAAAAACACATTTGATGTGAGTTTGATCAAAAACACCCCTAGCAGCAATTACTTAAGGTACCTGGGAAAGTTGACAGAGCACAAATAACTTCTTCCCTGGCTTTTCACAGCCCTGCCCATGCCAGCTAAAAACTGCATTAGTCCTGAAAAATTCATCCTGTGCTGCAAGCAAAGGATTGACTGCCCAGGGCTCAGCCCAGCCTAACATCCTTGCTCAGTATAAACCCCTGCAAATCCCACTTCTAAACCTACAGGGTTAAGAACCAAAATCTGACATTTTCCCCCATTCTGCCTTTCTGGGATTTTTTCCTGACTGACCTGGCTGGTCCAATATTTCATCGTGCTTTATTGGTGAGATTTGCCATGATGGTGGGATGGCACGTTGCAGGGAAGAGACACATGAGTACCTGAGAAGGGTCTACGCTGGATTTTAAATCCCCACTAGAAAAACAAGCATGGTGAAGAATAAAATTGTGACAGGGTTTGAGTGAGAGGGGACCTCTGGGTCAAACCCCCATTGCTCTCCCTGATTGTCCTCATACACCTTTTTCCCAAGGAAAGCAAGTGGAGACACAAGTGCTTCTTGCACCCAAATACATATGCAGATTTTCTTTGCTGCCAGGTTCCCCCTCACCACAATAATTGCTCTCACCTTTCAAATAAATATGAGTTGCTCTTCCCTGTGTGCACCTGGATAGTTGCCATGACAATATTCCTCAAAGAGGAGACATCACTCTTATTGAAATGGCTTTGGTCTCCACAAAATGAATTTCAATGAGCAACTGCCAGCAAAAAGGACATTTCTGCAGTTCTGTAAATCATTTAGCAAACTTTGCCAAAGTAAAGCTGACTAAACAAAGCAGTGGGAACCATGAGAAATAATAGGTCCATGTCTAACAGCATGGCTTCAGAATCAGGGATTCAAGGAAGTCCAAAAAACATCTGCTGTGCATGAACTGCTCCAGCAGCGCCACTGCAGCAGGACTTTGTATCAATCCTAGCAGTTGCCCTCCCAGGGAGGGAACATTTCAAATCCTGTTTGTCTGGGCTTTAGGGTAAGGGATTCTTGTTTGGGAAGATACTGGACAAGAGGGCTCTACTGTGCCTTGCCACTCTGCCAGGGCTGCTGACAGCTTGCTCTGCTGCTGGAAGAGCAGCTATACATGGGGAAAGAAGACAAGGAATGTTCAGTGACAGCCGAGGTCATGCCATAGGAAGGGCAAACATCAATACAGAATGTGCAGGTCCACTTTCAAGAGCAGTATCCCCTGTCATTTTAATTCCATCCTCAGTCAGGAATGCACCTGATTCCTCTTATTTGCTAGCTGGCCCCAAAAGTCAGGCCCCTCTTTTCAAGACACTCCTCTAAAACCTTTGGTGTGATGACCCAGATGCAGGATCAAAGCCTCCCAGTGGTGTCACAGGAGTAAGCACTTCACCATGGCTACATTTATCATTCTTTGCCTAGTGAAGGATGCAAGTGACTGATGTTAAGACTTGGGCAGTTCCTGTGACTGTATTGTGCCATGCTGCTGACATGGGCATCACTCTGCTCCTCTCAACAGCTTCTGCGTCAACTTAACAGACCATGCTAAGCTGCACGTGTACTCAAGTTGCAAATTGCAGAACAGAATGACACTATCTCAGCCTGTGGTGCTGTAAGCAGTGTGATCTGTATTTGGAAGCATAGGACATCACAAGCATAGGATGCTCTCCCTGGAGGGGCCCTGTGGATTCTAATGGACTCCTTAAGCTACAGAATAGCCTTTTGAACTTTTATGACCTTGTCACCAAGTGTCACACTGAACTTCTATTAGAAGTTGTAAGTTAATTCCTGTCAGGGTTCTAGGGAGGTTCAAGTGTAATGTTCATATTTTAGCAATTTAAGTGACTGGCTGCAAAGTTCACTCTTGGTTCAGGCCCCCTTTGGCAAGTCCCCCATGCTGGACCAGTATCAGAGGTTACCTGATGAAATAAAAGACGTAAAGCCTCTGGGTAACAGCATATGAAATACAGGCTTGAAATATCAGGGATGGTCATTTCTGAAGACCATAACCCGAGCTGAGAGCTATACCCCAGTGCCATGCCATGTCACTATGTCAAAAGACAAACCCTGCGAGGGAGCTGATGTAGATCCTACATTCTTATCCCCTCTATCCAAGGATAAGGCCAGCAAGCTCAGATCGTGCCCCATGAAGTACTCCCTAGCCACTCCCAGAGAGGGACTGTTGTTAGGGCAATACTGTCTTAAACAGTGACAATGTTTCGACCATTAAATCAACAAATGACCCCAAAATCTCTTCTTCACTAAAGGTGCTGCTTCGTGTTTTCACACTGCCATTTCCATCCTTTGGGGATTGCTCTGTACAAGAAATAGCATGTGCTGGGGTTGAATGCCAGCAGTGGGGTTGGTCTCTGCCTCCAGCCCAGCTAAGTCTTCAGACAGTTTGGTAGTTGTTTTTTCTTCCCTCTTCCTTTCCAATGACTTCCATCTCCAGAGGGCAGAAGAATAAAGTGTGTCAGCTGAGATGGGATTTTTTCCTTGTCTTTTCGAACAGTTCCAGGTCTTTAGGAATTGCCAATGATGAACGCCCTTACCCTCAGGGAGACCTTTCTGAAACTAATCTGAAAAGACTGAAGTCCTAATAGACCCTAATGTCCTCAGGCAGGTGCTAGAAGCTGTGCAGGCCTGTGGGACCCATGTGGAGGAGCCACAGCAAGGAGTTACTCCCTGCCCCTGCTGAAGGGTTTTGCCACTCTGGCATTTGCAGCATCCTGAGAAGAGCTATTCCAGTCCAGTCTCCTTGCTGCTGGACACACTGGAGGTCAGGAGCATGTGGGGAATTTCAAGAGCCACAATTTACACTGTGACTGACACACCATCTGTTTACTGCCAAATAAATTAAACTGTGAAATACATCCCTCTCAACTGAAACCCTTCAAAAGAGACACCAGGTCTCCTGAAATCCCCAGTGATACGTGAGGTTAAAGCCTGTAGTGGGAGCACAAAAGCAAACACACGTTTGCTAAGGATCCCTCCCAGTTCTGAGATAGGCAGGAAACCAATCCTACGAGAAGGACAAAAAAATTCTGCTTTTGTCTCTAGTTACCAAGGAGATTGTTCAAACAAAGTTAAAATAGGAGGAACCAAGTGGCCAAGAGAAACGTGAGAGTGGAATAACACTCAAGAGCTTTGTGGCTGCTTGCTGCCTAAAAAGCTGGGCAAGGTGCCTGATGATGGGCTCAACCTTGGCAAGCAGCTCTTCCCATCTTCCCAGGGGAAAATGTCTATATTTTGGTTTACATGTTCCTGGGTGAAAATGGCAAGGAGTATTTGAAAAAGACAATTCAGGAAAGTCCTTGCCCGCAGAGATCTCAGCCATGTGTCAGTCCCATTTATGGAAATCGTGGCAGCAGGACACAGCCTTCAGTGGCCTCAGCCTAGACCTGTGTGTTCAGGCTATCAGAGGAGATCTTCCTATGGGAGCAAACTAAATCCAGCTGTACGTGGGGCTAAAAATTACACCTTCTGTGGCCAGCTCAGCATCTCCAATGTCTGTCTATAAGCTCAGAGGACTGGCAGATATACTGAATGCTGAATGGAAAAATCCTACTGCAGAGCCCTGTGGGCACACACGTGCTGGATTTGCTGCTGTGACAGTCATGGAATCATTGAATCACTAAGCCTGGAAAAGATGTCTAAGATCATCAAGACCAACCACTAAAAGTCAGAAGACAAAGACCACCAGACTGTTTGCAAAGACAGGGCTTTCTCAAGCCCCAACCTCAAGTCAGGGCTGCATAGGGGCTGCCTCAAGTCCAGCTGCACATTTCTGTTATGCTGGGAACTACAGATGTTACAAGGATGTGGTGATTCCCACACAAACCTTAGAACTTGTAAGCTGGTTTCCATCCCTCCGAAACCCTTAGTTAGGACAAGAAGAGGGAAAATTTCGCAGACACTGTTTCTTCAGCAGATCCTTGTACGTTATACATGCTCATCCGGATGCCTGGAGCCATCAGCGCTGTGAGTTAAATGGAGTGCCTGTTGTTAAGTTTGCCCATGACTTTCTGCTATTTTAGAGACTGTTTCAGCTGAGTGATAGTTTGCCAGACTTTAGCCATTCAGACTGAAACTTTCTGTGTAGAGTAGCCGCTCCTGAGACAGTAATGAAAAACCCCATGATCTCAGCTTTGGGAAAAAAATGCTGCTTTGCCCTTGCAAATATTTTTTTCCCAAGCACTATACTGAGTAACTCTGTCTTCCTTATGCTTTGCTGCAGAGGATGAAACTTAGCAGAAGGATCTCTCCAGTGCTCAGGATGTGCCAATTTGCTTAAATTAGATCAAGTTCTAAGACTCTAAAAACTTGCAAAATGTGTAGGCTTCTTTAAACTGGCAGCTCAAAGCCTTGGAAGATTTAATCTGCTCTGGAAATTCTTTCCCAGTGCCAAACCTGCTTTTGCACAGGCTGTGCCCTCAGCAGGGCTTTTCCTGTGCCTGGGAGCCACTGCGGAGCTGGGAGCTCTGGCAGTGGCAGAAAAGCTGGCTGGCCTGGGTACTCCTGGCAAGGGCAGCTGTAAGGCCTAAGGAAATTCCACAACCAGGCCTCCTGTCCTCCTACTTACTGTTGATCTACCAATGTCTTCAGGCACAATGACTTTGCATCAAGGACTTGGCATCCTTGCTGCAAGGATGACAGGCTCTCCATAGTAATTTTGGTAGCACTCCTTACCAGCTTGTTCTAGGTAAAAAGTGAAGCTTGCTGGGACATATACACTTGCCCCCTCATACTCAGCCTGAGATCTGAAGGGGATGATTCTCCTTTTTTGTCTATCCTGATCCTGAGCTCAACTTAGTGAGCCAGAGCTGCTGGAGAAAGCCAGAAGCACAAAGCCAGAGCTTAACTCTGGACCAAAGCACTCGGCTGGGTAGGTGGAACCTGCTCCTTGTGTTGGCTGGCTGCAGGTGGAGTGATGCTACAGAGAAAACCCTGCTGCTCCCAGGAAGGGCAATTTAATACCAGAAGACTTAGAAGCATTTGAAGCACAAAGAAGAAGAAATGCACCTCAATATTATGCTTGGGAGTTTCTCCCTAGCGTGGGCATAGTGGGAACCACAGGGATAGTTTAGGAGCTGCTGGGTGGAAGGAGGGCAGGAGGGAGGCCAAGGGAACAATGGCTTCCCAGAGTCCTCCCAGTGCAAAGCTGGGGAGGGGAAGAAAGATAGATAAAAATGAAGGTAGCAAGGGTTGCCTTTGGCTCCAGAAAGACATACTAGTGATGGCAATTACAGCATTATAAAAAAAGTTGGTTTTAAGAAATGTTCCAAAGACGCTGTCAGGATTCAAGGAAACTGCAGCAAAGTGTAGTAAGAGGGAACTAAACTGACCAAAACAACTAGTCAGGAAATACAGCTGCCTTTTACATTCTGCCCCTCTTCCTCTCTGAAACTCATTTGCTTTTCCTTCAAGCATGGACAGGTGCAGTTGTGGGATATTAATGTTTTCAAAGAAGAGAATGAAATCTCATCAGGGAAGTCCATTCAAAGACAGGCTGAAGTGCCCTTTCAAATGCTGTGCAATGAAGCCCCCCTGCTGTCATTCATCGCATCAATTCACACCATCTCATCATGATATCTAGTTTTTGGTTGAATATCAGGATGTCCAACTAAGCATGAGCATATTTATTTACTACAATCAGGTAGGGATCATCTAGTAGCCACATACAGTTAGAGTTTTATTTTCTCACCAGAGTTCACATTTTTAAAGTTATTTAGGTTAAATTAAACCCTAACCACAACAGAGCTCAGGCATGGTGAGTGAGGGTTTCTGTCCATGTGCCTGAATGTGATGGGCCAGAAGCTGCAAGAACACCCAAAGACTCAGCCTATGGTATCATTAAGTGCAGCAAAATGTGTGGGGATTTGGACCAAAGCTGGAGAGAAGAGCTGTGAGGCCACACAATAAAATCAAAGTCCCCCCTGCTGCAGTTTTCAGCAAGTTTTGACTGCATTTCAAAATGAATCAGGAAAATCTCAGCAGCAAGTAGGGAACAAACGCCGAAGTGCTTAGAGTATGGCAACACCAGGAGAGCTGGGGTGAGTCCCAGCTCTGCATGCACGGGGCTCATCTGTTTGGCTGAGCCAAGGTGCTTGGGGGCAGCTGCAGCAGCCTTGGACTCGGGAGCCCTCCATAGAAGTGAACATTTGTTCACGGTCATTGTTTCCCCAGAGGAACCTTCACAGAGCACATTAGCAAAAGTCTCTAATTTTATTGGCACTACTCAGGGAAGATGTCAGGGTATGGAGAAAAAAAAAAGCTTAGGAATTTGAAATGGTGCTGTATGCATTTGCTGAGAGAGATTTTCAATTTCCTGCCTCCCTTTCTGAGAGCTAGACAATGTATCAAAGAACAAGTTTGGGTTTTTCTTTGCTTTGTTTTTGTTCGTTTGTTTTGTGTTGTTTGTTTTGTTTTGTTTTTAAAAAAGAACCCCCTAGTAGTGGTCTTTATTGTTTTCCAGTTTATAGCTGCCAGAGAGCCTGGAGGATTATTCTGCACAGAGCTACAAATGATGCCCCATATTAGTGATTGCTTTCACTGATCTTTGGAGGAAAATTCCAGAGTGACTCGTGAAGATGAGATTTCCATTTCTACAACTCGAATAAACAACTTCATATAAAAATCCTAGCAGACAGGCAGAAAAACATGTTTCCATGCTCCCAGAAACCCAGATAAAAATGCCCAAGGTATAATTCCAAGTGGACGAAGATTTGCTTGCAGTGGGCCCTGCCAGAAAAGCATCAGACAAAAATGATTTCCAGCTGAAGAGCAGAGAACCCTGTACCATGTCCTTGGGCTAGGCAGCATGCTCTAGCGTGAGGGAAGACTTTTCCAGGGGGCAGAAGATGCCTACCTGAAACAGCTGTGCAATAAAAAACATCAGAGGAAGACTGGTTTGAAAGCTGAAGATAGAAAGATTTACATCTGATTCACACAAGATCTAGGTATAGGCACTGATTCCTCTGTCTTTCCTGTGAGGCAGAGCAAGTCCCACGTCAGCCCAATCACTTCCCTGGTATACATACGGTATCCCACAAATAGCAGGGTCAGATATATATTTAGTAGGCACTGGCGCACACACACATGCACAGCCTGGAGACACACAGCCTCACACTTGTAGACTCCATGCTGGCTTGTACTGCTTTTGCCTTTTTAAGTCCAGAGCAGCCCTCTTTCCCTTCTGCTACTTCTGTTTGTGATCATCAGTCAGCCACAGGTAAGGGTTTGTTTTCCAGCTAATGGGCACACACAAACCCTGTAAACATGGTCTGTGGAGAAGGGATGGTAACACTGCAAGCAGCACAGACCTGTTCGCTGACATGATGGAAGTTATAATCCCCATGAATTTTGTCTTTTATTAGGCCTTCTGTATTCACTCTATTATTCATGAATCCAGCCTCGTTTTCTCAAACTGCAGGGAAAACCAAGAGCTAATCAGGATGAATAATTTTTGGGCTGGCACCCTTCACCTGCAGGCACACCATGAAGATGCACCTGGTGGCTGCATGGATTTCCATGCCAGGGCTGTAATGAATACTAGAAAAATGAGAAATACCCAGGCAAATCAAGACCAGCTGTGAAAGCTGCAGCTGTTGGGAAAAATTTTACAAGCCTGTAGGGCTTCCCCTTTTCTAGCATGTTGATAGCTACAGGAAACAGAAACTTAAGGTTTTCACAACTGGGTTTCAGGAGGACTCATCAGCCTTATTAAATATAGTATTTCACTCTGTGAGCTATTATTTATTTATCTTGGCCCTGCAGTCTCCACAAAGCTGCTTGGAAGTGAGGAAACATGGCCTCACTTCATTTCAGACTGAAGAAATGCTCTGGATCTGCAAGCCAAAGGAAAACAGAAGTCAAATTAAAAATATGTACATATGTATGGATATAGATTTGCAATTATTCTTTGTGGCATTGGTTTGGGAATTTGTTCTGTTGCTTTCATTGTGTTTATAGACCTTCTTTCCAAATCTGATCCTTAGAGAAACATATTTTGTTACTATATTTAGCAACCATTATGGCATTTTGACTTGCAAAGTGACAGGCCATTCTACAACCAGGACTGCAGCAAGGCCCTGGTAAATAAGAGAAACTAGGCTAGGAAGCGAGATATGTGCAAGGTTTGTTTGTATTATTTGTAGCTATTTATTTAATGAAGATTTTTGCACAAACTGGATTCCATGTATTGATGTAACCGAGTTTGATGCCACTCTGTAAGTGCATCCAGGTGACAGCTGATTTTACCCACTCTCTCCATGCTGTTTGCTGCTTGCTTTGGCTGTGTGCTCAGACCACAAGTGTGTTTGTCCTGCTCCTCCATGTGAACATTTTTTAAAAGAGTCCAAATGGCTCAGAGAAAAGGAAAGTGACCGACTTTGGAGCTGGCTGTGCACACCAACCATTTGCACCAATTTGCATAAGATTTGCATTTCATTACTAATCACTACTCAAATGTGCAGAAAATACAATTTTAATCAGCTGACTGTGGGCAAACAAAGTAATCTCTCTCTCTTTCTAGCCAGCGATCTGTCCCGGCATCAGAAGGGGTGTAAATTGCCACTTAGATGGCCTGGGCTTTTCCCAGGCAAGTCAAGCTGCCAGCCTGAAGCCTTCAGGATGCCCTTCTCTGCCCATCTGCTCTCCTCTGGTTCCCTCTCCCTTGCAGTGACAATTTCTTCCAGGAAAGCAGTGTGATGCTCTGTGCTACCCATGCAGTTTTTACTGTCAAGTATATACCAGCATCCCAAAGCTCATGCCTGCAAGCAGAGCTTGGAGTCACTGAGGCACAGGACTCATCCCAGAACTGTTGAAACCAAAGGACTTGTCCTCAGCAATGCCCTCCATCACTGGACAGTTTGGTATGTCCAGGGAACCATTCAGGCTATGGGGAAGCCAAACAGAGTGGAGAAATCTGCTTTCACACCTGGGGACGGGTAATTCACTGGCAGTGGGCTTTGCAGTGCACCAGGAACGTCTCCTGATCCATCAGTTTTCCTGTTTTTGCTATGGGTTTCAACTCTTTCCATAATCTGCATGTGGCTTTCAAAAGATGCCTCACTCTCAGAGGTCCCTGATCTGCACCTCTGTCCTAGGGGACCGTGTGGTGTCACAAAGAAAGTCATAGTCTAGTTTTCTTGCTGGGAAGGTGAGGCTTACAGGATCACCAATGCACTCCCATTTTCCTGCCTTGCCTCCCTTCACTCCCTCTCCTTGGGAAGTCCATGATGGTTTGGACTTTTCAGCCACGTTCAAAAATGCATTTTGGCACAATGTTCTTTTTAGACAAGAGAAAGCTCTGGGCTGGAGACGGAAGTGGAGGTTCGTGAGCCTGGGGCTGAGATATTCAGCAGAGAAATTTCAGCTCTGCTTGTGACCGACTGTATGAGGTTTCAGGAGAACGAGCCAGGCCAACATTTCATCATAGCCTTTGGAGGAGGATGCTGAAGTCACCCAGTCAAGCTGGCCCAGTGCCCAGTGGCCAGTGTCACACTAATGGGCAATGGGCCAGTTCAGCAGCGCTCTAAGTACTGCCTTTTTAACAAAAGTATTGAAATGGATCTGGATATCTGGCCTTAACATACCCAGATTAACCAAGGACTGACTCTACTCAGCTGCTATTTTTAGCTTCCAAAAACAGTGTGATCATGCGCTGCTCTACACTGTCTGCCTGTGAATACTTTCAGCTTGACTGACTGAGGAAATGATTTGACAGAAGCATTCCTATATCTGTTACTCCTCTCCAATGTCCCCATGGTGCTCATCTTCCACCTCTTTCCCCACTTTGGGCTGTATTTCAATCCATACGATTGAGTGGGTGTCTCCAAACGCTGGTGGACTGGTTCCCCAGAAGCTGTCTTGGAGCAACTGTGCTGCCAGGCTCAGTGGGATGCTTCCCAGCAAAACCACCCGAACATGCAGGTGGTCTCTCTGAGCCTCTGGTGCTTTACTAATCTAACAGACTGCTACATGCACTGCCTCTCAGGTTCATTTTAGCACTGACAAAACACACTTTTGGAAGCAGCTGTTTGGGCTCATGCACCAAAATACCTCACCAGCTTCAGAGAAGGGAGACCCGATGGGGCTAAACCAGCCATGAGGCAGAAATGGCTCAGCCACTTTGGATTTGCTTGAGCAGCCTTGGTAGGTGCCAACTGAAATGTCCCAGCCAGCTGGAGCCATCTGGAGGGCTGCCTGCACATCAGGATGTCCAGACCTGCCTGGAACACACTGCAAAAGTGATGTCCGACTAGGTCAAAGCCAACAGCTCCAGCTCCAGCTGCCTTTCTCCCAACATCTCCAGGGCTGAGTGCTGTCACACCAGGCAGGAATGCCGTGTTCCTCTTCCCAGATAGTTAAGGCACTGCACAGGCAGAAACTCACTGATAGAGAGGCGTGAAATCCAGCACTGAGCTCATGCTTAAAAACCAGAGGTCCTGCAGGACTCCTTATGTCTCCTGCTCCATGAAATGCAGTCAGATGAAGCTGTGAAAAAGCAGCCATGTGTTTTTTTCCCCCCACTTGTGATTCTCAGAGAAAGACTAGGTCTTTAAAAGCTTAGGCAATTATTAGTGGTCTGTCTCTATTTTTTCCCAAATCTCAGTCCATCCAAAGAGGATAATTAAGTTTGGATCTAGAAGTCAAAATCTACTTGAAAAAGCCCACATTCAACCACACCTTGAAACTCTTCAATGTGAGCTTAAATTCCTGCTGGACTGGGAGCTGCTCCTTTCTAACTACTGGAAGTCAAAGGAGAAAGTTTTTCCTCTGCAGTTCAGCATGGATTTCTTTTTTTTTTTTTTTTTGGTCAGAATGCAAAAGATGTAAATTTATTACGGGTAGATATTTTCTGCAGAACAGATGGGGCCCTGTTGTGCAGATCTGAGAGCTAAGCCTTTTCTGCATCACACTTTCCAGCTGCTCACTGTAACTCCCCAGCCAGCAGTAACACACAGCCCACACCTCACCCGGGGACATATCTGGTCTCATCATGCCAGTGACTGTGGTTGCCAGTGGTCCCAGAAGCAGCAAGGAGGATAGCTGCACACAGAGGAGCTTAGCTCTGGCTCAGCCTGGCAGTGGCTGCCACCAGCTCTAAAGGGTTTGGTAGTACAAGTGAGAATGCCCCTGCTGACACTAGAGACTGGACTGGCTCTTTTACCTCTCCCATCCTCAAAACCTCCTTGCCCTGGAGGAAAAAGTGTTGAAGGATGGGAGGTCATCAGAAACCCATTTTCTCAAATATGCTATTTATGACTGAAAATATGTCCATTTTTTCCCATTTTTTAAAAATGATGCATTGCCCTGTCTTTGGATCCATTTAATGTAATTTGTGCTATTGGTACTGCATATGCAATATTTATATTGCATTTGCATTAACATTGAGCTTACACAATATTGTTATTGCATAAGCTAGATGCTTATGAATTTAGTCAATTCATTTACAATCTTACTTCCTATGTTCATAATAACACAAGGCTCACAATGCCCCTAAAGCACCCTCACTGGCTCCTTGCCAAAATGACTGAAACTCTCACTTGTTGTATGAAAGCGGCCTCCCAGTCCTAAATCCAGCTGTCCCTACCTCGCCAGTCCAATAGACTGACAGATCACAAAAGCTGTTTAGCCTTCTGGCCCAAATAACAAAGCTCCGATGCCTTTCCTCATGTCAAAGGTAAACTATAAGACTCCCATTTGTGTTGCACCACTCATCATGGTTTCCAGCTCCTCTCAGCAATCCCATCCCATCATGAAATGAGCTCCATGATATGATCAATCCCCTAAAAATACTGCTGTTTCACAAGGGGGGAGGGCCTGGGCGGGACAGTGACAGCATTCTTGCCTGGTGTGACAGCACTCAGCCCTGGAGATGTTGGGAGAAAGGCAGCTGGAGCTGGAGCTGTTGGCTTTGACCTAGTCGGACATCACTTTTGCAGTGTGTTCCAGGCAGGTCTGGACATCCTGATGTGCAGGCAGCCCTCCAGATGGCTCCAGCTGGCTGGGACATTTCAGTTGGCACCTACCAAGGCTGCTCAAGCAAATCCAAAGTGGCTGAGCCATTTCTGCCTCATGGCTGGTTTAGCCCCATCGGGTCTCCCTTCTCTGAAGCTGGTGAGGTATTTTGGTGCATGAGCCCAAACAGCTGCTTCCAAAAGTGTGTTTTGTCAGTGCTAAAATGAACCTGAGAGGCAGTGCATGTAGCAGTCTGTTAGATTAGTAAAGCACCAGAGGCTCAGAGAGACCACCTGCATGTTCGGGTGGTTTTGCTGGGAAGCATCCCACTGAGCCTGGCAGCACAGTTGCTCCAAGACAGCTTCTGGGGAACCAGTCCACCAGCGTTTGGAGACACCCACTCAATCGTATGGATTGAAATACAGCCCAAAGTGGGGAAAGAGGTGGAAGATGAGCACCATGGGGACATTGGAGAGGAGTAACAGATATAGGAATGCTTCTGTCAAATCATTTCATCTCAAAAGTAGGCAGACAAAGGCTGCTGCTGCACCCTGTCTCCAGCCGGGGCTGTGGGCAGCATGAAGCACACATAGGCATGCTTTCCCCTTGAGCGTGCAGGATCAGTCATCTTACAGACTGCTCATCCCCTTGATTAAAACATTTGTTATCCCTTTCTGATCTCCACAATCCATGCAGAGAGTGATGCCACTTGCCAGGTATCATTCATTTAGAAGCACCTAGGGGCAGGGTAGCCCTTCTTTGATGTACGCCCTTCCCCAGCATGTTCACTACCGAACACTCTGAGCTGAGGTCACACGCACCCCTGCTTCCTCCTGGCACTGCTCCTGCTGCCTCCATCACTCCCTCTGTCACTCCCTCCCTCCCCAACAGCAGGGGCTGCAGGGCAGCCTTGACTTTTATCCCAGGAGGGAAAGCTGAATTACGTCAGTCAGCAGTGAGAGCTGCCTCCTTGGCTCATCCCTGAGTCTTGATCTGCCAAGATAAATGCAGGCCGGTTGCAGAGGGCCCCTGGAAGGATGCCCAAGTGCTCCTCTCACTTCAGTCTATTTCCTTTGAGGGCACACCTGGTGAAACAGAATTAAGGGAAATCATGCCCTCTCTCCAGGTACATCCCACATGCTGGCCTGACAGAGAAAGGACTATGAAATGTAATTAACACCTGGCCCTTTTTTCAGGGTTGACTTTTTCTTCTTGGGAGGAAAGGGAGTTGCGTGGTTGTACCAATCCTGCCAGTGCCATGGGAGTGCTGTCATGCAGCCGAGCCTGGGGACATTCCTGGCCTGGGTCCAGGCTGCCCAAGCAGAAAGCAGTGCTCATCCCTAGCTTCCATCTCCTGCTAGCCTGCCCCCATATGGCCTCAGCATGCCCCAAGGCATGGCTTGGTTTTGGGAAATGTGCAAGAGCACCAGAGCAGTGGAAAAACCTGGCAGCAGCTCTTCAGGCAAGGATACAAAGGGTTGAGGAGCTGTTTGGAATCAGTGGGCATGACTTCTGAAGGAATGAGGAAGTTGGTCAGTGCACAGGGATGTGTAGGGATTGCCATCTGGAAGACGACAGGGCATGTAACTTGCCCTGAATGCTGCATAAATGGCATTAGATCTTTGGAAAGATGAAGGTGACCTTGAGGTGTGTTAGGGGATATTTAAAAAGCTCATGAGGTGCCAGTCATGGAAGAGGAAAGTTTTCCTGAGAAAAACTCAGGGTATTGGGGTGTAAACACCTTGTCTGCTGGGCAGGGGAGGTGATGGTGCTAGTGACACACAGGCAGGTCCCGTTGGCTGACAGGGAGAATTCATGGCAATATAGTCCATGCAGCAGAGACCACATCACAGCCTCTGCTGTGCCAGGGGAACACCTGGAGTTACTCTTAGCCATATCTCTTGGATTCCCTCCCTATTTCCCCCCCCATTGCTCCAGCCTCTTTTCAGTGAGGGAAGAAACCTTTTCGCAGTCTGCATCAGCTGTCAGCTGTCCCATGAGCAAAACAAGGCCAGAGCAGAGTCTGCAGTGCCATGAGGTTTTGGCACAGAGAAACATGGGAAGAAGCACGCAGGTCGCAGACTGGCCCCAAGGAAGGGAGTATGGTGCTCCTGTTGCACCCGGGACTTGACGTCCAACATAGTTAATGCCTCCTTAATCACTCATAAGCCACTCCGCTCTGGAAGAGTAATAATAATGATAAAAACCCCCGTCTTTATTCTCTTTGCTTTTTATTTTCCTGTTTGTAAATCCCAAGGCCTTCAACAAAATACTGCTTTTGCAGAGTGAACTTAACCATTAACCTACAAAGAGCCAATGATGATTATGCCTCTGAAAATAGATTTTATCCATTCCTTCCACTCCCCTTTACTGATCTAGACACAAATGCTTAGTGATTGTTACTTGGCAACCATGGTAAAAATGTACTGAGCCACACGTGGCTACAAAGGATGAAATCACTGTCATGAAATTTCCAAAATAAGTACTGTAATACCAGAACACTTATTCCTAAGAGGAACAAATAAATCTCTTCCTTATATATTGTTGTTGCCTTTGGTTTTTAAAAATAATTCATTTTTTTTTATTAGCAAGGTTCAATTTTTATTCTTGCTTCTTTGTGACTTGATTCATCTTGTTTTGCTGTAGTGAGTATTGCATACATTTCTACGCACATATGGGCACACAACGTTCAGGAAACCATAGATATCCTCTCCTGAGGCCTGGCAGGAAATACATAGTTGTAGGAGGGTTCACATATGGGCAGGGACATCAAGAGGTCTTTGGTCAAAGAGAGGTCAACCTCCAAGCTAGGGCAGGGTGCTCACATATGTCTCTGCACAGATACGTTCATGTGCACACTTTACAGACTCTCAGAAGCAAGCCCAGAGCACATAATATAAGGTTAATTCACCTGAGACTGCTTTAAACTAGATAACACAAGTGCAATGAAAAGCTGAGATGGATACCAGTTATTGATTAATCAACTGCTTGAAATTATAGTTGTCAAATATCCAACTCAAGTCTCTATAAATCCATTCTTCTCCTATGGCTGAGCTCCTGTATCCAATGCTATGTAGTCCCAGGGAATACCAAAACCAAGATGACACTTGTAGGAGATACTTTTCCAGCTAAAAAACATTTGAGCTTTAATCTTTGATAAAATATTTTCCAGTGAGAAAATGTTTGTGTCATGGCTCTCATGAAAAACTCTGTGCCTTTAGACCTGATTGAAAGTTGTCCTTGGTAGCCTTTGATTAATTCATGTTTCTCTGCTGGTCTCTCAATAAAGCAGGGAAGCAATAGGTGTTTGCTTTGTTCAGAGGCTTGGAGGCTGGCTGACTGGCTTCTGGGCAGACTGAACTCCACACAATCAGAAAGATCTAAAACCAATGCACACCAAGCTGAATTTATCAAACAGAAGCCTCTTGATGTCATTTAACTTCTCACCAGGGAAATATTTAATATCAGAGATTAAACACTATGTTTGGAGACTCAGAGGCAAGATGCAATACTGATTAGCATTTGTCTTAAAGCCTGATTATTCACACTGTTCCTCTTTTAGGGAATATACTTCTTTCAAGCTTACACATAAATTTGTGCCCACAGAACTGTTTTCTCCTCTGATCAATACCCATTAGTTGCAACTTTTCCTAGATCTGAGCAACAAGGACATCTCTTCCTCCCCAGGCCAGTGACAGAAATCCGAAATCAGATTCACCCCAGTTTTCAACCCACCTCATCCCCAGAGCCCTGTATGCTGCACTGGTGCTCCTGCTATGCTCCCCCCAGCAGTCAGAAAGGCTACAAGGGCGGTTTCAGCTCATGCAGTGGGAGTATCTGCTCAGCTACCTTCTGCCTCTTAGAGTGGAATTTTGTTGTCAGTGAAGCAACCTCTACCATTTCTTCCCACAAGAAAGGGTGTAGGGAGCAGGATCTGTCACTTCTCTTGGGATATTTCCAGGCTGTTGCAGGCACTGCAGCATGCTTGCAGTGTGCTGTGCATTGAATACACTGGTTTGCAACAAGAGAAGCCTTTCCCTGCTCTGCTGCTGCAAAGGAATGAAAAGCCCTGGTAGCAAACACTGTGCTGTAAACCCTGCAAGGGGTCCAGCATGGTTACCCATTGAGGATGCTCCCCGGGCACAGGCAGCAGGGTTTGTTCAGCCCATCACAGCTGCTGTTCTCTCCCTCAGTCTTCTGCATCTCAGGCTCCTCTACTGCTGAGCCTGGGCCCCTCTGAGTCCCACCTTGGTGATATGGACTAAAAAAGGAAACCTGTGAGCCCCAGATAGACCCTGCTCCCTTATTGACATCTCCAATCCACTCTCAAATGCTGCTTTCCTGTTCTTCTCTCTGGCTATATTGCAAGCACAAGTCTGGAAAAGACCTCCCCAGCCTTCCCTCTGCAAGGGTTTGGGACCAGCACTTCAAAATCTCTGGGAAGCCCTTGCAGCCAGGGAAATGGTGGAGAAAGCAGTTTGTGTGAAATGAGATGGTGCCAAATAAACATGTTCTGCCCTGTTTTCTGGATTCATCTTCCCCACTAACCTACGCCTTCCCCCTTGCAGCTGGCTAGTGGGTTCAGGCTCCTGGGAGAAGGATCCTCTGATGGATGAGTGGCCCATCTTCCTGGGATTTTGTCCTCTGCAAAGCCAGGGAGGAGGCTTCCCATCTCCCTGCAGTCATTTCATGTCTTCTCTCCAAAGCCTTTGACAACCAGCTGGCCAGAAATCTCATGGACACAGGGAATAGCTCTGGGACTCCCTAGCTCAGAGGGAGATGCTATCATCTGTGAAGTGTAATGAAACAACGCTGAGAGGGTAAGAGATCCATACAAACAGTTCTAATTACCCTACCCAGGCCAGCAACACAAAACAGCCTTAGATTAACAACATACCACAAAACCATGCACGGCATTTTGCATCTGTTTCCTGAAGCTGGTCTCTGGATTCAGCTGGGCTCTAAACTCTAGCAGGAAACATTTCTGTTTCCTATGAGCACTTTAGAAATGGGTTTGAAGACTGGCTTTTTAATTGGACAGAACTGCCAAGCTGTATCAAATTTTCCATACTTAAAAGCTGATTTTTCACAAGTGCCATTTTAAAAAGATTCCTAAAAAAAAAAAAATAAATCAAAAAAGTCCCCCGACCTGCTAAATTACGTCTTCTTTCTCAACAGACAATGCAGACATGCAGAGCTATGGGTGACTAATAGGTAATTAGCTAGTTATTATTTTCTTCTGCAAACAGTGGCAAACCACAAATGCTAATCATATCAGATTTCATTATCGCATGAGCTGAAAACTCAGTGCTCCAGAGAGCTGAAAGCATAGGGAGAAATTAAAACTCTGCATCTCAAAAACACAAGCCCTACATGAGCTGCTTTGAAGATTGAGGACCCCAACCCACTTCAACAGCTCGACTGCAGGGTCAACCTGTTAGCATTTCCTTGCTGATGCGAGTGGTTTGTGGGTATATAAAACTTTGACTGCAAAGAGGTGCCCAGCAGCAGAGCAGTGTGACCATTAAGCCGCAGCATTGTCCCTGACCCCATGGCCTTCTCAAGTGTTGTCTTGCCTCAGCGAGCACCCTTTTGATTTCACACCATATTCTCAGGGTTTGGCACTACCTGTATTGCACTGAGGAGATGTGTGTTGAGAACTACACGTGCACAGAAGTGCCTGTGGGAGGAAAGCAAAGGTTGTCCCTATAACCTTACTGGGCAAACTCATGAGAGCACAAATCTGAATTTCCGTATCCCCATACTACACCTCCAGCAGCCAAGGGTAATGGTGCTGCCTGCCTAAGTCTTTCTGAGCACACAGCAGGGCAAACACATGCACCTGAGTGCTCCTGGGAGAGCACGAGTGAACAGGTAATTTTAAACCATTTCCACACCGAGCTGCCATCACTGGGAGCATTCTGAGCTCAGTGTCACTTTCAAGATTTAGCCATAACTAAAACCCATTTTCTGGCTGACAATATTGGCATAAATGCCAGGCTCTGCCTGCCTCTGCTCTGCACTCCAAGGCAGACAAAGAGCAGGAGGAAGGATACATTCCATCAGTCTTACAGGCACAAAGAGGAGCTGTTTCTGTGAGATTTTTAGATGGTGGGGTTTTGGTTTTGATTTCCCCAACACCTGGAACAAAAACATCGTTTCCTATTTTGATCTCCCAAAAGCAGATGACCTCCCTGCCTCCAGGGAAGCCCACTACCCACCTGCCAGCAAGTGACAGATTAAAACAGCCACTTTCACTGCAGTTCTCCAGTCTGGGATCTTTTTGAATCAAAATGAGACAGGCTATTTGCCAATTCACTTCTGAATAAAATGTGGCTTTCAGAGAAGGGCAGGAGGACAGCTGGGAAAATGACAGCTCCTCTGCCTCCTCTGCTGTGCTGTGGTTTGGGCTTATCACACCGGGGTAAGAGGCACAGCAGCAGGGATGTGGCAAAGGGGTGACTTAAGTACCACAAGTGCCACAGGGGTCCTCTGCCCATCTTCTTCGACACCTACATCTCGCTCCTGCTCGGCTCATCTCTGCCCTCTTCTGTGCCTGCCTCAGCTTCCAGCTCTCTTAGGGACCAGAATCCCAGTAAGCTGATAGGACAAGCAGTGCAGCAGCAGTCATGGGAAGGAGCTGACATCTGTGTGAGGGCCAAATCTCCTCAACAACAGGACATGAACACAGAAACATGACCAAGCACCACTTTCTCCATTGCCCCACTTTACTCTCCAACCCCTTCCCTCTCCCCCTCCACTGAAGACAGAATCAGTCCATGCAGACATCTTAACAACCTGCCCCCACTCTGTGTGTATCCCCCCAGTACCGCAGCCCCTATATATCTATTAGTTGAGCCAAAAGAAGACTGCCAGTTCCCTCCAGCCTCCCAGTCAGCACCAGTGAGGATCACACTGGGGATGAGCTGTTGCCCTGGGAGGCAGCTTTCTGCAGCACAGTCAACGCTGGGGCTGGGCTGACATCCCTGACTATATGGCCCCACTTCAGCCTCCTGTCTGCAGTGAGGCCAGTGGTGCCATTGGTGTGCAGCAGTGCCTGGAACTCTGCCAGCTGCCAGAAGAAACTGCTTATATTTTAATATGGCTTATGATTGCCTCCTCTCTTTTAAGAGCCCAGAAGCATCCCAGCAGTCCACTAGGCTCTAGTCAAGGCTAGTTTAGCAATTTATCTTCATGTATGGCACAACATCCTACAATAGGTGATGAGTCGTGCCGACCTCCATAGGCATCCTGGGACACACGTGGACAACAGACTAGAAAATATGTTGCCTCAGTGGCTCTAAAACTGCTCAGAGATAAAGGAAGGGAAAGGAGTAGAGGCAGGAAGTGTTGGGAAGGCAGCAGATGTCAGAGGAGCCAGGGGATGGATTAGTTTGCATAATTCATTCCTGCACTTCAAGGGGAGGCTCAGGAGCCAAAATCTCCTCTTGCTGAAGTTGCTCTCCTCCGTCAGTGTGCAGCAGAGATGTGATCAATCATGGACACTGCAGCTCCCCAGTGGCATTTCTAAGCGCTTCACTGAGCAGAGATGAATTAGAGATGGTCATGATGTAGCCATGGGGTGCCCAGGTCTCTCTTCTGGATTCCTGCAGCTGCTGAGATCCATCCTCGCTCTCCCCTTGACCACATTTCCTGAGACAGATGGGATCAAGGAGATAACGCTTGTACATAGCTACACCAGTCCTGATAACAAGCTGTTAACAAGTGGTGTTTTCAGACTGTACCACTTTTAAGAGTAGACTGACAACTCCGGAGTAAATAACATGGAGCAGATAAGCCCCAAGTGTTTCCCTGCCTGTACGAAGTGCTGCTCACAACCTGAGGCAGTGTTCAGCCTGCAGGCCACACATTGGTAAACTCAGCCATGTGGTCTGGTCCAGCAGACATCACCTCTGCATCAAGGTGACTCAGTTTCCCCTACCTCTATGACAGCACGAACCAGTCAGGCTTTGTGAAGCACTCAGACACCTCTGAGCTCGAACTGCTGCATAAGACTCCAGGTGTTGCTGCAAATTGCTGAGCTACTGCAGATTTACACCAATGGCTTCCTTGCGCTGATTTTGGGATGTGGATAGCAGCATGACCAACTGGGATTTGGCCTTGTGAGCTTAAACAAGCTCTGGGTTTCCTGAGGGACCACTTCAGCCCTGTTGGTATCAGATGTTCCTCAGTAAGCATGGAGAAATCCTTTGCTAGGCTCATCTTCCTACAGAGTGCATTCCTCGGGGCTGCCAGCTGCTCTTCACTCTCTGCTTGCCCAGCCATCCTGATCTGAAGAAGAAAGCCCTGAACTGTGATGCATTCCTTCCCAGCTCTCTCTGGAGCCTCAGCTCCTGCAGGGAAAGGGCAGGAGAGCTGCATGTGCCCTTTGCTCCAACCAAGGGCAAGGACCACTCCATCCTGCACATGTCTGCTCAAGACGTCACGGCCTCTGCCCAGAGGGATGTGTCCTGTTGAGGCCATGCTCCCCCATGCCAGGCACAGCTCCCAGCCACAATTTCTTTTTGACTGGGTTGCTATTTTTACTGAGTAATGCTTCTGCAGGTCATACAGCCTTCCAGGAAGGAAGGAAGGAAGGAAGGAAGGCAGGCAGGAAGGCAGGAAGGCAGGCAGGCAGGAAGGAAGGCAGGAAGGCAGGAAGGCAGGAAGGAAGGCAGGAAGGCAGGCAGGAAGGCAGGCAGGAAGGAAGGCAGGAAGGAAGGCAGGAAGGCAGGAAGGAAGGCAGGAAGGAAGGAAGGCAGGAAGGAAGGAAGGCAGGAAGGAAGGAAGGCAGGCAGGAAGGCAGGAAGGCAGGCAGGCAGGAAGGAAGGCAGGAAGGCAGGAAGGCAGGAAGGAAGGCAGGAAGGCAGGCAGGAAGGCAGGCAGGAAGGAAGGCAGGAAGGAAGGCAGGAAGGCAGGAAGGAAGGCAGGAAGGAAGGAAGGCAGGAAGGAAGGAAGGCAGGAAGGAAGGAAGGCAGGAAGGAAGGCAGGAAGGAAGGCAGGAAGGAAGGCAGGAAGGCAGGAAGGAAGGCAGGAAGGAAGGCAGGAAGGAAGGCAGGAAGGCAGGAAGGCAGGCAGGAAGGCAGGAAGGAAGGCAGGAAGGCAGGAAGGCAGGCAGGAAGGCAGGAAGGAAGGCAGGAAGGCAGGCAGGCAGGCAGGCTTGCAGGCAGGAAGGCAGGAAGGAAGACAGGAAGGAAGGCAGGAAGGCAGGCAGGAAGGCAGGAAGGAAGGCAGGAAGGCAGGAAGGCAGGAAGGAAGGCAGGAAGGCAGGCAGGAAGGCAGGCAGGAAGGAAGGCAGGAAGGAAGGCAGGAAGGCAGGAAGGAAGGCAGGAAGGAAGGAAGGCAGGAAGGAAGGAAGGCAGGAAGGAAGGCAGGAAGGAAGGCAGGAAGGAAGGCAGGAAGGCAGGCAGGCAGGAAGGAAGGCAGGAAGGAAGGCAGGAAGGAAGGCAGGAAGGCAGGAAGGAAGGCAGGAAGGAAGGCAGGAAGGCAGGAAGGAAGGCAGGAAGGCAGGAAGGCAGGAAGGAAGGCAGGCAGGAAGGCAGGAAGGAAGGCAGGAAGGCAGGAAGGCAGGAAGGAAGGAAGGAAGGAAGGAAGGAAGGAAGGAAGAAGCACTTGGGCTGAAACATTGCTGGGACAGCACAGTTTGAATGTAACCTCCCTTCATCATCAGCTACCTCTCTTCCCCCAACAGTTTGAGGGACCTTTATTTCTCACCATCATTACCAGGAGGTCACAAACCTCCTGCATGAAGTCTAGAGCAGCCTGCAGAGGCACCTGAGGAGCATGTGGGAACCCCTCCAGGGCATGACAAAAGCAACGGGGGCGATTTGTCATCGCAGATGGGATGGCTGGATCGAGGCATGATCCCACCTCATCACTCAAGCTTGTAACAAGCACAGACTCGCTCCAGCTGATGCAAAAGGCATCCCCAAACAACTGAGATGCCAGTGAAACCCTGAACATGCTAGGCTGGATCCAAGGGTCAGCATGACAGGGGTGAGTGAGAAGGCAGACATAAGCTTGAACCATAGGGCAAGCACAAGCAACTCTCAAAAGCTGCAGAAGGAAAGATTGCTCCTGAAAGAGGAAACAAGGTGTGAATGAATGAAGCTGCTGAGTGAGGAGGTGATGGTGGTGTTCGTGTCAAGCGCCGCAGAGTCAGCCTGCAAATGGAGGGCAGCAGATGTGGTGGGAACAGGCAGTTCCCAGGGCTCCATGGGCTCTGCCATGTAGATACCCGGCCCCAGCACCAAGAGTTAAAAATACACTGGTCCCAGCAGATGCCTGGGAAAGAGTGGGTTTCCCATGGCATAGCCAAAGAAGCCGAGGGCATAGGGGGTGGCACAGAGGCACTAGGGCTGCTGTGCAAACCCAGCGTCATCCCTGTGAAGGGATGGGAAACGGACAGGAGGAAAATGTGCAGATTTGTGCTTCCCATCCAGTGGACAATCCAGATCCATCAAAGACACTACAGCTTCAGTCAATGACTAAGGTTTCAGCTTTTGTTTACTTCCCAATGGAAGACCCTGCCTCTGTTGTCAGACTTTTACTACAGTGCCTGACAGCTCTCCAGGCTTAGTGTCAGCCCCACATGGACCCTTCTGGGTCACTCAGCTTGAGCAATGCACCAACCCTCCCCATTTGGCACCACACTGCTGGTGCGACAGAGTAGCCCCTCAAGCCCTCCCACCCTGCTCTGCTGCCTGAGGGCACATGGGCAGGTGGGCAATGGGTCACTTGCTGCCTACTGGAAGCCAAACACATTTTGTATGGGGTCTGGGAGATGCTGTGTGCATGACAGCAGGGGGACAGGGGGAGAAGGGAGCCTTGGGGATGGCTCAACTCAGTGTTCCTGGAAAAGGGCATCCAGTGAAACTGCTCTCAATTAATTTTGGGGGGGGGGGTAGTCATTGCCAATTCACATAGCCATCTGTCAAGTGAGGGATTTAAATAGATTATGTGCATTAAAGAGGTGAAGGGGATGTTGCTTATCAGTGCAGTGTGTGAGATCTAGTTTATCCACCTGCAGAAGTACAGGTTTGAGTCAGTGTACAGGTTTTGGGCAGTGGGATTATTGAAGTTGCCCACCTACCCACTCAGGTCTGCATGAAGGCACACACACTGTCTACAGCTCACTTTGTTCAGAGGCAATGTTCTTGCCAATTTCATTATTACCGGATGATGTAACTATATCATCCATTATTACTATTTTCATTCTTGAGACATGGAAAAATTAATTTTCTTTTAAAAAGTGATGTATAAGAACCCAGATTTGCCTGAATAATATACGAACCTATAATCTGGCTGTTACCCTTTGTCTGAAGCATTAACATTGCAGAAGGCAATTTAGGATGATTGCTTTTAAGTTGTAAAGCCAATGTTCAATTAGAGCATGAAATGAAAGACTTATCACTAGTACTGGCATAGAGATTTATTCACAGAGTATTTATTTTCAGCCATAAAGATGCTGGTTTTGTCAAAAGTGACATGTTTAGAACAAGCAGCTTTTGTCTAATATTACTATGAAAATTGGTTTGGAATCAAACATTTTTATATTTAGGATAATGACAGCTTTTTGTTAAAAAAATTCAACACCATGCTTTGAATTTCAGTCACTGAGTTTGATTTGAGGAGGTTTTCCATTCCTCTGATGGGCCCTGCTGCTCTTGGGCTGTAGAGGATACTGTTCACCTCCTTTTGCTAGGGTGAAGGTAGTAAAAGCTGCAGTGATACCATGAATGTTTTAATGACCCACCAGTCTCCCACAAATCTGAAGCTCTGTTGGACCCCTGACTAAACTGTGAATTATGTCTTTGTGAAATGCTATGTGAAATGCTGGGGACCACAGACAACCTTCCTTCCAGTAAGCATAGAAGTAAGTCTTGTAAGAAAAAAAAAAAGCATGCCAAAGCATTTTTTGGTAGCTGCCAGCACTGCCAGCAGTGCCTGGAGCATGGCAGCACAGGAGCTACGGAGCCCTTGTCTGTATGCTTGGGGCTTTCAGGCTACTTCAAAATGGTAATTCCCATTTTGCTTGCACTTTTGGGTGGCCAAGACACCAGGCTTTCTAGGAGATCTCAAGAGAGTCATGATAAGGCATAGGTTTGTGAAGATCCGGCAGCTACAGCAAGAAAAACCGTGCACACAACACATGAGGTTTCACTAGGGAGATAAAAGAGAGACAAACAGCTGGCTGGTATGTCACGTCATTACACAGCAGCTGTTCTGTACGCTGCAAGTGATTGTTTTGTCCCAGGTAATGCTGATTTTCTGCATACAGAGCCATTTCTTTGTTGCATGACCCCTAGGCCCCAGTATCCATTTGGGCCTGTGCTTTCCACAGGAAGTAGAATGTGGTCGAGCCACTGGCTGCACAGTCGGGATTTGCACTGGACTAGGCACAGAGAGCGACCACTGCAGGAATAACAAATAAAATGGCACTTTGCTGCTTGCTATGCCATTGATGCTTGGAAATATCTGGAGGGCACAGATGGGTGTGAGCCACATGCAGTGGACAGCCATGGTCAGGAGGCCTCAGCCCACCCAGTGCTGGTGGTGGGGGAATGGGGAAGGTGCACATCTCTGCAATCTGCCTCTCCCTAACTCTCCCCAAATCAATGACTTCTAAATGGAGATTGAGGGATGCTGTGGCTCCTGGAGCTTTGAGAGAGCAAGGCCATCAGAGTGGAGAGGGGAGCCCTTCCCTTTGCTGGCTCCCATTGGTGGCAGCCACGATCTGCCTGGTCCCAGGAGAACTAACCAGTACATCTTGTTCCTGCTTGGCACTATTAATTTGGCTAAGCAGTCAGAGCTGGCAACTCATATGCACAGAGTCCTGCATGGAATAAAAAGCCCTGGTGCTGAGACACAAGGCAGGGCCAGGATGGATTAGCCAGCAGGCTCGGTGAACTGCTCCTCTCGGCCAGGCACTGCCCTCCATGCCTGTGGGTCTGTATCTGCCATGCTCCTTGCCCCTCCAAAACGCACCACCGTCTCCCAGTTTCTTCCCCATTTACAAGCTGTGACCCAGCCTAGAATCTCAGTCCAGACCAGAGTTTAACCTCCTAAGACTACAGCCATATTGTTCTCTGATCTTCTTGCAGCACTGATGTAAACAATATGCATTCAAGCAGTAACAGACATAACAGCTCTCTGCCAGCATAAAATGGCCAAGTCCATCGTGCTTAATGGAGAGGCACTCATTTCTGCAAGGCAAACGTCTGAACTTGACTTGGCACCAGGACTTTTTCCTTTTAGTGGAAATGTTATCCAGCCACACTTTCAGATACTTAGGTTGGCAGTTGTTTAGTTTAATGGTATGAGATGGCTAGTTAGAGCAGGAGAGCTGGGTATCTGCAATTAATCTGTGCTTGAAACAGATTGAAAATGAGCAACACCGTCTGCTTGGGTCTTAGGTTGCTGATATGGAAATCCCAATGAAAAGATTAAAGGAGGGAAAGGACATAGCTCCAAGAGAAGTTTATTCCCACAAAAGAAATTGCTGGGTTCATTTATACAAAGCTGTTCCTCAAGGCTGTACTGGTTGTCTCCTTGCTGAGATCTTTCCCAGCTGCACTTTGCAGAGGTCTGGATGGATCAGAATTACACCTTGGTTCTGAGCAGCCTCTGGCATAAGTTTACACAGTGTCAAAAAACGAAAAAAATGTACTAGAAAGTTTCTCGCAGTGAGAACTGAGATGTTTCACGGAATAAACCCTGGGCATGGGACCAAGAGAAGTAATTGGACTGGCCGTGCTCCATGTTTAAGATACTTGTCTTGGGCTTTTCAAATGTGCAAAGAATATCAGCTCTTTCTTCCAGAGACCGAGAAAGAGAGGGGTTGATGGCATTTGTTTTTTCAGCTTGCATATCCTCTAGGCCTTTACCCCAAAGTCATGCTGCTTTGTCCCTTGAAATGCTGCCATCATGAAAACCTACTCTTTTATTGATGTCCTGAAAGCCTTGCAATGCACTGAGCCGCCTGCACAGTGTTGTCAAAGCAGGTAGGAGCAGGCAGGAGCAGGCAGAAGCCTGCCCAGGTGGGAGCACACCACGTGGGAGTCACGCTACAGAACTTGGTGAATTTAGCCCCAGAGTCGTGCAAGGACAGTGTCTCCAGAGAGGCACCTCACCACATGCCTACAGCTCAGGAGAGCCAACAGCGATGTTTTCAGCACGCTTTTTGCTGGCACCTCCCCCAGGCCATCCATCTGTGACCTCGGTCCCGAGAGCGCCTCCAGACTGCCAAGGAGCAGACAAACCCTGGCCCTTTGTGCACAGCCCTGGTCCCTACCCAAATTACTGACAGCTGGGAAAGGGAGGAGAGAAGATGGTGTCAAATGCAGTAGGAAGACTGACCGGGTAGAGAAGGCTGTGGCCAGAGATATCAACCATGTTCTCGCACTGCCAGCTCTGCACAGGGAGAAACTGGCTTGGAAACATGTCTGCTTCTCCATTCCATGCTGTGGATGAAGCATTTAGGCTGTCACATGGAATAGACCCTGCTGCCTTCTGAGCTGAGCACTCACCCATCTCATTTTAAAAATGACTTATGAGGAGCTGGGGCCATGTGGATGGGCCCAGCAAGAGGCCAGGAGGGAGCTGAGCAGAGAAAAAGCAAATCCACAGCTTCAGGATTCACCTGGGACAGCTGTCAATTTATCCTTGTGTAGGCAGCCGCTGTTGCTTTGCTGGGCTTGTGGCTGGTTTTGGGGATCCAGCTCCTGTTGCAGGTTGAGGAGGCCTGGGGGGACAGGGATGGGATCTCCTTGGGAAATTCAGGGTCCAGCAGATCCATGTGTTTGGAAAGACTGAGTGTGACTGACCTGGGCAGTAATGGACAGCCCATGCCAGTTGCATGTAGCCCACCCTGGACTTGGAAAGCTGCTTCTTACTGCGCTAGTCCTTCAACACAGTTGCTCCTGAGGCTCCTCTGGCATTGCACCACCCTTCTCTGCAGGGATGTGCTTTTTTTTTTTTTTTTCTTTCCTTTTAACTAATCCTCCATACTAATAAGCCGGGCAGGTTTTGAAGTAAAATAATAGCAACAGAGGGCACCAGTTATTCAAGCAGTTAGACAGATGTAACAGCAGCCCTGCGATTAGAGATCTGCTGCAGTCCCTGCTGAGATTGCCCATGCTTTTGAGGGGTGTTCTAAGGATCAGCATATTAAACACTGCAGCTAGCTGATGCTGTACTGCCGTGTAGGTAAATACTCAAGCACAGATTAATGGTCAGCTTTAGGAGATAATGAAAGGGACACTGAGCCCCCTTTTCCACCCCAGACAGCACAGACCACTTGTCTTGGTCATGGCTGCTGCTGTACAAACTCTGTCTCCGAACTGTGGCAGCGAGCTGAGACGGGTGGATTTACACAATATTTGTTTGCCAGCAGGCGATCCGCCATCAATATTTAAAGCTGAATGAGTCTCAAGAGTGGGATAAAGAGCCCTTGATAAGGCAGCATCCATCATTTTGGTTTTTAATTTTGCGCTTGCTCACTCACTGCACAGCATTATACCCATATCAAGTAAATGAATAATGGATAAATAATTCACCAAATGGCTTATCCTCTTGATTCTCCCAATCATCATGAAGCCTAGCACAGACATCCTGGAAGTACCAAGTGCAGGGAGATGGGGTTTGGGGGGTAGTACCACACTGATACATTACTAAGCACTTCTGAAGTCCCTCTGCTAATATAGCTGTAACTCCACAGCTGCCAAGCTGGCTTAATAAAGGCATGTCAAAGCCTCCTGTCTCCCAAAACTATTCAGGGGTTTTCTGGAATCTCAGCAGCCCCTGAGACACATCTCTGTTCACTCTGCCATGCAGTGGGTGCTGGACACCCATCCCTGCCATTGTCAGCATGCTGCAAGGGTGCTCAGGACTTTCTGCTGTACCATCTTTATGCTCCAAGGGTCAGGCAAATAGAAATGCCAGCCTCTGCTGCCATCACTGAATAGGAAGGATAGGCTTTTGCTACCCCATGGTGCTGTTTGGCACAAGGGCCTTGGACACTGTATTTCACAGCTCTCAGCAACACCTTTCAAAGTGGCACTTTAGTTGAGGGAAAAAGGAATAATGCTGCCAGTGTCTGCTCTAGGAAAGGCAATGAAACCAAGGATGCAACAGTGCTGGAAAGCCCTCCCCATACTCTCTTGTGAGGCTACAGGCTGGCTGCACCCCACTCCACAGCCATGACACATTTATTTCTCCTGTCTCTTCCATGAAACAGGCTGCTGTCCAAGGTTTGGCAGGTCCTTTCTGCTCTAAGGCAGCTCTCTGCTCAGCCTCCACTTTCCAGAAAAAGCATCGAGGTCTGCAGGATATGGATGCCCAGTTCAAATGCTGCAGGATCATTTGCTGGAGTGCCCAGAAGCCTTATTTGCAAGAAGTGGTAACAAATGAGTAACTGGATGGTAACAGCGTGATAGCTGTGGAGCAGGATTTACCATATATAACTTTTCTGCCAAGCTTCTTCAGGGACCAGACATTCATTCTCACCAGCCCCACAAGTCACACTGACACCATCCAAGAGACCTTTACCTGTTTCCACCCTGACTCAGCAATAACATGTCTCAGTGCTCAGCTGTGCACAGCTGTCCTGCCACAGGAATGGGGCATCTTGATCCCTGGTGATGAATAATCATAGCCTAATCCTAGGGCTGGGCCACCCAAACAGGCCCTACAAGCTGCTGATGGCCAAAAACAGAGCTGTGAAGCCCCCAGAGCCCTGATGCCATGGCTGGAAAGGCTCCACCTGCCCATGCTCATTGGGTGTTGTCATTTCTATAGCAGGGACAGGACCGTGCCACAGCACTGCCCCTTCACAATGCTGCCATGGCCAGTGCAGCAGCCCAGCTTGAGATCTTAGACTTGGACAGGTCAGACATCCCCAGCACACTGAGACAAAGGGGGAGAGGAACTCTGTCAGCAGTGCTGCAAAGCTTCCATGGTCAGCTTCTCCTTCTGGCTACCAGACATGCAACTGAGCTGCTTGGGACAACCTTAGGAACCAACATGCTGAGACACATGTTCACTTATGGTGGCAAATAGAAAATCAGCTCCATATGCTCTGTACAAAAGGCTCAGCAGTTCCTGCTGGAAGGTGCTGGAGAGGTTTTCTTGCCAGTAGTCATCAGCAGGGTCTGAACCTCTGGAAAGCAGTCAGCCTTGTGCTGAAAGCTTTACAAATACACCAGGGCTTCTGCAAACCCTGGTCGCAGAGGGATGTGCAGGTGGTGCCACCTGTTCCAGAGCAATCTCATCCCCTCTGTCTGTAGAGATCCTGATCTGATGTGACACTCATGATCCAGGTCTGCTCTAGTTTCAGACCTGGTTTGTAAGACAGTTGCCTCCTCCTAACTTTGTGCATTTCTGGGTTTCCACATGAGATGTTGGAGCTAATCAGCTCCACCTGGTCAAAGTAAGCCAGTATACGTGGATACATGGCATGTTTTAAAGTTTAGCAAATGGATTCCTAAAACATGGATCCTGAAACGTGGAAAACAGTCTTGGTTTTCCTGCTGTATGGTTGCAGTAAGCAACAATTTTCCAATGGTAAACCACTTCAGCACATCCACAGTACTGTTTAGCTGGGGTTGGCTAAAGTATTTTCAGGCTGCAGACCACCAGCATACAAAGCCCGTGTACAAAGCACAGGTCACGAGTACCCTGTAACATGAGGCAGCACGAGGAATGCACAGAAATGCTTTTGGCTCCCTTAGGGTGCTTTCTGCTTCTCTCCTCAGTCCTCTTCTGTATTTCTCCCAACTGGAGCTGTCACACAGGCATGCAAGAAAACTCATTGAAGGAGTAAAAATGTTGCTCAGCTTCATCAAGAAACACATGCAGGAAATCCCTAGCAAGCCATGTGCATGCAAGCAGTGGCAGGGAAGCCTCTCCACGAGAAAAAGCCTCCACCTTGCTCCAGTGCCACTGCAGTTTTTCAGCACTAGTGCTTGCAGGGGACACAGAGGTGCACTACGCAAGGGTATTGTGTTAACACAAGGAGCAAGCTAGGACTGTAGGAAGAGGGGGGATCTCAAGCCGTGGTATAGCCTGGCAGCAAAATTTAACTACTTCTTTTTTTTTTAATAGCAACAATAAAACTCATTCTTTTGCCAAGTGCCTGTAGCTGTCTTTTGCCACGAGAAATGTTTCAGCACATGATAGCCAAGTTCATGAGCTAGTGGGATGGTGTTTTTAATACACTTCTTTTAATAGGGAAAATTCATGGAGGTGCAAATGAACAGAGAACAAAAGGCAGAGGTGTAAGAGACCCCTTGCCAGACCTATGGACAGGGCTCAAAGCAGTGACAGCTGGGTCCAAGTCTCTGGCCAGCCCTGTGCCCAGAATGAGGACACAAAGACTCAAGAGGAGAAGTGCACTTCACTTCTATTTCCCCCCTCCCCTCCAATCCAAGGAAGAGAAATAAGAGCCCAGCATCAAAACAAAAAGTGACCAGATCCCTCCACTTCCTTGGTTCATTTTGTGCTGACCTTTAATAATTTCAGAAGGGAAAACAGGCTGGTCAGCTTGCATCAGAAATTCACTGAAGTGGCTCGTGCATTCTCCTGCTTATCAAATCCAAGCCACTTGGATAAGCCCTGTGAGCAATTAGTGCTACAACCTCCAGCCAAAAATTTTAGAAGCCCATTTGCATACGGTTAGGAAGGAAAATGTTGATTAATTTGTTCTGATACGCTCCAGAAAAAAACACCCAAATAGTGTCAGGGAGCTCAGGCAGATTATAAATTGCCTTGCTCAAGACTGTAAATATTGCATCCATGCCTCCCTGTATGTCTTAAAGACACCTTCATGGATTGTGCCTGTGTGGAAGAGATTAGTTTTAATATTTTACTAAGGAATGCATATTTCATCTGCATGGTGCTTGCAAGAGAGAGATTTTTTATTTTGAAAAGCTTCTTCAGCTGTGAAGAGAGCAAGTGTGGACGATACACAGACATGCCACTGCAATAAGCCAGGATGCTGCAGCTGCCCTGAGATGTGATTTAAAATGCACAGGGCAGGTGGGAGAAAATAAAGAGGAAAAAAAAGGAGAACAAGAAAAACGGAGCAGGCAATGGCTCAGCAGCAAGGAAAACAAGGCATAAAGCACAGTGCTGAGCCTTGAGCCTCTCCTCACCCCAACTGTAAGTGTGCCAGAGACCAGATGGGTATGGGCATAGAAAGATCTTTAAGCAGCGACTGCTGCTAATTCAGGGCAATCACCTCTCCCCATCAATAGCCAGGATTTTACTTAGCAGGGCTAGCCTGGCATTAGCATTAAGGGATCTTATCTGCATCAGGGAATGGTTAATATGAGTAAAACTACTTTTCTTTTTTCAAACATAACCAAGTTTCACCCTATACATTTGCAGAGTAAAAGCTGGAAGTGCGAATGGTGTACAGCCTAGCGGCCCTCATGAATCATACAAGAGCATCCCACTGTCTCTAAACCAGATGTTGCATTCAGGAGTACTCTGATCCAGGGGCTTTCTTGCAGCACTGAGGCTGCCTGAATTGGTACTCCGGCATGGAGATGTGAAAGCTGCACCCCCTGGAAAGTTTCTGTTTCCCTCAGCTCCTTGCCATGACAGGCTGTAGCTACACATACTCAGCAGTGTGCACAGACAGCTCCCAGTAAGATATTTGCTGAGGGAAGCAATGAGACTGGAGTCTGATGCATTTGAAGAGCAGAAAGCAAAACCTCTTCCTTGCCAGAGTCAAGGACCTACTTAATCAGAGGGTTCCTTTTCTTGAACAGATTGAAGAAATGTCCCTGGCTCTGCACTACCAGAGAAACCATCACACTTGTATTGGAGAGTGACAAAGCCCCAAGTGACTCTACCCCCGTGACTGCCAGCAAAGCTGCAGACAGTTGCAGGACTGAAAGAAAACAGGGCGTATTCTGAGCAACAAGCAGAATTTGGGGAAGAAAGTTAGGAAGACAGGCTGAAAGAGCTGCCTTTTAAAGAGCTGATAACATTTGCAGTATGCCTTGAAGAATTTTATCTATTTTTGTGCTGTGAGCTGAGCTCTGCTGATCTAAATCCAGATCAGCTCCACTTCACAAATGCAGCAGCTCTGAATTCAGCCTGGTTTAGCTCTGGCCTTTTATCTCTGGGAAATGTATCCCTCTCTGAACATTGCAGGAAGCACATGGAAGAACACAATGCTGTGAAAAGCACCAGGAATTCAGCCCTTGAAGCCAAAGGAGCAGGCACGTGCTCACAGGGGGTGAAACCCACATGCAGCCAACTGAAGTTATCCTGAGACATTGTAAGCAATGGCTGGTTCAGCAGCCAGTCCATCCATTGAAGGCAGCTAAAACATGGAAGGACCTAACAGGAATAATGGCAACTTGGAATGCTACCAGAGATGGTGCTAACAATGACAATCTGCCACTAACAGCAAGATGCAGGACGTACTGAAGACCTGTACCAAAAAAAGGTCTGCTTTGTGCCTCTGAGACCTCTCCACCTGATCCCCTCTGGCCTTCTGTGGGACTGTACTGGGCACTTGCAAGGTTTCAGAGCAGCGCAAACACTAAGCAAAGCCTGTATGCAGCTGCAAAGAGCCTGGCACGTTGCTCCTTGGTGCATACTCAGGCCTACTACTAAAAACCCTCCATATTTTTTATTTCTCTGAGTTGGATAAATGCTGTTAAACAGAGAGAAAACATGAGACACTGCCAGCACTTGTCTTCTGCAGAGGTCAGGACAGTATACAACACCCTCAGAGCTCCATCCTGATGCACGCTCAGACACATCCCTCTGGTGAGCTGCTCCTGGCTGAGCTGGCTGGCTTTCAATTCTCTGGTTTCAGCAACAGAACACCAAAGCAAGGCTCCATGATGGAGTGTCTCCAGGCCTGGATCAGCATGCACTGGAAACCACTGTTCAGAATGCTCAACTGTATCTAAACCCAGCTGCTCACCCGGGAGCAGCAGGAGGGAGAGGTCTTCTACTGCTGCACAGCAGCTGTCCTTCAGTGCCTTTTTGAGGTACCAGCAGCTTATCTAGCAGACATAATCTGCCTGAAATTGTCCGCATTCACCACTTTTGCCATTGTATTTGTGTGCCTTGCAAGCTTTACCAGTTTGCTGGAATACAGGGAGCTGCTGCTGCCTGTTGGGAGCTGGTGGGGAACTGATGAGAATGACATGCATGAGTCCTGAAGATGGGAGATACCCCCCCTCAGCCCTTCTCTGCCAGGCTGCCCAAAGCCTGCTCCCCTAGCCTGCAATGACTGACTCTGGAGCATGATCACCTCCCTTATGCTGGGGTAAGCAGCAAAGACCAGGAGTTTGGTTTCTGCTCCTCTTTTAACCTAAATTAAAAAAGCTTATAAAGCTCCTGCTTCAATCTCCCGTTTTTGGATGCAAGCAAAAAGCCTGCAGGGCATAGGAGGGACAGCAGGTAAGCACCCCAAGGCATGCACTTGTAACCCTTGGGGGACACCAGCTATTCCCCCAGCTGCTGGCCGTGAGCAGGAGGCCCCCAAGTCCACTGGATTGCAGTGAACAGCCTTGTTGCTTCCTCTGCTGAGCATGGCTGCCTCGAGGTGTGCCACCACAGCTCTCTGTTTCTGTGAGAAATCATGCACGGCATCTGGCCACAGATGTATGGGTGGCCACACACTCTGCCTGGCCTCCAGCGGCCAGCCCCTGAGCAGAAAGCTGAATTGCTCCCCCAAACACATAACCTTGTGCCTGGATGCAAAAGGGAGGTCTCCAGCAAAGGCCAGGCACTACGGGCAGGGTGCTGCAGTGACCCAGGATTTAGTTGTTGCATCTGCCTCTGGTTTCATGCCTGTCAAGTGGCATAAACAATCAAATCAACATTAATAAGGGCATTTGGTGGAGGCTTTTAGGTTCTTATCTTGCTTTTAATGATTCATTCAGCTTCCCTCGGCTCTTGCAGCCCAAGTCCTCTCCATTCTTCCTGATCAAAACCTGCTGGGAGCCACCTCAGTATTGTCTGGAGAAATTAAAGGGATCTGGGCTACATACTGGCTGCGAGGACTAAAGGACCCATAAGGGGAGGAAGATTTTTCTATAGAGACACACAGAAAATCTGTCACATTTGCTTGAGCTCATTACTCCTAATTAGGAGCCCCACGGACGATGTAACCAAGATACTCCTGCTCCCACCACGTTCATTCACACTGCATTTCCTGATGGCATCATCCTTCACAGCTCCCAGCCCCATCCTGTCACCACCGAAAAACGGGTACATGCCACCATGCTGAGGCCCCACGACCAGGCTAATGCCCTGCTGATGAGGTGGCCGCCATGGAGGGGATGGGGAAACAGAGGAGGGAGGTTCTTTCCCACACTGCATCCTCCATTTTCACGTTTCCATCGAGTCCTGGCAGTGCTGCATGAAGAAAGCCCCCATGGCTGGGGGCAGGAGTCAGGGCACGCCCCACACCACTTCACTCCCCACTTGCCACAGGTAGGAGGGAGCTCTATGCCATGCAGCCCAAGCAGCTCTCAACCCACTTCAACCAGAGCAGGGAAACCCTCTAGTGCATCTAGCATTTGTCAGGGCTCAGAGCTTTCCCTGCTCCTTGACACTGATATATGGTCTTCTTGTCCAGCTGCCAGAGGAACCCTTTATAACAGATAGCTTTTATCTCAAAATAAGTCCTGGAAAAATAACACAGGCTTTATTTGTCATTTACTCTGGGAAAGTTTTGAGCTAATAAATAAAGTGAAGTTATTTTAAAGAGCAGAAGCTTTCCTGAAAACTTCAACTCAGGGTTCTGACAGGAATAGCAATACCTCAACTGCCTAAATACCCATTACCACAGCTTCTGCAAAATTTTGTTTCTTTGGCTGCAAAGAACAAAACTTTGAAAATCAAATTGCTTTACAGTCATGTAATTAGCAATTAGCTTCCTGGTGGAAAGTGATTCCCCCACACAATATTTGGGTGAATCATACCCAAGTATTTTTTTTTTTTTTTAACTTCTTTTATGCCTGTGCACATACAGAAACACAGAGGCACATCAGGAGCTTGACCACGTTCTTCCCTATAATCTGCCCTTCATTTCAATGCAATTCAGAAAGAGGTCTCACCTCTTAAACCACAGGGGACTTCCATGTGTTAATATTGGTATTAGCAATCCCATTGCCCCAGTGACATTAAAAGTCAGGGTCCTGCTTCTTGATGTCTGGCCAGGACTCCTGAGGACAGCTCAAGTATTCCTGTTTTGCAGAGCTATTTACAGTGCTTGAGCAAAGAGGTGAGAATGTAACTCCCCCAGTGGAGGTGTGGACATTTTGGAGGCACAGCACAGTGAAGGAGAAGGACACTTCACCATAAGCTGAATTTTGCACCCTCATTTTCACATGATAGATAAGGGCTATCACATCCTCTGCCAGGACTCACTTTTGCCTAAACCTCATGCAGCAGCCTGGGGAGACACCCCTTCAGGAACAACCCTTTTTCTCCTTATATTCTGCTTTTCCTGGGGGACCATATATGGCCTTTCATCACTTTCCCGGTTGGGTAGATAGGCAGGATGATAAAAAAAAAATGAATGGGCCTCAGTAAATTCATCCAGTGATGCTGGCCAAGATTGAGTCCCCCTTGCCCAGGACACTGACAGAATAAGAAGCACTCAACGGAGCCATTGGAATAATGTATATCCACACATATATCTATATTTTCATAGAATCATAGGATGTTTGGGGTCCAAAGGGACCTTAAAATATCATAGGATGTTTTGGGTTGGAAGGGACCTAATTCCAATCTCCCCGCCATGGGCAGAGATGCCACCACTAGATTAGGCTGCCCAGGGCCACAACCAACCTGGGCTTGAGTAATTCCAGGGATGGGACACCCACAACTCCTCTGGGCAACCTATTCCAGAGCCTCACTGGAGGTTATGCTGGCAAGTCATATAAAGCTGGGCTTCAAAGTCATTTAAACTCTCATCAGTTCAGTTCCGGAATCAGCAAGAAAAACAGCCTTAGGTCTTTGCCCTGATAGAGAAGGCTTATGTATACTTTGGATCTAATGCAGGAGTCCTTAGTCACCTCTCAAAGGTGAGAGAAATCCCCATGGCCCTGCAAAGCAGGATGGAATTTGTACCCATGAAAGAAATGCAGGATGGGAGCCACAGGAGGGGTTTTGCTTTCTTTTCAGACTGGCTGAGACAGGGACCTGTGGGAGTAGTGGAAAGCTACCTGCACCCAAGGGAGAAAGCAAACAGGCAGGCAGGCAGGCAGGGCTAGTGGGTGCTTGGAGAGGATCACATTATGTGCAGAGCTGACTCTAGGCTTCATTTGTCTGCAGCCTGCACCAGCCCTCTCCTGTATTATGTCGATATGCAGCTCAGCCAGGATTGCTTACTTCAGGTAATTGGCATTTCGGTTCACAAAGTGAATGGTTAACAGGGTACCCAGTGCTTCTTTGCTGGGGCTGGTTTCCCAGTTTGAAGGGAAATGTGACTTTACTGAAATGGGAGAATTCTGAATTCTGTCCCCAACACACACATTGCAGTGCTGCTTTGGGATAAAGAAAGCTCATAGTCTGTTTTTATGTCCTCTTTCTATTTAACATTGTTTCACAGAGACTCAGTAACAGCATGCATGACACACTCCATTTCTCCCAGCATGGTGAACTAAATTTTATGTAGAAGAGATCTTCTCATGCTGAACAAGACACCAGACCTCACTAGAGCAAAACACTCTTCCCTTGGCTTTTCATCAGGTAATTTGCCACAAAGGGACTCAGTGTACATGAGGTTAGCTTAGTTTTATTTTCTAAATTCATAAAATTAAGGAATCTGACCCCTCTCAAGGTGGGCCTAAAGCTGAAAGGCTAGAACAAAAGGCAAGCAGCGCAGCAGCTCTCCTTGTGTTCACCCAAGAGGATACTATTTATCTTATTTCAGGATGCAGAAGGGCCAGACATGCTGTATGCTTTATGTAAAATTTGCTTGTGCTGTTCCTGGCCTCCTTAAGGATTCCCAAAGAAGCTGTTCATCTTCCTCTGCTGAGGGAGGCTATCTGAATCTGCAGCAGTGGTTTCACTTCACAGCCCACCTGGAAAACAGAGAGCTTGGCCTAGATTCTGCATGGACAGCTTCACTGTCTTCAGGAGGCTCTGGCGATTTACACCCTAAGAGGAGCTGGCTGTGTGTCTCTGGATGGGTTGCTGGATGGGAATTAGATTTGATTTTGTGCTTGCTTATTTGGGTTTCAGTGCACCAAGCGGGGCAGCTGCTGTGTGGAATGGGTGGCCAATAGCAATGGGTCTGCTCAGCCTCTTGGGTTTGCTGGCAAAAAAAAGGCCTTTGACATTTTGGTTTTCTCTCCTGCCTGTTCTTTAACAGGCTGAGGAAAAAGCCCCTCCCCCTCCCCCCCACACATGTATTTGTCCATATATGTATACATATACAAATATATTAATATGCATGCATATGCATATTTGACTCAAGCTCAGAGAGAACTGTGAGAACTTCCAAAGACACACAGGAAGGATGAGGGAGTGGGAAGATGGAGTCTGAAGAAACTAATGCCAAGCGAGACACATATCAGTGGCAAAAGACCCAAATAACTCCTACATGCCCTAAATTGTAAATCAGCTGTAGCTGCTCCTGAAAAGGATTTCTCAGCAGTCAGTACAGCAAAGAACTCTCCTCTGACACCATGAAAACAAAATAAAACCCTTGCTCTGCAAATAGTTGATTGAAAAAAAATAGGATCAAACCAGCACAATAACATTCAGTAAATCGGCTGCAAGGGCACATACATGGCTTCTGGCACTCCACTTCAGAAAGGGGGAACATCAAGTAAAAGGGTGACAACTCAAAAAGGAGTGCGAAGATTTCCATACTAAGCCAGGCTGCACACAGTGAATTTGTTTAGCTTAAAGATAAAGCAATATATAAAAGGTCTGCCTGACACTTCTCATTTATCCTTAAGTGACATAAGAATAAATGATCTCTTGGTGAAATGAAAAAGTACTGGATTTAAAAGAAACAAAAGGTTTTTTTGTATTCTTACCTAAAGAGCAGCAAATAACTGACAAAGTATTATTGAGGTCAGGAGATTAGTATGATTAAAGACAGAATCAGGTGTTTAGGAGGAAAACGCAGTTACTTTAAATGAAAGCTTAGAAAAAAGCATGTAAGCTTTTCCCTGTGTTTTTATAAGGAAGTATTAACAATATGCTTTCTCTTTCAGTCCAGGCCAGACAACCAGGAACAAAGAACTGGCCCACCACACCATGCTGTGTGTCCTGAGTTAGGTGCATAGAAAGGGGAGATGCTTATGGGCAGAGAGTCAGGGACATGACAGCCCAGCACCAGTGAGACTATCACCGCAGTACCTTTCAACTCCCATGCCCACCTTTTAGTAGAGTTGTTCAAGGGCCTGGTAAGAGTGGACCCAGAACAGGGGGGTGCTTTCTGCTCCTTTGGGAGAACCTACATGGCCAATGGCACAGTAATGAGAGGAGCTTAATGAATCCAGGCGATTATTGGAACATGTAACTGCATGCAATAAGATGAATAAAAAAATTTACCTATGTCTGCAGACAGCAAAAAAGGGTTGAATTTACTGGATAAGGGGAGTAATATAACTCCCTTTTCTCTGGACCATGTAAGATTCAGCATAATCCCTTGAGGAGGGTTTCCCCTGGCTCTCAGTGAATAGGATTTCATCCATCAGCAGTTTTCATCCTATGGCAACCTTATTTCTCTGTCCTCCCTCCCTAGCTTGACTCCTTTCAACCCTGTGCTTCACAGCTGAGTGCTTGGGTTGGAAGAGATGGTTTTGGAAATGAAATTACTGCAACATGCAGAGGGCAAGCAGGCAGCCCAGGGTGCACTTCCAGAGGTCACATCCTCCTGTCCTTTCCTATGGGAAAGTGCTCTCTAAATCTGCTCACACCCTTCTCTTAACAGTTTCAGAGCCCAAAGCTGACCAGCCAGTTACATGCCTGTGATGCCTTTCTCCAGCTGCATTACCCTGGCAGGGCTGCCCTGCTGCACAAAAAGGAGACTTTTTTCTCTCCTTGTCTTTGCTGGGACGCTGATGGTGTTGCTCAGAGTCAGAAAGTGTCTCTCCCTGAGAAAGTGGCTGCTCCGTGTCAGTGGTGGGAATATAGAAAGGGACAAGATCTTCTCACAGTGGACTCAGCTTTGCAAGAGGAACAAAACTCCAGCTCCTGGCTGCTGTGAGACAAGATCTGCAAACCAAGCCCAATTAAACCACTCTCCATGGTGTGGGGATGTTTGCAGAGTGAATAGCTTCATTTCTTAGCTGTGCATACCTTTGGATACATCGATATTTTCCTCTTGTACCACAGAAGCACTGGCATCTTTCATAAGGAGCAGCTCTGGGATGATAGAAGAGGACTAGCAGCATCACAGGAACAGAGTGACTCTTGACCTTGCTGTAGCTTGATACTTGAACTGGGCACAGGACTGAGTTTGCTGGTACTCAGTGGGCTCTGCCCACCGTACCACTCTAAGTGTGCTCTCCAGCAATAAAAACAGTGACTGCAGCTGGCTCGGGACTTACCAGCCGCAGAAACAACATGGAGTTTTGCCTGGGACTGAACACGTGCAGCCATGACCTGGGCATGGTGATGGTGGCAGCCAAAGTAGGGGTGCAGAGAGGCCTGCTGGTCACTAGAACTGGTTAGTAGCTCCCTTTCAATGGTCCACCAAGGGAAAAAAAGACCCTAATGCTATTCCCAGCCCCTGCCCTGACCCTGGTAACCCTAGTGGGCCACCATCTGTTGTCCTCTTCTGTTTGCTACAGGGTGATGAAAAAAGATGGGTGACATGTAAAAGCCAGCCTTCTTGGACAGCTTGAATACACATGTCCCCAGGAAATCTCCACTGCAGAACTCCCTACAATCTCTTTAGAGAGAGTGGAAAGGTAAGATCTATGTTTTAAACTGCTGCTTTGCTCCCGAAGGCAGTGTAGTTCACCAGATGGAGATCTGTGCTTGCCCAGGCTCTCTGCAAAGTGATTTGTTTGTGGGAGCCTGCACAGTCATCTGTCACAGTTATGCCATGACCCTGTAGCCTGCAACTGCTTCAGGGACCATCTTATTGGGAACTTGTGTAAGGTGATAGGAATAGGTATGTGGTGCCCCCCTGCACTGGTTCAGGGGGTACCAATAGCCCTATGTGATGAGGACATTGCTCACCTTTGCAGATAGCTTAGCTAACCATGCCTGAATCTGAAAGCCCTAGTGCACGTTTCCTTCTGTCATTCTCTCCATCTGCAGCTCCATGGGCAGGTGTGGGGCAGCCAGGCAGGACCAAGACAGTGCACTGGCTGCACCTGGCAGAGCCCTGTGCTGCTTACAGCCAACTAGCCTAGCAAGGGGCTTTTCAGTGCTGCTGAAAACAAAATACTTACGCAAGCCAGAGCTTAGGGAGAAGGTGAGTGGCCCCTGGTCCTACCAACTCACCGCTCTTCAAGTGCCAAAGCCCAGGCTCCCCAGTAAAGGTGAACAGTGTCTAGAGAGAAAAAATTACCTTGATTTCTTCTTGTTGGACTCTCTTGTTTGCTATCAACAGGCTTAAACTGGCTTTCAGACAATTTAATTTTGTGATATTTTTCCAAAGGCATCACATGAAAAAGGTTTAGAGCTGTTTAGCTCCAAAGTAGCTTCCAAACAGTACTGCTGAGGGTCTGGAGGGTTTCCTTCCTTGCCCCTCCTTAAGAGCTGTTTTGCCAAGGGCCAGTGGGAAAGTTTTCAGGTCCCTTCACTCACCTTGCATTGTCCCTGTGAGACAAACAGCACCTTGGTATGGGAGCAGCTTCACCATTGGCCATGCAAGGGGAATCATGTCTGGCCAAGACCCAGTTCCACCATGGCACCTGGAGAAGGAGACCGGCTGCAACATATCCCCATTTAAGTTAGTGGGGCCTGGGAAGGTCCTCTGCTCCCTGGAGGATCCATGCAGAGAAACTGGACTAGAGTCATGGTAAAAGGAAACTCAGAGCTGGAACAGCGGGAACACCACTGAGACAGCACGAGGGCTCTGGGTTTTGCGTGGACAGAGAGGAGGAGCACAGACTCACATCTGAGGACGTAGGCTGGGCAATCACACATCTAGGAATGGGCAGAGAAATCACTGCCACCAGTGGCTGTAGGGTCCTCCCCATTCCCTAAAACTCTGCCAGAAAAGCAGGGAAAGCAGGTTTAGGGGGCAGCAGCTGATAGGATGAAGGTGTCAATGCTGAGAATCTAAGACGCTCATCTGGGATGTACAGAAGTGCAGCTGGGCTTGTCTCTGTCACATTCCCAGCAATTCCCCCAAAGCTAGGGATCAGACAACTGTAAATTTTGATCCATATACAAGCTCTAACCCTACACTGGAATCCTGTGGGAAATAGCAGGAGCTATGGCTTTGCATCGCTAAGCACATCAACACACATTGGACATGCTCTCCTGCAGTCCCAGCTACTATTTCTGTCCCTGGGTTTCCACAGCTTCTTCCAGACATGCCAGTGTGGTATCCAATTAACTCATCGGTCACAGCTCCGCGAGCTTTGCTGGGTGCAAACTCTCAACTACATAACTAATAAATAAGAAAACTAACATCTTGTCTCCATTCCTCTGCTCTTCCCATTGCAAATGCATCTGGTGCAGTCACCCTGGTGTGTGCTCTCTCATGCACACGTGCACACACACACACATACACACAGAGACACCAAGTGCCCGCGCTCCAGTTTGATTAATTCTGCATTTGGTGATGAGTTCAGTTTGTGGTAAGGCCATATGCATGACAAGAAAATCAGGTTGGCTTTAGTAGACCTAATTTTCATTAATCTTGTTGCTTCTCTCTGCCTCACTGCATAAAGGAACTCAGGTTAATCAGAAATAAGGAGTCTCCTTTGTAGAGCTGGTGGGAGCGTGCAATAGGGCTGCATTGGTTATTTTCCATATTCCCCTGAGGCCTATGTAGGAACAGACATTTAGTCCAAACTATATTACTTGGCTAACAAGATTTACAAGCAGTTTGAGATAACGCAATCATTTCCAAAATGAAGGAAAGACATTCTCTAAAAAGTAAAGCGGGGAGGAGGGAGCTGAGGGCTCATTTTCTCAAAATTCATTATCCACAGCCTGGGTTTTGCATGTGTGTGTGTATGGTGCTTTCAGACTATGAAGACTGAATTAAGGCCAGCTCTGTATATAGCTTTATGTGCAGCATTATTTTTCATCTTCATCTGGATTTTTTCCCTTGCTCTGCCTACCATGAATCTTATACAAACAAACAACAGCACCTAATTAGGCTGTCCAACCTTTCCTTGTCACTCACTGTGTGTTGCTCCGTGTAGCCTTCGTTTGTAAACAACAGTGCAAGAGCAGAACATGTATCAATACAAACAGCAATGCTGAGCTAATGCAATAATGCTCTCCCAGATGGATGCCTGCATGTGTGTCAGATCCCCAAAGATGGTATCTACTTCCTTATTCACCTGAAACTGTGGAGTAATGTGATTAGCTTTCCAAAATGACTGATAGTCATCGAATCATAGAGATCAGAGATGGAAAAGCCAACTGCATCACACTGCTGTCCATCACTTCACCTATAGATGCATCCACTCACAAGCTTCCTGCTGCCGATGCAGGATCCCTCCCTAGGGCTGAGTACAGTTGGATTTTAAATTACTCCAGCTGTGGGGTTTCCAGTGTCTCCCTGGAAGTCTGTGAGCTAACCAGGCAGATGTTACCCACCATACTTACAGTTCTTCCTCCCCAAATGACTAATTTTCTCTTGCTCCATCATTGTTGCTGAGCTCCATCATCCTGCTGAGTTCCCTGCTGGTGAGCAATCTTTTCTCAGCTCCACCAAGCTCTGCACACACATTTCTGCTCTTTCGCTACAAGCAAATCCCTCAGGCTTTCTCTGCCCCTGTGTTCGTTGTCCTCCTGGGCTGTGTACCAAACCATGCCCATGCAGGCAGCTGAGGTTTTACTGCAGAAGCATGAGGATGGCCATGGTGGTCATGGTCAAAAGGGCAGGATGGCCAAGGCAGAGGAACTCTGAGATGGCTCAAGGACTGTGCTCAGCACAGTAGAAGGTGCAGTGAGATGTGACTGAAGGAGCAGAGGGAAGAACAAGGGATCAAACCTTGCTCCCCCCCCAAAAAAAAAAAGAATGGAGCACATTAGAAATCCTGCATGGCTGTAAAGACAAACTACCTTCATGTGCTTAATTTGCCAAGCTTCACATGCACAACAAGGTCTGGTAAGTGCACAGGATGTTTAATATTAAATGTACTATTTATTATTTACACAGCAAAAAGTGCATGCTAAGGAGCTCTTCCAAGGCAAGCAATGCGCTGAGCCTGGCCTGAAAATACCTTCTTTGCTCCTCCCACCAAGGCCAAGAGGAATAAACTCTTCAAAAAAGTCTGGGAACACATCCACTGGCAGCAGGGCTGTATGTAGGTCATGGTGATGCAGCAGAGCCTGGGGCTGCAGCCAGGCTGGCCAAGGCTGCCTGGGGCCAGTTGTGGCTGGGGCTCTTCCCCCTGCCTTCTCCTACCATGTGGTCGCCCTCTGTGAGTTCCCTCCTGAGCTACACCATGGGAAAAATGTCCCGTCCTTGGTCTTTTCTGATTTCTGACAAGGTTTGAAGGCAGAAAAATAAATCATTTCAAATTAGGGCAATGCTATGCATCAACAAAGGGAAGAGAGAGGTTGGATAGGGAGTTCACCAACCCAGGGTGTGAGCACAGGGGGAGCCTCTCCAGGACTCTGGACGTAAGTGCGGGGCAATGGGACTGCGAGGCTGCCGGGAGAGATTCTTCCTAGAGATGATGGGGAAAACTTCCAAATTTGTTTGGAAATCCCTCTCATTTCACATGGTTACAAAACAGAGCTGGGTTGCCAATCAAATACAAGATAGTTAAAGCTAAAGGTACCTGCCAAAGCCCTAGACCCAACCCCAGGCAGTGCTTCTTTGAAAGAAAAAAAAACATATTTCTCTTAATTCGTCAATAGTTCAGACTCTGGCTAAATTTACAGCAGTCTACAGTAAACCAGAGGGTCAGTTCTGATCACTAATGTCTGCCTGCCGTACTTGTGCTGCTGCTGGGAGCATGGATGCACCCTGCCTCCTGTGGCAACTTTCTCCTGGGATTGCTGGCTGTTCCAGACTGAGCCAAATCCAGCCCTCCCATGCCTGAGGCCCAGGGCCAGGCAGGCAGGCTGCCCCCTCCCAATATCTTTTGAAAGTCCTGACTGTTTTATTTTGAAGATATTGATAGCAGGAATCATCTTCTGAAGCAAAGAGTGGGTTCCTGGATTATGTCACCAGCAAGGCTTGTCTCTCAGCTTTGCCACTGAGATGGCCGTGACATAAACGATAGCAACGGCTTCAAGGGGGTTTCATGTTGATGCATTCAGAGCACCTCAGTGCCTGCCTCCCAGACACAGGAGCTGTTTAGGATCCATGACTTTTCAAAGAGAGCAGCTGTGATATTTCCCCCCTGCACAGAGCAGTTTCTTCTTAGAAGAGAAGAAGTTAGCAGCAACAGCTGGCAGCACACAGTGTATGAGACTTTCAGCTTATCCCCACCATTACTACACCATGATAAACCAAAGTCAGACACTTTCATATCAGTGTTTCTCCCATATAGCTTCCATCAGAATCTTCTCCAGCACTTCAGTGCCTTTCATTCCTACACACTTGTATTTGTTGATGAGAAAATGAAACTCAAAGCTCCAGAAAATACATGTAATATCCTATTGCACCCAAACACCATGCAGATCAGTCAGAAGATGTGCCTCCTCATGACTAATGCTTATGTGCTTAGCCCCAAAACGCAGACAGAGAGCTGGAGAAATTTCCTTACCCAAATCCCACCATGATGAATATTTCTAAGTATATGTGATGGAAGCCCTTTAGCTTCCAGATACCCAGTGGTTTGCAGAGTGCACTTCAAAACTACTCACTCTCTGTTCATTGGCAGGGCTGTGTTGCACTGAGTCAGCAGAAGCTGCCTGATACACTAAAGCAGCTCAGAGTTCAACGTGATGGAAGAAGCAGCAGGCAAAATACTGTAACTCATCAGACAATGTAAGATATCATAAGTAATAGGCAGCAGTGGCAGTCTACAAAGTGGTTTATAAAGGGCTTGATGAGTTACTCAGCTGAGCCTCTGGATTACACACAAGAGAATCATTTCATTTCTGTCATGAAGCAGTCCATCTGCAGTGTGCAAGGAACCATCCCTGCTTCTCACATCTCGAGGACTTCAGATGAAAGGGTGAGAATAGCTGCCAAAACCAGGCAACACATGGCAAATTTTTCACTTAGTCCCAAAAGAGATGATTATGTATGCCAAATTTCTATAACTGGGGAGTGCTTGATATGCACAGATGTGCAAAGCACTAAATGGACACCAATAACTGTGAAAAGTTCAAGAAGTGGGCTGTGCTGATTGATAGCTGCTTCCAAATTCAAAACCAGATTTGGCTGGAGGCACTGACTTACATCTTATAAAGCTGCATTGATTTCTGCCCTGTGCAATACTGCTGAAATTCAGGGAACAAAATATCTGCAAGGGGAACCCATAGTGAAATTGCATACTGTCAGGTGCAGAAGCTACAAGCATCCACTCCTCTGAGCTTATCCCACCATAACCTCCAACGTATCAGTCCTGCTTCCTCAACAGAGCCTCTTTGGCTATTTGCCTAGGGAAATCCTAGTGCTTCAGCTTTCCTAATCTCCCTGAATTTTTCATGAGGCTATCTTCATTCTGGCAACTCATGAAAGGTCCCCGAGTAACCTACTCTCTACTTTGAATTGCTTGAATAATGCAGAGATGCAGAAGAGCCAACAAAGAACTTTCCTTATTCTCCTGAGGGATTTGAGTCAGTGTCTTTGCATCCACCTGCAACAAGGAAACTTGATGCACATGCAGCATGGGTGTGCAGGACACATTACATCCCAAGCATGTGCTTCCTTGCAGGTTCATCTAGAAATGCACAGTCAGGCTGATGTGGCAAAAAGGCAGTTGGCTCTTTGCAGAGCACGCATAGAGCCAGACTGATAGCCTTCATCCAGGACTGACAGGCCTCTGGGACCTCAGCCCTAATATTTCTCTGCTTGCATAGAGACAGCGTGTTGTGAAGGTCCTGCCTGGGGAGAAGCAGATTCCTGTGCTCTGAGCATAGTACCTGGCTGGGACAACTGAGGGAGAAGATGAACTCCTAGTAGAAATGGCAACTGTGGTTTCAGAGTCACACAGAGACACCAAGCATTTGGATGTAACCACCTCGAAATGTTGATCATCAAAGCAACATTAATTAATTAATTGTATTTGCAGCAAAACACACAGGTGTGTCAATCTTACCAGGAGAGCTAGAGTATTCCTGGAGGGTGTTGACTTTGGGATGCACATGCAGTTCTCACTCTAGTAAAGCCCAAGCTATGCTGTGTCAGGGTCCCAGATGACCTTCCTTTCCCCCTTGTATGACAGGAGGGTGAACAGCTCTCATCCCCAAGCATGGGCTCTGTCGGTGAGCCAAGCTACTGGGCAGAGAAGCCTTGGGGTGGGGGGGCAGCTGAGCGTGAGCCACAAGGTGAGTCCTGCTTGCTGTTATTGAGCTTCTGCTGAAGAGTAGGAAGGCTCTGAAGAGGAGTCTGGACAGGCTGGATCAATGGGCCAAGGCTAAACAGTAAGAGGCTCAATAACCCTATGCAGTGCTACAGGCTGCAGGAAGAGTGGCTGGAAAGCGGCCCACAGAAAATAGACCTGGTGGTGCTGGTTGACAGATGGCTGAACATGAGCCAGTGTGTGCCAGGTGGCCAAGAAGGTCAATGGCATTGTGGCCTGTATCAAAAGTAGTGTGACCAATGTAGGCAGAGGAGCTTCCAGAACAAACTGCACACAAATCAATATGATTTACGCAAATGTTCCGCTTTCTTTACATAACCTGACCTCTTACATACTTTCACTGCCCCCCAGCAAGTGATCACTTTCAAACTATTGGTTATGTGCTGTAACCCATGAACCGAGCATATATTACTATCACACAACCTATTGGGTGCATAGAGATGTCCACGTGATATGAAGACATTGCTTTTTTCTAAAAACTCCTCCTTATTTTGTCACAGGTTTCTCTTTGTTTACATTCCTGCAGTCTGTTATCACTGTTCCTGTGATTCCTTTTCCACTGCCTGCAAATAGGTTTCTGGCTATGTCAGGCCCAGGCCTAACTGAGGCCTATTAGTATGGTTTGTCCATAGTGTGTCTTTTTTCAGCTAAGCACTCCATAGACCAGCAGGACTACAGAAGTGATTGTCCCTCCATACTCAGCACTGGTGAGGCTGCACCTCAACTCCTGTATCAAATTCTGGGCTTCTCACTGCAAGAAGGCATTAATGTGCTGGAGTGAATCCAGAGAAAGGCAATGAAGCTGATCAAGGTGTTGAAGCACAAGTCCTGTGAGGAGTGGCTGAGGGAACTGGAATCATTTAGCTTGGAGAAAAGCAAGCTCAGGGGAGACCTCATTGCTCTATACAACCATCAGAAAGGAGGTTGTTGCAAGGGAGAGGTTGGCCTCTTCTCCCAGGCAACTAGTGACAGGACAAGAGGAAATGGCCACAAGATGTTCAGGTTGGACAGCAGAAAGAATTTCTTCACCGAAAAAGTGGTCAGGCATAGGAACAGATTGCACAGGGAAGCGGTGAAGTCACCAATGGTGGAAGTGTTCAAGAAACAACTGAACGTGGCACTTTGTGCTATGATTTAGTTGACGTGGTAGTATTTGGTCAAAGGTTGGACTCGATCATACTGGAGGTCTTTTCCAACGTTCTATGATTCACAGATTCTATGATTCTGTGATTCTAAGCGCCAGTGCCCTTCTGGACTCTTGCCAGGAGAGATGGGTTCATATCAAATGGAAAGATATTAGGAAATAATGTCTTCAAATTGCTTTGGATCACTGCCTTGCATTTCAGCTCACTGTGCCACTGCCTGAGAAAACCCCTGGCTGGACTTCGGCACTGCAGATATGCCTTCAGCATGGGGGTGGTGGGTCCTGTCTCACCATGAGGAGAGCCATTTCCTGAAATGCATCCCTCTCTCACATAGCTCTCTGCTGACTGATACAGCATAGACAACAATCTTCAGCGCCCACAAGCTCATCTGTCTCCTGCTCAGCAGCAGCAGACAGGCTTTTGGCTGCAGATTTCACCAGCAGCCCCAAAGCGGAACTCAATTCTAGGACATTTCCAGGCAGCCCTGGTGTTCCAGCACCTCTTTCTCTGAAGGTTTCAGCATTACCCAGAGCTGGTTTTAAGCCTTAAGGGTTTGGTTTTAACCATGCCACAAACAGGCATACAACAGTACCCTGAGAATCACCTAGAGGAGAAGAGTTTGTTGTGAAAGACAACAGAAGGGCCTGGGATCTTCTTTATTAAAAAAATTACTTAAAGCAATCAAATTGTTAATGATAGTTTTTTTAAAACTCTGTGCTGCCATTGGTCCTAGCTGGTTGCAGGTGGGAGTCTCTGCAACAAAGGCCTCTTCCAGACTGCCTGGAAGCCTGGTTAATTTCCCTGGTGTTTCTCTGTGGGTGTGGGGAAACCACTGTTTCAGAGAGCAATGGCAGCCACGTGAGGCAAAGCCCTTGCTTTCCCCAAAACAGGTGTGTGTTGCAGTGCCCTGAAGAACAACTGTGCCCCCACAACTGTCCTGAGGCAATGCCATTTGCACTGGCGTCCACAGGGAAAGAAAACAGCAGGCAAACAGATTTCTGCTCTCTCCAAATGTCCTGCCATCAGAATCAGGGGACAAGACGATATAGATGGGTGCCTCTGACTTGCTGCTTCAGATATAGGACTGAGGGCTGCCAGGCTACAGAAGAGGCCTTGGCCCAGCACTGAAACTGCCCAACCAGCACCAAACCCACACTGTCTGTCTGTAAGGCTTCGCCCTGACTGAGAGGCTAATGCTAGCATGGACCTGGAGTCAGCAGGACTGCCTGTTCTCATGATGCAGACGAGTTCCATGGCTGGTCACTTGAGACTTGAGAGCTGAGGGTTAAAAAGCTCACCTTTTTAATCCACTTAAGACCCCCATTTCAGTACCGCAGAATAAATGAGCTTTTGATACAGTCCATAACTGGCACTCCTTCCAGCTTGCAGGACCACTTTGGAACAGGACATGGGATGTCCAGTAGAGCATCTCCCACCAGTCACAGTCTGGTCTTCAACATTTCCTTGAGTCCTGCTCAGCAGGTACTAAGGCTTGCTCTGAGCTGGAGTAAAACCAAGGCAAGGATATTTTACAGCACCAGAATATATGGTGAGCAGAGCTATCTTTCCCATAGAAAATCAAGTTGTTGCAGAGAGGTGCATCTCAATTCCTCACAAGTGGAGAATCTTCACACCAGCCAGCATAGGATCTCTTTGTGTGGGAAGCAAAAAGCAAAGAGGGAGTTTCTTCCTCTTGCACTGATGGAGACCACAAATATCTCCGCTGCAGGTGGCAAGCTGCCAATGTCTCCCAAACGTGAGCCATGCTCAAGAAACAATCTCGTTACATTAATAGCATCATCATCAGTTATCAATCAGCTTTTTTTTCTCCCTTGCCTTTAGGTCAAAAAAGTGTTGAGGACAGGTGCTCCTCCAAAGGATCTGGGTTCCTCCACAAGTTTTGCATCCATGTCTTCTCCTCAACTTGCTCATGTCGTCCACATTCCCAATGGTTTGTGAGACCTAATCAGCCAGATTCAGGAGCACCTGCCATTCTGCATTTTGGACCCTAAACAGGACATACTGCAGCAAAACCAAAAAAAGGGCACTGAATTCTCAAGTCAAAGGCTTCTTTGGGGCAATGGAAAAATACCTACTTCCCATGTTAAACTAGGATTTGTACATCTGTCTTCAGTGTCTCGCACAAGGAATTATGTCTGCCTCATCGGCAGGATTTAGAGTTGCAGTCAGCTCAGAAAGATCATGAGGCTGTGTTTACCTTCTGACAGATGCACGGGTTTATCACATCCTCTTGTTTGAATTATGTGCCCTGGAGTATATTATATATCCAAGGTGTCTTTGGGCAGAATTCCGGGAATACAACTGAGAGAAGATCCTTGCTTTTTCCTGGGTTAAGCTTCCTATCCAAGCACAGCAGGACTGATAGCACAAGGCATGCTTAAGAATGGGTTCCCTCGCTTATGCGTATACCATTTTGGGTCTAATTTACCCTGGCTGACAGCTACTAATCTGACAAGTACTTTAACCAGACGTGTTTTTAGAGTGCTTCCCTCACTCATGCGTGCTGGGCTATATGGTTGCACACTGTGGTTGTACATCTAAAATTATGGTAGCTGATAAAGTGAAGGCAGAAAAGGCAGTTAGAGCTCAAGCAAAAGCCTGCCAAGTTTCTAATAAAATTCAAAACACAGCAATATTTAAGAGCATACACGAAGCCAGCATTTGTCTGTGTTTCAGTCTGCCTTGAAATCCCCTGAGCAATCAACCCACATGGAGGCAGCTTAAGGAATGGAAAAATCAGTCACTTCTATTTCTCATGTCTTTTTTAGTCTACAAAGTACAATATGCAGTGGGAAAATGAGATCCAAACCACTTACTCTGCAACAAAAGCAATTTTGGTTGTTTTCAAACAAAACTAATGATAGCACTTCCTAAGGCCTGTCAGGACAGAAGTCCATGGATGCCTGACCACTCACCTATCCTCAAATATGATCATTCTTAAAAGAGTGCACTTGTTCCCTAGCTCCCAAAATGATCCTTTAGTTCCATGGGTACATGTATTGTGATCCCAGAAACTTGTTCACAAGTGTAAGTAACAAAAAAATCTATTCTTCCCACCATTACTACTACAGTTCTTAGTTATTTAGTGCTCCATTACCAGGTTTTTAGTCACTTCTTGTTAAATATCCAAAAGAGAAGAGGTATTTGTACTGTGTCTGTTATTGTATCTTCCATCTCTTACAGATCAGATTTAGGAGAGCTCAGCTGCCAAGGTCCTTGTTCGCCCAGTCCTGCAATGAAATCAGTTCCTCTAATAGTAGAAGACAAACAGAGATATGGTGGGCGAGTCAGGAGGAAGGTGAAGGTCACATTTATCTCTTGTATATCACTCTGTGTCAGCACATCTGTGTGCTCTGAACGAAACCTGAAAGGAGAGTGCAAATGTGATTCCCTGATGGCTTCCCATCCTGAAAAAATGTCAGCGAGGACATTTCTCTCAACTCCAAGTGAGGAAGACAAGGCTGCTCTCTTCAGCATAACCACTGTCCCTGCAGGCATTGCTGCAATGTGGAGGTAGGTCAGGGTGAGGCAGAAAGCCACCTACATGACCTGCGGCCATGCCATGGACACCATTGGTTCAGTTACCCCACTCTTGGAGAAGAGGGGAAAGCCTATAAGAAACACTTCTCCACTACCAAAAAGTGCCTCTCAGAGGCCTTATCCAGGCCAAGATGGATAGAAAAATCCTTATGAAAGCTTTGACTAAACAAGATGCCAATGCCCCTGAGTTGCAAGTGGTATTTCTTGAGTCTGAAGATGTTAAGTTGCACCCTGGTGTTCAGCACAATCCCTTAAAATCACCACTTGGTGTAATAAGACCAGTTTTCTAAATACCATAGATCACATTTTAGCTGTTTGTTTTACCAACTGTAATTCCAGTTCACGTGGTATGAGTAGTGCCCTGCAATGAGAAATACCTTTCTTTGTGACAATTCTGGCTCTAAATTTCATACCTGAAGGTACGCTCTTATGGTTGGAGTCTTTCCCAGTTTTCTTTTTGAATATAAGGAATCTCAGATCTTTAAACAAGGCAGCATAAATCCCTACATTTCAGTAGAGGCCACTTGCAGCTCTGGCTTAAGGAAAATTTCTTTCTGTCCTCTAAATGTCCACAATTCTCTGTAGAGGAATAATGTGTATTATCAGACCTGTCCAAAATATCTTGTTAAAAGTTTTTTCTGAACCCAAAACTTATCTCGCAATTATTTTCTGAAAATGTCAAGCCCTCACTCTCCTCTAAACAAAATGTTTGAATACCACATTTCTCAGACTAATTTTTACTGCATTATTTTCAGTGTTCTTATTATATCTTTATTATTATTATTGTTGTTGTTGTTGTTCTTATTGAAATATCTATTTCCCTGCCATTACTTTAGATCCTCAGTGGTGCTGATTCCTACCCATTTCTTTTACTTTTCTTCCAGCTTTTCATTAATTTTTCAAAACTGTCACAAATGCGGAGGAAGAAAGACTGCTCTCTTACTTCTCTTTGCTAAACAGCTTTCTAAATTCTGAAATGCTACAAGTTACCACAGTCATGGTTTTACTTTTACTTTTGCCATACCAGAGGTTACTTCCCATAAACCCAAGGAATTCTGGAAAAGATGGAGAGTAGAAAAAGAGAGCAGTTTAAAGAAGAAAGTAAGTAAAGAATTTCTTCCCCACCCCTCCCAGGGACTTGACAGTCCCTGTGGTCCTGTTTGGAAAGATTGAATAAAGAACCAGAAAGCAAAGAAAAAGTGAAGATACTAGGTTTTGGGTTAGTTTGGGGATTTTTCCTGCATTACTCCAGCATTTTCTTATTTCAACACTATGAGGTTTTATATTTTTTCCAGGTAAATATCTTTTCCCCCTCTTCAATGAGCTCTACCTTTCAGATGATGTAATAACTTTTCCTATTTAATATTTCACTAGCTCACCTTGCATTTGTTTCCAAAAATAGGGCTCAGCACTTATTATCTCTGGTTATGGGAATAATTAACTCAGACAAGAGTCCTCCCCAGAGACAAACCTGCACCATGCATTGTGTTTCCTTTTATCGCATCCCAACACAGTTCCAGAATTTTTTGTACAAAGAAAATTGTAAGGACACAGGCCACCATCCCCTGCCCTGGTATTTTGGTTTCCCTATGCTCAGGGTAGACCCCAAAGGCTCCATCCTGGTGAGACACTTTCTCTAAGGACATGCTGCCCCAGGAAGTATAGGCACAGGCAGTTTCCTGGTTACAAGGTATTTGTCTTCCGCACCAAGTGTCCCTCTCCTGCTGGTGAGATACAGAGAATGAAAGCTCTGGGGCATTATCAGCCTAAGTCAACACACACTATTAATAATCATTACTTCTGCAGTGCATATTGCTTGGCACTCTCAGCCAGATTTAGCTCTGCTTTCTGCATCACAGTTGTACACATGCTCATTACCACGCAGTTTACAACCAATGCAATTATTTTGGCGATTATTGAAACTACAGATAAGGGTTTTTTTAATCTCTTGAACCATCAGAAAAACAGGGCTAGAAAACCTCCAGGCTAAAAAAACCCCAACAATAAAGTGATTGTTACAGGGATTATATGATTTTTTTTATCCCCATACTTGCTTAAGTGTTTGTCTTTTTTCTGGTTACTGGTTATTAAGGATTACTGCTCTAATCATGCTGGCAGTAGCATTGCCAGACCTCATTTTTTCTGGTGAGAAGAGAAGCATATGAGTGTGAGAGTGTGGGTGCTCCTGAGCTGGGGAAAAGCAGCAGCTCAGGGCAGGACCCCTGAGATGGGCCAAAGTGACCAGTTCAGACGGAATCATTGCAAAGTGCCAGCTCTTTTCAGAACATAACTAAGTTTGTTTGCTTTTCATTCTGAAGCATAGCACTTAAGAGTCCTTTAAATCATCAGAATTAAGAGAGGTAAAAAAAAAAAAAGGAAAGAAAACCTGGAATAAGGACAAATCAAACAGAAATTATGTTCAGAGAATGCTCCTGATACCTCTGAATGTCTCATGCTGGAGAGAAAGATAAATGCTAAAATCTTAAACTTTCCTACTTCCACTATGTGTTATAGGCAGGAAATCCTGGCTTTGCAGGGGAACACCATGAACTCACACTGTTTTGGACAATGACACCATGTGTTTCTGCTGTCCAGTACCCTTTCCATCTAGCCTGATACATCTGTGTCCTTGTTTGGACCATCAAATCAATGCTCATAGGTTTTTGGAAAGCCCTGTGTCTCCTAAGTACTTGGCTCAGGACCTTCAAGTCGTGAGTGGCTGCCCTGGCTTTCCCTCATAATGCACATTAAGAGACACAGACTGTCAAGGAGGGAGGTGCCAAGCAGTACGAAAGATCTCAAGGAATTATTTAAAAAAACAACTATTCCCCAAACCTCTGAGGATCTATTCCAGGTTTGAAATGCAGTGTGTAGAGCTGAACCCAGCCTTTCAGTCCAAAAAACCCTAAAACATATCAGAAACCTTGTGAAGGTCTGTTGATTTCCCTCGGGAGACACTTGTCGACTGAAGCCAGGAAGAGGAGGCTGGGGTTAGGACACAGCTGCTCTTTTTCTCTTCCCAGCAGGTTCAAATCCCACCTGTAGGTTGCTGAATTTCAGAAAGCTCACCCCCGATGCCCACTGGCTGGAAGGGGAGTCACAGCAATGATACCTGCAACTAGGTTCTTGCAGGCTGGTTCCAGACCCCTGTGCCTCCATTTCTCACCTGCAAAGGTGAGATTTATGGTGCTGGCATTCCACTGGATGTGGAAATACTGAAGCAATAAGCTACTGTGGGTGCTGTGAGTGAGCAAGTGGAGAGGTGATGCACAGGAGGGACAGTGCCACAAAAGTTGAGGGGGGACAGCACAAAAGTGTGTGGCCCACATGGTAACAGGGACAGGCACAGCTGCAGAGGAGGTGAAGGACAGCAGAGACAAAGGGAGGTAACCCCTCTGATGTGGGAGCTCTCAGGAACCCGCTCTGTGGTTAAACTGCACAAGGACAGCTGGTAACATACCACGTAGAAAGGACCCTGCATGCACCAAGAGGACTGGCAAGCAGGAGGGTTCCCAGCACAGGCAGGATGACTTCAGATCAAGGAGAGCCAGGTGGGGCTGGGTAAATGCCAAAGGGCCACTGCTGCACTAGTATGGAAACACAAGCAGTAGCAGGCTGGTTTTCTCTACATGATGCCTGTGCTGGAGAACAGGAGCTGAGAGGGACACTTAGGGGCAGCAGCCTCTTTGCAGAGGGGTTCCCATTCACAGTATCAGGCAAACTGGAGATGCTGGATGCCAGGTCCAGCTACATACAGCAGGGCAAAGATTTTCCTCACTGCCCTCAGATACCTATTTTTAAACTATTGCATATGCTTCCTTTCATTACCAGTCATACTCATTTGCTTTGAAAGGATGTTACAAATAAGGAGAAAGCCCCTTGTTAATTGACTGGATGATTTATTGCATCCTCCCTCTCTTAGCAGCCACACAGGCTTAAAAGCTGTAATGAGGAAAAGCTGCTCAGCTTTTGTTTGGAAATGAACTGGGTAAAGACTAATGTGGAAGAAATGAGAATAACCCCAGTTACCTGTTTTTTTACTTATAGACAGCTCTTTGGTGGGGAGGCCCCCAAAAAGGAGGCCCTCACTGCATTGTGCTGATCACAGGTCAAAATTTGTCTGCCACTCTGTTGGCAACGTGTTTAGTGTTATTTACTCTGGAACATCAAAATTTCATCTTGCTTGGCATCTTCTGGAAAGTGTAAATATAGACAGGATAAAGGGACAGAGATTTCCTAAAATCTTGCCTACAGGCATTTTTTCAATGAATGGAAATAACCTTACTCTCTGCTAACCCAGAGAGCAACTTGTGCTGTCCTTAAAGTCAGTCCCAGCAACTGATTCAGCAAACAGGTTTCTGGATGCTTTCAGAAAGAAGGCCAGAAAGTACCACTGGGAACTGAGCTTCCCTGGGTAGTGAGGGAGGGGGAGGAAAATGATAAAAAAGCCTAAAGGAAAAGTTATAAGAAGTAACATAATGGAAAGGAGGAGAGAAAAAGCAGCAAAAGTGGAATCAAAAGTTTAAAACAAGCTTCAAAAGCCATCAAGGAAGTAGAAAATAAAACGAACCCCTGATGTCCAACAAGGTGTTCAAATATCTTGGTTCTGGCTAAGAACAGAAGAGGTCAGACAGGCAAACCAGAGGGATGTTATTTGGAGCAGCTTGATGGCTTTCTCTAGAGTTTAATAATAGCAACTGTATTTATATGACTAAAATGTTTTGTTAAAAGGCTAAGTACTGGTATGTCATGCTAGTCACTTTAATTTAAAATAAATTCTAAAAGTTCTCACTGGAAAGGCTTGCAGCTAACTATAAATATATGCAATATGCTGATGGATTTTTTTTTTAAAGCAAATTTATTCTTCTTCAGAGGCACTAAATTGCACAATTGTGTAGCATTTCTGTGGCCCAAATTTTCAGAGGCCCTGGGAGTCAGGATTTCTAATTGATCTTGCTGCACTTTTTTTTTTTTTTTCTTTTTTTTTTTTTCTTTTTTTAGTCCTTTTGCATGTAGTGGCAGCTGTGGCTCGTTTGATGTGGGGTTTTGATACATGAAGAGATTTTAAAAGGTAGATGAGAGAGAGAGATAAAGGGGAAAATGAAAAAGGAAGAGTCCTGGGCAGGGTGACACCCTTTTCCTTCCTATTACTCTGAGCACTGGGGCAAAAAACTGGTCAGTCAGTTAAGAGACTGAAAGCATTTACCCAGGCTTCTGTCCCAGAGCTTCTCCAAATGAGTGATGATGGCCCCAAATGCCCACTGCACTCATTATTTTTCCTAAGGTTGGAAACCACAGAAAGTTTCCTCCAGGAATGTCCAGCCTGTGCCCTGAACTGGCTGCACTTAAGGGGAGACATTATTTAATGAAATAAGGAGAGCTGGATGGTGAGCTGGATGGCACTTACTTCCCTTCCTTTCCTGACTCTGGGAACTCATTGCTGGTGGCCAACAGAGAGCAGGGCCCAGGTGAATCCCTTGGCTCCCACAATGTGGAGATTGTCCAATCCCACCTCCCATGCCCTATGTGGCCACAGAAGTTACCTGCAGGCTGCCCTTTTCACTGACCACTTCTACCTCCTTCACAAGCCTCAGGATGGTGCAAAGTAGGTTCATCTGCATTTCAAACCCCAGCTTCTGCAAACTGACCTAGCCCTGGCCACTCCACCAGCCCCTTGGCAAGCCTATGGCCTGCGGCGCCCTGCCAGGAAGGAGAAAGCAACCAGGAAGGTTTGAGACTGCAAAGGCAACAGTTTCCCCTCTTTCTGTGCTTGCAGACAGCCTAAAAACATAACCAATGGGCTCTGCATGCTCTTTCTTTGGCTTGTAAGAGTTGCTGGAGCATGTGACATCATACATTTGTGTTGCCCTAGCAGCAGTCCCACAGCAAACCAACAGAGCTGCAGCACTGGGTGCTGAGGCCGGCAACGCCACAGCCAGGGTCACAGCAGGACTCTGCCCTCACCCAGGACACTCCAGTGAGCTCTCCTGTGAGTGGTGCAGCTCCATCCCACCAGGGCAGCTGCAGGACATGCTCCATTCACCAGCCTTTGCCAGGAACAGAGTTTTCATTGCAGCTGTTGTAAAGGATAATTATGGTGAATTCCTTAGAAGGGACTGAAGTCAGCCTTGCTACCAGATAGCAGGAAATATTTATAACAGTAATTTCCAACTGCAGCCTTTCATCTGAAATCTAAACAGAAAGCTGAAATCCCAGGCCTGTAAGTTGATACCTTGGCTATATATGGTCAAAGAACTCCACGGGGGAGAAAAAGATGCTAAGTCCCTAGCAATCCTCATACACACGTCTCCAAGAAGATCCATTAACTGCTGTAAAATTAGCAAGCCCGTATCGTCAATTAGCTTTGAAGTATGATTGTCACGCTGTAGCATTAAGAGCTCTGCTCTCCCAGGGATGTCTCAGCATGTCACACTCACAGCCACATGTACAACAGGGTGCAGCATTCTGTAAATGCATAGAGACATCCCCCAGCCTCATGTGTCTGTGACAGCAATAGGGAATTATAAAGCTCTATTAACTATTGCAAAGTCATGGGGTTACCCACTGCACTCTCACAGTAAAGCACTGCCAAGCCAAGGCAGGGCATTTTACAAGACACTTACTGGTGAACAGGAGCAAGGTGTTTTCTGGTATTAAGGCTTGCGAAAATGAGAGCAAAAACAACTCCCGCATGAAAATGGACTTAGAAAATCAAAAGGCATTGACAAGTGTTGCTTCAGACTCTACCAGTGACTGTGACTTACCCTTTGTGAAGGAGTTCTAAATTTCTTTTTGTTTTTGAGACCCCTCTATGTGTCCTCCTGCAGCAGCAGGAAATGAATGAACTGCAGAGATTTATTCACAGAGATGCTTCCTCCCCAGTGTGAGGAACATGGCTTAGCACAAGGTTCTTCTTCACAAACTGGAGCCTGGCTGGGATAGTGGCATTTTCCTGTTGCCCTCCTCTGCTTTTAGCTGAGCACCATAGATGTCAGCTCTGTCCTCCCTTCCCCTTCAGCTTGCAAACTGTTGCCTACCTCATGGCTTTCAGGTTTAATGTAATGCTGGAAGAGTCACTGATTCTGGCTTTGCTGTGTGGTTGGCAGGGTAGCAATGTAGCCTCTTAGGTGAGACACAGAGTAGGGATATAATAGCTTTAAGCTGAAGGAAGAAGATAATTATTAGAAAGAAATTCTTTACTGTGAGGGTGGTGAGGCACTGAAACAAGTCACACAGAGAGGTTTTGGATGCCCCATCCCTGAAAATTCAAGGCCAGATTGCATGGGGCTCTGAGCAGCCTGGTCTAGTGGAAGGCATCCCTGTCCATGGCAAGGGTATTGGAACCCAAACTGTTCTATGATCCTATGGTCCTATGGTCCTAAGACGTATGTTTAAAAACAGACAGGCTTGAAAAACAGCATTGCAGACTTTTCTTACAGGGAGGAAGAACAGGTTCGTGGACCCTGAAGAATCAACAGCTTTGGCCCTGTGATATTAAATACTTTCTCTCACCAAGACACTGCTGTTTCACCACAGAGATGGTGTCATGCTCAAAAGCAAAGAGCTGGCATTCCTGCTCTCAGCCTGCTGCACGTAGGCTTTTAACAGCTCACCCATAATGTTAATTGCAAACCAATCAAGTAGTTTGCCAACATGTATAAGCCTTGAGCTGGAGCTCACAATACTTGGTCGTCATCAAGACATCAGCCTCTGCACAGGACATCTCATGGAGCAGTCTGACAGGCATGTGCCTCTGGGGCAGCCTTTCCTTTTCATCACAGTTGAATGCCTTCCCATTATTTGCAACTGAATTTCAAGAAAACAGCAGTGAACATCTCAATTAAAAACCAGAGACTAAGAAAAGTCAAATTTCCTTTTTTGAGATCTAACATGATGTCTCAACCTGCTTTTTGTTATTTGGCAAACAACAGAAAATTCATTTCTGCATATGTCCCTGCCATATGGGGTGTCAGAACCATGAGAACCATTTCTGTTTCAATACAAACCTTCTTTTACTTCCCTTTCTGTAACTCATGCTGTATCTCAGCAGGGCACGGTCATGAAACCACCAGCTAACCACATTTTGGTCTCAGTCAGCACCCAAGCAGCAGTAACGCCAGCTAGCTATGCCACAACAAATGGTGAATTTCCAGGCTGGAAACATCCATCAGACACAGCAAACATCTTTGCAGTGATGGTAAGCAAGGAGATGCAGGCTTGAGAACTGCTGTTTGAGAGAGAACTCCCCCCGTAGATTTGGTGGTAATTACTATGTGTGGTAGTTGTTGTTATTATTATGTGGGCTGCATTATTTGGCTTATCTAACCAGTGCTGGTGCACTCACAGCAGGAGCTCATCCTGCAGGCAGCACCAGGCTGTATGCACATGCACCACCACACATCCCAGTGCAGCCCGGGGCATGATTTATATCCCAGCAAAACACAGCTCATTTATTAATGTTTGACATCTGAGAACTAAGCCTGATGGACATCAGTTCTCTCTGCAGAGAGCCTGCAAGGCCAAACCAGGAGCAACATTAGACCTTTGTAGGTACTCACAGCACATTTTGGGGCAGGATGACTCAGGCCCACTGGGTTTGAGGCAGGGTACAAGCACCCTTCCCTTGAGTCCGTGACACTCAGGAGATGAGCACAGGAAACTGAAATGATGTGACAGAGGGAAGGCTGAGATGGAAACAGGGACACTATGATAAAAGACAAGCGGTCTCTGTGGGAAGAAGGGGTTTTCCAACCCCAGAGGAGAATCAGGTGTAAGTGAGGAGAGAGACCTTGAGGCCTACTGACCCTTCCCAGCTTCCTTATGTGAGAGCCCCTTTGCTGTCAACCCTTATTCCACGTGCCTTGGAAGACTGGCTACTTCTGACTACCAGAGCACATTGGTCCCTGCCTGTGTACCACTGCCAAACACGTGGTGCTCCAAACACTGCACAGGAAATGTGGAAGGACAGATCTGAAAAGGAAGGCACATCTGCTAGATATGCCCAACCAAAAGGTTGGAGAGGAAAAAGACAAACCCCCAAAAGAGCACAATGACATTTGCATGTAGGCTCATTCAGCACTCCCCAGGTGCATGAAGAGGCAAGAGCTGTACCCACTCTTTCATGTGAATATGCAGCATTCTCGGTAGAAATCCGAGTGTTACAAATATTTGTTGGATATTCTCTCTTGAATTTCAATAGATATAACCCAGGGGTTTAGCTACTTGGGAAACTCTTCAAGTTTAACTGTAGTCTTTTATAGTCCTCTAGACTTCAAAAATGCACTGCCCTTGCAGCTGGTATTTTTGAGATTTGAAAAGAACTCTCTTGCCAAAAGAGCAGCTGTAGAACCTACCAACAGGAGCGGTAGCCAGATCATTAGTCCTCCTGCTTCAAGGCATTTTCAGCCCCAGTTGTGGCTCAGCTGGCTTCCCTCTACCAGGCTGCAGCCACCCTTGCAGCTCCTCTGGCAGAAAGAGGAATTATTCTCCCTTCACCTGGCAGGAGCTGCTCCCCAGGCCTCAGTGCCCACATCGACAAGGCAAAGGCAAACCAGCCTCATGTTCCTGCCAATACACTTTCCTTTCTCCTCTTGGCGAAGTCAGTCCCATTATGAGATAATGAGAAGAAAGAAGTACAAGCCTGAAAAAAATCCATCTCTGATGGGAGAATTTCAAAAGGCAGCCAGTTTCCAGAAGGCAAGAACTATTCTCCACATTAATTATCTGCAGAGGTGCAAGAAACTGGTTGACAATAAGAAATTAGGTAATAAAAGCTCTGATTTAACTCATTAAGGTTTCTGTTATGGCTCCAGGTATGTGTAGTCTCAGTGCATGCGGAATTTTATTTATGCCTGCATTGCAACCAACTTTGGAGAGCACTGCTACAAGGCACAGAGTGAGTGAGGAAGAAATTGAAGGTAATTTTGTTCTGCAGCTCAAGAGATGTGAGCCATTTCCACTATCACAGTATGCAAGCAAATATCCACCTCCCTCACAACGTAACCTCAGGCAATGTGACTGCACCCCCACAGCAGGATCATGGCCCAGGGCCCCCCTCCCAGCACAGTAAACCTCTGCAGGTCACTCAGTGTTAGTGTTGCAATGTCGATTTCTGTCATCAGGGAATGAAGTAGGCAAGACTGACATTCTATTTTGTACCAGGTGTCTTCTGTAAAACACAAGCCAGCAATCCCTCTAAATCTACGTGGTTTCTCCTCCTCCAGCTTTTTTAATGAAAAGCAGGTATGCTTCTGTGGAGTTTCCCATTTTCCTCACTTTCACTGAGAGCAGAAAATGCAACAAGGTAGTTGCAGGGTAAAATTCTCAATCAAACATTTCCTAAATTCCAGCTGTTGTAAAAATGACAACCAACACCCTCTGTCCCACTGGAAGGTAAGCCAAATTATCTTTACAGGCCATGCCTAGCAGTTTTGACCTATGTAGCTATGTTGTTTCTTAGACTAATGGTTTAGACTAATTTAGGATGAAGCCTTTCTCGACAGCCAATCATTTATGTTCTAAATTGGTGGCCTCCATCTCAAACAAAATCTACCTGCGGCCAGCACAGACATCCCACAGAACAAAGAGGAAAACCTTGCTCAAATGTCAAGGTCACTCAGGATTCTTGGACATGCCAGTAGGTAGAGGAGGTCCTCAGGAGATGCAAGCTGAGATTTCCTGGGAGGGTTTTACCTTCTTGGATTTTGCCTCTCCTTGCCAAACCTGAAGAGAAATCCCTACACTAGTTCTCCTCACTTGCAATTGCCAGGGCTGCCTGACCTGCTGTGTAATGGGACTGATGAAGAAATGGAGGCAGGAGCAGGAGAGAGTAATCCTTGTGCTGGCATGTCTCCAGACCCACTTTGCTCACATTGCGGTATGCCCCCACCCTTGGGAGGATGTTCATGAGGAAAGGGCTTCCCCTTATGGGTCAGCAAATGTTGTGCCTTCTAGCCCTCCTAAGGGTTTAAATGCAGGTTTATTACAGGGGTGACATAAACTGGTCTGTCTCAGATTCTCCTTTGCCTACAGTAGATTCCTACCATCCCTTTGTGTTAATGACACACTGCTCTTTCTGTGCTAGAAGTCATTAGTGCAGTGGTGTTGGGGAGATAACTGCTGCCAAATCAAGGCCTGTGCTCACAATAACTGGTGCAAAGAGAACATAATTTTACTTCATTTTTAATGACCCAAATGCAAGCCTAAAGCTACCCGCATTCAAATGCGTTAGCTGAGCTCACCCGTTCTCCTCTAATTAGTCCATGTGTCTAATCTCAAAAAGAATGAATAAAACTTATGCCACAAATCAAAGGCCTCTGTACCCATGAAAGGCTGGAGGGCAGACACTACTCCCCATGGGTGTTCATGGAGATCACCACCACGCTGAGCTCTAGGTCCAAAAATGGCACGTGGCTTTGCAACTCCCACCTGCTCCTTTGCAGGATTTTCCATCGCGTAACTAGGGTGCTAGAAGCAAATTCCTACTTGCAAAGAGCTGTTGCATGAGTTGCCTGATGATATACACCTTTTCAATGTATGGGCTTTTACAGAGAAATTGAGGTGCTGAAGTGTTGTTGCTTCACCTTCTGTCACAGTTGATGTTAGCAGGGGTTTTCAAAATACTTGGTCTGAAATGCATCCCCTGCTTAAGTTTCCAGTCTCCCCCTTGCAACTCTGAACTTCAAGTAATTTCTTAAGGCTTCCAAACTAGTTTATTCTGTTGCAGTTTTCCCTAATTAAATAATGTTCACACAGCTCAGTACATTTCCCTTCATGTACAGCAAGAGAATTTTAAACCTCTGCTCTAGCTGAGAGGGAATGGGTTAACACAATATTAAGTATGGAACTTTTCATGTTATCTCTTTTTCTTTCTCTCTCTTGCATGTATCCATCCACACAGAGTGTGACTACCAAAATGCTGACAAACTGCAGGAAAATTCATGTCAATTTAGTTCCATGCAAGTGATTTTTCTTGGCAAGGCCAGAAGTATTCTCTTTTCCTCATTGTTTTTAACCTTCCTTTGCTGCCTAGAACCAAGCCAGCGTTGTCCCTGCAAACACACTGAAGCTGAAACTTGTGTAATATCAGCTCAATGCATTTAAAATACAAATGTCAAACTCATTCTGCAGCAAGAGCCAAATAACTTTTTCGAACTACCTGTTCGAAACTATCTGTTGTAAATGTGAACAGTACAACTTTACCCTAAGGTTTGGTGGGACAAGGGCCCTCTGAAGAGCACCCTAAGCACTTTGCAACTCTGGAAATGCTCTCAGCAGCAGAGAAGAACCATTCATATGAACCATTGTGATTTTGGCCCCCTCTTTCATTTTTCCATCCCACTCATTCTTTTCCAATTTTCATCATGCATTCATCACCTTTTACCTTACCCTACCTCATCCCCATCCATGCATTTCCCTGGCTAGTCTTTCCCCTACTCTAATTGCTGAGGCATAGGCATATGCAGCCCTTAGGTATATGGGCACCTTGAGATATATGCATCCCTTTTGGAGATGGCTGCAGTTGTTGTGTGAGACCATTTACTCACACCAAGAGGAAAGGGCAATGGTGTGGATTAGCTTTAGCTGAGCTGTGCAATAGCTGCAGGTGACAAATGAACTGTGTCTGTGAAGCAGAGCAGTGGCTGAACAGTGCCACACTCCCTTTGATGTATAGGATTTTATGATAGGATTTTATGTTTTTTAAACCCTGAGAGTCTGACTGTATTTTCCAGGTCATCTCTGGTTTATACAGTGCATGTGGCTAAGTGTTCAAGTAGGCCGCTGTAGCTCTCCTTTCTCACTGGTGCTGAACTCTGCTCTCCTCCATTTCACACCAGAAACTTAACACCTCAGCACAATATCAACACACCTGACCATGGGATTACAATGGCTGGGGGTAGAAATCAGCACTTCCCCTGCCCCACAACCACAGCCTGTCTGTCTTGCCCCTGTGCCTGTGCCCACAGAGGCAACAGACATCACCTCTCAGAGGTTTCCTCCCAGCACTGCCAAGCCTCTTGTCCTGCCTCACTGCTGGCAGCTAATAGCTTCCCAGCATCTCCCCTAAAAATGCACTACTTTAGCAGTGTAATGAGCTCCCTAGGTTGAGTCTTTTACTGACTCCCCACAAATCACTGGAAGGAAAAACTGCTGTTTTGGTTCATTAGCAAGTGTTTTGTAGAAATCTGTTTATATATTTGCAAGAGACCAACATGCTCATTCATACTAATGTAGGAATACTTGAACTGAGAAGCAACTTAAGCCTTCCAGCTCATCTTCCAGCTCTGCAGGACTGGTAACAGAAAGCAATTCTTCCCCCAAAGGATGGCAAATTCTGTGGCACACCAAGGACCAGACAGAGCACACAAAATAGTAGTCAGTATTTTTCTTAAAACCCCAGCTCTTGGAGCTCTGGGATTCAACAAGAAATTTAATTTTCACCTAAAACACAATGATTGAAGCACACTCTGGGGTTTTAGCTCTTGGCACAGCAGAGGAAAACATCACCAAAAAGGCTCAGACAAATAAAATGAACCTCAATGGCACTGACACCACTTTCAGGTCTTGTAACATTTTAAGCAGCTGTATCACCAGGGAAGCTGTTTGTGACAACATCACAGATGTGACTCATGGGCTCTTTGCATTGAAAGGAGAAAGGTTCTGTGCCTAACAGAATGTGGGAGCAAAGACCAGGCAAAAGACTGTTAAGGATACATTGCTGTCTGACCATTTAGGAGCCACTCTGGGAGTCACACATGGACCACCCAAGATTTAAACTGTTGGGACTGAAGCGCCTTTGCAGTGGGCAGCTCCAGTGAACCCACCGGTGCCCTGCTAGGCTCCCATCACATACCACCACTGTCAGACAAGATTCCCTCACGGGGTTGACCCCAGGTTTCCTGTAGCAGAGTCCCAGACGTCTGGATCAAGTAATTTAATCGTGTGCAGTGACACCATAACAGCTTGGGTAGGTGCCTTCAGGGTAAATGAAGGAATGCCTTGGCTTTTTTATCCTTACAGTCTGTGTGCCTCTTTGTCTCATGCTCTTTATACTCCTTACACGTGCCTCTTGGTCCAGTGGTGATATTTTGTCTAGGGTCTTTCCACTGTTTATATGGGTTCTCTCAGACTCCCTGGGTGACTGGCCACCCCCTGGCCAGCACAGAAGGTCCCAGTGCCCTTTGTTAGGCAAAAGGTCAGCATCAGGTTATGGTCCCTTGCCTGAGGTTCCGCCCATTTCCCTCACCCTTGGCAAAACCTGCAGCTCGCAGCTGCACAATGATGTGCACCTGCACTAGATGTGTTCCTCAACAAGGACAGGACACAGGGATGCAGGAGAAGGAGCCCTAGCATTTCACTTGTGCTCTTTGAAGTTACTGACTTTAGAAAATAGAAGCCCTTTGGCACTTTATATTTACAAATTAAAACAGGGACCATTTCCTTTGGCACCCAAGGCTGAACTAAAATCCTTCCTTAAGGGTTTGAAGTTGCTGAGGAAGAGGAATTTTGGAAAACTTCAGGCTGGTTCTGCAGTTCTACTCTGCCAAATGATATGAATCCATCCAAGCTTTTGGATGTTCTGCATTAACACCCGGCAGCAGCTATGGGATGAAAGCTACTGCTGCAGTCCACAAAGCTTGCTGTCTCAGCTGGAACAGAGCAACAGGGAATGTTAGAACGTTTCCGTTTACAGGGAAACCAAATGGCCCTCCTAGATTGAAGAGGACAGGTGAAAGAATCAGAAGTCAGGGACTATGTATGTGAAGCAGCAAAGGAGCTGGGAGGGGAAGTAGCTGCTTTAATGCCTAGAGGAAACTTGAAGGAAAAAAACCCAAGATAACTTTGCAGCAGGATTTGTGGAGCATAGGGGAACATCAGCAAGGTCCTCCCTGGAGACACCAGGACACTCCTAGTAGGCAGGCACAGGGGCAGGAGGTTTTTCTCCTGTATTGGGCAAAAAGGGCAGAAAGATTGTTTATCTTTCTCAGACTAAGTATTTATAACCCTCTCCAACTTTCCCTACATTTTCAGGATAGACTCTCCTTGCATAGGTGTCTGCAATGGTCTAGCTCAGCTGCATGTAAGAGCAGAGCAATCTCCCTTTCAGTTCCCAAGATTTGGGTTCCCATTCCCTGCTCTAGGACAGGGAGGACATCACACAGCAATAAGGAGATAGTGGTCCAAGGGAATTTTCCTGGCTCTTCTCTTCAGATGTGTTTTGCAGGTAGAGTTTGGTAAGCACAGCTCCTAACCCACTGCTGCCTTCAGATCTGTTCATCAGCACCTTTGTGAGGGCTTTCCAAGACTGCCAGTTCTCAAGGGGCTGAGATACGATGTTTTAATTGTATATAATTAAATACTGCTCCCTTATCTAGATTTCAAAGTTTACTGTTGGGGCTTTGGTACGAATGCTCTCTTCCCCTCTAATTAGCTTCCTTAATCTGTGCAGCCTTGCTTTTCCCCCACGGGGACAGGGCTCTCCTGCAGGGAAGCTTGGTTTGCATCTAATTATTAGCAAAGGACACAGACAGAAGAAAAGCACTGGCCCTGTCCCAGATATCCCTTGTGAGCAAAGAGCCCAGAGTGGGTGGCTACAGGGAACCTGTGAAGGTTGTATGTGTATGTATGCGCTTGGTCTTCCTGCTCTATCTGTAGGTTGCTTTGCATGCTATCCCATCACACTTTTGTGGCAGAAGACCATGCAGGATGGGGGCCACCTGACTGAAGTGCTACTCTCATGATGGACACTTTTGCTTGGCTAGCACATAACAACAGGAGAGGAAGAGTTGCCAAGACCTCATCTGACCCAACGTGTCCTAAAGAGACATTACATCTGGTATCATTTTGGGCAATGATCTTCTAAGCTGTTCCCTGTTGTCAACAGGGGTTACCCACTCCCACAAGCTCCTTCTGAGTGGACCCTCTTGTACTACAAGGAAATTTTCCTGCTGACTAATCTGAATTGCTTCTGCTGCTTCCTCAAGATCCTGAAGACACAGAGAATATATTTTTTCCCTTTACACAGCTCAAGACTTATACCTTCCTTATGCCTCTCTCTAAATTAAACAGCACCAGTTGTTGCAGTTTCTCACCTTGGGTCATGTTTCTCAGATCACCAGTCATTTTATGTGCTTTCCATTGGACTCTTCTTAACCTGTTCAGTGTTCAGATTGCTCAGAGCTAGACACAGTTGAGCAGAGAGAGCACAAGGATGGCTACCCCCTGCTTAAATATCTTCAGGATGACATCTGTCTTATTCATTGCAAGAGCATGATGTTGTGAGCTCAGATTTGGCTGCCAGGTCATAATGGCACCCCCTTGACTTGGTTGATTCCCTCCCACTTGAACTTGTGCAAATGACTATTCTTGCAGAAACACTTTACAGTGTCTTCTCTTCAAACTAATTCACAGCCCATCTCTGTAAATCCCCATCTGACCTATCATAACACTTCCAACCTCTATACTCTTTCTATCTGCAAGTTAAAACAGTGATTTTTCTCTTTCACATGCCAAACAAGCTCTGTTTCAGGGCACAAACCTACTGAACATCTTTTCACCCCCATCCAGTGACACATTTCTCTTTCCAGACAGGTTAGATCCCATCACCCCAGTAGCCCATTTAGCCAGGTCTTCCTTATGACAGTACTGAACTAGGCAACATTACAAGCCCTTCTGAAGCTCAGTGATATGATGACTGCTTCTCCCTTCTCCAAAAGGCTAGCATAAAAGGAAATTAGGTTGGCTTGATAAGACTTGTTCTTGACAAATATATGCTGGCTGTTATTCATCTCCTTGTTATCTTTGGGGTACTTAGAAATAATGTATTGATTTATTCTAGGCTCATTTAGATACAAAAGCAGGCCTAATCTAGCTGAGCTGCTTTTGAAGGCAGCTTCTGAGCTTGCCTGCACGTCACCTATTGCCTATGAAACGTTCCAGAGGAATTGCTAAGAGCCCCTCATGCATTCCCCTCATAACATGAGGCTAGATTTCAGTATGCCTTCTAGGTCTACAGACAGGCAGATTACATCTTCTTTGTCCTACACCCACAGGTCTCATCAACACAAACATCCATTGCTTCTTGGTAGAATCTGTTGTTCAGCTACCTTCCCATTCTCTCTCTCCATTTCTAAGGTGTGAACGTCCAGAACATCTCCTTCCCATCTAATTCTTGTCCAGTTCATGCTCTGACTGATTCTGATCCAACACTCCCACACTGCTCTGTTACAATACTCCCTACTAAACTGACCCATTTTCAGGTTTTTGTATGATTCTTCCTGAGTTCCAGGTCATTGGAAAGCTCATGAGTCAGGTAAATCGCCTGATATGCTTCCCTCTCTTTCCCCTGTGGTAGGATGATTTGTGTCTGGGGCATTGATACTGACTTTGTTTACATTATTTTTACCATATGTAGGGGTGGTATCTTATTCCCCTAGCTTCTGTCACATACCCAGGCTAAGCTGAGGAGGAAGATAAATTTCCATAACCAAACCTAAAGTGTGAATGGAAATCTATTGCACCAAGCAAACACTTGGTTCCTGTGCAGACTCTGGTGCCAGGTAAAACCTGCTCCCTACCTGCTTGAGCCAAAGTAACAAGTTGTGTCTCAGATCAAGACTCCCCTTCTCAGGGCGTCTCTCCCTTGCTCACTGCAGCTCGATTCATTCCAGGCTCCCTGCAGAACTGAGTTTTTTCTGCCTTATACACTGTGACAGGGCGTGAATTTGTATGAGAGCTGTGCAGTGTGAGGACAGCAGAGCTGGGCTGCGCAGTGGCATTGCTGAGAGGGACGGGAGAGCTGTGGCTGAGGACGCACGTCTCCTCGGAGCACAGTGTCCACAGTCTCCAGACAGGCGTGTTGCTTGCCCTTATCTAAAGGCATGCCAGGATAAGTCATCTGTCACAACACTGGTGAGAGCAGTGCTCAGGATGCATGAAGGTTTTGGGGCAGAGGATGGCATGAGCTGCACAGAGATGAAGGGGGGGAGCAAGTGCCAGGGGGAAGGGCAGGGATGCCTGCACATGTTGAGGAGCTGAGAGCCTGCCTGGGCAGTTTGAGGGGCTGATGAGTGTGCTAATAGATCAATGGAGTTATACTCCAAATTGTTTGCAAAGACTCAACATAAAACTATGTTGTTCTTTAGAATGATGCTTACTGGCACATTACACCTGAACATACAAGCACATCGCAAAATGAATTTCTTACTAGGAAGCAAGCAACCGAGTTGAGAGCAAAAGAGCTCAGAGCAAATCAATCATTTTTTTGGTATTTGTTTTCTCCTAGACCCAATAAAAAACTTCATGTCCTTCTTATGTCCCAGTCAGTGAGACAACAGCTTTGCCACCTGGTGACAGTGCATCTGGGCCTTGGGACAAGGGTCTCCGCAGGGCATACTGGTCTTGTGGTTGAATTAGAGCCATACTGCATGACCCCAAAGTAGCACAGTGTGTGACTAGTGCACACCAGTGTTTTAACAGGAGCAAATAACCAAAGGAATCACTCAAGCTTTCCAACCTGTAAAGAAGTTTGCTGACAAGAATGTCATAAAATTTCAACCACCTCTAAAACAACCCCACAGGTAGTATCTCTGCATTGAACCCCACTCAGTTGGTCCCCACCCCTGTCTTCAGCCACCTCAGAGATCTGCACCCTTATCTAGAGATCTGCACTCAGAGGACCTTTCCCTGGACAGGACTTTGCTCTCATGGGGCAGGCATATGCCATCAGTTCCATCTTTCTCCTTTCAGCACCCAATTCACAGGGATCCAGCCATACCCCCATTCTTTGTTATTGCTTTGTTTCTCATTGCCAGACATGTTTTATTATTACTTTGATTGTGTAGGAAAGAGTCCAGATATTATGGAAATGAAACCATATAGGGACTGGATGGAAGAGGCCCATGCTGGTTACCCTCTCACTTACACAGCAATGGGAATATTTTCTCTCTTACACTAAGATATTTTTAAAAGAGAGAATGCCGTTATTATTTTTTGTCGCCCAGGATCCAGCATTGCCATTCTTGGAAACCAGGACAAAGCCTCCAATGTCATTGTCAGAAACTTTATGAGTAGAGTTTCTGATATCTCCCAAGATGTCCTCAGGCTAAATGGCATTTATGACTTGGAGAGGGCTGACCTTAACTCCAGCCATGCCCAAGACTGCAAAAAAGAGAACATACCCAGTAGTACCAACACAGCGAGGCCATGCACCCAGCACTGCAAACACTGCAGCTGTGAAAGATTGTTAATCAAAGCTCGTCATCTGAGAGTACTGAAGTAACACAGGTGGTTCGGCAAGACTGTGAAGGTTAAGCTAAAACCGTTATCCTATGGTGCTGGAGAACAGGGGAAGGAGCAGAGAGAAAGGATAGAGGTGACTTTTCCCTTGCATGGCAGCGATGTGCGTGTCCTTGCTAATGAACATATGATTTTGTCCCCGGTGTGAGCAATGCTAGTGGAGACACATACAAACTAGATCCAGGCATGGAAGACTGTGCATCGCCTCTGGTAGGCCTGCCTGACAAGGGCAGAGCAGCATCACATCCCCCTGTCAGCACAGAGCTGCCCAATCTTGCTCTATCTGCCTGCAGCATGTGGGATGATGCCTCTAGGCTTAGCCTCTCCCTCTGAGGAGGATCTGCTTCTGACTCAGTCAGTTGTCTGGCAGGTCCAGCTTCTCTTCTATGTTTGGCTTAGGATAACAGCAGATGTTTCTCTGCCCATCTGCACAGATGTTTGGATGCTGTCTGTGGTCAGCTGTCTGCTTTTTGTTCTGTCACTCTCATTTTAAGCCCACAAATTCAGCCCTGCTGCTGCAAGAATACCAAGTGTCATCCACTGAGTTCAAACCTGAGGGCAAAGTGACAGAGGAAAGAAGTCTATTCCCAAGATAGATGCACAACTTGAGCTGCACTTGCATTAGGATCCTGCGTACTAATGAATTACCTCTCCCTGTTCAAGGATTTGCCACAGCAATGTATTCCACGTGCACAGGAGCGAGAAGGGAGGAAGATGGCTCTGTTGACAAAACCTGAATATCACTGCGGGTGCCTGTGCTGCTGCCAGCAGTGCTCAAGCACATGTCAGGGAAAGAAGGGTCTGCAAAGGGGGACAGGACTTCTCCTATCCCCCATTCTTGTCTCCCCAGCAAGGAGCTGTGCAGCAGTGCTTCACTCCAAGATAACTTTCCCATGCCAAAAGGTTTTGCTAGGGTTGTTGTTTTAATTTTTAAAACAAGCCTAGATCCTGCATTTTAGAAATTACTGCAATGCATTTAATAGGTAGCCTTTTCATAAAGGAGCACAGCGGATGTGTACACAGGCCCTGATGAAGCTAATAACTACCTCTCAATGGCTTTCAGGGAGTTATTACATATTTAAGATCCAAGCTCCCTTAATCAACCACAGAGATGCAGCTGGCAGCAGTAAATTGCCAACAACAGTTCATTACAAATAAGGAAACATTGGTTTTTCAAGGACAAAAACTGTGTCAGTTGTTCAGTGAGAGCTAACCACTCTTACTGAGCTAACCCTTCTCCCCTGCCCCATTCACCCCCAGTGATATCCTGGCACAACTTCCTTCATCCTATGACACAACTTTGCTGCCTAAGCCCCTCCACAGGAGACATCACCAAATCAAGTTCCTAGATTTCCTGACTTATTTGGGCAAACAGCACAGTCTGCAGCATCCCATGTTCGCCCTGCCCAAGCAAGCTACTGACAGGACTTTTCCCACAACACCGTGACGATGTGCGACAGGAGCAGACCCACCGGCTTTTGCTCCAGGGAGCAGAGGACCAGACCAGGCCATGAGACGCTTGGAGACACAGCTGCACCTATGTGCTTCACAGGCTTGAGACCTGTCTTGGGCACAGCACAGAGAGAAGGTCTGAGAACAACATGTGTTCACACCTCATTTCCTTGATGCCTCCTAACAGAAATGTACAGGGTTGTCCATGCAGTTTAAGAAAAATGCCCATGGCTGGGAGATACTAAGCCATGGTCAGGAAAGACTAAACATTGTTTGAATGAAGAGGAGAAAAAGAAAAGACAGCCCTATTATAGCTGCATCTTCCCCTCTTAAGAGGGTCAACCAGCTTTTGGCCTTCAGGAACCAAAGCAATGATACATTTCAGACCCAGAGAACTTCTCTTCCTCAAAAGTCCCCTGGAAAGGGAAAGAGGCCCCTATGCCATGCCCCAGCATGGAGCAACACACATACTCAGACCCCTGCTGTGGGCCACAGGGACCTTCCATAAGCTGGACTTCTACTGGGTGGACTAGGAGCACTGGATGCTCCTGCCAAGGATTCAAGCTCTAGATCCAGGTGGCCATATTTGTACTGCCTGCAAATCCCACGATGCCAGGCAATACTTCCACTGGTGAGGGGAAAACACTCTCTAAACCCCAAGCTGGGCTCTTGAAGCAGGCCAAATAAGAGTTTAATCTTTATTTGGTCTATTTTGATATCTCACACTGTGCTGCCGTACATTAACCCTCTGCAAGTTGGGGCTGTTGAGTGAGGGGGATGCACATTGGTCCAGCCAAACAAAGTGGGACCACAGAGTAAGAGAATGTGCCCAACAATGAAACCTGCAAAGGGGAATGTTTGTTTGCTTCCCCTTCAGCCTGGTTTACAGCTGTGTCTCTGCCACTGCAGAAGACACCCTGCTCTTCAACTGCCTCCTACTGCAAGGCTGCCCATGATGAAGGCTTTATTTTTTTTTCTCTGAAGCTGCACGCCACAGATGCAAAACTGAGATAGAGGGGTCCCAGGGCTGAGTCAGGATATTGTTTTTACTGTTTCTTTAGAAAGTCCTCACCCAGCGCCTTTTGGAAAAGAAAAGGGATGCTTAGAGAAGCAGTACCACTTAGTTACCCTCCTGCCATAATCAATATTTATTGACATGGACATTTTTAAAGGGTTCTTGGGAGAAGCCTATATGATTTCTGGGGACGCTTCCCCTAAAAAATTAGAGGATTTAGCTGGTGTTTTTGTCTCTGTTAGCATTTGGTTCCTAGATTTATACTTCCAGAGAATACCAAAGCTGACTTGGGCAACTCAGATTCAGTGGGCATCTCTGTCACTTCCTAAACTTGCAGCAGACATCTCTTATAAAAACGGCTAAACTATGAACCGTGAGATAATCTGACTTAAGATTTTCCAATCATTTACAGGAGCTTTGGTGAAATACGAGTTTGACTGGTTGTCCACATAACTGTATGTGCCACCTTCCTCACTGACATAATTGCAGTAAAATCTTTTCTTTTAGGATGTGTGTGCAGACATCTGGAATGCAGATTGTAATAGATCTCTAGTTATCTCTAAAAAAATTACAATTTTTTGAATACGAAAGATCACACTGTTTTCATATAGCTTTGCATTCACATCTGGAAGGGGTACCCCTCCTGATGCTCAAGATAGAAAGGAGAAGAACTGATGGGATATCAGCTGAGAGAAGGAGTGCTTCCTCCTCTAATATAGGAAACTGGACTTCTTTTGAATTATTTAGCATTCAGTCAGGAGATAAAAATAGCCTGGCTAGATGAACCAGGGATCTCTTCTATGATCACAATAGCTGTAGTGGGCAAGTGGGCAGGAAGAGCCTACAACTACACATCTCCATGTTCTCATCAAGAACGCTTTAATCGTTAATGGAGATGCAAAACAAGGCTGGAGTCACCTTGTTGAGGATGGTCCCAGAGGGAAGGCTCTCTCTAACACTTTAAATCATAGTACCTTGTCCTACAGCAATGTCTCAGATCCCCAGGGACCCATGCAGCACCACAGAGACTGACCTTGCTGAACCCCAGTCAAAAATCTTAAGCTTTCCCACACAGCTTGGAATGATTTGTCATGCAAACACAGGTAATCCCTTTGCAAAACACATTTAAATGCTGTTTCTTTCACTTGGTAATATGCATCCACTGAACACACAAGCTGTGTGTTCAGCATCACCCCAAAAGGCAGAACCAGGATAAAATAAAAAAAAGCATCACCCTAAAAGGCAGAACCAGGATAAAATATTCCACAGGAGGACCAGCATCTTCTCCATTACACATCTTTTTTGGTAGCATCAGAATGAGATGTTTGTTTAAACGAACGAAGTAGCATGGCGTCAGCAGTTAAACAGCTATTCTGCGTACTCTGGGAAGGGGGACATCAACAGACTGCCAAATGGGAAAGACTCTCTGGACACTGCAAACAAACAACATATTACATAATTAGGCTTTTTGGGAACCAGAGGAAGGTCTCTCAGAAGATCAGGGTCCTTCCAGCGCTTTCTAATTTTACTGAGACTTACCAGCAAGCCAGCCTTCTATTAATAGAGGCTTGTGCATGCTTTTCTTTTATCTTCGTGTCTCCCTGTACTGCCCTACCTTTGTTATTAGTGCCCCAGAAAAACACATCTTACTCAGTTTTACCAAGCTGATTGATACAGACCTGAATGGCAGAGCTGAAGACTAAAGACCTTTAGAAAGGCCAGCAAAGACATCTCTTGGCCAACAGAGCATGGGAAAAACTGAAATTTTAGAACTCTATTGAATCCAATGTGGTAGGGCATTGCACCATTCTACATAACTGTGATTTAGCTAAAGCACAGGCACTATCAAGCAATGACAGAGTAAACAGGCTTTAGCTCTATAATCCACATACTGTGCTAGCATATCTTCTTTATTACCACTGGGGCGAATTCTTCCAAGGGAGGATGCCTGTAAGCAGCATCTCAGTGTCAGGACCACTCAGCTTCTGTGCTGCAGGGCTGCCCTGCATTTGTGCCTGCAAACATGGGCCTGCAGGAAATCTTCTGCAAGTCAGATTGTACCATCCAACACCTAAACATGGACTGTAGCACCTAAGTTTTAGACTAATATGTACTGCCTTTCAGACACAGTTTGGAATATGTACAATGAGTTTCATACTGTGCATGTCCTCTCTCATCTGAATGGAGAAAGCCCCCCAGTCAATAATTGGCCCTGCAGTCAACCATCTCCTTACTCACCATTCCCCAAGCATCTCTACCACACTGTGAACTCCTAAAATGGTGCTTCCTGTGTATCATCCCTCCCTGTGATTACAGGGAGAGATAGTTCAAAGGCAATAGAGATATGATGGCATCTGCACAGAAAAAAACACTCAAGTTTCTAAGAAAGCTGTTTTCCCCTGTTTTGTGCCTGCAGTGCACATACTGACAGCCAGTAAAAAGAGGAAGGAGGAGGCTTGCTGTCCTGGTGAGGGCACACCAGCACACCCCAGTAGGCCAGGCAGCAGACCCAACAGGATGTGGTCAGCTCATTTCCAGCACACTCCTTAGTTACTGCCCTGTTGGCAGAAGTCAGCAGTGGATAGCATAGTGAAGGGAAGGCCACCACCAGAGGCAGTAGGCACAGCAGTGCCAGGGAGAAGGCATCACCATCCCACTGCAGAACCCCACATCACAGACTGAGCACCAACAGAGAGCACAGACACAGGTTTTGGATGAAGGACAGCACAGAAATCCTGACCAGAGTGATGAATACAAGACAAGAGGAAGTCCAAGCCCCTCTGAGCACAGTTGCAGAACCTGTGTGTTTGGCCTGCCATGTAAACATGTCACATCCTATAAGAACTGAGAACAAACGTCAAAGTCTAAGTACTAGTAGCCCAGTTTTGCTAGTGCTGAGTGACCTGGATAAAAACTAAAGAGCCTTTGGGAGATATCCTTATAGCCTGGTTTATTGCATCTCTGCAGACAACTCTCTGCTTCTCCCAAAATGGGAAAAAATATAATCAAATAACTGCATCCCTCTTACTACAGTTATCATTCAGGAACCAGGAACCATGTGCTTTTGACCCTTGTGTGAGCAACACGCATGTTCTGGCCTCCAGATTGCTGGAGCTGTGAACCTCTTACTCAGTTTTTCCCTGGGAAGTCAAAATCCCAAGTGGTATAAATCCTTTTTTCTCCCCCGTACTTTAAGAAGTTTTATGAAGAAGTTTCATTCTCCCTCTGCACATGTAGCAGAAAAGGTAACAGACAGAACACAAAGACCACTCTTGGCACTCACCATGGGTCCGTCTCAACTTCCAGGAGACCACAGTAGTACAATACATAACACTCAAGCCAACAGTTACCTCTCCTCTGACACTGCAGTGCCCTTCATCAGTGAGTGCTTTAAGTTCTATGCAGTGGTTTTGCGCTACACAGGTAAGTCCTTATTGGCAGGGACTGATCTGCAAACATAGACTTCACTGTAGGGAGAGCCTGAGGCTGGAATAACAGGACTCCCAACGCCTGCTCTTCCCAGAACACCAGCTGGGCAAGGAAATGTCTTTGTGACATACCCAAGGATAGATGTTTTCTACCACGATTTATTGAGCTAATTTATATTCTCCACATAATGTAATAAAGGTACAGGGCTACTAATTTTTCCACTATCCACAGAGCGACACTCTGGAGTAGCTTTCAGTCTCTTTTTCACTTGCAAGCAGCCAAGTGTGGCTGCAGTTGCATCCTAACCATGTGACTTCCCTACATGACAGCATTTTTTCACGACGTGTATTGGACAATGACCCAGACCTATAGCCTTTAGAAGAGGAGGAGATGAAATGACCTTCAACAAAACTCTGAGCAGTAGAACAGACTGTGGCCCAGTCCTGGATGACATGACCCTCAACAGGAAAGGGGAAGTAGGTACCACAATTCATACATTCAGTTTAAGCCCTTTGCAAGACAGGTCCTTGTGACTGGGTGGTCATAGGCATCTTGGTTTTGTTCTCTGCTCCACTGCAGAGCTGAGGCTATAGAGTCTGCTTAGCACATGTGTACAGTGCAGGAGGTTGAGGTCCTGCATCAGTTCCACCTCCCTGGTGCTGAATGGTGGAGTGCCCCTCACCAGGCACTCTCCGGCCTGTTAGCAAGGCAGGAACGCAGCATTTCAGGCTCCCCAAAGCACATATGGCTATTCATGGTTTACTGCAATATGCTGGCACCCAAAAACCTCTAGTGCAGCTCTGGGAGCCAAGTGCATTTCATTTCAGGAGAAACAGAGACTGTAAGAAAAAAGTAAAACCTTCACTTACACTATCTCATCATTCTGGAACTCCAGCTCCCCACAGGTGTCTTCGAAGTCCTCTCCTCCACCTTTGGCTGAGCCTTCAATGGTTTTGTAGGGCACAATAACATTTCCTCGTGCACCGGAGGTTCGCAACACTTTCACTTCCATGGTTCCTACACTTTCACTGATGTGTGTTACTGGCTCCTCAAAGGTGAAGATACCAGCATGGTCATCATCAAAAATAGTGACAGTGGCAGTAGATGGTGATCCCAAGCAGGCGAGTGTTGAGACACGACTGGCCTCAGGAACGCCCTCATCTGAGGCCTCAGTGCTCACACGGACATTGCTGAGATGTACCAGGAAATTCTCATCCTCCTCAAATATGTCATCATCGATTATGCCAACACGGATTTCCTTCTGGGTCTCTCCAGGCTTGAAGACCACTGTCCCTTCAGTGAATTCATAGTCGGAGCCAGCATTAGCCGTTCCGTCCTCTGTCCGGAAGTCAACGTACACTGTGTTGGTCAAGTCACCTCCCCGGCGAATGATGGTCAGGGCCACAGTGCCACAGTTCTCCAAACACTGGTAGGTACCCTGCTCAAAATATAGCTTGCTGATGGGATCATTTTCGGTCACCTCACTGTTGACCTCGTGCATGCTGACAGCTTTGCGGGCCTGGTCTGCAGCATGTCTCTTCAAGATGTTGCCAGCTCCGGTCATGAGCCGAGTGGCCTGGATGCGGTAAAAGGCCCTGCTCTTCTGTTGCTGGCTCAGGACCTGGTAGTTGGCCAGCTCTATAAGCTGTTCGATTTCCTTGTCTGGGTGCTTTTGTTTCAGCTCCTTCAAGATCCGAGCCATTTCCCTTCTGGCTTCCTCATCATCCTGATCTTTCTCGTCCACATCCAACACCAGTGTCCCATCCAAAAAGTTCTCCACATGAGAATTAGCAACCTTTCCGTCCATCTCAATATCAGCTTTGGAGGAGGGCCGGTCACCTTCATGCTCTATGATCATGCCTCTCTGCTTGCCAGCTCGGTATTTCTTGTAGACGTACTTGTAAAACAAAAGCCTCCTGTCAGCTATCCAGGCAAACACCACACAGATGGGGAAGAAGAAGAAGGTGAGCAAGCCTTCCCAAACCTCCACAATCCCAGGTGAAGACACAGATAAAATAATGTAAAGCCAAGTGTAGGCAAAGATGCTCCAGGCCGCCGTAACAAAAAACACTCGCAAGTGCTTGATCTTCCTTATCTCTCCATCTGGAACCACGTACACACATATTGCAATTATGACAAACATGTTAAAGGCAGCACTTCCCACAATCGTGCTTGGCCCCAGGTCCCCTGCTGTGAAGCCGTGGCCGCACACTTCGATGACAGACAGGAGAATCTCAGGGGCGGATGAGCCCAAGGCCATCAGTGTGAGATTGGAAACAGTCTCGTTCCAGATCCTCACAGTGGTTTTGCTGGTCTCGCCATTGGGCTTCTTGATGGTTATTTCTCGCTCTTGGGATGTAATGACTTCGATGGAGGACATGAAGCGGTCAGCTATGATAGAAACTCCCAGGAACATATACACCATCGCTACAAAATACACCGTTGCCCGAGCGATTTTGTCACCAAATGAGGGGTCTTGAGGTTCCCATATTGGTAAAATCACACCCTTTTTGCAGATGTAAGAGCCAGCGCACTCCTCGGTGTTGTTCCCTGGCAGTTCACTGGGGCTCTCCGCATGTATGCCATTTGCATGGAAGAGCAACACCAGCACAAGGCTCAGGAGCTGAAAGTTCACTGGGAAGGTGGGTGGGTGAGTTACTCGTAACATGGCCACTTCCTCACAGATCCCAGACATCCTCATCCTGCAGAGACAAAAGGAAAGATGCATTAGGTGAGGCCAACCAGAGATAACAGATTTTCCTCTCCAGCTTCATTTCCCATTTTTCTCAAACGTATAGCCAAGTTATCCCATTATGCAAGAAGACCCATCGAATGAGCCCATTTTGTTATGATTACTGATGTTTTCTATGTAGAAATTATCTAGTTCAGTCACCTGAACAAGGGTGGGATAGCACCTACCCCCTTTAGCAACTGTGATGTTTCTTTCTCTTTGCTGAAAGCCTATTTCAACTGCATTTTCTTGTTCCTCATCTAATTAAAGCCCATCATTCGGCTTCACAGCTGGCAGAAGTGTTTCCCATTTCAAAATTACAGTGCATTCTCTCACTGGAATTCAGGGTAAGAGCAGGAGATGGCAGAGAAATCTACTATCCCCTCATCATGTTTAAAAAATATTTTTATACTTGCCATTTTAAATCACTGTAATCTATGTATTTCACAGCCTTTTCTTGCTCACAGTCCTCCTAAACATCTACTCCACATCAGAAATCTGCACAAAGTGAACTCTCAAGCCCTGGCAAAACCTTATTCTTAACAGTAACTTGGTCATAAGGTGCACCAGAAGGACAGTCTGTAATTAATGATTTTGGAGCCATTCCTTCCACAGCGCATCACTTTGCACCTTCCCAAAACTGGAAAGAGCTCCATATGCATCGAAGGCTGGCTCTCTTGTCATGCTTAGAGAGGAGACATGTCCCTGTGCTCTTTTCCCACTAGGTCAGCTTTGATGGCTTCCCCTTCAAGGGCCTTTCTCACTCCATTTACAACATCAGTCATCAGGCATGACAGCCATACTTGCCCTTATCCTGCCTCAGGATTTTCCAGCAATGTAGAGGAGCTGTTAAAGAGGTTTGCAGTTAGTTAACAGTGCATAAACTGACAGAACAGATGCCTTTAAGTACAAAGAGATGCTTAGTGCAAAAATCAAGCATGCTCAGTGTTACATTCTCAATTTTACTAGCCAATAAAAGCCAGATCCCTAGTTATTAAAGCTATATTTTCTCCTTAAGGAGAGCCTTTGCTATACTATGCTTCTCCAATCCAAATTAATTTAATCACGCAGTGCTTGAAATATTTCTATGAAGAGAGGAAAATGAGTACATCGATACCTTGACTTTGCTGGAAAATACAATAAGCTGAACTGGTTTTGCTCATAAAAACCCACACCCTTGAAAGGAAGAAAAAAATGTTCAGCCATGAAAGGGTTTAACTTCAAAGAGAAGGATCTCATTTCTAGGCTCATACCAGAGATGGGACACAAGCAAGAAACCCAGTCAATGCCTCCTCAAGCACAGTCTTTGCAGCGCCTGGCAGGTGTCACCCTACCATTTGCCATCTGCCTGGTCTCCAGCAAAAACACACTAGGTCTGACAGCTCACAGCTGCATGCACTGGGAGACATAGACCAACCCATTCACACTAAAGGTGGCACCCAGTGACAGCATCCCAACTGTCATCTGGGCCCAGTCATAGTGATCGGGACCCAAATGGAATGGCTAAGAATACCTTCCCTCTTCCTTCTGAAAGAAGTCTTGTTTCACAGCACAGCTTGGGACACAGGCTGTCTTTCCAGCCACAGAACAGGCTACACATGCTGCATTGCTGACTGCAATAGTACGGGCAGGCATTCCTGAGGAGAAGCATTTGCCCTCCTAAACAGGAACACACCAACACCTCCTTGAAGAAAAGCACCTGGTCACCACCACCCATCTCCTTCTCCCCCATGACAAATCACCCCTCCTTGTTACGGCAGGGACATATTATGCAGAGACAAGGCTGTGCACAAGTGAACACCTGACTGGAGGAAGCAATGGGTACCATCCTGCACCCATGCTGTGGGATCTACTCCAAAAGAGACATTGCAATGGTGGATCAAAGCCCTCTCCTCTGTTTGCTTTTATTTATGGATGCTGTAGTAGGATTATTGGTGTGGAAGAAAAATACTGAGAATTTATCAAGGCAGTTTTATATAAATGACATTTTCTCACCAGGAACTGTTGGTCTGCCTCCAACCCCCGCTCCCCAGTTTTGTAATTAAGAAAAGAAAAGGGTACATAGCGGAGGAAATGAGCAAGTCAGAGAGCTGGGTGATAAGAACAGATAAGATGAACAAGAAAAAGCAAATCTCTCGTAGGAAGATAGATTTAAAAGAAAGTTGTTTGTGTTGGAAATCCTGCTAATGCTACAAAAAAAAGTTCTTACTGCTGGATTCAGAAGCCCTGAACGGCTGCACCCCTGATCATAGTCCCTGGGTGCCTTCTGCTTTCTCAAATGCAAACTGTAACCACTGCTTACAAACTCAAAATTAAAAAAAATGAAAACATGACGTTTGTAAAGAAGAGTACCTTGTTGCAGGCCATTCAGCAGATAGCCAAATTGAAACAGATGTGCATTCATGGTCACTGAAGTATAGCTGAAGCATGAATTAGTCACCCAACATCTGTACTCTCATGTTTCACACTGCACCAAACCAAATCACAGAGACATTTGATAAGGGGGCTGTCAAAACACAGGCTGACTTGGTACCTACTCTGTTTATCCCAGATAGCTTGTAAGTGTAGCTTTGTTTCCTTTTTAAATATGTAGGCTTAAAAAAAATTCATTGTGGGCATAAGATATTACTCAGCTCCATGGTTCTTCACCCTCTCCCTCTAAAGGGTAGTATTTTCTTCAAAAAAACTCAAGAGCATCCACCTGCCCTTGTTCAGGTAATTTTTCTCCCTGTGGCAAGTCATATCCCTGCACATGTACAATTATTCAGAGCAATCAGGCATTGTGAAATCCCCTTGGCAAGAAGAGAAAACAGATGGTTCTAGAAAAAATATTATGCTTTGGGTCACTGATTTAGGTCATAGGAGAGTCCCATCGCACTTTGGACCAAGTCTACAATCTCAAAAGGAAGTCTTACTGGAAGTCTCATCCAGAAAAAAAGACACGCACCAGATCAAATTAATAAGTCATTTGAACTTTATTTCCCATGTTCTTCCCTTTTAAACATTCTAATACAAGTTGGTTTGGGGTTTGTTTTTTTCTATTTGGTTGTTTTTTTTAAATCAAGTCCCATATTATGTTAATCAAGAGGAAAAAAGGTCTAGAGGTTTGCATCTGAGCAGTCCATCTTTCTGGCATTTCCTACCAACACGTCATGTACAAACAATATTTTTCCCTCAGATGACAGGAGGTAAGAAATGTGGAACTTTTCTGGATAGCTCAGAGGCATAAGAAATGGTTGGAGCTTTGGAAGAGAAACCCATTGGCTGCATCAGTGTGCCTTCTTTGAGCAGCAGTAGTGTCCCCCAGCTCTCTGCTCTACTTTCTCCATTATTTTGTGGTGTGATCATCAAATAAGATTGACATACCATCACCAGCTTTCCTACTTAAACCAATTCACAGTGAAGCTCAGGAATTAGGGAGGGCCAGAAAATGCTTGTCCACAACATGCTAGTTACACACATGCAACCAGAGCCTGACACTCAAAATATCTCAGAGAAACAGCTGCTATTAAATCATCATAATTTCTTATCAGTACAATCCCAAATAAACAGCTTGGTCCCCAGAGACCCTCTTACTCTGCATTTGCCTAGGGTCTCAGCCCGTGGTCAGCACACTGTGGTAGGAATATTCCCAGACAAATCATTTACATTATTCTATAAAGAGAAGCAAGGTTACTAGAAGAACAGCCCTCCCTCCAAACCCAGCTTTGTTAGCTTTTCATTAAGATGTCTCAATTGCATTTCCCATCCTGGCCATCAACAATAAAAGCAAGTGCTGGTGCTGGTGCTGGCAGCCCTGGCAAACCCTGCCTGCAGTGGTGCTCGTGGCCTTGGGGTCACTACCCCAAAGCCTCTGGGATCAGATCTATCATAGCAGCACTGGGCAGAGACACAGGCTGCTCTGGAGCTCGGTGCTGGTCTTACATGTGTGGTGAAAAATCCCAAACCACCATCCTGGGCCAGCACAGCCCTGCCATAAGCACTACCTGATGCTCAGGGACAGCACCCAGAGCCCTTTTTACCACTGCAGGAGTGGAACTGTCTTGGGGCTACTGGAGAGCTTTAAGGGAAAGCTAGAGCTAGCCAGGAGAGACAAAGCCCAACCTGGGTTCTCCTGAAGTTGCAGCTGAGCCCCTTGTCTTTTGCAACAAGCTCCCCAGGGGTGCCAGCAAGCCGCTTTGCACAGTAAGGGAGGAAAGCCCATGAGAGGCTGCGCAGCAAGCTCAGTTTAGATGTAGCTTCCAGGCAGTGGACGTTGCTCTAGCCTTTATTCCAACCTTGGTGTTGTGAAACACCAGGAGGGCAGTTGTTGCTTAGAGCAGGGCTAGAGGGCTGCAGAGATACTTGCCTCCCTGCTGGACATGGGAGCTCTAGGTTTTACAAATTGGTAGGAGAGAGCTCATGTTGCCAGCTCATACTCCTGCCCCCCAGCTCAGGAGCTGCCAGATAGGGAGGAAACAGCCTTTTAGACTCTGCTCTGATCTTTCCCTGACAGCATTGCTCCTTCAGGCCGACTTGTCGCTGCATGCAAAATGAGCCTGAAAGCTGCTCTGGATTTAAACAAAGCACAGTTTTTGCTTTGCTGCAGCCCCCCAGAAGTCCTAGCTCCACTGGGGCATTTCAGCCTTGAAATATCCACTGTAAGACCCTTCCTATTATTTTCCTATGCCTTTGTATCACACACAGGTCTATGACCACTGGAAGCACCATTATTTTTAAGAGTACTGAAAAAACACTAATCCAGACACTTTAGTTACAGAAGGATTGGGCAAGGAAGAAAATGGCCTGGGCTCACAAGGAATGAGTGGCCACACAAAGAGAGACTGAGAGACTTTCCATGGGGAATTTTTTTCCCAGCATTCAATAGAAAACCTGTACAGAGCAGCTGTAACACAGCAGTGTTCGCACCATTACAGCCACTGCCGATGCTACCCCACTGTGACATCAGTTCATAATAAACACCACTACTGTGGATTTACTGGCAGCTTCTATGGAAGAAGGTGTCCTCACAGCTGTCCTCCTGGTGTACATAAGGCTGGAGCATTACCCTCTCCCCACAGGGTGTATGGTTGCTTGCTGGGGCCAGTAAAAAGTTTGCTGTTCACATGAGAGTGGCTGCTTTTCAGCATGATGTGGGAACACAACATGGAGCGTGTTGCAACACCATGGGGACTCCCAGACAGCCCTTCCACATCCTATAGTCAGAGACAGAGAGGACCTTTTCCTAGTGAGAGAG